>CM028138.1:778905000-780105000 GCA_016271365.2 Neoceratodus forsteri
TTATATCAGATGGCCTAAAGGTGGGCAAGCAATGTGAGAAGACAGTAAGGAAGGCTGGGGGATAATGGGATGCATAGGAAGAGGTATCAATAGTAGAAAACAGGAAGTTGTTAACCGTCTGTACAGATAGTTGGTGAGACCCCATCTGGAGTACTGTGTGCAGTTCTGGAGACCCCATTTCTGCAAAGACATAGACAGAATGGAGGCTGTCCAGAAGAGGGCAACTAAAATGGTGCAGGGTCTGCACCAGAAGACGTACAAAGAAAGACTAAAGAAGCTTAATATGTATACCCTTGAGGAAAGAAGGGAGAGAGGGGACATGATAGAAACTTTCAAGTACCTCAAGAGAATCAACAAAGTCCAAGAGGGTAGCATCTTTCAGAAAAGAGATATGCAAGAACAGAGGGCACAATTTGAAGATAGAGGGGGGATGGCTCCGAGTTAATGTGAGGAAGTATTTTTTCACAGAGAAGGCTGTGGATGCTTGGAACAGCCTCCCTGAGGAGGTCATGGAGTCAAGAACAGTGGGAGAATTCAAGAATGCATGGGACAGACATAAAGCAGTCCTAGTGGGGTGGTAGGAGGAAGTAAGCTGTTGGTAACTAGGATCTGCAGCTTATCTGTCAGGTAGGAAAATGGGCAGACTAGGAGGGCCAAGCGGACCTTATCTGCCGTCAAGTTCTATGTTTCTATGTTTCATAGTTTTATGTTTAGTATTTTGGATGATGGACTCGTAATGCACACATCCTCTAGTAGTAATCTATTAAAATGTCTTACAGTTTCTTACAATTCTGTCCTCAGATTCTGGTCAAATCTTCCATATTGTACTCACCATTGCATTCTGCATGAACAATCTTCTTCATTATTGTTCGATAACAGGATTTTGTATAGAATGGGTATATTTCTATATAAAGTCATAAAATGGCTCTACCCCCTCGCAGAGGTGAACTCTTCCCCAGGCTTGTCAACACTAAGTCCCAGTTTAGATTCACTTTTAAAATTCCAAAATTCAAAAGCACATTTGGGCAGTGATCTACTCTGTTCAGGGCACCCACTTTTTTTTGATGCCATCCCCTCTGACATTATTGAATGTATCTCTGTATGGTGTTTTAAAACTCATCTTAAACAATGGCTTCAAACAAAAATGAATGCACCTGTGCAATGCATTGAATAATATTGTAAGTTATTGTATTGTTTATTTGCTGTCTACTAATTGTTTGTATCTTAAACTTGTCACCTATGAAAATGACCATTTTGCTCATCTGGTTTACAAGTATAAAAAATTAAAATTAAATATTCAGCCTGACTTGGAATGGCTACTGTGTCACTGTTTACCTGTGAAAGGAAACAGATAACACTTAAAAAAAAAAATATGTCAGATACTTACCATCAAATTAGTCATCGCATTGCCATATACTAGCAAAACAGTGCCATAGAAAGTGGTGGTGCAGGAAGATGAAACTTTAGTTTGTGGCTTCTGATGTGGCATCTGAGCTGAAAGGAAGACAACAGGAGAGAAAGAAACACATTTGAATGTCCTGAAAGCAAGGTGAAACCCACTCCAGTGCAATGACAGAATCACAGTCAACAGTGATTAATGCCATGAAAAAAATGAAAATATCTTATCACCACAGTAGGAAATGTATGACCCTTACTGGATTTCTGGTATTGCTGAATTTCATAGGTTCATAGGTTACAACGAGCTCAGGAGGCAGAAAACTGCCCTTATATAGCTCGCCACCAGTGTGGTGGTTGAAGTTTTATCTTAGATGTTTTTTTTATCACCCATAAAGATGTCTAAGTTTTTTTGGAAAAGATCCATGGTGTTACTCATTACTATTTCCATTGGTAGTGCATTCCACTGAGTTACAATTCTTTGAGTAAACCAATGGAGCTGAACATGTACTCGCTGGAGGAGAGGAGAGACAGGGGTGACATGATTGAAACCTTTAAATACATGAAAGGAATAAACAAGACAGGTACAGAGGGGCTGTTCAAAGTAAGGGAGGGGAGGGACACCAGGGGCCATGATATGAGACTGGAGTGAGGAAGGTTCAGGAGGGAGATGAGGAGACACTTTTTTACAGAGAGGGTGGTGGCTGGGTGGAATGTGTTACCTGCTGAAGTGGTATGCAGTAGAACAGTGGACTGCTTCAAATGAGGATGGGACAGGACAAGGGGGAGGGTTAATAAAGGGGAAGGGTGGAAGGGAAGGGCAGCTTCAGAATAAGGGGTGCTAGCTGCACATTCGAGCAGACTTGATAGACCTCTAGGCCTTTATCTGCTGGCAAATTTCGTATGTTCGTATGTTCGTAATGGCCTCTTTTATGGGTTTTATAATTGTCACCTTTTAATTTTAAATTGTGTGTCCTGGTAATAGTGCTTGTAGTATGTCTTATTAAACCTAGTGTTTCAAAAAGAAAAGGATCCTGAAAAGCTTTATATGTTAAACATAGATCACCTCTTAATTGATTATATTCCATAGAATAGATGTCTACTGCTTTTAATCTTTCCTCATAATTCAAATTATTCATATCTTTTATTAATTTTGTCACCCTTCTTTGTATTCCTTCGACTAGTTTCTTTCCTTGAATTGTAGCAGGCGCACACAATTGAGAACAATAATCCACTTGTTGATCTTACTAAGCTTGTATAGAGTGATAAAATAACCCATGAATCTCTACTTTTTATATGTTTGAGAATGCAACCAACTATTTTTTGGCATTTTTTAACCTTTAGTAGGGTGTGTGTGTCAAAGGTTAATTTGTTATTTACCATCACTCTCATGTCTTTTTCATTTATGGTTTCAGTAAGTTGAACATTGTTTAATTTATATCTGAAATTCAAATTATTTTGTCCCAGGTGCATTATTTTACATTTTTGTTCATTAAAGAACATTTTGGCTTTGGTAGCCCAAGTGCTGATCTTATTCAATCTGAAGGTCCTTTGCAGCTTGTACATTATTGATTATACATCCTAGTTTGCAGTTGTCTGCATACTTGGACATCCAGATGTTGCTAGATAGTTGCATTGTTGATACCAGTAAATTGAAGAGAACAGGGTCCAGAACAGATCCCTGTGGTACCCCCACTGCTGACTGCTACCCTCTGTGATTGATGGCCTCTAATAACCACACATTGGCGTCTATTGTATAACCAAGATGTAACCCATTTAATAATATTTGAAGGAAATTCAGACTGATACATGTGTTTTATTAACATTTGATATGAAACTCTATCAAATGCTATTAAAAAATCAAGAAAAACTATATCCACAGGAAGCCTTTTATCAAGGGATACACTAACATTTTCAAAGAAGTTCAATAAATTAGTTAAACAAGATCTTCACTGACTAAAACCATGCTGTGTAAGATCATGTAGATTATAATTTATATTGTGGGCTTCAATTCTGACTAGTAATAATCTTTCAAATATTTTGCCAACAACAGATGTAAGGCTAATGGGTCTGTAGTTAGAAGTAGATTTTTTACTACCAGATTTATGTATTGGAGTAACGAATGCCTCATTCCATGATTTAATGGTTTCATCTAGATGCAAAGAGTCATTAAATAAATAAGCAAACGACCACATATAACATTAATTGTTTCTTTTAGAAATCTGGGATGAACATTGCCAGGTACTGGGGAAGAGTAGATTTTAAGATTTTGTATATTTCTTTTATCTCCTCAGTACTGATTTGTGAGTATTGATTATTATGTGGGTAAGATGCATTATTTGGTGTAGCTTCTGGGGGCATGAATATACTAGTACAAAATATGTTACATTCATTGGCCATTTCAGATTCATTACTTGTTATCCCTTCGTTAGTTTCAATTGGACTGATTGTAGTGTTCTTTCCTCTCAATGAGTCTATATAGTTATAAAAGGATTTATGATTATCAGTAGTTCTGATAGCCAGATTAAATAAAAAAATGTTCTTAGCTTTTCTTATTCTATTTTTAACAAGTTTTGTTTTTTCTTTATATAGATTCCAATTGTTTCCTTTTGGATTCCTTTTATATTTTGTAAAATATTTCTTTTTATTATTTATTGCCCTTTTCATACATTTATTCCACCATATTGGAGTTCTGAGCCCTTTTTTATATTTTGGTCTATTTGGGACCCATGTATTCATACAGAATTCAATCCTATACCATAAATGTTTCCAGATTTGTTTTAAGTTAAGGTTTTGAAATTTGTTTCCCAATCCCATTTAGATAAATATTTGTTTATTTTTTATACTTTGCTTTAGCATAATCTTTTATAATGGTTACACCATTTATTATAGCATGGTTTATATCAATATTGATTTTCACCATTTTATGATCACTATCTCCTAATGGAGTGTCAATAATTGGTTCAGAAATTTTATCATCCATATTGGTCAAGATGATATCAAGTATATTATTTTCTCTTGTACCTTTGTTGACAATTTGAGAAAAATTTTGATTAATAGTTAAATCGATAAAAGCAGATTCTCTGTAACCATGGCCTTTAAGTAAAGACCAGTCAATTCTAGGAAAGTTGAAATTACTCATTAAAATATAATTCTGAATGGTTTCCATTTTTTGTAATGCTGTTAAAAGTTCAGTATTTTCTAACATACTTAAATTAGGGGGTCTGTAGCAAAGGCCAATAACTAGAGGATTATTATGTAGATTTATCTGGGCCCAGATTGCTTCAGTTTTAGTACTAGTGATGTTATCTGGAGTAATATTACAGGATATATAAAGATTAGAGATGCATAGTCTAACTCCTCCTCCTCCTCTGGTGTTAAGTCTATTTTTACAAAAGTAGGAATATCCTGAGATTTCAGTATCCCATTCATAACCTGTGGACCAGGTTTCAGTTACCCCAACAACAGCTATTTTATCTTTCTTCAAAATGTATTTTAATTCATCCAATTTATTGGTCAAGCTGTGTGCATTAACTAACAGTAGGTTTAATGATTTCTTATAGCTATATGAGGTTTTGTTGAAGCAAGTTTTAAAAGTTAAAGCAGAATTATGACTACAAGAGATATGTTTTTCAGGAGGGCAAAACTTAAGTTGACCTCCTCCCATTTGTGTTAGTTTAAGTATTTGCTAATAAAGACAGTAATATATTTTCCTAATAAAGAGCTTCCATGCCTACTAAGGTGGAGCCCATCCCAACAAAACAGTCCTCCTTGATGGTAAAATTCTTCCCAATGTGTAATGCTAGATATATTTTGTTTGAGTGTCCATTTCCGGATCCATTCATTTATTAGTCTGATTTTTTGGGTAGTATAATATGTTGCTTTGGGAATGGGTAGGATCTCTGATAAAACTGGGACACATCCCAGTTCTATCAGTTTATTAGTGAGACCCACATAGTCTTGTATGATACTATTCACTGGGTCATTAAAGATGTACTTTGCCCCTAGATGAACAATAACTAAAGGATTTGGCCCAACTTGCTTTAAAATATTAGTTGACATCGTAGCTATGTCTGCTATTTTTGGCCCACTGAAACTGGATAATATTCTTCAGGATTTATTAGGATTACACACAATTCTATCCAAGTGTTGGATAACTGAGTAACCTAGCACTAGTGTTTCTCTATTTATTCTATCACCCAAAGAAGTTGGAGTGTCTGACATTATATGTGGGTTTATAGTAAGGTCAGGTTCATTACTTGGAATGAGCTTTCCAAAGCCTGATTTCTAGTGGTGGTACCAGCTGTATTAGTCTCATTTGTTATATTTGAGGGTGCTTGATGATTTACTTCTAAATCTGTAGCTAAAGGATTAAATCTATTGTATAGGGGAAGTTCAAAGGTATTGGCCTTCCTTCCCTTTTTAGATACTTAAAAATCTTGCACTGTGCACCAATCATCATTTAGGGTGACAGAATTAACTTCATTATGTGCTGTTTTCCTATTAGAGGATGGATATAGTGAAGGGGTAACAGGTGACTCACAATTAGTTTCTGAAGGGGTGTTACATTTTATGAGAGATATTTGAGACTCATCAGACTGACTTGTCACGCAATTTATGTCGTTTTGTCCACAACTTAACATACATGACATTTCTTTTTGTCTGGTTTCCAAAAATAGTAGTCTATCATTAAATGAGCTAATTTCTTTCAGAAGTTCTTCATTTAGTAAACATTTTGGGCATGTAAATACTTCATTTGGAATTGTTTCCATAATAAAAACTTCTTACAACATTAACATACAATGCTTACTTGACCTTCTAAAGTCATTACATTCTCCATTGTAAAAATTATTCAGAAAAGCTTTTTTTTTTTTTTTTACCTTTTACTGTGTATTTAGTTTGCCTTATGGGCTGTAGCTACTCTCCACAATCTAGTTGCATATATGCACTTTATCCAACTTACTTCCACTCACGGACATGCAAACACATACCAGATGTGCGTGTCTTTGCACACTCACATCCCACTCCTGCACTGGGCTCACCTGCGAGCCACAGGTCTCAACTAAATAGCAGCCAGAGACCCAGAAATAGCAGCAGGGTCACGCCACGGTATCTATCTGATTAACTGTTTCAGTGCAGGCAAGGTATATTTCAGCGATTACACCTAGAACTATACAGTTCCCCAGTGTGTATAAATAAAATAAACTGTTGATTTTTAGCAGAAGGTAGTGCACAAACACAGCACTGTGCACTTCTTGCTCTCTACCCAGTACAAAATGGAGCAGGGCTCAGTTAAAAACTAATTCACTATCAGTCAAGGTATATAACAGTAGAACAGCTCTTGGAAGATAGAGATTCTTCTCTTGCAACTCCTGATACTAAAGCAGTTAGCACTCGCCGCAGGTCTCAACTTTATGGGCTTGCTAGCTGGGGGTTCGGTTTGAGGTCTGGCTTGCTAGCTAGCAATGACTTGGCTGATGGGATGGCTGACAGACTGGCTGGTGGCATGACTGGCAGGCTGGTCGGTGGGATGGCTGCAGTAGCAGGATGGTTAGGGGCTGGCTGGTGAGATGGCAGGAAGGATGGCTGTCAGGCAGGCAGATGGCTGGCATAATGGCTGGCAGGCTGTCTGGTGGGATAATTGGCAGAATGGCTGGAAGGCTGACTGCTGGGCTGACTGGTAGGCTTATAGGCAGGCTGGCGGAATGACTAGGTAGTCAGCTGACTGGCAGGATGGCTGGCAAGCTGGCTGGTGGGATGGCTGGAGGATGGCTGATCGGATTACAGTCAGTTTGAGTGGTGGGATAGCTGCAGTCACAGGATGGCTCGGGACTGGCTAGTGGGATGACAGGGAAGATAGCTGTCAGGCTGGCTCTTGGTATCACTGGCAGGCTGGCTGGTGATATGGTTGGCAGGCTGGCTGGTGGGCTGGCTGGCAGGATGGCTGGAGGGTGGCTGGCAGGTTAGATGGCAGAATAGCTAGGTGGAAGGCTAACTGGTAGAATGGCTGGCAGGCTGACTGGTGGAATGACTGCAGGATGCCTAGCTAACTGGCTGGCAGGATGTCTGGTAGGCTGGTTGGCTGCTTGTAGTCTTTAAAAATTTTATACTGTGCCATTGGGCATTAGGAAGGCAGTATGGCACAGTGGTTTAAGTATCTGAGCTGCAAATCTGGTGATATCCAGCAGACCAGACTTGGGTTTGAATCCCACAGTTTCCATTTGCATACTGTGTGACCCTGAGCAAATCACTTAATTTCCCTGTGCTCCCAGGTCACTCCTGTAAAAAAGCTTTCCGCTTAGTGTGCTACTCCTGGTTAAACAACTAAATAAAAAAAAAACATACGTGAGGGCAGATGGTGTTAATAAGATGGATTTATGCAACTGCTGCACAACCTGGGGAAAATATTCATAGGAAAACAAAACTGAATAATAAAGGAAAGGATTAAAACTGATAAGAAGGAAAAGAGGAATCTGAACACTTCTCTGTTTACAGTACATGCTATACAATCTGTCATCAAGGAAGCAGCCCTCACAGTATTCCAGATCGGAGTTTTCCCCACCTGGGAATTCTTTCTCCATGCCAGTGTCATCTACCACACTGTAAGTCAATGACAATACCACCATGGTGTTCCAGTACTTCTTCACCACCACTGCCATCATATTGTTTGAATGCAGATGTAATTGTATTAGAGTGGAATGTGCCCTGCATTCATTTTAATAAATGTTACAATGCCAACATTTCTAAAGGACATATTTGCATGCCTGTCTTGCACAATGGCCTGCACCAACCTGAATACCCTCTCCACACTGACAATCAAGGTAGAACAAGTGAGATATTTCACTGCAATGGAGATCAGTGCTGGCCATTTTGTGGCATTTCCACTCCAGTACAGCAGAGGCTTTTCCTATACATTAAGGAGTCTGGTATCCCCCAAATTTGCATCCACCATGTGTTGCACTGCATATTGTACTGCTGACTCATCAGACCCCTCCTCCTTTTCCTACAAATCTGGAATTCCCACCCGGGAGAAGGCATCACAAAGGGGATTTATTGTCATTTCTCCTGTTATCTGGTCTGTTTTTTCATCCCACTTAACTGAGGTGGTAGCAACACCCAGCCTGTGATCAATGTCATGTTGTGCCTTACATAACTGTGACCCACACATCTGTACCCCATGGACTTGTGTTACTAGCTGATTGGTTATATTTTATACCTGATCTCCCCCACCTTCAAGTATTGATGACAGGCCCCTTTTATATCTTAGGTCCAGCGTGGTGGCAATATCAAAATCCTCAGACTGCAGAATGCTGGAAACATGGGTACTGCAGTGCAATACTTGCAGCATGCATTCCATTAAGGGACAGCTTGCCTATCTTCACCTTGGCTCTAACACCTGTTGTACATTTAACACCACTTGCCTCACTACTCTTAGAAGTGGGATGGCCTGATTTCTACCGATGGTGTCGCCACTCATTGCCTGTGTGACTTGTTCAAATGGCCTCAGAATCATGATCAGGCCATCCATTAGTCACCATTGATCTGCTGTGAGAAGCATCGATGCTCAGAAACTGTCATGGCAGGTATGCAGCATTGGTACAGTATTCAGGGATGGCTTTGCTGCTTACAAGTGCTCAACCACGTAGAGCATTGCGATCCATCTGGTGATGACTTCCAGCTTCAGATAGTGCTGAGACACCTTGTTCTGTATCGGCAGCTGCCTAATATGGTCACGTTTCTTTTTCAGAATGACCAAAGTAGGCGCAGATATGGTGACTTGATTTTAGGATATGACAGAAGCTTCTGCACTACTAGATTAAAACAATGTGCCATGCATGGAATCCAGAGAAACCCACCATCATTGATGCACTTAACAACATTAGAGACATGTCACAAAAAGGAAGCAAGAAAGGTTTTCTCAGGGTGCTATAGGTGCTTCATTTTATTCAGATAAATTCAGATAAATGCACCCTGCTTCCATTAAAATGCTGTTTGCTTCACAACAACACACTCCCAATGCATTTCACGCCCCCTGGCGCTTAATAACAGGAATGACAAGACATACCACAAAGTGCCATTTTATACTTAGTGCTCTTAAAGTGACAGTGCCATTATAAAGTGCCTATAAAAAATGATTATTTGTTTTTGTCTCCGTATCTCTATTGTTAAATATTAAGTCCTTGAAAGTCATGCTTTCTCCCGAGTCTCAATTACGGGCATCTTCTGATCTTCCTGCTGCACCCTTTCCATTGCTGCATGCCATCCAACTCATAAAGGAGCTTCAGCTGTTTTTTTTTTTTATTTAAAGGCTTTATTAAAATATCAGCACCAAGTAAACAACATCAAGCAATCTCGTACAGCTGAGAACATCAGCTACAGACTTTTTAACACAGAAGAAAAAGAAAAAAAACATCTTCCACTACCCCACCCCCCAGACTACACACCATTACTACCATTTGAACTACAGATATACTGAAGCCCCATTTTCATTAGGATTTCCATATCGTCAGGATGGCCTCTAAGCTTCCCCATAATGAAGTAAAAGTTTTGCCTCTATTTCGTGCAAGTACAATATGTATTTCCAGCTGTAATGCCAAAACACACTCCCTAAACCATTCCAGGATTGTAGGTGGCTTTTCATCTGTCCAGTGCCTCATTATTGTTAACTTAGCAGTTGCTATGACAAGAGTCATATGCGCTTTCCTACTTTTTGGAGTATCAACTGGGAAATAATTTATAAGACAAACTTCAGGCATAAATAATTCCCTCAAGCCAAGGATAGAGTTCAAAGAATTGTTAATGGATTGCCAAAATGTCTTTATATGTGGGCACAGCCATAACATGTGATAAAGTGACCCAATACCCTCCTTGCACCTGTTGCATGTTGATGTGTGCAAGGATCCATTTCTAAAGAGTTTGGCTGGTGTCAAATGCATATTATACATAATATTGTAATGAACTAATCTGAGTCTATCTTGTTTAACACATTTATACATTGATATCCAAAGTTTCCTCCACACATTAACATCTTCAGGGAGACCTAATTCCCTTACCCAATAAAGGCAAACTCCCGAGGGTAATCTATGGTCCCAATCATGAAGAATTTTATATAAATTTGACACTTTATGTGGCTGGGAAGCAACCTGCAGGAGTGCGATAGGATCTCTTTCCCCTATATCTATTAATGGAGAAAGCCGGGAAAACGAGGATAGGGCCTTGCTGACTTGGAGGTGTTTAAAGGATTAATTGCTTACAGCACCAGCAGAGTCATGTAATTGAGTCAGGGAAATCACTTTTCCACCCCTCCACATCTCTGAGACTTTACATTGACTCAACCAGGACCAAAAGGCACGAGGTATTGGTACACTGCCAATTTTGAAATGTGGGTTATCGACAGTTGGTTGGTCAGAAGACTGACTCCACTTAGCTGCGAGGTATATCTGGGCCTGATGAGAGGCTTTCATCGACCAACCCATAGGATTATTTCTGAGAGACTTGGGAATATGGGATGGAGAGACATATAGCAGGGCACGCAGTGAGCATTTCTCACGAGATGCCACGTGTTTTTCAATAGGTAACCACAAAGGAGAGTATGCTGTATGATCCACCTCTTTCTGCCAGTAGAACAGCTTACCCAGATGTTGTGCAATGTAGTATAAAAGGAAAGAGGGGACTGCAAGGCCCCCCCTCACTTTCGGTGCTGTCAATTTGAAATAAGACCTGCGGACATTTTTTTTGTTCCACAAAAAGGAGCTTAGCATACCTCACAACCTAGAGAACCAAACTTTGGGGGGGTACATACCCAACATTCCTAAGGGATATAATATCCTAGGCAATAGATTCATTTAAATTATACTTAGTCTACCCCATAACGATATAGGAAGCAACCGCCACCTCTCAAGGTCCTTGGTTATTATTTTAATGAGGTTATCTATATTGTTTCTCAAAATAGTGCCGGAATCCCTAAAGATCTTGATTCCTAAGTAGACTATGGACTTCATCTTCCAGGTAAGGCCTAGGGGGGCTAATTCCACTTTGTTGACTCTGTGATTCAGGGGAATCACCATCGTTTTCTCCCGGTTAAGTTTATAATAGGATACCTTAGAGTACTCCTCAATTTCCTCTAGGACAGCAGGAATTGAGGCACTTGTGCTCTCTAAATGTAATAAGATATCATCCGCATAAACCGAGAATGCGTACCTAACTCCTCCCACCTGAATTCCCGTAATATTAGCATTACCCGCCATCCTAAGAAGCAAGGGGTCTAGGTATATGTTGAATAGTAGCGGGGATAGAGGACACCCCTGCCTAGTGCCCCAAGCTAATTTGAACGAGGAAGATAACAAGCCATTACATTTTACTCTGGCCGAGGGACAGGAATATAATACTTTAATCCATTTGACAAAGTCTCCTGGAAAACCAAAGGATGTTAAAGTGGCAAACAGAAAGTCCCAGAAGACTCTGTCAAATGCTTTTTCAGCATCAAGTGAAATCAGCACCATTGTTAAATTGGAATCTTTAGCCGACACAATGTGATGCAGCAACTTTCTCATATGGTCTTGAGATGACCTTCCAGGGATAAATCCGACCTGCTCGTGTCTTATTAAATTATCTATAATTTTAGTAAGTCTATTAGCCAATACTTTGGCCAGAATTTTTATGTCGGTATTTAATAACGGAATAGGATGGTAACTGCTGAGATTTTGAGGATCCTTCCCAGGCTTTAAGATTAGGGATATCACAGCCTCTAAAAAACTGGACTCTGATATCCCCTTATTAAACCAATAACTAAAGAGATCCTTTAATACAGGTGCTATAGCAGTTTGACAGGTTTTGTAAAAGTTACTGGACAGCCCATCTGGTCCAGGGGACTTGTCTAAGGGTAACTGCTGGATGGCCTCCCGTATTTCCCCTAAAGTAATTGGGGCACTCAAAAGGGCAGCATCAGCAGCTGATACTTTCGGCAGGTTCACAGATCTAAGATAAGAGTTTATATCTGACTCAGCGGGTGACAAGGATGGGGTCACTGAATATAGGTCTTGATAAAAGGAACCAAACATTTCCACCACTTCCTGGGGATCGGTACAGACTTTGCAATCTTTCCCAGAATAAATTCCGGCGATGAATTGTGAAGCCTCTACTTGACGGATACGCATCGCAAGCAGCCTGCTTGCTTTTTCTCCCACATCCAGATATTGCAGCTTGGTTCTGTGTAAAGACAACTCAGCCCTCTGCGATTGTAGACCTGCATATTGTGCCTGCAATTGATATAACCTGGTCCATATCTCTGCTGGGGAGGTACGGGAGAGGTTACATTCTATATTTTTAATACTAGTTAATAGCCTTTCTAGCTGAACCCTTTGATGCTTGGCCCTATTAGAAGCCATTTTAATAAATTCACCTCTCAGGGAGCATTTTAGAGCTGCCCAGATTAAATCGTACTTATCAACCGTCCCCAGGTTGCAGTTAAGGAAAAAGGCAATATGCTCCATAGTATGTTCAAAAGAGGCTGGATCTTTTAATAATTGGTTATTCAAACACCACTGAGGGAAGCGTTTGCCTCCTGCCCCTAAACAGAGCTCCATGTCGACTAGACCGTGGAGCTTCAACTGTTTTAAAGATCCCCGTTATTCTTAAAAGGGACTTCCAAAACTTCACAAACTTGCCGTTTTTAAACCGGACCAAGCCAAAGCAATATATTAAGGGAAAGAAGAGGTTTTTGATACTAGCTGTATTTCTTTAAAATACCCGTGCAAACAAATGGCCTTGACTACAAGTAAAGTTTGAAAAAGAACACAGGCCTGCACCTGGGGACCATGCTTGGCAACAACAAGTAGAAAATGAATGAAAAAAATTTAAAAGAACATGTTTGGTCCTTCATAGGGATTGAAAAACCCATAAAAAGCCCTAGGGGAGGTGACTACAATAATGTCTTGCTTAAAAGAGAACAGTATTGGATCTTTGCTATGGGTGGATCAGAAAGTCCAGGACTTAATGAGAGAATTGATATTAAACCATTTTTAAAGAAAAAAAAATCAGTTTGCTGTGCTAGGAATATTTGGGTTTAATACAGTTAAATATATAGGTTTTTGTATAACAATACCCTATAGCTAGCAACATGTATTAATATGTATCCTTTTTTTACTTTATAGATACTCCTACTTATCACTTTAATGGAAAGTGGATCACCAAGAAATTGGAGGAGGACACTGATGTTCAAAATAATAGTGGTAAAAGTAAAACTAAAGCTTAATGATATTTGCTGAGTATTTCAAGATGAAATGTTACTGTTTTTAATGTTTTTATAATCATTTTTATAGGCACTTTATAATGGCACTGTCACTTTAAGAGCACTAAATATAAAATGGCACTTTGTGGTATGTCTTGTCATTCCTATGATTAGCGCCAGAAGTGTGAAATGCGTTGAGAGTGTGTTGTTGTGAAGCAAACAGCATTTTAATGGAAGCAGGGTGCATTTATCTGAATTTATCTGAATAAAATGAAGCACGTATAGCACCCTGAGAAAACCTTTCTTGCTTCCTTTTTGTGACATCGATTCTTGTTGGTGCAGACTAAAAAGAGGTACATTTGCTGTAAGACTTGTGCTGGCTTTTTTCATTCATTTTCTACTTGTTGTTGCCAAGCACAGTCCCCGGGTGCAGGCCTGTGTTCTTTTTCAAACATTAGAGACATTACTGCTCACAATGAAACCTGATTTCAGGGAGCTTGGGTGCAGACCCTCATCAGTTTCAGTCAGAAGGATAGGTACTAACATTTTCTGACTCATGTGTGAGCTTGTTAAACTCTTCGTTGGCAGTTTAGCATGCTGGCACATATCTGGAATGTTGCTACCAATAAATACGGTTCTGTATGCTTCTGGTTCATGCCCAGCTATGGTTACAGCCACCTTGCAGCTTGACTTCAACAAGGTTCTGCTCTGGTTTGCTAACCATCAATTATTCCTCAATGCCAAAAAGACAGTCTCCATGAACTTCTGCACAAGGCAAAGACTTTTTAGGCTCCCCTCCCTGCCATCTTTCTACACCCTTGATGGGACAATACTGGACGACACTTCCTCCTTCAGATGTCTAGGTGTCTGTCTATCCCAACACCTTAACTTCTCTGGACATATTGACACCATCCAGAAAAAACTGCGCTCCAAGCTTTAGTGCCCTTTTCTGGAACCGCAGCTGCATCCCTCCTGCATCTAGGTGTGAACTTGTCCAAAAGATGATCCTCCCCAATTTTGACTACTGCAATGTAGTCTATAGTGCTGCTCCAAAGTTCTCCCTAAATAGATTGGACACCCTCTTCAACACCTTCTGCCGCTTTGCTCTTGATGTTTCTCCTCGCACTCACCACTGCATTCTGTATCAAGTCCTTTCCTTCCACTCTCTGTCAAATAGGCGCCTTTCACACTGTGTTAAATTCACCTCACATCATTGGCTAGATGAACTCCCTTCTTACCTCTCCTTCTTATTTATAACATCTCCACCCTCATCCCACTCCCTTAGATCAGCCGACCACCTTACATTGGTCATCCCCACCACTCCACCCTTACTGGTCAATCGAGCTATTCCTATCACCTACCAAAACTTTGGAATTTTCTCCCTCCCTCCTTAAATTTGTCACTCCTCCTCCTCCTACACCATCAGTTCTGCACTTCATACTTACCTCTCACCCTACTGTTCCTGCTACAACCCATCCTAATTTCCTTCCATTTCCCTTCCTTTAGTATGCCCCAAAATGTCTTCCCCCTTCCTATTCCTATCTTTCCTCTAGAACACCCTCATTTCCTTCCATTTCCCTTCCTCTAGAACTCCTCAAAATTTCTTCCCCCTTCCTACTCCTATCTGTCTTGCTAATCCTCATTCCTTCCCACTCCCACCTACCCTGAATGAGCCCCGAGCCCACCTTCGAGCACTCCTCATTCTCATTCTAGTCCTCAGTCCCCTTGTAGGGGTCCCAACACCCTGAAGGGGTGCCCAAGGAACTACTGTTTTCCCCTTCCCTATTACTCCCTTCCCCCTACCATCTCAAATGTCCTCATACCATCAATCCCACCCCCTATCACTAGCTCTCTCAGTCCCTTTGCAGGGTTCATAGCATCCTGAATGGGTCCCCCTAATACTAGGCACCTCTCTTCTACACTACACCTTTCCCAGTCAGTAACCTTTCAGGATTCTAGGCTCTCCCTTCCTGTGCCCTACTGCCTTGCCCCTGTGCCCTGCTACTTGCTGTTTTGCTAGCAATCATTTCAGATACAATTATTTGTAACCACAACTTCGTTCCCTCTCTCCCTTCCCTCTCCTAATGTCTTCTTCCCTCCCTTCTCTCTTTTCCCTCTAGCCTCTCAGACCTCTTGCAGGGTTCTAGCATGATGGGGCCCCTTTGGGGTCACAAGCTACTCCTTCCTCTAACCTCACCCCCAACCCTCACCTGATAATTACCTATCCTATCCCTTCCTTTTATGCTTTCCAAAATGTTGTATGTCTTCAATTGTCCTCTTGCATAGTTGCTTCCAAACTGTTGTCTCTCTTTATCTGCCCTCCTTAATAGTTGCCAAACCCTCCCTTTTCCACATCTATCTGTGCCTTAGCCATCCTCTCTTTACCTCTCCTTGCACATATGCCTGTACTCATAAGTTAAACTTGCTATACTGCACAATGTACCCCTGTTTTATGCTAATTCCTGCTCTATTAATGCATCTTAATTTAACAATCACTGAATTGAGCGCATGCATGAATGTTTTATTAATGTATCAATCTCTGTACATTGCACATGTCTTATGCTGGTGTTTGCAAAGCGGACTTATGTAACTTATATGTATGTATTGAGTGTTTGAATGTAGTATTTCATGTTCCCCATTGTTCCCCTCCCCCCAGGTCACACCGGGAGACAAGCAACTTGCTGCTCAGTGTGCCTTCCTGGTGAAATATTTCAATAAATAAACAAATGCCACTGCAGTTGGGCTTCATACAATTTTTTCACATTCTAGCATCAAATACTACCTCAAGCACCTGAGCCCAATGGAATGCAATGTACAGATAATATCTACCAGCTGTTTGACCACAGGAATGCCCATCCATTCTAAAATGTGTCTGAATGCTTAAAGGGCATTACTGGCCATGTGATTAACAATATAAAGTTCTGGAATGGCATGAATGGAGAAACAGATTTGCAGTGAGTCTGCCATTTTGACAGGCACACACCATCAATCTTCAGAATTCTACTTTTCCACAAGAGAATGACAGTAGACAGGGGTGGATGAATATTGTTTTCACAATAGCGGGCCTTTCACAAATTTTGTGACTTTCACGGAACTTCTGAACCACTGCCTGTTGGAGAAGTGGAAAACTTCGAAGATATTGGGAAAATGTTTTCCTATTCTGCTCTTCTGCTCACCTAGAGGGCAGGCATGGAAGAAAGAAAAATGTTGTTAGTCACCCCTGTCCAGTGCTGCCTCCCTGACTCTGCCTGAAATAAACAATAATAAATCTCTGATGGCTAGTGATCCCTACCCCACCCGATAACCCACCCAACATTAATAAAAAATCCTGAATGCCCCATAATCTCTAGTGGCTAGTAGTCCCTTCCCCACCCATCACCCCGACATTAAAAAACCTTCCCATGTAAACCTTGGTGGCTAGTGGTCCCTCCCCACTCAATCAACCACCCAACCACATCATGTCAACACCTCCCCATCCCAATCCCCATCATACAGTTAGGCAAAATAACATCGATAAAATAAACTGTTTCTCCCTGGTAGTCTAGTGACCCTCCCTCCCCAACCCCAACCCATGAATCAAACATTTCTTCCCTGGTGGTATAGTGTACCCCAGCACCCCCACCATGCAGGCAATTTCCTCAGTCCCACCTCCTCTGATTCCAAACCAATATTTAAGCTAGCAAATGGGGAGGGTGCAGCACCCATACATCAAATGGGAAGAACACCCTCCCCTCAGCTAGTGGTCAAACAGGGATTCAGCGTGTATGCAGTTCATTTGCATCACCATGTAAGAAAAAAGGTCTTTCTCCCCATACGATGCAGAGAGAAATGCCAGACCTCACCCAACAACTAACACACTGAAATCTGGCCAATGAAAATCATGTACTAAATGCTCACAGCCTGGGAAATAAGATCCCAGACCTGCAGGCAATAATGTCAGAGGATAAACTGGACATAGTAGCAATTAGTGAGATGTAGTTTACCAGTAACCACACTTGGGAGACTTTGGTACCTGGCTATGTACTATTCAGAAGGTGGGATGGCTTGAGGTGCAAAAAGAGAGGGTGGAGTGACCCTGTATGTCAATGAAAATATCAAAGCTACAGAAATTCAGAATACACATAAGGAGCCAGAAGAACTGTGGGTCACCCTGGAAACAGGAAAAGGGACAGCCATAAGAACTGGGGTTGTCTAAAGGCCCCCAGACCAGGGGGAGGACATAGACACGTTACTGTTAGAAGATAATACAAAACATGACAGCTAAGGGGGAGGTGCTGATAATGGGAGACATCAACATGCCGGATACAAATTGGTCAATACTAGCAGGAACATCTGCCAGAACTAGACACATGGTAGATTCCTGCAAGGGGAGGGCCTCAAACAACTGGTACTGCAACTAGGAAAAATGACAGGATCAGTACCAGCACCATCTTGGACTGTATCCTTACCAGTCACCCATCACTGATCCCTAACACTGATGTCCTCCTTGACTCGCTCTCAGTGACCACTTCCCTGTTAGCTGCACTTGGTCAAATAAATTCATCAAACCACCACCCAAAACTATCACCAGCATGGTTCTACCCCACGGTCACCTACCATGACTCAAATCCTACCTTCTCCATCAAGACTGGTCTCCTATCTTCAATGCAACCAACGTAAACACTGCCCTAGACCACTTCATAAACATCTTCACTGATTCCTGTGACACGTTCGCTCCTATAAAAAACACAAAGTCAAATCACTCAGTAACTCTTGGCTCCTTAAGATGCTAAAAACAAGGCACCACCTATGGGAGCTGGCCAGAGAAACTCCGGAAGGCAAAGCGACATCCAAAACTACAAGCGTGCCGCAATGACTGCACCAAAACCATCCAGCAAATGAAGTCAGCCTACTATAAGTATGCATTCACTAACTCCTGGGGTAATGGTCAGGAATTCTGGAAGAACATAGAAAATCACTGGGAATCACGCCAAACTTCCCCCATCAATACTCAACATCAACAAAACCACAACACTCAAACCAAAAAGCCATTGCTGATACCTTTAACAAAGCCTTTACTGGCCTCAGCCTTGTCTTATCCCAGGACTACTTCAAAGATGGTGAAGCCCCATTGTCTGCAATAAACACTATACTGCACGCTTTCCCACTTCTGCTTTAAAGCAGTCAAGGCTTACCAGGTATGCAAATATGTCACCAAAACCATTGGTAAATCAAGATTCAGAAATGACTCTCTCGATCGCAAAATCCTGTCTCTCACACTTGAAGAAGTGCTTGGTCCGCTGACCAGAATCTTCAACTTCTCCCTCAGCCATAGCCAGTTCCGGACAGGTGGAAATCTGCCACTGTCACCCCAATCCATAAAGGTGGTGACAAAACTGCCCATGAGAATTTCAGACCTATCTCCTTACCCCCCACTCTCCAAGGCATTAGAATGTATCATCTCGGACCAGCTCAAAGAATACCTTGATACACACAACATCCTGTGCAAACAACAACAACACGGGTTCCAAAAGGTCCAGCACCTCCACAGCCCTACTTGAATTCATCGAGTACAATTACAACTCACTTGACTCTGGTGAACGACCAGGCTCAATCTGCATCGACTAAACAAAAGCATTCGACACCATCAATCACTGCCTCCTGCTTGTCAGCTTCAGAATTCCAGGCTTTCAACCGATTCCGTTGGCTGGTTTAAGAGCTACCTTGAAGAATGGTCCCAAACAGTAAGAATCGCTGATACGGTCTCTGACCCTAGACCGGTCCACTTGGGAGTTCCCCAGGGCTCCATCCTGGGATCCCTCCTCTTCAGCCTATTCCTAAACTCATCACTGGACTGCTACCCAGAACAAATAATTCTCTACACAGACAAGGCTGCGATCCCCGCCTCGGACCTCAACTCAATTCAATTACAAAATAAACTTCAGCGGGCCTTCTTCTCCATCGAATCCTGGTTCCTAAGTCATAAACTGCTTCTCAATCAAAAAAAAAAAAGTCTATGGTCTTCTGCAGCCCCCACAACAAAAACAGAGCAACTCCACCTCTCCTTTGAAACCAAACAAGGATCCACCCTAGAGCAAACACAATATTTCAAGTACCTCAGGATCACCCTTGATCCTCACCTCTCATTTGCAGTCCATATCAGCAATGTTGCAAAGTCTGCCAATACAAGGTTAGGCCTATTATTCCGACACAGGAAACACCTAACTCCAGAAGCACTATCAGTGTCCGTCCAAAGCTTCGTCATCAGCATTATAGATTATGGATTTATCATATATGGGTCTGCAACTACCACTGCTCTCAAACGTATCACGACCTCCCTGAATAAGGCCTGTTGACTCAACACTGGCTCCCATCGCCGTACCCACACATGTGACATTTATTCCCAATCTGGATGGCTACAACCGGACAGTCGCATAAAATACCAAACCTGCATCACGGCCAAGAAAATTTTAATGGGGCTTGCTCCACCTGGAGTCTGTGCCTTCCTTAAGCCTAGACATAGGAAAGTCACTACTGGAGATCCAGTTCTCACCTACTGCATATCCACGATGTCATGGGAACCCAAGAACAAAAATCATTCCACTATCAGGCAACCAAGCACTCAACTCTCTTGTCAGCGATATAGCCACTGCTTCAACACTAGGTCTTTTCAAGTCCAAACTGAACCTCTCACTGCTTGCCTCTTGCGATTGTCCATCATAACAGTACCACCATTCCAACTGCACATACCCCAGCACATAGCACTTACAATCAGTCTCTGCCCCCCTAGCACCTTACCTGTCAAATTTCCTCGACAAGGCCCCCTGGCTGCACTGTCACCTGCTGTAGCTCACCTCTCCTCCATATCTTCCCTCCTGCCCCCTTCCCCCCACCTCTCATACTCTCCCTCTCCCCCTACACCTCCTTCCTCTGTCCAGAGGAGGGCAACTAAAATGGTGCAAGGTTTGCACCGGAAGATACATGAAGAGAGACTAAAGGAGCTTAATATGTATAGCCTCGAGGAAAGGAGGAAGAGAGGAGACATGATAGAAATGTTCAAGTACCTCAAGGGAATCAACAAAGTCCAAGAGGGTAGCAGCTTTCAAAAAAAGAGGTGTGCAAGAACAAGGGGCACAATATGAAGATAGAAGGGGCTTCTCAGAGGTAATTTAAGGAGTATTTTTTCACAGAGAGGGTTGTGGATGTATGGAATAGCCTTCCAGAGGAGGTTGTGGAGTCAAAAACAGTGGTGGAATTCAAACATGCCTGGGACAGTCATAAGAGCCATTCTGGGGGGTAGGAAGAAGTAGGCTGCTGGTTAACTAGGATCTGCAGCTTATCCAGTAGGTAGGGAAATAGGCAGACTGGGTGGGTCAAGCAGTCCTTATCTGCCATTAAATTCTATGTTTCTATGTTTTCTCCCCTCAAACTCCTACTCCCACTCACCCCCACTCATGCCTCCCCTCCTTCCCCTGTCTTGCCCATGGCTCTAGTCTTTGTACTGATTATTACCTGTCTGTAAGTCAAACATGTTTGTCTGTAACTAATAAGATGAATTCTGCACACTCTGACGTGGAACCTTTGTAAAAGAGCCTCGTCTCAAACGTACTGTTGTACTCCTAGACTGAAATGAATAAAAATAAAATAAACTCCTCCTCTCCACCAGGACTGCATACATGCCTTACTGAGAAGCCTTGCACAATGGCAATGAGAAGGGAGAAAGCCCTCATGCACCAGTTTCCCGTTGGTGCTTAGTCCAACATAAAAGGTGCTGGATCTGAGGTGTGTGTGTTGCCCTACAGTGCCTAGGTGATTCACCTTTTTCTCACAGCTAACACATGCTTGGCATAGCTAGCATAGTACCACTGTTTCTACAGCTGGGTCCAGATTATAAAAATCTCAAACTAGGGATTTTGTAGTCCTTGTTTTTACTTTATTTAGTTGATCAGGTACTGGGACATTGAATGAGGTATAAACAGGTGCTTCGGGGGATGATTTATACACTTCTGTTACGCTGCGGGGTTGTATCAGTGATAAACCTTTTTTACACAGACATTGAGGGACAGTGTTCTTCTTTTAGGCTCCAAGGGACATCAGAGGTTGGGGTGTTTCCACTAGACACCTCATTTAAACCATCAATGACATACATAAGGCTGAAACTGATCTAAATAGTGGGTGAATGTAGACTAGCAATTTTTGCACTAACCATTGAGTCGCTTAACTGCATTTTCTAATTGCTGTGATATTCACACACACACACATACACACACATACACACACACACACTGACTAATACATATACACATATATTCATATATATTCCAGTATAACATAGCAGGGCACTGTCTACACACATTTTTACAGATTAAAAAGACATTGAGGGACTATTTTCTTCTTTATAGGCTCTGGGGATATCAGAGGTTGGGGTTGCCACTAGGCACCTCATTTAATTAATAGTGATATGCAGAAGGCTGAAACTGATCTAGATAGCAGGGGAATGTAGCCTAGCAATGTTTGCACTAACCACTGAGCCACCTAACTGCACTTTCTAATTGTTGTGATACAAAACATACTGACTGATACATATACACATATACATCCATTATAACAGCAGTGCACTGTCTGCACACACAGAGCGTTGTCACACACAGACTAACACACATGCTCTGTCTTGTTTGGCATTTATTTACTTATCCAGCTAACCCTAACCATTATTGTATTTAGGACAAGCACTGTGTTTTGCACTAACTCATTGTACTAATCTATGGCATGAATGGGAAACTAAGGTAGAGGACCAGGAAGGTGCAGTGAATGTGGCCTATCTGGACTTCAGAAAGGCCTTCGACACCGTCCCCATAGAAGGCTGCTTAATAAACTGTATGGCCTATGGGTGGATCCTAAAATTGTTCTATGGGTGAAAAACTGGATGAATGGCAAGAGTCAGAGGGTTGTAGAAAACAAGGAGGACTCAGGAGAGGGAATGGTGATGAGCAGAGTGCCGCAGGAGTCAGTATTGGAGCTGGTCCTCTTCAATGTCTTTATTGTGGACATTGCAGAGAGACTGGGGGGAAGGTATACCTCTTCACAGATGATACAAAGGTGTGCAATAGGGCGGACATGCCAAGGGGAAGGTGAAAGAATGAGGGAAGACCTTAAAACCCTGGTAAAATGGTCTGAAGAATGGTAGTTGGAAATCAATGCAAAGAAGTGCAGAATCATGCACATAGGTCACAAGAACCCAGAGGCAAAGTTCAAACTAGGTGGGGAGGTACTGATCATCATGAAGCAAGAAAGGGGTCTGGGAGTTATCATCTTGGAGGACCTAAGAGAATCTAGTCAGTGCAATAAGGGGGCAGTAAAGACTAGCCAGATGCTTGGATTCACAGGGAAGGGTACTAAAGTATAAGAGGGAGGTCATCTTGCTCCTGTATAAAGACACTCACAGGACTGCACTTATGAAAACTGGTCCAGTTCTGGAGGTCCCATCTGAGGAAGAACAATGACAGGTTGGAGGCGGTGCAGTGGAGGGCAACTAAAATGGTGTAGGGCCTGTGGGATGAGACCTGTGAGGAAAGACTAGTCAAGCTGATATTTAAAATATTTATTTCATTTGGGTAAAGCATTTAACTAATTTTAAATACTGAATTTTTCCAGGATATGCGAGTTGAGATTTAAGATGTCATTTACAGTGTGATCATGTTTTTACCCATTTACTGTAATGTATTTGCACAACACAGATATGCTGGGAGGTAGTTTTAATGTAGTCTTCCTTTTACCCATTTTTACAATTTGTTTTCCTAGAATATGCCTGCTGATTGCTGTACATTTTGCCTGGATAGTTCACAGAAGATGTGACATCTTATTTTCAGGGGGGTTCTACATCAACACATTATTACACTGCATTGCGTGAAATTAGAACATGCTGAAAACAATATTTTACATCTGGAATAGGCTACCCCGGATAAATACATTGTAAAAATGGGTAAACTCATTAACCCACTGAAAACAAGACATTGCATCAAATCTGGGATATCCTGAGTAAATACAGTGCAAAAACGTATAAAATAAAGAGCCCTATGAGACTGAGATGTAGTATCTTCCTGTAATATCCAGGATACAAAATACAGGATGAGTTTACCAGACATACTGCAGCTCAATATATATTTATTTTTTCCCCAAAGCATAGTAAAAGTAGTAACAAAAGATACCAGTTCTTCACTTGTGCTAGAGGATAAAAACTGATGTCTTCTGCTATAGTAAACTATTTCTGAGATAGTGCTACTCAGATAGGGTCTTAAGAGGTTAATAAAACTGTGTAAGCCCACATGGCATTGATCTCTGCCATGGCTAAACTAATAAATATGAACACACTGGAGGGAGAACATGTCTCCATCAGTCCGAAGGAATGGCATAAGGAGATACTACTTGCTCTCCAGTTAGAAACACATCTCCTCAATGCATAATAGACTTCATACTTATCAGAGTAGATGGAGGTCATTAGATGCCCTGCTTACTCTGCTTAGATGCCCTTACTTCTGTAAATCCTAAATGCTGCTGCCAGGTACCCAGGAGCTACCTTTCTGCTACTTCAGCCTCCTCAGCTCCTCGTCCTAGAAACCCCGCCCAGCCCGCCATCGCTCCCACACCGAGGCACAGCCGCTCGGCAGCTCGTCTCACCCGGTTGGGGCTGGGCCGCAGCGTCCTCCTATATCACAGCACCGTAAACCCCACTGCCGCTCGGACCTCAGCGGCTCCGGTGCCACGTGAGACCCCGCGCTCAGGACCCTCGGCGAGCCACTCAGCTGCCCTCAGTGCCGCCGGCACAGATCGTACACATCAGGCGAACTTCTTCCTCCGATGCCAACGGCAGGGGAGGGAGTTTTACGGGATTACCCAGCAGACTCCATAGCCCTGAGAGGGCTAGCAGGGTGCCAGGTGGGCATGGTCGATGGGATCTGGATCTCACCATGCCACCTACGACGCCTCCTCTAGCTGCCTCACGACCCCAAAAAGCCGACTCCATAGCCCTGAGAGGGCTGGCGGGTGCCAGGTGGGCATGGTCGATGGGACCTGGATCTCACCGCGCCACCCTCGACGCCTCCTCTAGCTGCCTCACGACCCCAAAAAGCCGACTCCATAGCCCTGAGAGGGCTGGCCGGTGCCAGGTGGGCATGGTCGATGGGACCTGGATCTCACCCGCCACCTACGACGCCTCCTCTAGCCGCCTCCCGACCCCAAAAAGCCGGTAAGGACATTCATCTGACTGGGGAAGCTGTGATCGGCTGCGATTGGCTGACCGCGCATTGTGCTGAGCACTGATTGGCCTCCGGTCTCAGACCCTACTTCCTGATTGGTCTGGGTGACATTGGGCTTAGCTGGGCTCGGAGTCCATTGACTTGCACTGCTCAGTGCCAAAATTTTGTGCTTTTGGACATTTTCAGCCCAAATTCTGAATTCTCCACTGTATTTTACCACTTTTCCAATATTAGTTCTATCTAACTACTCAGATTTGCAAATTGTTTCTAATTTTAATCTGTAATCAAGCTGCACTTTTCTGTGTTAGGCTGCCTGGTATTTCCTTGCTTAACTAGTATTTATAGGCTGCTGCTAAATTGTTAGCTTACCATTTATGTTATCGTTTAGATGATTTTCTTTCTGATTTTCATTATCTTGCTTCAGGTGTCCCCTGCAACCTGATTGATATTTACTGAGCTATAGTCAATTTAAATGTTGTGCAAACGGCTGTGGCTGTTTGACTCGCTACTGAAACCTTTCTGTCTCTCCTCCCCGAACTTCTGGGTGAGCCTGCTCCGTAATTCCTTTTGTGCTATGGTACACTCTTCAGCTGCTACCTCCGCCTCTCCCTAGTAACTCCTTTGTTCCCCTCCTATTATGCAGTTACTAGGCAGCTGTCCTCTGCTACAATCACGTTCTTAACTCTGCTGTGCACTACCATTACTGAGTGTCTCCCTCTGATTTCTTCCTCCTCCCCTACTGCTGCTAGGCTGACCCCCCTCTTTCTACCTACATTTTACTGGATCTTGCACTCCTGCATCTCCTCCTTGCCCCCCCTCGACACCTCTGTCTTATAAAAAAAAAAAAAAACATTTTTTCTTGCTCCTCTCTTCCTCTTCATTTCCACCCTCTTTCTGCTGTCCTTCCAGAATGGCACCAGCAATCCGCTGGACCTGATCATTTTGGCTAACACCTCAGCCCCCCCCCCACTTAGTTCCCTTGCACTCTCACATCACCACTCTGACTTTATCTTCCTCCCTCCTCGCTGCTTACGCTTGCATTTCCTCCCCCTCCTCTCTGTTATTTAGCCTCGTCACTGCCTTCTTGCCTTTGATATAATAAGCCTTACTCACCGCCCTCTTCTCTCTCTCTCCTCTTCCAGACTCCATAGCCTGAGGAGGGCTAGCGGGGTGCCAGGTGGGCATGGTCAATGGGACCTGGATCTCACCACACCACCTACGACACCTCCTCTAGCTGCCTCCCGACCCCAAAAAGCCAGTAAGGACATTCCTCTGACTGGGGAAGCTGTGATCGGCTGCGATTGGCTGACTGCGCATTGTGCTGAGCACTGATTGGCCTCCAGTCTCAGACCCTGCTTCCTGATTGGTCTGGGTGACATTGGGCTTAGCTGGGCTCGGAGCCCATTGACTTGCACTGCTCAGTGCCAAAATTTAATGCCCGCCCCCCTCCCCTCTACCTTTATTAAATATTCTCCTTAGTCTCCAGCCCCTTGCTCCAAATACCCTCCCACTGTCTTACATCCTATCCTGTAACTGCTTACTAAACCACTTTCTCTCCCCTGCTTCCCTATCATCTGCTACCTTCTCTGGGAATATTACAGGTCACTGTGTTTTCAACTCTCTTGGCCTGTTTCTCCTGCCTCCCTCTCCTCACCTGCTTTATCCATTATCTTTACATCCTTTTCTCCTCTCCTAGTCACTATGCCTCCCTGTAACCACATTCTTCTTTCTCTTCTTGCCCTCTCCGTGCTTCCTACCCTATGCCATCTTCCTACCTCTTCCTATTCCTCACGACCCACTACCCTGGTCCTTCTGGCAACCTACCCCTCATCAGGTACGATTGCAATCTCCCTCTATTCGCATAAATGGTGACATCTAGCAATGGACTGTTTAAATATGAACAATTATGACGATGGCCTGGGGGTGATTCGGCACCTATTCCTGACCAGTGCCTTACACTGATATCCTAGACGTCTGTACTGGACCAAAACACATAAGAAACAGAGGTTGATTTCCACCTACTATGAACTAAGGCTATTGACTCTCAAACTCCTGCTCCTCCTCCTCTTAATGTCAGGAAGTGTTCATCCTAATCCTGGCCCTATCTCCCTCAGCACAACAAAACCAGCCAAAACGGAGGGGGGGGACTCACCTTTGTCACCCTAAATATCTGTAGTCTCCTACCTAAACTGGCCTCCCTACAAACCTTTGCCGGCCAACATTACCCGGATGTCCTGGCCATTGTTGAAACTTGGCTGACATCCAGCACCCCGGACCATGCCATATCTCTTCAAGGCTACAAGATACTCAGGCTGGATAGGACCTCAAAAAGGGGTGGTGGCTATGCAATTTACATAAAGGAATATCTCACATGCCTCCCTGTTATGTATACCACCACAGATACCGCGCGGTACAACTCCTTCCTATCAAGCTACTCCTTGGTGCCCACAACAAAGTCCTCACGGTTACTGCTATCTATATTCCACCTAAAGATCCGGGGTCCGGCCTCCAGACTGTACTAGAATTCGTCAGATCTCAACCTCCTGACACCGAGCTCCTTCTCCTTGGTGACTTTAATATCAACTGGCTAGCACCAGACACAGGGTCAACTAAGGATGCTATCCTTGCTGCAAACTTAACACAGCTGGTCAATTCACCTACTAGGAAAACTATAAATCTGTTAATAATACCCTAATAGATTGGATCCTTACCAATCACCTGCACGGACACATAATGTCGCTGTTCTCCCGGACTCTCTTAGCGACCACTCTCCCTTAAAATGTACCTGGTCTAACAAGTTCAGAAAACCACCTCCTAGAACCATCTGTAGTAGAGTACTACCTTTTGGCAACCTTACCACTCTCAAGGAAAATCTTAGACAGAAAGACTGGTCTCTTATTTACAATACTCGAGATGTCGACGTAGCCCTTAATCACTTTATCACACTTTCAATGCTGCCTGTGATTCCTATGCACCTGTAAAAAAGCGCAAAGTGAAAGCGCTCTCAAATCCTTGGCTCACTGCTAATCTATTGGCCCTACACAAAGGAAGAGACCACCTCTGGGCTATAGCACGAGGCACTGACTCTCTGACTGACATCCAAAAGTATAAACAGGCCTGAAACTACTGTACCAAAGAGACTCACCGGTGAAGATGCCTACTCAAGAATGCCTCTCCAATGCCTGAGGTGAGAGGAAATCCTTCTGGGACAATCTAAGAAATATCACGGGTAAGCAGTACAAGTCCTCTCCAACTATACTGAATGTGGATGGCACTACCACCCTTGATCCCTTGGTCATAGCAAACACCCTTAATGAGACTTTCACTGACCTTAGCGGTGTCCTCTCGTCTGACTACTTCGCTGACACTGACCCTTCAATCTCTATATCCCCCCTGCCCCTCCAAGCATACCACCCTTCCATCTTAAAATAGCTAAAGCATATGAAGTTCAGAAATACATAAAGAAGGCTATATCTAAAACCCGGACAAGCAGTGACTCTATTGACCTTAAAATACTGTCCCTTACTCTGGATGAAGTTCTACTCCCCCTCACCAGAATATTCAATCTTTCCCTCTGCTCCAGCAAGTTCCCAAGTAAATGGAAGGCTGCAATAGTCACTCCGGTACACAAAAGTGGTGACAAGTCTCTGCCTGGTAACTCTAGACCTATTTCAATACTTCCTCCCTTGTCAAAGGCGCTTGAACGTATAGTGGCTGACCAACTTACAGACACCTTCAGAAATATAACATCCTCTGTGCCCAGCAACGTGGATTCAGACAAAGGCATAGCAGATCGACAGCCCTGCTTGAATTCTCAGGAGCAATCCACAAGGCCTTGGACAAAAGTCTCCTTACAGAGCTGTGTACATTGATCTAATGAAGGCATCTGACACTGTACATCATGGTCTACTCATCAGTCAACTTCAGTCCTTGGTCTCCCGGGCTCTGGTGCCTGGATATAAAGCTACCTTGCCCAATGCTCTCAGGTTGTAAAATAGCTGGAGTTCTCTCAGACTCTAAGCCTGTCCTCTCAGGAGTGCCACAGGGATCCATCTTAGGCCCCTCCTCCTCAGCCTTTTCTAAACTCCTCCTAAATCCTGCCCAGAGCAAATTATCCTCTATGCTGATGATGCTGTGATTCTATCTTCACACAAAGATCTAAACCCCTTACGCCTTAGCCTCCAGCATGCATTTGCCTGTGTTGAGACTTGGTTCGTTGAACATAAGCTGATCCTAAACCACAAAAAAGCAAAATCTATGCTCTTCTCAAGTCCGCAAAACAAGAAAAGGCAAGTACCTCTCACTATCAACACATCCCTGGGAATCACCCTTGAACAGGTGGCTACCTTTAAATATCTTGGAATCACCTTTGATCAAGGCCTAGTCTATGCAACACATATTGATAATATAGCCAAAACTACTAATCAGCGGCTTGGGATACTTTACCAAAACAAACAACTCCTTACCCTACCAGCACTGAAGCTAGCTATTCAATCCTCAATCATCTCAGTCATCGACTACAGCTTATTTGTCTATGGGTCCGCCTCTTCTAGCTCACTTAAACGTATCACAACCTCCCTTAACAAGGCCTGTCGGCTGCTTGCTGGTGCTCATCGACGCACTCATACTTGCGAGCTCTACTCTGAAACTGGGTGGTTACAACTCTCAAACCGCATAAAGTACCTCACCTGCCTTATGGCTAAGAAATCCATCATGGGCCTCACCCCACCTTGCATTCAAGACCTGTTATGCCAGAACACAAGTGTCCGACCCACCAGAAGATCAGTAAATCAGCCTCTTCAGGTCCCCCATTGCCAGACTACACAGGGTCAACGATCATTTGCCTATCGTGCCCCCAACTGGCTAAATACCCTTAGCACCACTATTACCTCTTCTAACTCTCTAGGTGCTTTTAAATCTAGCCTATTCTCTCACCTTGCCACCTCCAACTCTTGTGACTGCCTTGATTAAATCCTAACTATTTTCTTTTCTCCGCCCTGACCACCTACCTGACAAAGGCCTGGTAGAGGTTTCCTTTTCTCTCACCATGGTCCGCTCCTCCCTCCTTTCTTCTCTCTTGTACTACCTATCACACTTCCCTTACCTATTCTTCCCATTTCCCTAATGTTTCTCTAAATGATGAAAGTGTTTAACGGTAATTTATCTATCGTTCACAAATGTAAATGATGTTAAACTGTTTAATGTCACTCTTTATTTCCTCATTGTAATCCAAATATGCAGCTCACTGAAACCTTATTGTTTGTACCTAATTTGACGTGGAACCTTTGTAAAGAGCCTTGGCTCAAAGGTATTTAATTCCTAGAATACAATAAATAAATAAAATAAATAAAAATATTTGGGTTGAAGATCCTTCTTCTCAGGTGTCCCAACTTGATGAACCAGGAACAACACATGGCTAGGGGTGGGATAGGGATGGTAATGGAGGTGATGGGAGGGATGAGGAGAGAGTGGTGGGGTAGATTGGGAGTTTACCTCCACTATTTGCTCCCTTCTTTCTTTCCATATTATTGTATCTACACAGTTAATGTTTCTTGTACTAGACTAGACCATACTGTATTGTGGGATTAACCTCTTGGTTGTCCAGTTGTCACCCATCTTTTGGTTGTCACAATGTTAAAAGAAAAATGTAATAAAGTTTATTGAATTATAAAAAAGTCAATATTTTTACAAGGTTCATTGCTAGGAAAGGGTGACTAAGCTGACATGTTTATCAGTGAATCTTTCTTGGAAGAGAATACTAGTCAAACTGAAGCTATTAGTTATCACACAAATCAGTCCAGTGCAAACACTGCTCATTTGAATAAACACAGTAGAGTGGAGTGATAGCTCAAAACCTCTAATTTTATCTATTCTGTTAGGAATCTTGAGAGGTCCCTTCTTCTCCTGTGATAGCAAAACATCTGCAGGGCTCTGCCCACTGCAGCCATAACAAACAATCTGTCCACCCTGTTTAAATACACACCTAAAACATATGCATACATATGTACTGCTTGCCATTGTCAATATGCAATACATTGACTGTATCCTTCTATACATGTCCATTGCAGCATATTAACTTTTTCCTTGGAATTGTGGCTGGAGTATGTTATGTCAGAACTGTGGGCTAGGACTGCATCACATTAAGAAAGCTTTTCCAACCCCTGGGGCCCTTTTTCATGGTATGCATTTGATAGATGCTCTTTCTACATTTACCCTTGTTGTGCTGGACTGATATATCAGTCCAGAATTACTATGCATTCTAATTCTATCAGCAGTCTAATGGTTAAATTAATTGGCTTTCCTGATCTTGGACTTTTGCCATTTAATACTGTGTTTGAGTGTAAATTAATTAGTCCATCTTAAAATCTTAATGGGGTTATTATGGAGCAAATTTTAACTAACAGAATCAATGGAAGGAGGAAGGCTGCCCCAGCAGTGTCTAATGAATGAAATTGGATATTCACCCTGAACCATATAGATTGTGTTATATTGCAATAATTGGGATATTTCCTCTATAAGGACAATCACTGGGTAGTATGATACCTTTTACTGGACCAGAGCAGTAAATGTTTGTGTACTATACCACCTTTGTACAAGATGTACAGTGGTCTATTAAAATGTATTAAACTCTCAAGTGACACCTGTTTAGTGGTGAACTGCTGGGCTACAAGCTCTTTTCCTGCTCAAGTAGAAATTATCTAAAGAGGATGGCAGGAATAATCTTCTTTGCAGATTTCACTACACTCTTGAATCTGGGAATTTTCACATATTGGAAAGTATCTGTTGCCCTGCTTTTAGTAGAAATATATATATATTTATTTTTATTGATTAATAACTAGGATTACAAATACCTTTGAACCAGGGTTCTTTACAAAGGTTCCACGTCAAAATGGTTAACAGTGGGGTAGGATACAGAGTAGCAATTGACAAGAAGAGATACATATAGCAAACTAAGTGAGCAGGTGGAAAATAGACTTACAGTAGGTGAGAAAAGCAATTATAACAAGTGATCAGGATAATCAATTTGTAAAAGCAGCGTTATAACAAGTGATAAAGAAGTTACATTTGATAGAATAGCAAAATTATAACAATAACAGTATCATCAGAGACATTCAGCAATATTGTAGTCAAAGAATGGCAGACATTGTCAACAATTCAGCAGTATTGCAGTCAAACAACAATGAGACATTGTCGAGCATAAAGAGTGAAACAAGGGTAATGTTGGCATGGCATGGATGCTGGAGAAGGAGGGAGGGAGTTGGCAGTACAAGAATGGTAAAAGACATCATCTAGACAGAGGGTAGAAAACAACATATTATAAAGCAGGATGCAGCCCAGTAGAGTAGACTTTGTCAGAGGTAAGGGCAATAGCAAGGAAAAGAGGTCAAATAGGGAGATGCTGGGGGGGTGGAGAGGGTATGGTAGGGTTGGAGATAGGGGAGCATCAGGAGGGGCAGGAGGTGTGCCAGGATGAAAAGGAGGGGCATGAAAGAGGTATCAGTAAGGGGGAAGGGGAATGGGGGGAAAGGAAATAGGGGAGCATCAGGAGGAGCAGGAGGTGGGCCAAGGAAGAAAAGGGGGAACATGGAGGAGGTGTCCGTATTCTCTGTAGGCCAGGGATAAAGGAGCTAGGGAGCAAGAGAATAGGAGCCAAAGAGTGGGGAATACACTGGCTGACTGAATGCAAGTAGGGACTAGTGGGTGCAGTCACATTTACACAATGTTGAAAGGTGACCATGCAGTTTTGTTTTGAAAATGTTGAGTTTGGACTCTGAAAGGATTTGAGAGGGTAGGTTGTTTAGCCAAGTAGGTGCCTGTACATACTAACATACTAAAATGCCAGCATAATAGGCCTAACGGTCTTTCATGTCTGTTCATTTGGTCAGCCCCCACCCTGAACTGACCTGCTTACCCTCACCATCTCTGATTCTCCCTTCCCAGTCCTAGATATTCTCGTGCATTGGACCTTTTCTTCCAGAACCCTTCCCCTGTACCTGCCTCACCCCCTCTTGAACCCCTCCACTGTCTCTGCCTCCACCAGCCCCCTGGGCAGCACATTTCATGGCTCCACCACCCTCTCAGTGAAGTAGCACCTCCTCCTTTCTCCCCTGAATTTCCCCCACTTCAGCTTCCACCCATGCCCTCTAATTGCCCCCCTCCTTCCTTTGGAGCACCCTGAGTGCTCCTCCCCTATTTACCCCCTTCATGTACCTGAAGACATCTATCATGTCCCCCCAGTCCCTCTGTAGCTGAAGATATGTTGGGCTTAGGAGGTCCGGCAGTGGGGGACAAGAAAAACTTGCTTAGTTGAAATACATGTGTTACTTTGGTTAGCTGTTGGAAGAAGCAGGGGCTGGGTGATTGGGGGAGTTAAGGCTAGGCAAATTCTTTTCACAAAGAGACAGGTTTGGTATTTAATTCAACCCTGCAGATGAAGCCGCTTGGCTTGTGAATAGAGCTTGCATGTATTGGTATGCTTATCTGCACCAGTTATTAACCTGCAGGCCTTGTTTAAAGCAATTATCAGCCATTTGAAGGTGGTGTAAATGGCGTCACTGCAGATGATTAGGCCATAATCTATGATTGATAGGATCGAGCTGGCAACTGCCATTTTTTTTTATTTAATAAACTTTATTAAGTTTCAGTACACCACAGAGAAACAGACCGTGTTACAATACAATTATAATATCAGGTGTCAAGTATCCCCCCCCCCCCCCGACCACACACAATTATTCTTAAACATAGAGCTCAGGGATCATCCACACTATCAGGGTTCCAGACCGCCAGAAGGGCCTCTAGTTTCTCCACATCTCTAAGTAGGTTACTAATCTATTCTGCATAGAGGCAATATGTCTTTCCAGCTGCAGGGCAAGCATAATCTCCTGTACCATTCCAGTGTGGTGGGGTGGATGTCGTCCAGCCAATGCCTCACAATAACCAACTTAGCCACACTTGAGATGAGTAACATATGTGCTTTCCTAACTCTGGGGTATCACTGGAAAGATAACTTAACAAGCACACTCGGGATAAACAGAAGTCCAATCCCAGAATGGGATTGAGTGTTTCTCTGATAGATTGTCAGAATTTTTGCACCTTATGGCAAGTCCATAACATATGATAGAGACACCTTATCTTCCTACACTTGCCACACAAGTGGGTAGGCCAACCTCCCATTCTGAACAACTTCATTGGGGTCAGATAGATATTATGCATAATATGAAATGAATTAACTGCAATCTATCCTGTTTAACATATCTGTATATTGCCTGCCAGAGACTTCCCATAGGACCGGATCTTCCGTATACTCAGTTCGTTAACCCAATAATAGCAAACCCCAGTTGGTAATCTGGAATCTAAGGCTTGTAAGGTTTTGTAACACCTGGAAACCGGGTGGGACTGAGAGGCTGCTTGCAGCAATGTGGCCGCTTCTACACCCAATAAATCTTTCAACGGAAAAAGGGCATTCAAGGTACTAAGGGCTTTACAAACCTGGGCGTACCTAAAGGCATTTTTCTCAGACGTCCCAGTGATGCTCTGAAAATGGGCAAAATGAAGCGGCTTCCCATTTACCCAGATATCCGAAACCTTAGAGCCATTCAATTGAGGCCAGAAGGAGGAAGATATCGGTGTCCCTCCAATCTTAACTTGCGGGTTACCTATAATGGGTTGGTCACCGATTGGCACCATCTTACTCCCAAATATTTTTGAATCTGCAGAGGCGCCTTAGGACCATCCCATAGGGTTATTCTCAAGGGCTTAGGCAAGTGGACCGTGGAGGTATATAACAGGGCCCCTAAAAGCATTTAACTCTGTTTGCCAAGTGCTTCTCTATATTGAGCCATAAAGGTGTAATCCGACTGCTCAGGTTCTTTATACCAAAAGGCCAATTTACTCATGTGGAACGCTATGTAATATAGAAAGAAAGAGGGGGCAGCTAGTCCTCCCCTGGACTTAGAAGCAGTCAATTTGGGGTTCCTCCCCCTTCGTTCTCTCTAGCAGCAGGATGTTTTTTATATTTTCACGTCAGGAATCCTCCTATCTGGGCTGTCTTATTTTATCATACAGCATTTCAAGGGGGGAGCAATATGTACAGTCTCCTAGATGCCCTAGTTACTCTGGTTTCTTTCGCTTACTTTTAGATCTTGTTTTACGAATGACCATGCTACAAGTTTAAGCTGGCCAGATAGGTTATGGTTAACTGGCAGCACAGAGCTCACTTTCTTTTTCAACTGGTAGACTTTCAGGCTGGGCAGCCATGATAGTTTCTACTATGGACTAGCCCTATATGCGGTGTATTGTAGGGTCTTATACATCAGGGCAATAATTTAAGGCTCTGTTTTACTTTCTTATTATGTAAGGAGTGGGTGCCCCCACCTCTATAGCTCACCATGAACCAGAGTCAGAGGAGTAGGCTTCGGGCCAGGGGGGTTAGTTTATGGCTGATTTTTAGAGGGGGTTCTTGGATAATTGGTGGGGGGATTAATTTTGGGTTTTTGGTTTTGTTTTGTCAGGATGTGGGTCGGGGGGGCAGCTATCCAAATCTTCTCTGTATGGGGAATTACTTTATATGGCTACCAAGTTAAACTTTCTCTCTTGGAATATTAAAGGGGGTAGAGACAACTGCAAGAAGTTTGTAATATTGAATCACTTGGCCCATTACAACCCGGCAATAGTATTCTTGCAGGAAACCCATATCCTTCCGGATCGTTTATCCCACCTAAAAAAGAAATGGGTAGGTCAGGTTTTCGGGGCCGGGTTTTCTTCAATTAGTCGGGGTGTGGCTATCCTGATAGCCGGTGTGCCATTTATTCATTCGAAATAGTTTCTGACCTAATGGCAGATATATTCTAGTTTTAGGAAGACTGGGAGAGCAACAACTAGTACTGGGATCAGTGTATGGTCCCAACCTGGAGTCACCGTCCTTTTTGCCCAGCTGCAGCGGTTTTATCCCCCTTAAAGAGATCCCAACTATTTTGGGAGGAGATTGGAACATAGTCCATTCTAATAGGCTGGATCGTTCCTGTTGTAGAGGTACACGGTCCTCGCCTGCCCAACGACGTTGGAAGAGGCTGGTGTCCTTCCTAGGGTTAGTAGACCCTTGGAGGTTATTTAACCCTGCTGTCCATGAGTATACCTTTTATTCTCCGGTTCATAAAACACTCTCAAGGATCGATTTTTTTAGTGAACCAACAGTGTATATCTGGAGTGACAGAGGCAGTACTCTTACCCAGGGTGATCTCTGACCACTCCCTGTCAAAATTTGTTGGGCATTGTCATCAGCTCCTTCAAGGTCTTACTCATGGTCATTGAATAACAATATACTAAAGGATGCCCAGGTTCTAACCCATTTTCGTGACTTTTTGAACAGATCAATCGAATTTAATTGGGGTTCTATTAGGGCGGTGGATCAAGGGTGGGCAACTCTAAAAACAGTATGGAGAGGGGAGCTAATCCAGCTGGCAACTGTTCGCAAGGCTAAGATTTCTCAAGGATTAGCTAATTCCTTGAAAGCAACTAGGGAGCTGGAATCTATCCCGGAAAGTTTAAGAACAGACGATCAGGAGCAAGAATTGGTAACGTTGAGAACGAGGTACGCCAATATCTTGAGAGAAAGAACAGTAAACTCATCCAATAAGATTAAAGTTATGTATTTAGGCCATGGTAGCAAAGCTGGGAGATTATTGGCCTGGCAATTAAAACAAAAATCTGAAGCTAAATGGGTGATGGCTTTAAGGCACCCCGTTTCAAATCAGTTGATTACAGACCCTGAGGGTATTCTGAGTATTTTTGTTGACTACTATAAAGATCTGTACTCAAGCCAACATCCACCCACGCAAGGAAAGACTAAATTGGGTGAGTTTTTAGCTAATATTTCCTTCCTTGTTTATCAGAGGGTTCTGCCAGAAGCTAATAGCACCTATTTCGATGAGGAGATAGGGAAGCTATCGACTCTCTTAAAACTGATAAGGCTCCTGGCCAGACGGATTCACACCTTCTTTTAAACTTTTCAAGCAAAATGTTACTCCGTTATTGAGACAGCTTTTTGTGTACTGGATTAAGTTTGGTATTACAGATAAAACACTTTTCGACCAGAATAATTTTATTACCCAAACCTAGGAAATCTCCAGAATTAGTAGGCAACTTTAGACCAATCTCTTTATTGAATCTTGACGTTAAAATCTTTGCTAAAATCCTGGCCTATAGACTAAAAAAAGTGTGGTTAGATTTGGTTAGCCCAGAGCAGGCTGGTTTTGTGGTTGGCAGCTCGTCGAGCCGACCATTTTAGAAAGTGTTTTACTTGATTTCTCGTCGGTGGACCCAGATATGGAAGCATCTCTGGTTTCATTGGGCATGAAAAGGCGTTCGACTGAGCTGAATGGTCCTTTATGTTCATGACCTTCGTGAAATTTGGCTTTCCTGAAGAATTCTTGCAGCTGATAAGGATTCTGTAAGCGTGTCCCACCGCTAGAATTCAGTGTAATAACATAATTTCGGCTGCCTTTCCTTTGTTGAGGGGAACTAGGCAGGGATGTCCTTTGTCACCCTATTTGTTTAACCTATATATAGAACCTTTAATACGGATTATTAAGGGAGACCCACTAGTCCAAGGGATTTATCTGGGCTACATAGAACATAAACTTTCTGCTTTTGCAGACGATTTATTACTACACATCCGTAGTACAACATCGTCACTCCCCCGAGTATTAAGTTTAATCACTACCTTTAGCGAACTTTCTGGTTATAAACTAAACCTGACTAAAACTACAGTTTATCCTCTCTCCCCTCATTTACATAAGAGTTGGTGTTCATCTCTGGGCATGCAATGGCAAACAAAGTCTATATTATATCTGGGTATTCAAATCTCAAAAATCTGGAGGAGTTAGCTAACTTAAATCTCAGACCTTTGTTTAAGTCTATTAAAGAGGACCTAGAAAGATGGTGAAACTCCACTGACTTTTCAGGTAGGGTTAATACGATTAAAATGGTGATTTTGCCAAAATCTTTTACCCTCTTTCGAATCTGAACATATACCTCCCAAATCTTATTTTAGTCTCTCTATAAATATTGTTCAGATTTTGTTTGGAGAGTAAACCCCACGTAGGAGCTTACCTTAAACTCTGCCAGCAGCGTAAATTAGGGGTCTCCAATTACCGACTTTTCACTTACTATCTAGCGATTCATGCCACCAGAGCAGTTCTATGGGCAGGCGAGGCCAAGTCCTCCACCCTGGTCTTGTGCTGGACCTGGCCTTTGCTAAGGAACTTAAATTAGATCTAGAGTCTCTTTGTATGTCTGGTGGGTTAAGGTCCTAAGAAAGCCAGAACTACTCCATAGGTTGGGATATAAAAGCCATGAACCAACTATTTTCAAGATTTAAAATTAGGCAATTTTATGATCTATCTCAACCTTTATTAGGAATCCAAATTTCCTGGTGGGTAACCAACCTATTACCAGATTTTACCCTATACCTTCCTTCAAGATTCGTATAAGGGACTTCTATATTGAAGGCTCTATACTCCCACTATCTACCTTATCTGCAAAATTTGGGATTAAACCCCAGTCCTTGTACTGGCTGGCACAAATGGAGTAGCATCAGGTCCTTTTTGGGCAAAGGAATCCGATCCGACCAGGCTGGGCTAGTATGTAGTGAGTTGGGTGAAATCAGTCGGTCCAGCGGGGCTGTCTCAAAAACTTATAAATACATTCTAGAGAGGTCAGACTCCAACAAATCTCCAATCCCTCTTTATTGGAAAATCAACATGTCTCTGGATTGGCCGGACGCAGTGTGGGAGAAAATCTGGGTCAACACTTTTTCGTGTGTTAAGCAAGACAGATTAAGAGATTTTCAATTCAAGTTGTTACATAATCTCTATCTGTCCCGCAAAACTTCATCGGTTAAACAACCGATATTCACGTTTTAAGGACTGTAATGACCCTATGGCAACTACCCTTCACAAGTTCTGGGCCTGTCCCAAAATCTCGGGTTCTGGAACCTGGTTAAACAAAAGATAAGGTCATATTGTAATCTAACATCATTTTTAGTTTAGAGGTCTGCATATTAGGTAGGTATGATTATATCCCTTTAATACTCAAAGGTGCCAAATGGCATTGGTGACACTGGTTACTAAATTAATCATCCTCGCCATTGGCAGAGACTTGGACTCCCTCCTTTAGGAGTGGTGGGAGGAGTTCCTGAGCGCCCTGTATGCAGAAGACCTAGCTTATTCATTTGCTAATGCATCTGCCAGGTTCCAAAGATATTGGGGTGGTTTCTCAAAGCCTTAAAGATAGATTTAATTACTAAAGAAGGATACCTTCCGTCCTTTTGGACCTGTTTTCTTTAATAATTACCCTTCTAGGTCCCTACCTTATTGTTAGTTTTGTAAGTCTCTCCCCGTCCGTTGAGTTTTAAATATATGTATAATTCAGTTTTATTAACCCATCAGCTAGGGATGATGAAATGAGTCTTAGGATAGCTGCGGGGAGGGGCTAAGGGGTTGGGGGGTTTCTTCTTTTGTTTTTGTTTCTTTTTGTTTTGTTGAATTGTAAAATCTACCTCATATATTTGTGTATTATGGCACTCTAGATGTATAATGGTTGGAGCCTACCTGTACTTCATTCCTGGTGTGTGCATATATTCTGTATTATTTTCTTAATAAAATATAATTACTTGCAAAAAAAAAAAAAAAGAAGCAGTCAATTTAAAATAGGACCTACGGATATTCTTTCCCCTCCACAGAAACCTGTTCAATAACCTTTGAAATTTGGAGAACCACGTTTTGGGTAGAGAGCCCCCTAGCATTCCCATTGGATATAAAATTCTCGGAACAATATTCATTTTTACCACGCTTAATCTCCCCCACAAAGAGAAGGAGCAGGCCCCATCTCTCCATATCTCCAGTTATCATTTTAATTACAACACCGATATTATCCTTGATCATGGTTCCATGTCTCTAGAAACTTTAATACCCAAATATACCAATGACCTTGCTTCCCAGGAAAGCCCATAAGGAGCCAACTCTTCTCTATTCACTCTATTATTTAAGGAAAAATCTTGGATTTGTCCCGTTCAGCTTATAAAATGACACCTTCGAATCTCTACTTCACCTAGTATAGCTGGGATTGATATACTAGGCTCTTCAACATGAAATAAAATATCATCTGCATAAGCTGACAGGGTGTATCTCGCGGTTCCCACCAGAATCCCTCTAATACTGGAATTACTTAGTAATCTATGGCATAAAGGCTCTAGGTATAAATTAAAAAGTAATGGAGACAACGGGCACCCTTGTCTTGTACCCCAAACAGCTGAAAAGCGGGAGACAACACACCGTTACACTTGACTTTAGCTGAAGAAGCGGCATAGAGAAGTTTTATCCACCTCAGGAACTCCTCAGGCATGCCAAATCAGGCTAGGCTGGCAAAAAGGAAATCCCAGGAGACCCTATTGAATGCCTTTTCCGTGTCCAGAGACACCAGGACCATAGGCATGTCGGCATCTCTGGCAGAGGAAATAAGATGTAACAATTTCCTTATATGATCTCCAGACGTCCTTCCAGCCATGAATCCCACCTGTTCAGAACCTATGAGTTTACCCATTACTCTTGAAAGTCTGACAGCTAAGAGCTTCGCCAGTATTTTAATATCCAATTTAATAGGGAAATAGGACGGTAACTACTGCATTTAAGTGGGTCTTTTCCCGGCTTCAAGATTAGTGATACCACTGCTTCTTGAAAGCTGGTGTCTGATATGCCATTATCATACCAATAGTTAAATACGTCCCGTAAAATTGGACTTAATATAGATAGATACATCTTATATAAATTATTTGGGAGTCCGTCCGGCTCCGGAGACTTATCAACTGGTAACTGGCGGATAGTCTGTTGGATTTCCACTAAAGATATTGGCTCGCCCAAGAAAGCTGCCTCTACAGGTGTAATCGTAGGCAAGCTCACCGAACCAAGATAACGGCCAACATCTACCTTACTGGGGCACACTGACGTACCTGCAACATAGAGTTCCTGAAAATATTTACCAAACTGTATTGCGATTTCTTTCGGGTCAGTACACACTGGACCCTCCTGACTTTCTCTAATCCCTTCAATGAATTGTGAGGACTCTAGCTGCTGAATGCGTGAGCAAGAAGCTTTCCTGGCCTCTCCCCAACTCTAAATATCTAAATTTGGTTCTCCGGAGGGCCAATTCGGCTCTCTGGGAAATGAGTCCCATATACTGAGCCCGCAGCTGGTGTAATCTAGCCCAAGTATCTGTCGAGGAGTTCCTAGACAAATTACGCTCGAGACTTGTAATAGAAGCCAGGAGAGAATCGATTTGAGTCTTTTGAGAGTGGGCCCTTTTTGCCGTCATTCTTATAAACTCGCCCCTCAATGAGCATTTTAGTGCCGCCCAGACCAGATCAAATTTGGTGACCGAACCCTGATTGATAACCAGGAAAGAAGTCAGAAAGTCTCTAATGTGTTCCTGGGAAGCATGGTCTCGCAGTAACTGAGTATTCAATCACCACAATGGCGACCGTTTACATCCTGCCTCTAACCAGTAACTCATACTGACAGGGGCATGGTCAGACAGAACCCTGGCTGTTATCTCCACCCGAGAGACCCCTGATATTGCAACAGCACTTAGTAGCAGATAATCAATTCTAGAATAAGTTCCATGTGCTGAAGAATAGAAGGTGTATTGCCTTTCTGTGGGATTGAGGATTCTCCACACATCCAGCAGAGCTGCCCCATTAAGCAACTCTTTCATGGCACGCTGGGCTGGAGAAAGACCCCGTTTACTAGAATCTGATCTATCAAGCTCCACCTGGAGCACCAGATTCTAATCCCCGGCCAGTACTGTTAACTTTAGAGGATTAGTCGCCACTAAATTTAACAGATTAACGAAAAAAGAGGGCGAATCAATGTTAGGCCCGTAAATCGACCCAAACAATACCGGCTGGGACTCTACCATACCATGAATCAGGACATAACGGCCCTCTAGGTCCCAGATTTCTTGAGTTAACTTGAAAGGGACTCCCTTAGCTAACAAAATCGCCACACCCCTTTATTTGTTGCTCTACCTGCTCCAGAGGCTTGTCCTACCCATAGCCTTCTAAAAGAGTGATGTCCTCCTCTTCAAATGTGTTTCCTGAAGAAGCCTATTCTAGCTCTCAATTGTACTAAATGTTTTAGAATTATTTGCCTCTTGACTCTGTCTTTGGCCTTTAACATTCCAGCTTACGAACTGATATTGGTTACTCATAACCGGAGAATGAAACAGCGGATGGGAAGGCCTGCAGAATCAAGTTGTGCATTGCCAGCCAAGCACCCCAGATACAGAATCGACCTGTGAATTCACTGAGAAGGGTGCGATGACCCCAAAGCCTTCCTAAACTCACAAAAAAAGTGTGTGGTCATATCCCATTCCAGCCACCCCCCTACCCATCTCCCCAATATCTACCCTAAACCTCCAAAACCCCCCTTAGCAAGCGATCCCCAGTTCAAAATAACTGCGCTCCAACCATCTACATGCCACATGATGTTAAAAATAAGCAACCTGGCATGGCTATTCATCACCCAAGGCTCCCCGCCCAACAACCATATATATCCCAACAGCTTTGTAGCTCACCACCCCATAGCTTACAGTAACTTTATACCGCAATAAATTTGCCCTAGAAAAAGCAAAATCAAGAGGGAAAAAGGGAACAAACAACAACAACCCCCCCACAGGGGCATCTTCTCTATTGCCCCTCCCTGTATTCACCATAGCAAGCCATGAGTACCAAATGAGACTTTACTTCAAATTGGTGTATTTAGCCTGTGGAAACCGCCCCCCTCCCCATGCACAGGCAATCAGTCTTTTAATAAGGAGGTACTAAGTCCTAAGTCCATCCATCACCTCCTGGAACACTGACGTGCAGGGCACAAGGTAGCAGTCCAAATAAAGGCTCAGTAACTTAAAGGACTGTAAAAGGTCTCTTTCCTCCACTCGATCCATACCAGTGACGGCTAACGATAACTCAAAACTGCAACCAACAAATCCAAGCATCCTTACTGCCGATTTCCTTCATCCGTAACCACAGCAAGCAGGAATCAAAGTAGGCATGTTTCTCGGCTCCAATGCACTATTATCCCTGCAACAAATACCCAATTTCAAAGAGTATCCCTCCAACTGTCATTAATTACATAACGAATACGCAGTTCCATTCACCGTAACAGAAATCTGAACTACCAGGATTTCAGCTGTGTTCCTGCGGCTCTCTCATTTTTGCCCTCTCAGTAACATGAGGCAAAAAGGAAACGGTAGTGAAACATACTGATACCAGAGATTCGGGGCTTGTACCATCCATTCATTTGAATAGGTCAGGGAGAAGACTTTTTAATTCTTTCAGAGCTTGTGCAGGGAATCGAAGAGTGCCAACTATCATCCAGCTTGACCAACAGGATTGCTGGGTATTTCACCGAAAGACTTTACCTGCTGCCAGCAGCTTGGAAACAACAGGATGAAGCTCTGCTCCTCAGCCGCAGTGCGGTAAATCTTGAGTAATCCGGATTTTCCGATCTTCCCATATAACTTCCTGAGCTCTTTCACCTGGCTAGCACATGCTGCTTATCTTGATAATTTAATAATTTCAGGATGACTGGTCTGGGTGGCTGTCCGGCTGCTGGCATCGGGCGTAGCTCGGTGAGCCCTCTCAATTATGTAATCTCCACCAGTCAGGGATGGCCCCGCAATCTTGACACATAATTTTGTAGAAAAGTAATCAGAGCATTCCCTCTTCTTTTGTGGCAGACCAACAATAACTAGGTTGTTTTCGTCTACTAGCCCTCAGGTCCTCAAGTTTATCTTCAAGTTTTTTAAGCCTGTGGACAAAATTTGTTGTTTCCTTTCCAGCTTTTTCCTGTTTTTCTTTATGGATGAAATTCTCACTTCTGAATCTCCCACTCTGGCAGAGAGCGAGGCAACCGAGCTCTTGATTGTTACAAATCTTCCGATATCATCAACCATGAGCTGTAACAGTTGCATAATTTCTAAAAACCTCTCTTTCGAGGCGCTGATGCTGTTGCGGGCATTTTTTGTAAGCTAGCAACTTGCTGTTTGGGTCTCTTCATGGCCTTGTCCTTCTTGGGTGTGTGAGGGGGAGAGTGCCACGGAGGGTCTTTTTTCATGTAGGCTTCCATTCGAAGCTGAACCAGCAGGTTCTGGATGCATTTCCCCAGTCAGAGAGTACCCAGCAGAGCAAACTTAAGTCACAAATTTTATAAAAACTAGAAAATAGCAGACGGGAGACGGAGCTCATGGAGGAAGCTGCTTCTGCTCAGGCTGCCATCACGTGACCTGGCAACTGCCATTTTAAGGGCTCATGTATGAAACAATGCCTGTGTCTGTAGAGAACACAAAGCCTACAGTTTACCAGCTTGGAGTTATGATTGATTTGTGAAGTATATGACTGAGAGCTGTCTAGTGTGATTCCTAGGTATTTAAATTCACGCACAATCTCCAGTGGTTGGCTAAGGTTGTTGCAGATTGTGAGGCTGGTGGACTTGCATTTATTATGGGGGTTAGCAAAGAGCAATGTTTTAGTCTTTATAATTCATTAGTAGTTTCTGGTTGGCAAACCAGGATTCTACTTTAGAGAAGTTCAGTTGGAGGTCATTAATGAGGGGGAGGAAGTCAGTGTAGCTAGAGAAGAGAACAGCATCATCGGTGCAGAGGACTAATTTGCTATCACAGACTTTTGGTCGAGAATTTGACAACAAGCTAAAAATTAGAGGTCCAAGGGTGGACCCTTGTGGGACACCAGAGTGGACTGGGAGGCTACTTGATAGGGATCCATTTATTTTAACTTGCTGTGTTCTGGAGCCAAGGTAGCGTTGAACCAATTGGAAACATTGGGCGGGGGAGGCCAAGGGAAGGGAGGAAGTTTATTAGGAGGGAGTGATTGACAGTATCAAAAGCCTTAGTCAGGTCAATGTAAGTGGGCCCAACTATGTGACCACGGTCCAAGGCTTTGTGAATATAATCTGTGTATTCCAACAGGACTGTGGTTATACTATGGGTCGAGCAGAAACCATGCTGCTGGGGGCACTGAATATTCTGATTGGTTAGGAACTCGATCAATCGGTCAGCAGCTACTCTTTCTAGTACTTTGGATAAGGATGGGAGGATTGAAATGGGGTGATAGTTTAAGATTAGAGATCTGTCACCACTCTTGTATGCAGGTGTGATCACTATGGACTTCCATAGTTTGAGGAACTTCCTCAGAGACAGAGACAGGTTCAGAATGGTGGTAAGGGGCTTAAGTATGACATCCAGTGTGAGATGTAGTAATTTCATGTCAAGAGTGTCACTGCTGTACCTGGTTTTACCTAATACCATGAGTAAATATTTTTGGGCATCAGCAAGCATGATTCTTCTAAAGTGAAAAGGGGGGGATGTGAGAGGGAGGATAGCAGTGTCTGGGGGTGGGTCACAGGTGTTTGATTCATCAAAGAAGTTAGGTGGAAGTACCTGACTGAGATCCATAAAAGCAACGTCGAAAGCATCAGTGATGGAATTAGGTTCTTGTAAGGGGGCGTCATTAACAACTATCATAGTGGGTGAAGCCTTGTTAGGCTACCAGTGAAGTTTTTGATGTTTTTCCAGAAATTCCAGCTGTTTCCCCAGGAGCTAGTGGGCTCAGTTTTAAAGTGCGCTATTTTGGCCTTATGGATCAGCTGTGTGCATGCATTCCTGGCAGCTCTATAGCACTGCTTGTCTTTCAGTTTACCAGTGAGCTGTGCAAGATGCCAGAGATTATCCCTGGTTTTAATTTTACTTAATAGTTTAGCGGTGATCCAGGAGTTTGTTACTCCCCTTGACTTTAATTTATGAGCGTGGGCAAAGATGTTGGAAGCTTTATTGATGTGTGTGATAAGGCAGTTAAGTATGAGACCAGGGAGGTCCAGGAGGTGGTGCGGGGAAAGAAAGCAGCCTATAAGCAATTCAAGTGCTCAAGGAGTGAAAGGGATGGAGGGGAGTACGAGCTGATGGCTAGAAGGGCCACTAGAGTGGTGAGGGCGGCTAAGGCAAGGAATGAGCAAAACCTGGCAAGGGAAATTAGGAGAGGGAACAAGGGGTTCTTTAGATACATTGGGGAAAGACGAAGGGTGAAGGGGCAGATTAGCAGGATTAAATCAGGGGAGAGATGGGCACAAGACCTGGGGGAGCAGGCTGAGGTACTAAATGAGTGCTTCACCTAAGTTTCACCAGGGAAAATGGGAGTGCTGCATCATACATGGGAGGAGACAGAGATACTGAGGAGGGGGGACCCCTTACCGATCGGCAGGTCTGGGGGAGAGGGGAGGGGTATCACTGGGCAGGCGGGGGGAGGGGCTAAGCAGGAGAAGAGGTACCGAAGTGGAAATCACAGCAGAGAGAGTGAGGAAGCCTCAGTTCCTTTAAACGGAAAAAGCACTGGGGCCGGATAAATTACATCCCAGAGTGCTGAAGGAACTTGCAGATGTCCTGGCGAAACCCTAGCAGATCTTTCACCATCTCTCTGAGGACAGAGTGGGTGCCCCAAGACTGGAAGGTGGTGCATATAGTGTCTATCCACAAGGGGATCAAGGGAGGTGGCAGGAACTACAGGCCTGTCAGCCTGACATCGATGGTGGGCAAGGTGATGGAGGCATTGTCAAGGAGAGGCTAGGGGGGACCTGGATAAGTCAGGGTGCCTGGACGATAGACAGCATGGATTCATCCGGGAAATTGTGTCAGACAAACCTGGTGGAGTTCTATGACTGGGTGACAAGTGCCTTGGACCTGGGTAGACCAGTGGATGTCTCTTTCTAGACTTCAGCAAGGCATTTGACTCTGTTCCTCACGTGGGCCTGTTGGATAAGCTGGGAGAAATGGGGGTGGGGAACCAGATGATCAGATGGATAGGCAATTGGCTCCAGGACCCGGACCCAGAGGGTCGTAGTTGGTGGGATAGTCTCATCCCCAAGGAGGGTCATGAGTGGGGTCCCACAGGGATCAGTCCTTGGGCCCCTTCTGTTCAACACCTACGTATCTGACATAAGGACAGGAATCAGGAGTGAGATGAGTCTCTTTGCAGATGACTTGAAACTGGGGGCGGTGGTGGATGGGGAGGAGGGGAGGGTGGCCCTACAGGGGGACCTGGAGGCTCTGGAAAGATGGTCTAGAAAGTGGAAGCTGAGGTTCAATGCAGGGAAATGCAAGGTACTCCACCTGGGGGCCAGAAACCCAGGCCAAGTGTACACCCTGGGGGGGAATGCTACAAGTCTCGATGGCTGAGAGGGACCTGGGGGTGGTGGTGGATGTCAAGATGAACAACTCTGAGACTTGTAGGAGGGCAGCAGCCAAGGCCAACAGGATGCTGGGATGCATCGCTAGGGGGATCACCTCCAGAAGGAGGGAAGTGATACTCCCTCTGTATAACTGCTTGGTGAGGCGCACCTGAGTACTGCATGCAGTTTTGAGGCCACACTTAAAGAGGGACATTAACCTCCTGGAAAGGGTCCAGAGGAGGGCAACCAAAATGATTTGGGGCTTGGGGACAGGACCCATGAGAGAGGCTCAAGAGCCAAATATACACATTGGAAGAGAAGGACCGGGGACATGATGAGGTCTTCAGGTACATGAAGAGGGTAAATAGGGGAGGAACAGTCAGGGTGCTTCGAAGGAAGGAGGAAGGGGCCACTAGAGGGCATGGGTGGAAGCTGGAGGGGAAGATTCAGGGAGAAAGGAGGAGGTGCTACTTCACTGAGAGAGGGTGGTGGAGCCATGGAATGCACTGCCTAGGGGCTGGTGGAGGCAGAGACAGTGGAGGGGTTCAAGAGGGGTGGGACAGGTACAGGAAAGGGTTCTGGAAGCAAAATCCAATGCAGCAAGAATATCCAGAACTGGGAAGGGAGAAGCCAGAGAGGCGAGGACAGCAAGGTCAGCACCCAGGGTGAGGGCTGACCAAGCAGCAGAACCACGAAGACCGTTAGGCCTATTCTGCTGGCATTTTAGTATGTTAGTATGAGGTCAATACTGGAAAATGAGCCGGGAGATAACCAGTAACACTGGCTGAGGTAGGCCCATTGTTGTTCAAGTCTCCCGTTCTTCAGCACAAGCTGGTAGGTAATATTGGGTAGGGGTTTGGGGGTTTTGTTTGACCAAAGGCTAACTACAGGAAAGTGATCACTCATTGCATCTGCCAGAACTGTGGTACTAACATATCTCTGGGGGTATGTGGTCAGAACAAAGTTGAGAGGGAATTGTTGCCACTTCTAAGCTTGGCTCTAGTTGGGGAGGTCATCAGTTGGGAGAGATTGCGTGCTGCAACAGCATCTTTAAAAGGGTCAGCTCTGGGGACCAACCAGTTAATGTTAAAGTCACCCATGATAACATCCTCAGATAGATTTGAAATGCTGTCAAGGTGGTCAATAACCATACTGATACCTGCTTTGTTTTCACGGTGGGGTGGGGGGGCGTAAACAGTGAATACATAGAGGGCTTTACCCAAGTGCCCAAGGAGTTATTTATCACCAAGCATTTGGGAGTGATGGGTTTGAGCAGCCTGGGGAAGTAGCTGTCCTTGCAGGGTGTTCTTTGAGTAGATGGAGCAGCCCCCACCCCTTTTTCCCAACCTGTCTAACCTAAACAGCATATGGCCGGGGAAGCTTAGGGCAGAGTTGGGAATTTTATCTGAGAACCAGGTTTCGGGCAGTGTGAGCATGTCTGGGTTATGTTGTGTCACCCAAACTTGAAGGTCATCAGGTTTAGATAAGAAGCTCCTTGTGTTGATCATTGCAAGTTTAAGACAGCCACTTTTTTCATTCCCCAGAAAGAGAATAAGGTGAGTGAGTGAGTGTATAACCAGAAGAAGGAAGCTGCAGTAAGTATAGTTTAATAGTTACAATATATTTGGACTTCAATCAGTATTTTAGTGGATACATTTTGATTTTAAGTGCCAAAATTACCCTTCACCTCCACACACACACACACACACACTGGATAGAGTTGTGAACACTTAATAAATACATATTGCCCACAGTAACTATATAACTCTTATTTTCATTGCTCTACAGAATAAAATAGACACATTTCTGGTGTGTCGTATTGCAGTATTTCCCAGAACAATATGCTTCACTGAATATAAACGTCATTACCAACATAGCAGACGCTGACCACTTGTGAACCAGGAAACCACAATATGCAGTTAAGAATTTGACCATACAACAATGATTTCTATTCAGAATTTCCATCTCTCTTTCCTGCTTTTGTTTTAGCATGTTTTATGTTCTCTGATGATCTGGAGGTCTAATGCATCTTGTCTTTTCATGGACTGGTTGCCGTCTTTGATATTTTTGTTCTGAACAGAAACACCTTCATTTGGATGCTAATATTTTATTTATTTATTTATTTAAAATTGGTGACCGGGAAAGGCACACTGAGCCGAGGCTTGTTTCCAGGTGCAACCCAGGTACAAGTAGTACAAGGTGGGAGGCAGAGAATACAAGCAATATCAAGTATCAGACGAATAGTAGAGTATAATACATTTCATAGAGTTAGGCTGTGAGGTTACACTTTTTGTTTAAACAGCCACGTGGAAGAAAACTGTCACATTTCATTTCTAAACTGTTTTACAGTATATTACAACTGCGTGTCTAGACATATTTACAGTGGTGGTTGTCCAAAAAGTGGACTAGCAGAGAAGGTCCAGGTGGGGGGGTTAAGCAGTATGAGCTGGCATGTGGAGTTATAGTTTACCTGGCGTGGCCACTGAGGGTAGTACTAGGCCCTGGTAAGGAGGATTAAGTGCGCCCAGCTTCAGCAGGAGTGGGAGGAGAAGTCTGAGTAGCTGTTTAAAGGCTGATTGGGAGGCCTGGTGGAGGTTGGGTTGAGGTTGTTTCACAGAAGTGGGGCGGTGAGAAAGGAACAGCTTGCCATGGCAGAGGGGCGTGGGGTGGAGAATACGTCGTGTCTATGGCTAGTGAGTAGCCAGGGAGGTGGCTTGAGGAGGCGGGAGGAGAGTGGCGGGAAGGTAGCCAAGCCAGTATTTAGCTATGAGTGAAGCACTGTGGATGGTCCACCTATGCGAGAGTGGCATCAGAGACAGAGTTGAGAATAGTAGACAGTGATGAGTGAGTGGGGAGGAGGCAGTGGTGAAACGCATGAAGGATTTGAGCAGGACGTCGAGTTTTGCAAGGAAGGAGGAAGGGGCTGTGCCGTAAATGACATCCTCATAGTCCAGAGCTGGTAGGATGGTTTTACGCATGAGTTCACTCGGAGTAGGGAGGGGGAGGCTGGCTTGGTGACGATAGAGGATGGCAAGTTTGGGCTGGAGTTTGGTGCAGATTGCATCAACACTGATGGAGAAGTTTAGGTTTGTATTCACCCTGACTCTCAGATACTTGAAAGTGGGTATAGACTAGAGGTATTTCATCCAAGGTGGAGATCGGGGGCAGGTAGGGAGGCGAGCTTTTGTTTGGTGCGAATACCATGGAGACTGTTTTTGCATTGAGTTTTAGCTGTTTTTCAGGAGTCAGGCTTGTACTTGGTTGAAATCACTTTGGAGGTTTGGGTAAACTCTGTCATGAGAGGGGCCTGATGCATAGATAATGGTATCATCAGCGTATAGGTGCACGTCAGACGTGAGACAGGCTGAGGGGAGGTCGTTTATGAATAGGGTGAAGAGGATGGGGCCCAAGGATGGAGCTTTGTGGGATACCTGAGAGGATGGGTCAAGGGGTGAAGATGGTGTCTCCTATTTGTACTTGCAGCATCCTGTTTTGGAGGTAGGAGTGGAACCAGTTTATGGCCGGTTGGGCAAGGGCGAAGGAGCTCAGTTTGCCTAGCAGTAGAGGGTGGGAGACTGAATCAAAGGCTTTTGCCAGGTCAATGAAGATGGCAGTAGTGGTTTGCCCGTTGTCCATGGCAGAGAGAATTGAGTCAGTTACACATAGTAAGGCGGTGGTGGTGGTAGGATGACATTATCTGAAACCTGATTGAAAAGGGGAGAGGGAGCGGTTTGTTGAGAGGAAAGGGGACAATTTTGATAGCCTGAGGGATTCTTGGATTTTGGCGAGGGAGGAGAGGAGAGAGATGGGTCTGTAATATGTGTTTGTAATGCTTATGGTCAATGGTGGAAAAGGTCATTTTATACATGAACAACTACTGAGTTTTCTCGCCAGAGACTGATAACTATGTTTGTGTGTCTTTTCTATCTGCAGGGTGTCATGATAGTCAAATTTGCAATACTATGGCCATAAGAAAAAAGGCTTCCTGGTAAAAGTGGCATATAATCTTAGTCTTTGGATAACTTGCACTAGGCCATTACATATCCATTTTGCGGTTCTCCGAGTACTGAAATACAAAATTGTATAAATAAGATATATTATTCTATTGTCTTACTATAAAACTGAACTAATGACTGAAATGTAGTACTGGTCCTTCAAATCCTCTTCAGACTCTATATCATCAGTTTACTTTTTTATGACAAGCTGAAAGCAAAAGTTGTGCATGAGCGAACTCTGCTATCACAACCACGTGTTCTGTTGTGGCCAACAAACAGTAAGTAGTAATACCCACATTTTAATTAAAACATAAATTAGCAAAACTGCTAGGCCATGTTGAAGCCCTATGCATAGTTAACCAGAGTTTTAATTAAAACAATTCCAATTAGAACCCTTTCTAAACTGTCTGCATGCTTTGATTACACTGAGTTTCAATTCAGAATAATACAGGCGATTTTCAAATGTGAGCACTGCTGCTAATGAAGTCTGTGCCAGTACCATCCAGATTTGTGGCATGTGCTGGGGAGGGGGTTCATATTCAGATGCTCCTGTATGGTGCTAAATCCATTAGTGCCCCAATGCTAACATAACACTGTACCCATGCAAATGAGGGGGTCCCCTCCTGCATACAGTCACAGCGGCATGTCCAAAGGTTTGCAATGGCAATAAATGGCACACAAAGTGGTGGTATTTACAGCCAATGAAAATCACCTCTTAACCAGGTGCTAAGACTGTGCATCCACCCCATCAATAGCGGAATGGCTATACTGAAGCTGCCTGCCCCTGATCGCACATCACACTAGTGAGGTTGCAGGCCCCAGTGTCCAGTTGTACCCCCCCCCACCACCGAACACCCATTCCATGTACTGTAAACTATCCCCGGTATCTAGGCAAAGCAAGGCAAGGCACATTTTATTTATATGGCACCGTATTCCAGAGGCTCTGGACACCTTACAGAGAAACACAATGAAACAGGCAATACAACAATTAAAATAAGATTACATTAATGTGATTATAAATAAATAAAATATAAATCAAATTAAAAAAGCTTTCATGATGCCATAATCAGGGACTGAACAAAAACATGATGTAATTCAGTAGTCATTAAAAGCCAGGCCAAAGAGGAGTGCCTTCAACCTCCACTTAAACACCTCTCCCGAGGGCGCCTCCTGGACTGCAGATGGAAGTGAGTTCCACAGGGTCGGCCCAGAAATGCTGAAAGCATGATCCCCTGAGTTCCTGAACTGAACCCTGGGAGCAGCTAGGAGGATCCTCAAGGAGGAGTGGATGGAGTGAGCAGAGGTCACTGGTGTCAGGCACTCTGACAAATAGCAAGGGTCCACTCTGAATAAGGCCTTAAAGATGAGAAGACTCACCTTGAAATGGACCCTCCACCTGACTGGCAGCCAGTGCAGGGTATGCAGAACTGGGGTTACATTTCTGGACCTTGAAAGACTGGTCAGCAACAGGGTTGCTGCGTTCTTCACCAGCTGCAGTTGGCGAATGGTCCCTCCCATGACCCTGAAGTACAGAGCATTACGGTAGTCGAGTCTGGTGGAAACAAACGCATGTACTAGCATCGGTAGATCCTCGGGCGGAACGTGGGGCTTAATCCGGGCAATGTTCCATAGATGGAAAAAAACACTGCTCACTATAAATGACACCTGATCTTCAAAAGTCAATCTACTTTCACACCTAGATTTCACACCCTTGGGGAAACCACCAATGGGGTCAAACCCAGTACAAGACCAGAGTCAACCCAGAGAGGCCACCCATCACACACTTGGCCAGGATCTATCACCAGCATCTTCTTCTTGGCTGGGTTGAGTCTCAGCCAGCTCAAAGCCATCCAGTCATTGATTTTAGCTAGACAGCTGTTAAGCACATCAACAGCTCCAGATTTTCCAGGAGCAAATGACAAATTCAGTTGGGTGTCATCTGCATAGCAGTGAAACTCCACACTGTATTGTCAAATGATCTCTCTCAGGGGCAGCATATACACTGTGAACAACATCGGCAACAGGTTCGAGCCCTGTAGTACTCCACAAGGCAGAAGCATCGAGGGGCAGAAGGAGGAGGAAAAATTCCACATCACCACCCGCTGCACCCTATCTGACAGATAGGACTCAAACCACCTGATGACAGCACTGGCAAGTCCACAAAACACACAGAGATGATCCAATAGCATGGCATGATCCACAGTATCAAAGGCTGATGAGAGCTCGAGGAGTACAAGAACTGACCTGTCTCCTCTATCTCTAGCTTTGAGCAGATCATTATGCACCACCATTAGAGCTGTTTCAGTACCGTGTCTAGCCCAAAAACCCCAGCTGAAATGGTTCATAAATGTCCGAGGACACCAGGTGATCCTCGAGCTGTTGTGCCACTAACTTCTCAACAACCTTGCTCAAGAAAGGCAGGTTATAGATAGAATGGTAATTTGCAAGGGCGTCAGGGTTGAGGGAAGGTTTCTTAAGGAGGGTACTCACCAGCACTTCTTTTAGAGCAGCTGGGAAAACTCCCTTCACCATCAAACACCTGGTTATCCCATTGAACACAGGGCCAACAGCCTCAACACATACCATTAAGAAATGTGTCATGTCAGGTCCAGTTCACAAAAAGTGTACTTCAGCTCTGAGATCACATTAGTCACTTCAGACACCTCCACTGGCCTAAACTCTTCCCAGACAGACAGAGTGCCTCTATTCCCCCCAGCCAGGCCAGTGCTAGGCAATGGCCTAGCTGGTGGAATCCCCAATCAGATGGCCTCCACACTGTCGGAGAAGAGCAGAGCAAATTCTTCACATAAAGTGGATCTAGGGGCATTCCCCACCCATGGACACCCATCCTATAACATGGATAGGCATCCCTCGTGATATCCCTCACCCCCAGTCACCCAACCCATGTCTGTTACACATCTCCCTGGTGTACAGAGACACCTCCCCACCTCCAAGTACCTGTCCTGATTAACTGTTTCCAAATCTCCAGTGATTAGTAGCATCCCTTCCTGTGAGTACCTGTCCTTTGTTCATTACACATATTCCTGATATCCAGTGGCACCCTCCAACCTCCCCGAGCACTCATCACAAGTAAGCATTCCTAAATCAACAGTGTCTAGTGTCACCCCCACCCCAATCATCTGTTCTGTGCCTGTTACACTTAACCATGGTGTCCAATGCAACCCCCACCCTCTAATCACCCATCCCATGTCTGTTACACATCTCCCCAGTATCTAATGGCACCCCGCCCCCTGATCACTTGTCCCTTATCTGTTACACAAATCCCAGGGGTCCAGTGGCACACCTCTGGAGTACCCATTCCAAGTAAGCATTCCCAAATCTACAGTGTTTAATGGCACCCCAACCCCTGAACACCTGGCCCATGTACCATATACCATCCCTGGTGTCCAGTGGTGACCCCAGCCCTGAATTCCCATTGACAAATGGATCAACAAACACTGACAGTCCTGTGCCCCCCCAACCACACCTGTCCACTCCTAGAACACAACTCAGCCTATCTCCCCTTATCAATGGGTCAGGCAGCATGTCTGGAATCCCAATACAGCAACTGGCACAGCCCTTCTCTCATGTCCTATACCAACCATGGTATGAGCTGACAGCGAGCACAAGTACAGTATACTATATACTGTATGCATGCCCACTGTCAACTCATACAGTTGCCAGTCAAGGTGGTGAGATGAGAGCTCTTCTGTTTGTCATATTGGAATTCCAGTCACATCCCAAAACACATTGATAATGGGGAGTTGGCTGGGTGGTGTTCTGGGTGCAGGCAGGGTGGTTGGGGGGGATGCTAGACCACCAAAGTGTGCCAGTCCATTTGTCAATGGTCATTAGGGAGTGGGGATGGGGATACCACTGGATACCAATGATAGTATATGGTACATGGGCTGAGTGTTCAGGGGTGGGGGTGCCACTAGGCACTTGGATTTGGCAACTCTTACTCAGGATAGGTGCTTTGGGGTGGGGGTGCCACTGGACACCAGGATTTTGTGTAATGGACACAGGAAGGGTGATAAGGAGTTGGGGGTGTCACTAGGTACCAGGCATATGTGTAACAGATAGAGGAGGGGTGTTCAGGTGGGGTGACACTAACCGCCGGTGATTTCAGAATGCTTACTCAGGATGGATGCTTCTTGGGTGGGGTGCATCTTCACACCAGGGCTTAGTCTAACAGGCCAAGGATGTGTGATTAGGGGGTGAGGTGCCACAAGACACCAGGGTTAACATGTCAGGTGACTCAGGATGGGTGCTAAAAGATCACCACTCATCATGCAAATGAGCCCATAATGAGAGTACAAATTACCCCTTAGCATCTTGCTTGCCCAATGGGCTAATTTCCATGGTCTGGTTTGAATATAGCTCACAGGGGTCCTGACACAATCTGATCAGGGGGCTATGTTCCCTGGGGCTGAAGGTCCATATTGGGGCAGCACAGTTTTCCTTATTGCAGCAATAACATGGGCCATATTCAGTCAGATAGCACTGGTACGCAATCCAACTGAATATATCTGCTGCTTGGTCAGGCACTAGCACAAGTTACAATCCTTCTTAAGTATCAGGGTACAAATATTTACATTTTATATGATAAAGATGCTTCTTTTCTATTGCCTGGGTTAATTTAATCTGATAGGATATAAATGTGAACTGCTCAAAGTTACCTGATGTTGTAGTTTATTCTTTCTGGACAAGGATTTTATACTGATGTATTGTTGTGATCAGACTGTTTTAGAATATCAGCGTTGAGGATTTCTTCTATCCATTGAATATTTAATATTTAAAATGTTGCCTATCACTCCATCAGACTGTGCTTGGTGCATATATCCTTGTCACAAATCTTTATTGTCAATTAAATTTATTTATATAGTTTTTGTTGACCGTGTAAGTGCACTAGACAAATTCTGCCTATTTTCAGGCATGACCTGGGGGAGGGAGAAACAGATGAATGACAACTGACCTTGAACCAGATTAAGCTGTTATTGGTATTTTCAGTGAATTGGGGGAATATATGGCCAGGGCACTGGGGAAATTCCCCATCTCTACCAGCAGGGGGCTTGACTTCCTGCAGAGTGGAGGAGCTTAGTTTGGAGCTGGATAGCAGGAGAGTAGGAAGTGCTGATATGGCAGTGTAGTGGACCAAGATGGCTGATGATGTGTGTGTGGGAGAGGAGAGTGAAGGTCTTGAGCTGGCTGCCCAGGTGGTTCCAGGAGGAGGAGGAGAAGGCCTACATGCAGGAGAGACAGAGGAAAATGAACCCCTTTCAGACTTAACATCTCCTGAAGATAATGTAGATTTGAAATTGGTTTATGAAGAAGAACAAGATGATAAAGTACTAGTCAGCTTTAAAGATACTGATATGGATTGGTCACAGATAATGGAATAAGCAACTAGCTCTAAGCAGGTAACACTTTCTTTCATGCCTGATACAGATGTGAAGCTAAAAAAGACAAGCTTAAAAAGTTAATGAAAACAGAAGAAGAATGTAGGATGCAGAGAAGGGCATTGCAAAAAGAACTGTCAAACATGCGGCATGAATTAGTGTCAGAAACACTTGATGACTCACTGGAGAAACAGATGAGTGGTAACCTGGCAGTAGAAGCAGAGGCCAAGGGCCCTGAAACAGACAGAGATGAGCAAAATGTTTGTCCAGCTGGCAGTGAAATTCAGCAGCCTGCTGAGTGCCCAGAGCTGGAAGAGCAAGTGGTTAAAGCAAAACCCCCGAGACCAGCAAGATGCCGATTGGGGCTAGCAAAAAGTACAGGAGTGCAAAATGCAACAGCTATGCCTGCAAGAGAAGCTTTAATTATTACAGCACAAAAAATGGAACTGGGACCTAGAGATGTGCAAAAACCGGCAGAGAGTGAAATAAAGATTTAAAGAGCCTGCAACATAACTGGTCTCCTGCTTGCATGTTGGAAAGAGCAGGATGGTGAAAAGATAAAAACTGACAATGGTTCCCAGTCTCAGGGGATGAGGCTTTTCAAAGATATCACAAAGAAGCAGAGATTCTAGCGCAGGATACCCCTAAAACCCCTACTAAAAGTAGCAAGGATTCAAGGGAGGAGCAAAGTACTGTAATAATTAAGGGCCCCAATGATAAAACAGCTGTAGCATAATCATTGGACTTGCAAAAAGAATCTCTACAAAGAATGGGTCCAGCAGAGCATATATTACAAGACCCAATAAAAAGCACCTGGTTGGACCCTATGTTTAAACTATCGGACTTATTCTAAAACAAAGGGGAACCAGCTCCAAGGAGAAATACTGTTAGTTTGATTTATAAAGAGGGGATGGAAAATCACCTTGACAGACTGTATGTGGCAAAGCAGCTTTTAAAGGGCACAATGAGATTTTTCTCTTCTGAGATTTTTCATTGATACACCTTGGTAATGGCAATTTTTATGTCAGTTTTAAGACAGTTTCAAGTTTAGACAGGTTTTGGGCACAGCATCAAAATTTAAAAAATAAACCATTATGGATTCCCTACATGCCGTCCCTCTCACGAAGCCAGCTATTAAATATATTACGGTCATGTTTAGGAATAAGGGAGTCCATGTGGAGGACAACCTATTTTGGCTAAGGCAGCAATGTGAAGTATTGGACGAACCAGCTCCCATTCTAGATAGCGAACAGATCTGGAATGGGGGCTGGAAGATTAAAGTAAAGCTGTATTCAGCCAACACAAGCCCAGTTCATTTACGTAGTGCCTTTTATCTGGGCAGAGACAGAGGTGTTCTGTTTTTTATGAGGCAGCCCAAAGCTTGTTTTAAGTGCAATTCACGTACATACATAAGTTCGGCATGTGATATGCCTAGGTGCACTCATTGCTTAGATTATGGGCATGTTTAGGCAGCATGTGTTAACCTTTTCAAGTATAATCTATGAGAGAACAGCAGTCATGGTTATGGGAAATGCCCATGGGCATCACATAACCATGAAGACTGGCCTTCACAAGGTTTGAGCAATAGAGCGCAACAAATGCAAACCCAAAGAATAGCGAAGGAAGTCAGTAATTATCCCCCAGATTCAGGTGTAGGACCATCTAACATGGTAATAGAGAAAGCACAGTTTGGGAATGCAACAGAAGATTCAGCTCCTAACCTACAGCAGCAAACAGAAGGTGGACTTAACACTGAAGAAAATGCTATTGTAGAAAGGTGGTTGCAGAAGAAATGCCCACCCACCCCACCCCACCCCACCAGGGTCAAGGAGACAGTTTTAAGACGGTTATTGCAAAAAGAAATAGGTCAGGGAAAGCTCTAACAGACAAGAGTACAGAGGGAAAAAGGTAAAGAATCCAATAAAGAATTGCTGGAAAAAAGGGAATGAATTCTCTGTTCTGAGCTTTGAGAAATCAGATAAGAACACGGGGGGAGATGTCAGACACTTCATCTGTAACATCAGTAACTACAGAAGTAATGTCAGATTGTGAGGAACAGGAGGGAGACACTAATATATAACAGAGAACCAGAAGGAGAAGATGCAGCAAAACTTTTTGATAGATCTTCCCCTCAATAAAGAAATAAAATGAATACCTTCACATTGATGACAACTAATGTAAATAGCATAAAAGGGAATAGCAAAATGATCACAGTGGTAAATATTTTGGCACCAGAAAATAGTGATCTCATCTGCATACAAGAAACTAGGCTAAAAACAAATGCAGAAATACAAATAGTCACCAGGGGTTGGATAAAATGATTTGCATTTTGGTCTATAGGACAAGGAAGATGTGATGGGGTACGAATATCGCTAAATAACCCTCATATTAAAGTTACCAAGCTAGTGGATATTGCGCTGGGAGAGCCCTATTATTAGATATCTCTTTTCACACAGAAAGATTCAGGGAAGTCAATATCTAGTCTTCCTAGACCAAATCTTTTAGAGTAGCTCTATTTAATAAAATCTAGCCATTTCTTTGTACATCTGGAATGATACTTTGGGCAGGTGATTTTAATTGTGGGACGGGGAAAGCAGATAGGGGTTAAACACAGACAAACTATTCTGTGATACAACACCTTTAAATAAAACAGTGATAGGTGATAAACTGGTGTCTTCTTATAGAACTAAATTTCCTGTGGTAGGCAATTCTTTTTATAAAGGGCAATTGTCCACAAGAATAGATTTTGTGTTTACTTCTGCAGTCTTAGATATCTTAACGGTAAGCATGCATGCTAGAGAGTATTATGATCATAAATCTCTAACAATAAGTGTTACTTGGTCAGGGAAACCTAGAAGTAAAAAGAATGCATTGAGGTTGAAAAGTTCAGTACTAATGGATGAACAAATGCAAAAAAATTGGAGACAAGAATGGCAAGCTAAAATATCAGTAGCAATTTTGTATGAAAGTGCTGCCCACTGGTGGGAAGACACTAAAATGACATGGAAACAACTATTTCAAAAGATTGCAAGAGAGAACATGAATGATAAATACCTAAAATACTTACAATTAAGAGCTAATTTACAAAAATTAATTTCACAAGCAGAGCAAACAAAATCGAATTTAGATGCTCAGATTGGAGACATAAAAAACAAATGTTTCTATTACAATATGATAGAGCAAAGACGTTAATGCAAGAACCTAGATTTGGTACCAACATAGAAAGGGGAACATTGGACCCGTTCAAAGAATGTTGTAAGAAAGTAGAAAGCAGGATAATCAAGAGTTTAAAAACAGAAACAGGACTAATTGATTCCACACCTGAAAAAAATATGAAGGGTAGTCAATAAGCATTTTAAGAAAATGTCTGGAATGGAAGCCCAGATAGAAGAGGCAAACAAGGCAAACAGGATGTTGGGATGCATCGTAAGGGGGATCACCTCTAGGAGCAGGGATGTGATTCTGCTGCTGTACAATGAACTGGTTAGACCACACCTTGAGTACTGTGTACAGTACTGGAGACCAGACTTGAAGAGGGACATACAGCTCCTGGAGAGGGTACAGAGGAGGGCAACTAAGATGATACGAGGACTAGGGGATTTGACATATGAGGACAGACTTGAGGAGCTCTGCCTGTTTTCATTGGAGGACAGGAGAGATGGGGGGACATGATTGAGGTCTTCAAGTACCTCAAGGGAATAAGTAGGGTAAACATGGAGGGGATCTTTAGACTAAAGCAGGAAGGTATCACCAGAAGGCATGGTTTGAAGTTGGAAGGTGGAAAGGTGAGGGGGGGAAAGAGGAGGAGGTTTTTCACTGAAAGGGTGGTGGACCCTTGGAATGCACTGCCTGGTGAGCTGGTTCAGAGATCCACAGTGGAGGGCTTCAAGAGAGGGTGGGACAGACACAGAAAGTGGAAGTATCAGATGATGGCCTGGCCCAGGGGGATGGGGATGGATGATACGGGTTTCTGGAACACAAGGGGGGGCCTTGGCACCCAACTAGGGATCTGAGGTTCAAGCAGACTTGATAGACCGTAAACCCTAATCTGCTGGCAATTAGTATGTTAGAATGTTAAGAATGAGAAGAAATGCTGCAAGGCTTACCAAAATTAAAGAAGAATGATATTACATTTTTAACTGAACCAATATCAGCAGCAGAAGTAAAAACAGCAATAAAAGGACTAAAAAATGGATCTGCCCCAGGGCCTGATGGGACAGGGGCTGAATTTTATAAAACTTTTTGTGAAGAATTAGTGCCAGTTTTAGAAATAGTGTACAACCACATGTTACAAAAAGGGAGACTTACAAAATGAATGTACCAGGCAACCTTAATATTGCTTTTCAAGAAAGAAGAAAAAGAAGACTTGAAAAACTGGAGACCCCTAAATCTACTAAATACAGATTTTAAAATACTAAGTACAATCTTACTGAATAGGTTAGCAGCCTTTTCTGGACAACTCATTTGCCCAAATCAAACATGTGCAATCCCAGGAAGAAAGCTAACAAACAATTTGATAATGTTAAGAGAAATTTTTTAATGCAGCAGAGAGAAAAGAGTTATAAAGATATATATTAGGAATCGACCAGGAGAAGGCATTTGACAGAATCTCACGCTGATATGTGTTTACAGTACTCATGGCATATGGTATTCCTAATGAATATATTTAGATGGGTTTCAGTTTGTATGAGGAAGCTATATTAACTCCAAATATTAATGGATGGATAGGGGAACACATTAAAGTAAAAAGGAGAGTTAGGCAAGGGTGCCTGCTCAGCCCATTGTTATATGTGTACTGTATTGATGTATTTTTTAAGGAAAATAGAATTAAACCAAAGAATAAGAGGAATAGGATTAGGTCCAAGTGAGCCTACAATAAAAAGTCTTGCTTATGCAGATGACTTAGTTTTATGTATAGACCACACAACGAATGAAGAGGCATTAATAGATATGTATCGGGGAGGGGGCGTAGCCTAACCAGGCAGAAGATGGCAGCATAACTTAGTCTCTCTGCAGGGATTTATGTAATCTAACCTCATCCAGACCTTCTTTTGGTACCAGCTCCTAAGATCATCCTGCAACTAAACTGCTCCATAGGAATTGTGAGTCCTTTTTTGATCCTGCATACTTTTATTCAGCTTTATTAATATTGCACTGCACCATACTAGGCCTCAATAATCATCACTATGACTGATCCTCACTCTCAGCCCAGCTTGCTTGCCAGAGTCAAGGTGATGTTTTCAAAACTAATGGCTGAGATTAATGACTTAAAAACCTCCACTCACCAGAACATAGCCACACTTGAAGCTTTTGGCCAAAGAATCTCTGTCAATGAAAACACAACCTCCTATAATTCTGCCACTATTCAGGACCTTCAGGCCACTGTTCATAGTCAAGACCACATCATAAAGTCCCTGCATGCCAAAATTGATCATACTGAAAACCGCAACAGAAGGAACAACTTGCGTTTTTTTGGCTTCCCGAAGGTTCGGAGTTAGGGGATACAACTGCTTTCTTACTGCACACACTGCCAGCAATGTTAAAATTACCTCCTGAACTTACTCTTACAATCAAAAGATCCCCCCGCACTTTGGGTCCCAGGCCAGGCCAAGATCAGTGACCTAGGCCCATCATAGCTCGGTTTTTGAACTACTCACACACAGAAATAATTTTAAAGCATGCCAGCGAAGATGGGACACTAATGTGGCAGGAATTCAGAATTTCTATTTGCAGAGACTTTCAAAGGACTTGACAGCCAAAAGGAAAGCTTACAACCCACTAAAACAAATCTTACATCAAAGAGGCATTAGATTCGCTCTGCACTACCCATCAACACTGCGCCTCTTTTTCGGATCCTCTTTCAAGGATTTTTACACACCCGAAGCCTTAGCCAGTTATTTAGGTGTTTCACCATGCACTCCTACCTTGGAAGGCCCTGCTATGGAGGAAAATCCGACCAGTATTTTGATGCCCACACAGAAGGAAGTTTCTGCGGCACAGGAAAATAAGAGAAGTCCCACAGAATTTGCAGTCCCCAGCAACACCATTGTGGCCCCGCCTGTTCCCAGACAGTCTAGTCGGCTGCCAGGAAAGATTCAAAATGCCCTTCGTTCACCTGACCATTCAAGCTGTCCTTTTGAGGAACCTTCTAGAGCTACACTATCTGCAACCTCTCACTCAAAAATTGACCCATCCATAACCTTAAGCAACAGATTTGCCCTTTTGGAAAAGGAAACACACACATCGCAGGAGGATACATTACAACAAGCTGCAGATGACCTCCCTACGAACTTCTGTTCAGTGCTCCAGGGCAGCATTTCTGCTGACTCTTCACGGGCTGAAGCCATTGAAAGTTTCCCCCTTAAGGAATTAGAGCCACCCAAAAAGAAGTGCAAAGCAAAAATAAAAAAAAAAAGAATCCCCACAGCTCTAAACCCTCCCACAAATCTATGGTGACATGACTGCTTTCTTGCAGGACAGATGCAGTCATAGATGCTTTATTCTGGTTGTTTTCTCTTAACCAGGATACTGTAAGTGAGAGTGAAGTGCCAGTATCTTTCATGCCTAGCCACCTGCTGTACAGCCCTTACGACCTGGTTATTTTCGCTCCCAGTAGGTTTTGAAGGTAAAGGCTGTACATCGCGGTGCACTCAAATTAATAGTAGGGCTGTCTTGGATAGCCTATTCACTTAGGTTTTCAAGGGAACTTTGGTATCTTATTCACATTTTCCTAAGCCCCTTATTTGGGTTATATTTAAACAATTTTTACTACATCTGACAGACTCTTTAATTTTACCCCTTTATTACTTTCCAACTCAGCCAGGCATCATGATTATAACTTCACTATGCATGGATATGCTTTCTAATTAATATTCAGCTCAATTCTTGCACCCATTATGATCCTCTGCAATTTGTAGCAATCAGGCAATATATTGCTTTCCTCTCTGAATAACAATTTACATGAGCCAATGCCGAATATATCTCACCATATTTCCTCCCCTGCAATTTACTACTCTGTTTTCTTTCCCACAGTACAGAAACATATATAAGTACTCACAGATATTGGCTATTTTCAATGTACTGTCGACATGGGCCTTCTAACCTATACTCTTTTTATGCTCCCCATTTTGCTCGAAGCCTACAGAAACTAAAGGAGACTTCTAGTTGTGTATTCTCCTCTGTTTTGGGGCTCACTGGGCCTTTTCACCAGACCCAGTTACTCCATAAAGTACTTACTCGGGCAATTTTCGAGTAAAGGAAGCTAACCTCCATTTATAGCTTGCCCTCTGTCCACAGTCACTACCGAAGCCTACATCTCTCATATATACCTTGTTTATATTTGGCTCAAGTTGAAGGGGCTCAATTTATTATTTTTGTTTCCCTTCCCTTCTGTCATTTCCTTAGCATATTTAAATTGCATCCATCCTGAAGCATTATCTTCAGCAAAATTGGAATATTTAACTCAAAAATTTGCCTGGAGTCGTGCTATATGTAGTAATGAATGTATTTTTTTTTTCTTCCAACATACAAGTTTAGTCACCAAGGTACCTCGTACCCTTGATCCCCTATCCTTTTGTTTAAGGCTCCACTGGTACTCCATATAATGGTTCTGACTCACTGTAATAAGAAGTTGGTATATATAAAATGTTATTGTTACTACCTTTAACATATAAGTTCTGGTGTCTTACCTTATCCTTTTTTTTCTGACTTACTAATTATTTTATTATATTGAGGTTATTACAGATCCCTGTTTTGATATGGTATAGTTCACTCCAATCTAGCTCGTTAAGAATACCGGTTCTATTAACTACTGGGTTTAGACCTAGGACTGGGCTTTCAGTTCAGCTGGCCCCCTTTGGTCTTTTCCTATTTTTGACACCCTAGAGTGTGGTGAAAGAGTCTCCAGGCAAGTTAGCTGACTCATATTTCTCTGTACCCATAAGAAGTATTTTCCTTCCTAGTTAGTGTGTTAAATATTGTTGTTTATACTTAATGACTCTCTCTTTCTCTTTTTACTATCCTAAACATAGAAAAATATCTGTGCTACTTATACTATATATGTCTTACTTCAATTACTTGAATGAACCTGCCACTCCTCTCATATACAAGTGTACTCTACCTAACACTCTGATCATCCTCTACTTAATGTATATGTCCCTTACCATTCCAACAACTATTTCCCTTCCTTAGCAAAGTCACCATGAATGACTTACGTATATCTACATGGAATGTGAAGGGACTTAACTCTCCCTGCAAGTGAAAGCAAATCCTTTAATATCTCAAAAACATAAAACACAATTTGCTTTCCTTCAGGAAACACAATTATTAGCAGAGGATGTTAACAGACTTAAAAAAGATTGGGTTGGTCAAATTTATGAATCATCCTTCTCCTCCAAAAAGAGGAGTAGCTCTTCTTATCCACAAAAATCTCAAATGGTCTTTCATTAACTGCATCTCCATCTCTCCGCTCGGCCGACATAGGGTTGTTGGAGATTCCAAGAGTGAGTTTAAAATCTTCTGGCTGCAGAGCATTTTCTCATGCTGCACCCACTCTTTGGAATTCTCTACCATGCCGGTTACGGGATTGCACCTCTGTGGAGATATTTAAGAAAGAATTGAAAACATACTTATGGAGAATGGCCTTCTTAGATAGTTAAGTGAATTGTAACATGTTTGGAATTTTATTGTAAATTATTATGTTTTTATGATGTATTTTTATAATGTCTTTTTAGTGTTTTGATGTTTTGTATTGAAATTTGAATTTATGATTTTAACTTGTTCAGCACCTTGATATATTGAAAGGCGCTATATAAATAAAATTATTATTATTATTATAAAGAAGGCAGATTGGTAATGGTTAAATTAAATACTCATTCCAGTCTTCTCCTACTTGTTAACGTTAATGTGCCCAACTGCGACTCTCCAGAGTTTACCATCACCTAGCTCAACAGATACAATCTTTTAATACTGAAAAACACACCCATAATTCTTGGGGGAGATCTTAACCTAACTTTAGAAGCTAGTATAGATAGAAGTAACTTATCCACGGATGCTCACCCCAGAAGTATTAAAGCTCTCTCCCTACTACTGAAAGATCTTGGTTTAGCTGATGTCTGGCATCTCCTTCACCCCCATGATTGAGATTTCACCTTCTACTCTTCCCTGCACAAGACATATAGTAGAATTGACTACTGGTTAGCCTCCTCCGCTATAACAGAAAAAAACGATTGATTCATCTATTTCACCCATTATAATATCGAACCATTCCCCTGTTAAGTTACAACTCTTGTGGGGCCCTCTGACTCTCAAATCTTCTTTTTGGTGTCTGGATCCTCTCATCCTCAAAGATCCTGACTTTCTAGCTGTGGTTAAATCACAGATTCAGGAATTCCTCTCCCACAATAAACCATCTGTCACATCTGCTTGCGACTTATAGGAAGCTTTAAAGCCCACAATCCGTGGGAAAATTATCAGCTATGCTGCCCACAGGAAAAAAGTAATAGAGCACCAATTGGCTGAGATGGAAAAATCCCTTAAATCCAAAGAGAATTTATATTTTAAGTCCAAAACACACAACCCCGACTCCCAGCTTCATCTTGAAATTCTTCAGCTCAGAATCAAAATAAATGAATTAATCTCCCATAAAACTGAGCTTGCTATGTTTAAACTTAAACACAAATACTGAGAGCAAGGTGATAAAAATGGGAAGCTTCGCTCTTGCCAACTTAATGTACAGCACATCGAGTGACACATTTTAGGTCTAAAAGATGCTCAGGGTATAATCCATTCAGATAACCCCTCTATAAACAATATTATGAAATCATATTATCAAAAATTATACTCAAACTTATATCCTCCTTCTACTATACAAATACAGCAGTTCCTAAAAAGCCTGCACCTACCTCACCTTTCTGCCTCTGAAATGAATAACTTAGACAAACCCTTTTCTCTTCAAGAAATTCAGAAAGCCGTATTCTCCTTTAAGTCTGGTAAATCTCTAGGGGGAGATGGATTTCCCATAGACTTTAATAAAATGCTTTCTGATACTCTCTATCCTCTTCTGTTTAATGTCTTTCAAGAAGCCACCACTAATGGCAATCTTCCACCAACATGCACTGAAGCAATTATCACCCTAATCCCTAAGAAAGATAAAGACCCTACTCTTCCTGCAAGCTATTGACCAATATCTTTAGTAAATACAGATGGGAAGATATTTGCTAAACTACTAACAATTCAACTCAAATCCCCTGATCCCCAAGTTAACTGACTGTTCGCAAGCTGGTTTCATTAAGAACAGACCTGGCTCTGACCATTTACGTTCTCTATTTAATTTAATGCACAAAGTTAAATTCCTTAAATCACCAGTGGCTGCTATTGCCATTGATTTCGAAAAGGCTTTTGATTCCTTAAACTGGGACTACCTTTATGAAATGCTGTCTCACTTTGGTTTCTCTCACACTTTCTGTTTTTTGCATCAAATTATTATATACCTCTCCTGTGGCAAAAGGTCTTACTAATTCTACCCTCTCTTCTCACTTTCAGTTGGCAAGAGGAACCAGACAAGGATGCCCTCTGTCACCCTCTCTGTTCATTTTAGCCATGGAACCCCTGACTGCTAGTCTTTGTCAGTCCACAGACATTAAGAGAATCCCTGTTGGCAATTCATGATATGTTTCCCTTTTCCTACGCAGATGACCTTCTAATCTTACTCAAAAACCTAAATGAAGCTGGCCCACCACTGGTTGACTTACTTAATAAGTTCACTAACATTTCAGGCCTTGCTTTGAATTATGGGAAATCAGAAACATTACCCCTTAATGACCATTGTAAACCTTCTATAATCTACCCTCGATTCCATTGGTCCCTACAAGACATCACATACCTAGGTATCAAAATAACCCAAAACCTGGAAAAAATCTGGGACACTAATTTTAAACCCTTAATTGATAACATCAAGATGATTCTTGACAGGTGGAAGCTTCTTAACCTTTCTTTTATGGAGAAAATCACTGCCATTAAGATGTCCATTTCTTCCAAGATTCTCTACCTTTTCGCCAACATTCCCTTGATCTTACCATTTTCTTTCTTATCTAAAATTGACAAATTAATTGGTAACTTTTTATGGTATGGGAAACCACCAAAATTCAGCTGTAGCAACTTCTGCCAAAAGAAGAAAGGAGGATTTGGACTCTGGTTCAAAGGTTTCCTGTGGGCCTTCAAACCACTCAAACCATTAAGTGGTTTGGAAACCCTCATCTCACGACCCCATTATGGGTTTGCAATGGAATTGGCACTGTGCCCTGGAGGAGTTCACCTCCTATTCATCTTTAACCCTCCCCCTTCTAAGTTAAAATTCCATCCAACTATATCATCCTCTGTTCTTTATTGGAAATAAATTACATTTTTTGAAATCTAACCTAACTCCTTGGCTGTGTGCCTCTCTGGGGTAACCTAACACTCACTTTAGATAATCACCCAATTTTCTGCTGTCTTCTGGAGAAACAAAGGTATATTTTTCTTAGGAGACATCCTGGATTCAGAATTACCTCCCTCAAAATATTATCTGGAAGATCTCTAAATAAGACTTCTGGAAGTATTTACAAATTAGGGCTGCTTATAATTCTCTCTCCCGTTATGTGAATAAACATAGTCTCCAAGATATATTTCACACTGGGCTAACTTGTCTGTAAAATGGAATAGCTCCATTTATAAGGATATCATAGACAATTTACCTGACAATTCTATTCCAGCCAAAAACAAATGGAGTGTACTACTTAACTATAATATCACAGATGCACAGTGGCATAATTGCTGGCATCCATCCCACAATACATTCAAAGATGCCCGTAGTTCCTTAATACAAATTAAAATCCTACATTTATGGAACAGAACTCTTGCTGTACTTCATCGCATGGGACTTTAAATAACAAAATTGTTGGTTCTTGTAATTCACCTAATGGGGATTTACTTCACATTTTCTGGTCTTGTGCTCCCATTAATAAGTATTATGTGTCTATTTATTGGCTACTAGAGTTACTGGACAAAATATTCCTTAGACCCTAAACTTTTCTATTAGGTATCTTTTTCTCATGTAACCCTCCCTCTCACATGCACATTTTAGATGGCTAAACATACTATTTTCTTGTTAAATGCCTGATTCTAATGAATTGAAATCAACCTATATCCCAACCCTTTCAGATGTCCTTCTAAACCTTTCCAGTATGCATCCCTTAGATCGACTATCTCATGTCATCCATGATCGACTCATTGTATATGATAAATGCTGGTAGGACTATTTCAGGTATATTGGAACCTTTGACTCTCTAGATCTTAACTGATGGGTTTTAAGTCTTCCTTTATACCAACTTTAGATTAGGGTCATTCTGTTCCTACACACAGCTATCTCTTGTCTCCTTTCTCTTCTTTTAATTCTTCAATGTCATTTCTATTTTACTATCTCCTTTCACATATTACATTTCTACTTTATCTCCTAATACTGAGCACCAATTGTATTCTACTTATATATCACTTTATGCATTTTACTTAAATCCAGGTTAAAGCATTTAGTAGTACTCACTTTATATATGGTGGATCTTTTGAATTAATAGTTGCCCTGCTTGATTTTTAACTCCACCATTATCCACCTGCACATTTGTTTAGGTTTAAGATCTAAGAATAATCATGGCATGAGACCTCTGTATTTATCTAACGCTACTACATTTTGGAAAACAATTAATAATTTTATAAGGCCTAATGTTTGTCAACCAGGTTCAATGAGGTTGAACGGTGACCTGTTGTCTTGTCCACTGGAAGATAGCTAATGAGTTTAATTTGAAATCTACTGATTGCCTGATTCCTTTAGTGACCAGTCCAAGGTGAATCTACTTGGGATTGACTGAAGATTTTACAGTTAATCTAAACTGTACTTATGGACTACTACTCAAGGAGGTAGAGAAGTTGTTGCTATGCTAAGAGGGACAGCTCAGCTGGTTCTGATGGCTTATGTCCTAGTTTATTGGTGGATGCTGCCTCGGTTATAGTACTTCAGTTAGTATTATTTTTAATTTGTCTTTTTGTTACAGGTACTATACCTAATATATGGAAACATATTTTGCTATACTCTTATATTTAAATCTGTTCACAACATAAGTTTTGTAACTACAGACCTATTTCTATCTTGTCTGCTTTAGCTAAAGTTCAGGAAAGAATAGTTTATAATCAGTTGATTGGGTATGTGGATTGCTTGATTATTGTCTCAGAAACTACCATGGTTTTTAGAAAGGAAGGGAGTACTGAGACTGTCTTTGTCGAGTTCATGAATGCGTACTAATGGCATGGATAAAGGGTGTCTGATTGGTGCTGTGTTTGTGGACTTGATCAAGGCATTCTACTCAGTTGATCACTAATTGTTGATTTCTAGACTTGAGTTATTGGGAGGGGAGTTTTTCTTGACTGGATTTGGGATTATTTGGCAAATAGGTTTCAAAGGTTAAATATGGGTGCTGTATCAGACTCTGTAATGTATGTGTGTCTGTGTTCTCTTTTTGGGGTCTTTTTTTTTTTTGTTTTTTTGATCAATAGTGCGTGTGATTAATAATGCTTCTAATACTTTACGCTTGACGATGTAATTTATATGGTGGGTTTGTGGTTTGAGATCTAGGTGTTTCTTTAATAGAGGAAGGTAATTTCAGTTTCACTTATGGTCTGTAAATTACTCTTAAAACAAATCTAAGACAAGGTGATGGTTTTGGTACCCCACCTAATTGAGATCTGAGGTTGGTACTTTGAAGCAAATTTTGATGGATTACTGTTTGACTATGTTGATACATTTCTTAATATCTTTTGGGATATTACTAGATTCTCATATAAGTTATGAATCTCATTTTTATGGGTTACCGCAAGAATACATTTATTAGGTTCTTGTACAGAATGCCTATTTCTTATTCCTGAGTCTAGGCTGGTTATTTCAAATTGTTGCTATTTATTGTGAACTATGCAGCTATGATTACTGACACTGTTTCTGTGATAGTGATTTCAAAGAAATCCACTTTACTTCACTTTGATAGCTGTTTGCTTTAAATTGTTCTAAGTCATCTCATCATTGTGATTTTGAAAGAAATGGCTGGTTACCGTTTCATTAAATTCCAATACTGTGTGGTTGTTATATAAAGTCATGGACTCTGAATTCCGCATAGTATTTTAGTTTTTGAGACCATATTGATGGTCATTATTCTACATAGGTCAGACAGTAGGTTTCGAGACTTTATGAAGTCTAAAAGTGGACAAAGATCCTTGCTTATATTGCTCCATTTATTTTGAATGAAATTTCAAGATATTAGGTGGTTGTGTTCTGTCAAAAGTTTGCTGATGTATTAAGGATGTATCGAAAATCTCAATTTAATTGTAGGCTGGCCATGGAGGTGAGAGGTGGCTGTGCCAGGCACCAGCTGGTGAAGGGTTGGGGAATGCTAGGTGGCTGGCACAGCTGGGTGGGGGGGCACTAGACTACCAGAGATATGTAGAATCACATGGATATTATTTCATACAGATGGGGGGCATTGACACCAGGATATTAACAGTAATAATTTTTAATACAACCTGGGGCAATAGACTACCAGGGATTAAAAAATACACATTGAGGGGCACTAAGGCACTAAGAAATTAGACACGATAACATTATTTATAATTACGGGGGTGCACTAGACTACTAGGGTTATTTCATACACTATTATTGTTATTCAGATGGGGCAGAACGAAGCCCCCTGAGCAAAACCCAGCCTTATTTATGTTTGTAGGGCACCCCTTGGATGAGAAAAGTAATTTTAAAATCTGGCCATCTCGTCCCTCACTCTTTGTTCGCCAGCGAGCAAATTCTTTGATGGCAACCCTGCAAATTCTTTGATTGTGAGATTCTTTGATCACAATCATGCATTATGAGGGTAGGACGAGATGACCAGATTAAAAAATCTATTTTCTCAGCCATGGGGTGCCTAGGAAGTCAAATGAGGATAGATTTTGCTCAGGGGGCTTGGTTCTGCCAAACCATTGCAGTGGTTTGCCGCAATTCTTTCAATTTTTTAAATTACAAACATTTTTATTCGTTGCTCATGAGCCTGCAAATTCTTTGATCACAAAATAGGGACAAGATGGCCAGATTTTTTTATAATGGAACAGATACGGACATTTTACTAATTTCTGACATTGAATATCTTGGAAACGGTTTGGCCTTTTTACTTGAGATTTGTAGGGAAGAAAGGCAACATCCCACATATGTGCCTTTTGGTGGTTTGGTCAAAAAATATTACAAGCTGGCAAACTTACAGCACTACAAAGTTGACACTTTTTCCTATAGGATAACATTACAGCATCTGCCACATTACAGGAATTTTTGCTGCCCTGCTGCAAAATAACGGTTTGGTCTTTTGGGTTGAAATTTGGAGGGAAGAAAGCCAATATCCCACAGATGTGCCTTTTTGTGGTTTGGTGAAAAAATATTACAGGCAACAAAGTGACAGCACTCCAAATTTGACACTTTTTCCCATAGGATAACATTATGTCGTCTGTCGCGCATTTCAGGGCCCGTATCTCAGAAACAGCGAGATACGGACTTTTCGTCACAAAAATGCTTAGCCTCCCAAACAGGGGCTAAGTACAAAACTAGCCAGGAAAGTCATCATTCATACAAAATTATAGTTTTTTTCCCTACATCGTACGGTTCCTGAGATATAAGCAATTTAGTATTCCAAGTCCTAATTTTGTGCTCCGAGGTCCATTATTATGCATACATTCTTTGTTTTCACTATGTTTTTCAATGCAGTTTTTGAAGAAAATAAGGGTGTGCCCTTTTGTTACTGTGCCAGCTAGCATTTCCAGTTGCACTTCCGTTACCATTTGTATCACCATTCCCGTCTACGCCACTGTGTATGTTATGGTTTGTGTTTTCGTTTGTGCTTGAGTTTCCATTTCTGTTTCATTTGGTGTTATTGTTGCTGTTACCATTACCATTTACATTTGCAATTGTGGTACTGTGCCCATGTGCATTACGGTTTGCATTTCCATATGCTCTTGTGTTTGTGTTTGTGTTTGTGTTTCCTTTGGCTTTATTGTTGCTGTTACCATTACCATTTGAGTTTACAATTGTGGTTCCGTGATCGTCCGCCTTACAGTTTGCATTTTCATACGCACATGTGTTTCTGTTTACTTTGGCATTATTGTTGCTGTTACCGTTACCATTTGCATTTACAATTGCGGTACCATAACCGTGCACATTACGGTTTGCGTTTCCATATGCGCTTGCATTTACGTTTACGTTTCTGTTTCCTTTGGCATTATTCTTGCTGTTACTGTTACCATTTGCATTTACAATTGTGATACCGTGTTTGTGCACATTATGGTTTGCGTTTCCATACGCGCTTGCGTTTGCATTTCGGTTTCTGTCTCCTTTGCCATTATTGTTGCTGTTACTGTTAGCATTTGCACTTCCAATTGCGGCACCATGAACATGCGTGTTCCCAGTTGCATTCCGTACATACTTCTGTTTGTGTGTTTGTTTCTGCCACTGTTCACTTTGGCGTCACTTTGCACTTGCATTTCTATTTCCGTTTGTGCTACCATTTACATTTGCATCACCATGTGCGTAACTGTATGTGCATGCATTTGCATTGCACTTACTGTTACTATGTCACATAAAACCATGTGGTGGGGCCCCATGCTCCCATCAACTTGTGCAACTTTCTACTTTTCTATTCTTTCTTAAAAAATAAGGAAATTCTATTCAAAAAAGTTTGTTAATGCATCAGGTAGGGTTCTTCTACAGGGAAAAAAGTGAGGAAATTCAATTTTAGGGTTCCCACCCCTTCACCCTACCCCAGCCCGCACCCACCAACAGGCTTTGCGGGTGTACGTTGGGGTCATTGGCCCTCTCACACCATTCTCCTACAATGCACCACCTCAGCTTGTTTACACATGGGGTGAGAGTTAGAGCCAGTGATCCCAATGTACACCCGGTGCCTGTTGATGGGTGCAGGCTGGGGGTTGGGTGCAAGGGATGGGAACCCTAAAATCAAATTTCCTCACTTTTTTTCACTGTAGAAGAACCTGAACTGATGCAATAATGAAGTTTTTTGCATATATATATATATATATATATATATGTTTATTCATGCCATTTAAGTACTGAAGATTTCAACAGCTCCAGTGAATGTTGTGTGTTTGATGCTTGGCCAGCACATGTTAATACTGGGTAACTGGGAGAACCATAACAGAATTCTGTTTCCAGTTGCATAGTAACATGGCAGGAAGAATAATGTTGAACTGTATTTGGTATCAGAACATAATCAGTGTTCATGATATAAGTAACTAATCATATGCTAGCTCAGCGCAAATATTACTTTCTTCTGTGCTGCAGATATTAAGAGACTGGCAGCCATGATCAGTCCATGTACAGATTAATAAAAAAATAAAATAGTGTCAAAAGGTGGGTGGCCAAAATACATATGTGCGCCCCCTTGAATAACGGGGGGGTGTGCATGGCCGGTCTGTTCCCCTGTTTTAGATGCCCCTGGATCAAGATAATGAAATGTTTTTGATTTCAAATACAAAGCCCAAACCAACAGTAGAACAACACTTAAAGGAAGAGAAATTTCACACACAAACTCAAAAAAAACATATAACAAAGCCACAATTAAACTGAAGGCTTCCTTTATATGAGGTTGCTACAGACAGACACTCAGGACAAACAAATGTCTGAGATTTTTTGGGTCTGTGAGTCTGTACAGAGCTACTGTACAGTAGCTGCAAATAAAGGAAGTCTTCAGCTTGTTAATTTTGGTTCTGTTATATATATTTTTTTCACAGTTTGTGTGCAAGGTTTATCTTCCTTTATGTGACTTCAATACAAAGGATCTAAAATACAAATTTCTCCGTGGCTAGTCTTGAATGATTTGAGACATGAATACAGATACTACCTAGATGTTTTAATTGATCAGGATAAATGAAAATTGCACACTTATTGATATGAGCTTTTTCAAAGCAAAATTCTTAAAGCTAGATATTTGAAGTCAATTATTCAGGCAGATACATATTGTGACTGTTCTAGATCTGAGCTAGAATATCTTTCACAAATCATGTTTTCTTGCACATGGTATATTGCTCCAAGAAAGTACTGGCTCCATTCTATTTGGAACTTGATTCAAACTACAGACAGAGCTGCTTTATTGAAGATCATATTCACCATACAATATGAACAAATAATTAATAATGCAGCACCTTATTTAAAAATATTGCTCTAATACAATTAAAACATGAACAATAAACTGTATTGCACTGTAGGTTAAAAATGCTAGAAGTATAAGAATGATTCTCTTAGACTGCAAGAGTGTTTTGTCATATTTTAAGTATAAAATGTGTGTTACTATTCATTGATATCTTTGCACTGTGTAGTACGTTTCACGTGTTTTAAATATTAAGTTATTACATGTAAATGTCTATGACCAAACAATAACAAACATGAACTGAACTTGTATTCAGCTTGAAAGAAAATTCATGCATTTCAGTCTCTTGCTGTCTCCACTTGCTTCTCCCTAAAATTTAAACCTACTTCTGTTCATTCACCCTTTTCCCTTGATTGGGTTCCATTGTTGCTTGTTAACACTCCCCCTTCCCCTGAGATATATTCAACAGGTTCTTCATCAAGTGCAGTGAGGCACTAAAGAGCCAACTTTAAAACAAAAGGAGTTTGGTACTAATCCCACCACAGCTAGTGTCAAAACCTGTGTTACCTACATTGCAGGGTTGTGAAGTTTATGGATGTAAGGAGCAGGATGGACATATGCTCCATCCCATACCATACACCTCAGAGTCATGTCCATGGCACACTCAGTATGGGCCATCAGAGACCCACCCTCCCAAGAGAAAAAAAATCTGTATTAGCAAGCTCAGTACTTGCCCAGTGGTGCACATCAAATGAGATAGCATTAAGCACCAGATATTATCTGGTGACACAGAAACTGGTATCCTGCATAGCATGTAACCACTTAAGGGGTGTGTGGACAGTAATGAGGGTGAGTGTCTGTCCCAACAGATAGTAGCAGAGGCCAACCACTGCCCACATTACTGATGGAAATTTCTTTACCAAAGTGGCATAACACTGCTCCTGGAGTAAAGGTTTTCTAGAGACGAATAGGATGGGGTGAGTCCCATCTTCAAAGTCTTGTGATGACACTGCTCCCAGCCCCAGCTCAGAGGAATCTGTGTACAAATTGAAGGAAGGTTAGAAATCTGGACTCCATATGATGGGCACCTGTCATAGCACATTTTTTGATGGCCTAAAATGCCATCTGTCACTGAAGTGATGAATGGCCCTTATTAGGGTCAGTTTTCTTCTTGGTCAGTTCAATCAGTGGGGTAGCAAGGGTTAAAAATTCAGGAATGAATCAATTGGAATACCCTACCAAGTCCAAGAAGGAATCTGTCCTGCTCCTTAGTAGTTGGCATAGAATAATCAGCTTAGGTCTTTACTTTGTTGATAACTGGGCTTATGTGACTGTTCCCAACACTGTACCCCAAATATGTTGTCTTCTGCCAACCTAGGGAACATTTTCTGGCATTGACTGTGAGACCTGCCTCCCTGAGTGATTGAGTATGGTGACCACATCTTGCAGATGGCTGTCCCAACTAGAGATGCAGCAAATTTAAATTTCACTGGTGAGGTGAGCGCTAAGTGGGCACTTTGTGTTACCAATCCGCTACATGGAGTGAGCAATGCAAAGTGATCACTCCGCCTTGTCATTACCACTTCACATTAAGGTGGAATGGCAATGCAAAGTAAGGCAAAGTCATTGTTTTTAATGGACTTCGCATTCCTCATTATGATTCTAAGTGACCCACTTGGTGTTTCAGATTTGGCAGTCCCTCCCCACACATCACACGGCTTGTAGTACTGTAAGTCACATGCTCTTTAACTAGGCAGGAAGAAAGTGAGTCATTCAAGCAGACACTTTTACTTTCTCCTGTGCAGACGGAGAGAGAGTAGTGTGTTTTGTGACTGCTGATACTTTGAGATCAGAGTGAGGAGGAGATTTAAACTTTGATTTAGACCCAACAGCTTTTTTAAAAGCTACATTTTTTGTATTTTCTGTACTCTTTTTTACTTAATTTGTTCTTTCTGTAAATTTTATTTTTCTTACCTCTATAAGTAGTTAGTTGTTTGTCTGAGTGACTGTGTGTGTGTGTGTTGTGTGACAGTGTGAGTAGTAATTGCTCAGACTGAGGGAGCTCAGTAGGAGAGATGGACCAGGGTGAGGGAATGTCTGGGGTGGGGGCAGCTCTGGGAGAGCGTGGTAGTGGTAAGCATCATACCATGTGCATGTGTGGATGGCATGGGTGCCCATTCCTGTTGGACTGCTCGATACTTGTGAGTTCCCCCCCGAAGCAGGACTAGCACTGCCTCTGGTCCTGACTCTGAGGCAGTTGAACCACCACCACCACCAAGACCAGGTTCTTTGGAATAGGATGTGCCTATTCCCCCATGCCCAGGTGTTGATCCCATCCCTGTTCAGCACTGTGACCAGCCAGCTGCCAGTTCATCTGGCCATCCCCCTGCCTGTGCCTGGTCCTCCCCACACCTCCATTGTTTGGCAGTTTTTTTACTGTGTGGGGGGACAGCAGTGTGGTCAAGTGCCACCTATGTGAGGTGGAGGTGTGCCGTGGCCCCCAAGGGACTCACCTGGGGACTGAGGGCCAGTGCACCCATATGCTCAGTCACCAGCAGTTGGAGTAGCAGGCTGCCACAGAACAGACCATGCCTGCACCTGCTGGCCATTCTGTGGCAGAGGGTGCAGCTGTGCATTGTGGCATCCCTAAGAAGAGGAGGGCCACAGCAGCACCTGCTGCTCCACCAGCACCCCCCCCCACCACCAGCAGCAGGTCAGCCTGTAGAATGTGTGGACCCCAGAGAACTGCATGTAACACAGGCTGACTTGGCAGTTCTCTGGAGTGCTGTTGAGGACAACAACAAGAGGGTCAGTGCTGTGGAGCAGCAGCTGGATCACATAGAGGGACATCAGTTGCAAATTATGTCCATACTGGATCTGCTGCTGGATCACCATGAGATCCCACATTATTTTTTTTTTCCTCACACCATGTGCCCCCCCACACCTTCCCTGTTGTGTTATAAAATGTATTCCTCTACCATTCCCGATCCTTGTATGTAATTATGCCCTTTTTTGTTGTCTTCTGTATGCGTGACACTTTGCATTCTGAGTAGTGCAAGTATACTGTACTAAACTGCATGTGTGCATTCATTCTTCTTTCCAGTCTGTGTATGTACTGCAGACACTGTCCAACTCCCTTTCTTAAAAACAAACATTAATGAGTACAATGGTGGGGTGGTGAAGCATGGAGAGATACTAAAAAACAGGCTTACAATACATCCAAGTGACTATTAAAAAAAAATAATGTTGTGATTCGTGACGTGACCGTGAATCATGATTTGTGACTGCATTTGTGACCATGATGATGAAGAAACGTGAATGCCTACTGCCTACGGCTGTACTTCCCCGATGAGCTGTAGCTTAAAACTCCCAGACTTAAAAACATGTATCAATGAGTACAATGATGGGGTGGTGAAGCCTGGAGAGATACTACAAAACAGGCTTACAATACATCCAAGTAACTAGAAAAAAAATTATTGTTGTTATTCATAATGTGAATGATTGTGAATTGTGATTTGTGACTGCATTTGTGGATGTGATGATGATGAAGAACGTGGTTTGTATCACGAGTGACTCATGATGATGGTCCGGACTTAAAAACGCATATTAATGAGTACAATGTTCATGCAGAGTTGAGCACTACACCTGTCCAGTACTCTGAAGGGAAGTCAAAGAAACAACCGTGACTTAAGTTACAAATGGAAATTGGGCCCTAAAGAGATGCAAATGTTCAGACAGATTAAGATTGCACTGTGCACTGAAGAGATGCAGACACAAAGGCACAACACCGAACCAGTGCTCACCATCAGAAATTCAAATCTAGAAAAGAATGCCTTTGCTGGTTGGGGCAGACCGCGGGGGCAGTGTAATGCACTGCTGCAGTAACAGTCACTAGTACTAGTACCAGTAAAGATACCACAAAGAAGTACAAAAATCACACAGCTGCAGTGGATAGCAGCTTCACATTGCTGAAATTATTATGTGGCACAATAAAAGGTGTCTGATTTGATGACACGCGCCACACACATACACACACCCACACTCAAGTAATGCATGCAAATTGAAAACTTCAGTAATATAACCACATATTTGAAACAAACTAAAATTATACACTGCTGCACCACAACAATCAGCAAAAAAATGGCAAGAAATATTGAAAATATTACTGTGTGTACATTAACACAGTTATACAAGAAAAATATCACCAAGACAGAAAGCACTGTCTTTTTCTCCAAGTTAATCTACCTACACCACAGATATATCCCTCCCCAAAGCACACTTCCACTGTCTCTCACTACACAGACCAAATGTTGTACATTAATATTCAAAATCCATACATAAACAATAAACGCTGGATGACATGCGCACAGGAGAATTTCCTATAATCGATGAACTAAAGTTTCAGCAAAAAAAAAAGACTCAAAAAGGCTTTTTTAACAGCTTTTTGAAGGTTTGAATTGCAGAGAGCTCTCAGAGCAGATTGTCTCCTACAGCTTCCTACAGACACTACCCCAAACTGAAGCTGTGCAGAACAATCTAGGGCCCATGTGACCTGAAATCCCAAGAAACACTGCAAAATTCGACGTTGGAGCTTAAAAACAAGGGGAAGTAAGGCGAAGTACATTGTTTTCAATGTACTTCATCTTAACAAATGGTAGTAGTGGTTTGGGAAGGTGAAGTAATGTGAAGTCATTGTTTTTAATGGACTTTGCATTACTCATTAATAACGTGAAGTACTCCGCTTCACGTTGCGGAGCACTCCGCAAATTCGCCTTCACCCACGAATCACCCATGATCGACCAGCTACTTCACCTATCACTAGTCCCAACAGGGCTAAATACACAGCACTGTCCAGGTACACAGCTGCATATAGCTCATGGGGACAGAGGATGTGGTCCATCATGCTCTGGAATGTGGCCATGGCTCCATGCATTCCGAAGGGATGCACAGTAAAATGATATAGGTGAAATGGGGTGGCAAAGGCCATTTTCTCATGGGACTTGGGTGTTAGTGGGATTTGCCAATGCCCCTTGGTCTGGTCTTGGGCAATAATGTAATGAGCCATCCTCAGTTGGTCCAAAAGTTCATCTAATAGAGTATGCATTGAACTTGGATGCAGCATCAACTTTCCATAAGTCTATACATAACTGGGTTGTCCTGTTGTCTGGTTTTGGGACAAGCACAATGGGGCTAGACCATTCATTCTGGGATTCCTCAACGACCCCCAACTCCAACATAGACTGGATTCCTCCCATAATGTCTCTCAGATTTTTTCAGGTAGACTATAAAGTTGTTGGCAGATCTAGACAACTGGATCTGTGTCTATGTGGTGCTGGATGACAAGGGTTCATCCTGGTTTTGGGGAGAATATATCGCCAAATTCTTCACTGGTCTCTGGGCCTCTTTCTTTTAAGTCTGTTGAGTGAGTCATTCATTGTGATGGTGTTCAGTTAATTTCAAGTGTAGGTCCTAAGTCCAGGGTTTATTCGTCAATGTCCTTATCTGGTATTGAACTGGGGCCTCTTCAGGATCTTCAGGGTTAATGAGTAATACCTCACTTTCTTTAAAGGAGTTCAACAGATTAAAATGGCAAATTTGTTTTTTTTTCTGTCTGGTTGAAAGACTCCATAATCAAAAGGCGCCACCTTTCTGAGGACCTCATATGGTCCCTTCCATTTAGCTAGGAGTTTATTCTCAGAGTTAGGCTGCAGAAAGAGCACTCTCTCTCTTTTTTTAAATTTACTGTAGTATGCTTTTTGGGTGCTACTCTTCTGAGAGCTCAGCCCCCAACTCCTCCAACCTCCACTGATCTCCGGACTTACTCTGAGCAGTTATCCACTGAGGCTTGCCCCCTCTGGGCAGGGTCGACATGCAGGCATGGCTCTCCTGGAAGACTGTACAAAGTTCTCAGCAGAAGAACCACCAGGAGGCCTCCCTGGCTTAACCTCCAAGGTGCGGCCTTAGGGCTGGGCTGCACCACTGGAAACTCTCAATCAGTTGATGACCAAGCATCATAGAGGATGGTGTGGGGGCCGAAGAAACAAGGCATCATGAATGGAGCTAGCAGCAGGTTTTCCAGTAATTGTCAACTTGGGATAGACGGCATGCAATGACACAGTGTGCAGTGCATGAACATCTGGCACACCTCCCTGATAGCTTGGCTCCAGCATCTGTATTCTTTCTGCCCACTGCCAGAGGTCAGTCTTGTGCTGGTCACTCACTCACTCCCCCCCAGGAGGAGGAGAGCAGTCACAAGGATGCTTAATTCTCCTCCCTGTGGCCAACCCTCCAACACCTCGAGTCTGTTCTTGAACCTAGGTCACCAGTATCACAGATGGAAATCCAACTTCTGTGCCAGTGGGCCAGCTTAGAAAGAGTAATCTCTCACATGATGCTTTGACGTTCTGGTTCTGACAGAAACATGGTTAAAAGGCCATGTTACAGATCATGCTGTTTTGCTTCCATCATATTTTCTATTCCGTGCAGATAGGCTTACTAGATATGAAGGGGTGGCTATCTACATCAGTGATAAATAGTCTGTCTATGTTATTAACTCCTGCTCCAAGCCTAAACAATTTGAATGCTTAGCTGTTAAAATTAATATATCGTCCTCAGAATCACTAAACACTATTGGTTGCTATAGACCTCCTTCTGCAGGCTTTAATATTTTATCACATTTTTGTCAATTCCCAGAGGTCAGCACTAACGACACAGATTCTAGATGACCTAAACATGGACTAGTTTAATAACAAATCAGCACAGCTCAAAAATGTCTGTAATGAATTTGGACTCTTACAGCTACTCTCAGAAGCCACTAGGCCAGGCCACACAAATCACTCCGTTGGCTCTCTAATTGATGTCATTGTGACAAATAGACCCCATAAAATCACACATGAAGCAGTCTGGCACAACCCCCCGAGTGACCATAATATTGTAGTATGTATCAGGAATCTTTCTAAATTGCTAAATCCAAGTAAGACAATAGCTAAAAGACCCTTCAACACTTTAACCCAGCAGACTTCCTAGCTGACCTGTGTGACATTAATTGGAAACCATTCTACCTAGCCCTATCAGTTACTGAGGCACTGGCCTGCTTTACTGCAGTACTTACAAGTATCATAGACTCCCATGCACCTGTCAGAACATATAGAGTGAAAAAAGCTTCCTGCACCTGGTTCAATGCTGATATTAAATCTATGCTAACAAAAAGACATAAGCTTTGGGCAACTGCCAGACACACAAAAGCACCCGCAGACTGGAAAGTATTCAGGATATGTTGAAATGCCTGCACTAAACTGATTAGGCATATTAAAGAAAACTATTAACTAAGCACCCTAGAGTCAGCCAATGGTAATCCAGACAAACTTTAGTGCACCTTTAAACTAGTTGAGGGGAGCAAAGCTCCACCATCTAGCCTCACCACCATTACCCATCAGGGCACCTCAATGACAGATAAATTTGTCATACTTGATAAACTAAATGAGCATTTTGCCACAGAGGGTCTTGCACTCAATTCTTCTCCATCAGCCAGCCTAAGAATCTCTCTCCTTTACCCACCTGCACCACTCAACATCCCAACACACTTACCATTCTCTTTCTTGCCTATCACCTTTAAACAGGTGGAAGACCAACAGCTCAGGTTGGATATTAAAAAGAGTGGAGGTGCAGACAACATTGACCATTTTTTTTGAAACAAGGCTATTATTTTTTAACTTCCCCATCACTCATTTATTTAATCTCTCGCTATCTGAAAATATTGTGCCCCAAGACTGGAACGTTGCACACCTCATACCTCTTTTCAAATCTGGTGACCCCAGTGATGTTAACAACTACCAGCCTATCTCTATCTTGCCTTCCCTCTCAAGAATTCTGGAGAAACTGGTCAGTATCCAACTCAGAGCCTTCCTCGAAAATGCTCAGTTGCTAACTCTGAAACAATCAGGTTTCAGACACAGTCATAGTACTGTTTCAGCCTTGTCCAAAGTTACTAATGATTGGTTGGTGGCCATGTACAGCAAACATGTCATCGATGTGGTATTTTTGGACCTTAGTAAGGATTTTGATACCATGGATCACCCCCTGCTGTTTGACAGCTTGAAGTCCCATGGCTTGTCAGATGCTACAGTCCCCTGATTTGCCAGTTACCTAGGAAATAGACATCAGTGCATTAAGATAAAAGGAACCTCCTCATCACTCTTGCCAGTCACAAGAGGGGGTCCCACAAGGATTCATCCTGGGTCCATTCTTGTTCCTAATCTGTGTAAATAATCTGGGCTCAGGCATCACAGATTCCAATATTCACTTATTTGAGGATGAAACAGTCCTCTACATATCAAGACCTACATTTAGATAAGTATGTTCTGTTCTCCAGTCTGATTTTGTCAAACTTCAGCATAACTTGATAACAGCCAAACTGCTCCTAAATGCAAAAAAATCAAAGGTTATGTTCTTCTATCCCCCTAATGTTCCCTCAGCATTCCCCATGACAAACCACTATGCTCCCATCACCACCCTATAAGGTGACTCACTCAAAGTGGTGAATCACTTTAAATACTTAGGCTTCATACTGGACTCACACCTATCCTTTTCATCACATGTCAAAACTCTCACAAACAAAATGAAATTTAGACTTGGGTTCTTTTTCAGGAACAAATCATTGTTCTCCCGAGACTCTAGAACTAGACTGGTACAGGCCACCTTCACACCTCTTCTTGATTATGCTGATATTCTCTATAACAATTCCACACCCATCTAACTGCATAAGTTAGACACAATCTATCACCGGGCCATCCATTTCATTACCAATGCCCCAGTCTGAACCCATCATTGTACCTTCTATGAGACGATGACGTGGACCTCCTTATCCACCAGGAGAATGGTGCACATTTATACTTGGACATATAAAGTGCTCCTTAATAAGCTACCCCCTTATATATAAGCATTCTTCTCATGCTCAGATAGCACCTACACCCTCAGAAAATATGATACATTACCCTGAATGTGCCAAATTATCAGACACAGATTGGTACGGCATCTATAAGCTTTTCTCTTCCCTGCCTTTGGAATAAGCTTCAAGTTATCCTAAAACTCCATACCCTTATCCCAGTTAGAGCATTCTTTGGTAGGGTACATGAGATCACTGCTGAGACCTGCAACTGCACTTAGTTTCCCTTGCAGGTCTACCTTCTCCCCATCCCTCTCCTATTGTCTTTATAAATTCCTATGTATACTAGCATGCTTTCTTTCTTTCTTTCTTTCTTCCTTCCTTCCTTCCTTCCTTCCTTCCTTCCTTCCTTCCTTCCTTCCTTCCTTCCTTCCTTTCTTTCTTTCTTTCTTTCTTTCTTTCTTTCTTTCTTTCTTTCTTCCTTTCTTCCTTCCTTCCTTCCTTCCTTCCTTCTCTTTTGTCCATTCTACCTAAGTTGTTTTCTTCCATATTTATTAGGTGTGGTAAACTTACCGTTAAGTGATGCTTCTAATTTAACTCTATCTATTGCTATAACTAACCTAGTCTATGTACTATGTTATCCCTGCTGTTTTTCTGTGATGTACTACTTGTATTGATTTTCTGTGATGATTTTTATTAGGTGGTGGTAAACTTGCTGTCGTATGTTGCTTTTGCCTTTATGTATTTTTAACAACCAATCTACTTTCTGTACCATGATATACCTGCTGTATTACTATGATGTATCCTTCTACTTACTGACTTACTGTGATGTTTAGTACTTTGTATCAGGGACCTTCTTGTGAATGAGCGTGTTCAATGGAAGCTATTCCTACACAATAAATTGAACTGAACATCACCTGAACTCATGTAGTCTGGCACCTTGGTTATAGTGCCCTGCCTGGGTTTGCTATGCTTTTAATTAAATTTTCTTTGGGAAATCAGTCAAACATGTTCAGTCTTTCTCTCACTTGTAATACATACTGGATGATGTCAAGTGATCTAAACAAAATTATAATAGTAAATGCACAATGAAAATAGAAAATTGCATTAGAGTTAATGTTTCAACTATAGGTCTTCTTCAGGAATGATCTAAAAGAGAAAAAAAGCACAGTTAGTATTTTCTCTTTTAGATTATTCCTGAAGAAGACCAATGGAAGATGACCTTTGGTCAAAACATCTGTTCTAAGTCTATTTTGTACATACTTTTCACACCTCCCTCATAATTTCTTACTTAAAGTCAGTGCCTTGTTCTGTTAGGATCTCCTTTGACAGCCCAACTCAGAAAAACACTTTTATCATTTTTTTGGCAACTAACAGGGCTGTAGTGGAACATAGGAGAATAGCCTTGGGGGTAACAGATGGTGTAATCCAATATAACCATTATATGTATTTGCAAAATGTTTATTCATTTGTGAAATGTTTCTCCAGGAAAGACAACATGAACTGTGAAACAACTTATTTCCAGAAGTGTCCTGGGAGAGGTGGGTTACAAGAGATGGAAGAGCAAATAAACATAATACAACATAAAAGAATGCTGTACAGGAAACAATACTACTACAATTACAGTGAAGTAGATTTACAGAACAAACAATGACACTTCAGACTTTCATGGTAACTAGACCAAGATTGAAGCATAACCATCAAGTGGAAAAGTTTACATAGCCACACCATGAGCAGTAGAACCTAGTCCAATGCATAATGCATTGAAGTGCAGAAGTTAAAAGGCTGAGCACAGGATAGTAAGTGCTAGAGTAAACTGAAGGGAATGGAGTTAAAGGGTAATGAGCAGGGCAGATGACAAGATATGGGGAGAGATTGCAGGAGGGGGAGGGGAGAAGGAGGTAGACAGCCACAGGCTGTTCCACTTCAGAATGTTGAAGACCCCACAAGGAGGACAGGTCCTAACAGGTAAGGAGGAGTGAGAAGGTGAGCAGGGAAGAGGATTTAGCAGTGACAGGTGAAATGAGATAGGTGGGTGACAGGGGAAGGTAGGTGGCAGAGGGAGAGAGAAAATTGATCTGACTTGGGGACTGAGGGGTGGGGCAGGGAAAACTAGATAAAGGGTAGGTCAAGGGTGGGAGGTTGGCTGCAGGGTCTGGACTGGTTCTGTTAGGGTCAAAAGAAGTCATGTATGTAGGGAAAGAGGATAGTGTGCTAAAGTGGGAGTGATTGTGGAAGGGGGTAAAAGCAAATAGAGTTAGTGGAAAAGTATATAGTATAGGGCTGTGGGGAGAGAAGATAGAAAAGAGACCTGGTAGAGTAGAGAGACAGGGGTCAGGAGGGAAAGCAGAGCAGAGAGATAGTGGAGGTCTATACCACTTCAGGATGCTATGAACCCTGCAAGGGAAAACAGAATGAGGTAGAAGGAGAATAAAAGAAGTAATAATGAATATGTGTACAGACAGAGGATAGTGTGCTAAAGTGGGAAGGATTGAAAAAGGGAGCTAGTACGCAAAGTTAGTGGAGTAGTAAATAGTATAGGACTGTGGGGAAGAGAAGATAGGAATAGTGACTCGTTTGAGTAGAGAGAGAGAGGGCAGGAGGGAGAAGAAAAGAGGTGAGACAGTGGAGGTCTTAACCACTTCAGGATGCTGACAACTCTGTAAGGGGGACAGAACCGGTAGAATGAGGAAGAAAGAAGGGGTGGGAAGAAGTATTAGAGTGGGAGGGTGGAGGCAAGAAGCAAGTGCAGTTAGGGACTAGAAGTTGTGTAGGGCTAAGAGAGAGAGGAAGGGGTCGAGGAAAATCTGATAGCAGTGGAAACAAGTTCCAGAGTTTTGGGAAGTAATAGGAGAATGCCTCTCTGGCCTATGGAGGTGGAGCAATGAGGAATAGCAAGAGTAAGACAGTCAGAGGATCTGAGGTGGTGGTAGGACGGAGCTGGGGCAGTTAGTGAGGAGGAGAGGTAAGAGTCCCAAACAAGAATTTAGAGGTGGACTTGGCACAGTGAGAGAGGCCCCTGCACTCCAGGGAGGGAAGAGCAAGAGAGTGATACAAGGTGCAGTGATGTGTGCGGGAGGGGAGTCAAAAGCAAAGCAACAGAAGACATTGAAGAAGATGTCCAATCTGATAAGGGAAGACTTGGGACCAGCGCTATAGACTATATCACCATAGCTGAAAATGGGGAGTATCAATTTCCAAACAATATCACACCTACCGATAGTGGTAAAGAACCACAGTTCCTAAAGGGCACTGAGCTTGGGGTGCAGTTTTTTCAGGATGGCATCAATATGTTCAGAAAGTTAAGGTGTTGGTCAAGCCAGATGCCAAGGTAACTGAAAGAGGTGATATCCTATAATGGTGTCCCATCAAGGGTGTGGAAAGAGGGGAGGAATGCAACCCAGAGAGTTTCGGTTTAGTGCCAAAGGCAATGGAGACAGTCTTCTTGGTATTGAGGAAGAGTTGATGTGAACTTAGCCAGCAAAACATTATTGAAGTCAAACTGAAGTCCAGTAGTCACATCAGAGGGCAAGTGGCTGAAGGTGAACAAGACTGTATCTTCAGCTTACATGTTGATAATGGACGAGGAGCAGGCTAACTGTAGGTCACTGAGGAAAATTGAGAATAAAAGTGGGCCAGGTACCATGCCTGGGAGCACACCAGTAGTGATTGGTAAAGGGGGAGACGTGAAGTCAGCTATTTTAACAGACTGAGTTCTACCTACCAGGTAGGCATGGAACCAGTTGCAGGCTTGCTTAGACAAGCCAGCTGTCAAGAGGGTTTTGAGGAGGATTAAGTTGGAGACAGTGTCAAAAGACTTTGAAAGGTTGACAAAGATGGCCGATGTAATATGACCTTTATCCATGGCCGAATGGATACAGTCAGTAAATCTGAGTAGGGAGGAGGTTGTGAAGTGGTTCTTCTGGAAATCAGATTGGAAAGGAGTGAAGAAGAAGGAGTCATCAAGAAAGGAGGAGAGCTGAGAGAGAATGAGGTGTTCTTGATGTTTAGCCAGGGTGGGTAGAAGAGAGACCAGGCGGTACTTCCCGGGGGGGGGTGAGATCACCACCCTTAGGTAAGGAAAGAATGTACTGTAGCATGTTTCAAGGCAGCTGGGATGGTGGCAGTGTGGAAGGACAGGTTGAGGAGGTCAGCTACGGGAGGGAAATAGCATGAGCAGATAGGTAAAGTAGCTTGGGGTCACTGCCATCAGGTGAGCTGCTTTCTGTAGTGTTGATAGAGAGGAGAGCTTTAAGGTGTCATTAGGAGAGATAGGAGAGAAGGCAAAGCACTCCACCAATTGGACGGAGTTGGGAGAAATGGGAGGTGAGGTGATCGGAGAGATGGGAGGAGGTTACAGAGGAGGTTCATGCAGTAAAGTAAGAGTTGAATTCTGCTGCTACCAGAGTATGGTCAGCTCTGAGTTGGTTGTTTATTTTGAACAGGGGGGCCAGCAGTTTTGTTTGGGGTGAGATAAGTGAGTGTATTACTTTCCAACACTTTGATGGGTTATTTATATTAGTATTAATGGTGGACCAGAAATATTTTCCACTTTAGCCTGCAGGATGGTCTTAGTGCAGGCATTTCGAAGTGTACAATAGATGCAGTAGTCACAGGGGAGCTTGGAGGATTTGTGTGTTCTTCATGCTTTGTCATGCACTTCCTGGCAGGCCAGGAACTCGGGGGTTACCCAAGGAAGATGGCTTTCTTGCATTCTCACCTGCTTCAGTGGAGCATATTTGTTACAGACCGTAGTGAAATTTTCTTTGAAATAGGTGAGGGCATGACCTATTCTTTTGGCAGAGGTTATAGGGGCCCAGTCTACAGGAGTTAGATCCTGATGTAAGGAGGTGAGATCTAGAGTTTTGTATGAGCAGATTGTTAGAACCTTAGATGGTGCCTTGGGGCTGTGTGCTTTCCTAACGAAGTAGATCATATGATGATCATTAATACAGTCTACCGGTAGGCCAGACTGGATTACTCTGTGGGGTGGGAGGTAAAGGCCCAGTCCAAGAGAGTGTAGTTTAGGGATTTGTGTTTTAGGTGAGTATGTTCCCTAATTAATTGGGTCAGGTTAAGAGCAGCTACGTCAGTACGATCCTTATTTAGGGTGGATGACAACCAGTTTAGGTTGAGGTCACCTAATAGATAGAGCTCACTCGAGGAGGTGAGGGATGTAATAGTGGTGATTAGCTCTGTGGCTACAGAGTGGTATAGACTAGGGTGACAATAAATACTTGCTGTAAATATTGGTACATAGAAGGGTATGGACATTCTTAAGACAAGGGCTTCATAGGCAGAGGGGACAGTGGATGACAGAACAGTTGTGGTTGGGAGAGAGAAGGAGTAGATAGATGTTCCCACCTCTGCTAGTGCAGTCCTGGCTGTAACAGCATATCCAGGTATTGTGATAGATGCGTCAGGGATTTTATTTGTTAGCCAGGTCTCTGACACTATTAGTAAGTCTGACTTTAGGGTGACTACAAGTGGGAGTAAGGTCAAATTTAGGGAAAGACTACGAATGTTGAGATGAAGGATCTTCAGACTCCAGTGGAGGGAAACCGGGTAGGGGCAGAGGATGGGTGGGGACATGGGGAGGTAGGTGTATAAAGGGCGGGCCAGGATGTGATTTATGTCACCAGTGGAAAGGAGTAAGAGAGAGATGATGAAATGCAGTTTGATACCTTGTACCATGATTGGTTAGTCATTTTGTTGTGTTATGTGGGTAACAGGAAGTATGGAGTTGAAATTTGAGGAAACACATTAGAGTGTAGAAGTATGGTATAGTCATGAGCGGGGCAGATGGCTGTATAGAGAAGTGGGTCCAGGTGTGAATAAAAGGTGCTGGAGTTGTCACTTGGTTGTGACAGGGGGTCAGCAGGTTTTCTAGGGGGAGCAGGGGGATCATAGTGAGGAAAAGGAGTATTGAACATATGGAAGGATGGAAGACAGAGCAGGATGAAAAGTATGATGAGGAGGTACTGCAGAGAGACGTAGACAGAGACCATGGTTCCTGGTTTAGTGATTGAAGTGCAGCTTAGCTGAGTGTGGAGGCAGTAGTATGAGGAGGGCTAGGGAATGCAGTAAGTGAGTGAATGGATTAATACAGCTGTAAGGCTAGCATGAGTCTTAGGTGGCCAATAGAGGAGAGGGTAGGTGATGTAGGACAGGGCTTATGCAGATTTAATGGAGGTTGGTGCTGGGGTGGAGGGCTGGAGAAAATTAGAGACAAATAGAGAAATACAGCAAAGTGGAAAGGAGCGCAGAATTCAGCAGAGACCAGGGTTTGGAGGTGCAGCAATCAGAGTACCCCTGGGCTGAGGAGGCGGCCAGTCAGGAATTGGCAGAAGGAGAATGCCAGAATATGAAAGTACCGGCAAAGTTCTTGGTCTGTACATGTTTAGGAGGTCCTTGCAGTGGCTGCAGAAGGTGCAGTGGGTGGCTGAACAGATTAGCCACACCATAAATGAGGGAGCACCCAATCAAGGGTCTCGAGAGCTGTGGGGAGAGGAGAGAAGCGATGGTTAATTAAGAGTTAGAGCGGTGGGGAAAGCTCAGAGAGCAAGGAGTTAGATGGGGGGCAGGGACTCCTTAAACGCTTGAAGCCACAAGGCAGGAGGGGGCCAGAGATAGTGGGGGGGACAAAAAAGTGCTTAAACAGAAAACAGTACAGTACTTAACGGAGGGCAGGGTCACAGGCTCAATGAGTCAGAAGAAAATGGTGGCAGGGTGGGTCAATGTCGAGTACCAAGGGAGGCGAAGGGGGAGTGAGAATGATGAGGCTTAGGAGAATAAGCTGAGGGTAGGGGAGAGAAAGAAAGGAGTTGAGCCTAGACGGAATTACAACCGGTTGAAGTTCTGCAGCACATTTCCAAATTCAAACAGGTTAAGTTCATCAATGCATTTCCTGTTGTAGCAGGCAGTCACTACATAGGTATTAAATACATATACAGTTATCAAAAATGCATCTAACATCTACAATTAAGGAAAGGAGGCATGCACAGTGTTTATTCAGTGAAATTTGAGAGGCTGGAAAAAATAGCAACAAAAAGAGAAATATGGCAAAACCGCAAGGAGCCTGGAATCCAGCAGAAACCAGGGTTTGGAGGCACACTAGTCAGAGTGCTCCTGGGCACAGGAGGCAGCCAATTGGGAATCAGCAGATGAAGCGCGCTGGAATATGAAAATACCACCCGAGTTCTTGGTCCATACCTGCTTAGGAGGTCCTAGCTGTGGCTGCAGAAGGTGTGGTGGGTAACTGATCAGATTAGTCACACCACAGGTGAGTGAGTGCTCAATCAAGGGGCTCCAGAGCTGCTGAGAAGATCCTTACAGTGGCTACAGAAGGTGTGGTGGGTGGCTGAGCAGATTACTCACACCACAGGTGGGGGAGCACCTGATCAAGAGGCTTGAGAACTGCTTAGGAGATCCTTGTGGAGGCTGCAGAAGGTGTGGTGGTTGGCTGAGCAGTAAAGCCGCACCACTGGTGAGGGAGTACCTGATCAAGGAGCTCAAGAGCTTATATACTGATACCCAGACATACTTTTTATCAAGGCTGCTCCATATCAACCCCAATTCTATCAAACTGAGTGTCTAGTATGGGCATAGGGATCAAAGGGGCTCTTTTTATACTTCTGGGATCCACAAACTGACACTCAGGGCAGGAAGCAGAAGAGTTTGTCACTTCCTTCTATATACCTGGCCAGAGGAACTGGGCAAGCATATGGGTCTCAGTTTTTTCCCTGCCCAAACAGCCTGCATGTTATAAAGTATGGGCCGTCCTCAGTACCTCCCTTCTTGGAGACATGGGAACCACTAACTGGTAGCATTAAGTTCAAATTTGTTTTACGGTTTCTGCCTAGTACAAAATATCATCTTTCAGTTCAAACCTTGGAAAACATTTTGCTTTTTGTTCATTTAAAATTTTACCATTTACCATAGCTAAGTTCTGGTACGCATTCCTGAGAGCCTCATCAGCTCTCTGTTGAAAAATTACATTGGCTCACTTTTGAAAAATGTCTGTTGTAACCACCAGAAGGATCTTTTGCCCACCAGTTGGTGTAGATGCCATGTCCTAACCTGAGTCACCTTGGACCTTCCTTGAAGTCAGGTCCTTGCTTTACCCCAACCACTACAACCTCAGATAGAAGGTGCTTTCAATTTTCTTCCTTTGTTTCTGACCTTTGGATGTTTTTGACTTCCCTTCTGGGCCAAATATTACAGAATCAGTAAGGGGAAATACATGTTCTAGTCCCTCTTTCTGTTTGACCTGTTTTGGGCATTAACTTTTAGTATTGCTCTGCAGGAGGGTATGAAACTCTTTCCAGTCTCAGCCCAAGACTACTGAACAATGTAGGTTTTTAGAAATTCCCACCTTTATTTTTACTGCCCACGTGACTACTTTTAACCATATAGTGGCTGTAGGGTAATTACAGGTATCCCTATGCATGCAGGCAATATTTCATGGGATCTCTCCACTGACCCACATTGGGTCCTTCCACAGATTATTTAACTATCTGCCCACAGCCTGAATCCACCAGAGCTATAACTGTTTTGTTCCTCACATCACTGGTATTGTATATGTGGTTTTGGACATATGTGTCTATGTGCGTGTGTGTGGTAGCTATTCATTCCACAAAATTAAAGTCCATGTGGTCTCTTGAGCAGAGGCACCTGTTATCAAACAGGTAGCATGGCTTCAGGAGGTGCCATGGGACTAATACTGCCCTTGTTAAGCTGATCTCTGACATCCTGGATTCCATAGCTAAAGGGCATCTAATTGGTGCAGTCTTTATAGACCTGACAAAAGCTTTTGACATGGTTAACCATAGTCTTCTCCTAGCAAAACTAAAGTTGCTTGGTCTTGATGAATTCTCCCTCCAGTCATTCTCCTGTTACTTAACCAGTAGGTGTCGCCTGGTAAGGTGGAAAGGCTAACTTTCCACAACGGGCCATAGTACTGATGGTGTCCCCCATGGCTCTATCTTGAGTTATTTGCTATTTTCACTATTTTTCAATTATATTATGGGGAACTGTGGGTGGGGGAAGGGGCTAAGCTCCTGCTTTATGCTGATGATGCAGTCCTATACAAATGTTCTAGTCATCCAAAATGTGTCAATTTGCAGGTTGCTGGTGACCTCCTTGAACTGAAAAACTGGTTTGCAGCCAGTAAACTGCTCCTCAATGCAAAAAGGACCAAGATGACCTTATTTGACCCTAGAAATCTGATTCAACCAGACAGCACTTACTATGTCTCCCTCTACTTGGATCTCTTGCAGAAGTGGTGGAATCTACCAAATACCTTGGGATTTACCTGGACCAGGAATTGTCCTTTACAACCCTTAATGATTATCTCATTAATACCCTCCACCAAAAGATTGGTCTGCTCTACCACCTTGGCAATTTCCAAACTAAGAGCCCATAATTAGTCACTGTTAAAAATACCTTACTTCTCCCATGCAATATGGAGCAACCATGTTACAATCCCATAGGTGCTCTGAGATCAACAAACCTTTGAGTTCTCTACAATAAAACTGGGCAATGTGCTTCCAAAACCCAACCCAGGGAGCACCATTGTGACATGTTTCACTTTCTAAATGGGTCCCATTTGGTGAGCCACTTAGAGTGCCCACTCCTCTGCTTGTCCTATAAGCTTGTCTTGGGTCCTCCTAGCCGTGTAACATACTGAAAATTAAATTCTCAATGACAGCTTTGTGCTCCAGCAATACCCTATTACAGGTACCCAGAGGGAGACCCTGTGTGGGCAAAAGGTCCTTTGCAACTTTAACACTTTTACTCTGACACTCCCTACCATCTATGCTACAAGATAATCTCCTTGGTTATTGTACCCAGTCTAAGATTGATGACTTTATCTGATCATAATCTCTGGCAATATAGCCTAGGGGCTGGCAGCATCTCTTTGGTTATTCAGACCCTGTCTAAAACAGCTGCCTTTTTCTGATCATAGCCTCTTGCAATTGGGCCTAGGGGCAGGCAGTATAGCCTAGAGGTTAGAGTAATGAACTGTGAATGAGCTTGGTACATCCAGCAGACCTGGGTTTGATTTTCTCAACCTCCATTTGCATACTGTGTTACTCAGAGCAAGTCACTTAACCTCCTTAGTGCTACCTGGTCAACCCTGAAAATAGACACTTGTGCCTTTTGGTCCTTACCCAGTTATCAAAGAATAAATACATTTTTACTTGGCGGATTTAAGAAAAGGTTCAAACTTGTCCTGCTGGAGCGCAGCCTTTGTTCCTGTAATCAGAGACGTTTACTCTGTTTATTATTACTGCCTCTGTTTGCACAGTCTGGATTATGCAGATATCCAATTCTGATCTGTTTGCCCTCCCTTGTGTAATTAAAGTTTGTTATTAATACTTTTGTCACATACTGGTATTACAAGCTTTGATGACTGTATTTCTTCTGTAATCATGTATCTTGAATTTGTAAAGTTTGATTGTCATATGTCATTAATTCTGGGTCATCCCTGAAAAAGGGACTCCTATGTATCAGTGGGCCCACCTGGTTAACAAAATAAATAAATAAAATAAATAAATAAACAAAACTAAATTGATATACTCTGCTTTACCACAGTGGAAACATAAAAAATTACTATCAGGTCTAACATGCATATCCCGTCCCCTGCCCTCCATTTGTGTCACAAGAGAGCAGGGTCTTGGGACTCAGGAATTAACATTTGGCCTGAGGCTTATCATCATCATCATCATCATCATCATCATCATCATCATCAAATCTTTATTTATTCAGGCGAACATCATTGAGCAAGGCTCATTTACAAGATGGACCTGATAAGGTCAAGGTTCAATAGTGATACACAACAGATACATCATACACTTATACAAAACAGTTATACATACAGGGAGAGAGAAAAAAAAAGTTTATAAACACAGTGATGTACAGTAAAATTCACATGATAAAAATGGGTTACAGGAAGGTTAAGCTTATATTTACAATATATATAGTATATACATATCCCAGTGGAGGGGCCATGGGAAACACACAGTATAATGTAATACTAGGATGGTGAAGGTATTACTGGGTGCCATAGGATGGGGTGTCAGCCTGGAAGGATTATGCCATATAAGGTTAATTTCTGGGAGGGAGATTGTGAGATGACAAAGCTAGCTCTAGCTGTAGCAACTGCATTTCTATGAGTAGAAAACTATACAACGTTGTTTAAAGGATGCAAATGAAATAATATAGGACATATGTAGGGATTTTTGTAGGGTGTTCCATGCTATAGCTAGAGAATAGCTGATTGCTGCCCTCCCTAGCCTGGTGTTAAATTTGGGCAGTTTGAGCAGGATGATGTTGTTGCTTCTTAGGGCATAGGAGCTAGGAATGGTCTGGGTGAAGCAGTCCAGAATATAGTTTGGAAGTTTTTTTGATAACATTCTGTAAATCCATAGGGCTGCATTTCTGTTCCTTCTGAGGTGAAGGGAAACCCATCCAACTGCAGCATAAAGAGAGCAATGATGGGTATTAGATGGCAGATCTGTAATGAATCTTATTGCTCTATGGTATAAGGTATCCAACTTGTGTAGGTAGGAGATGGAGCAGTGACTATAAAGGAAGTCTGCATAGTCAACAACTGATAGAAAATGGCCTGGACCAACCTCATCTTTGAATCTCTGTTTAGAAGGGTTTTAATCTATAGAAGGCCAAGCCTTGCTGAGCTTTTTAGCAGTTCTTCTAAATGATGAGTGAAGTCGAGTCTGTTGTCAATCCACACACCTAGGTGTTTGAAGTTTTCTACATACTCCAGATTTTCTCCAAGTATAGTGCATAGCTGGGAGAGAATGATTGAAGAGGAGGTGCTGGTGGAGCTTTGATTTGTGAACATCATTGCTTTAGTTTTCTTTGCATTTAACAGAAGCTTTTTCTCAAGTAGCTGATACTGTAACAAGGAGAATTCTGTTTGTAGGATTTCACAAGCAGCTGCAGGTGAAGAGTTGCTGACATACAAATTGGTGTCATCAGCAAAGAGGTGTACAGAGGAATTGGTGAGGGTTAAATCAATATTATTTATATAAATGGCAAAAAGGATAGGACCCAGAATGGAACCTTGGGGGACTCCTCTTAACAGTGGTTTTAATGGGGATAGGTCACCTTCAGCTTTTACCTGCTGTGACCTACCGGTGAGATAACATCTGAACCACTTAAGGAGGTGGATCTAGGCCAAGGAGTGCAGGGATGATAGTAGAAGCTCGTGGTCCACAGTATCAAATGCTTTGCTCAGGTCCAGAAATACTGCACAGACATTATTCTTTTTAACCAATTCAGTTTGCCAGTCATTTGTGACCTTGGCTAGTGCAGTGATAGTGCTATGTTTGGCCCTGAATCCAGATTGAGCTGGATTCAAAGAGGTTAGCATTGTCAAGATACTCCCTTAACTGGTTACTCACTAATTTCTCCAGCATCTTAGATAGCACTGGTAGAATGGAAATGGGCCTGTAATTATTAAGTTCCATAGGGTCCCCTGATTTTAGAAGGGGAACCACTTGGGTTGTCTTCCACAGTGTTGGAACAGAACCAGAGTTTAGAGATAGGTTAAAGAGATGTGTTAGGGAGACCGCAAGTACATTGGATGCAATCTTTAGGAAGTAGGGGTCTAGAGCATCTGCTCCTGCGCTGGTATCCAGCTGCTATAACAGGTCCTCTACCTGCTTCAACAGCATAGATTTGAAGCTGAAGGAAGAGTCAGCTCTCTGAACACCAGTGTACTGGGAGCTTAATTGTTCCCTCAGCAGGTTAGCTGGAGAGGTGTCAAAGGCAAGGCCAGCCATTGTAAAGTGGTTATTGAAGACATCCAGAATTTCCATTTTGCCAGTGATAGGGCCATAACTGTGGTGTAATTGAGTTGGAAGGGAGGTGCTAGCATCCTGCCCCACCATAACCTTGATGGTACCCCAAAACCTATCAGGATTATGATAGGAGGAGTCAAGCTCAGCCAAGTAGAAAGCAGCCTTTGCATCCCTAACTTTCTTAGTGCATCTATTCCTGGCTTTCCTAAAGATTATCCAGTCATTTGCATTCTTGGTTTTGCTTGCCATTTTCCAGAGTTTGTCTCTTTCCAGCAGTGCAGCTTTGAGGTCAGCCGAAAACCAATGACAGGATTTGTTTTTTATTCGGATACTAGAGATTGGGGCATGGGTGTTAAGGGCATTTATTATAATGCTATTTAGCACCTGCTGAGCATTTTCAACAGAATGGGTGAGATAAAACTCTTGCCAGTGTGGAGAGTGAGCTAGATCATGCAAATATCCTTCAATATTGATGTTTTTCTTGGATCTCCTCATGAGGAATTTTGCAGGGGTTGTTGTTTTGCTGGTGGATTGTACCCCTGTGATGGGGCAGTGATCACTTATATCGCAGAGAAGCACTCCAGCGTGTGTGAATAGATGTGGTTTATTCACTAGCATGATATCAAGTAGTGTGCTGTTATTACTATTCCTTGCATTAATTCTTGTTGGCTCATTAATTAGTTGGGTGAACCCACATGTATCACAGAATGATACCAGTGGTGCAGCTGCCTGGGTAAGCCAGTTGAAATTCAGGTCACCTAGAATAATGACTTCTTCAGTGCTGGGCTTGAGGAGATTCCCCAGGTGAGATAAGAGCTTGTGTTCAGCAGAGGGGGGTCTGTAGCATCCAATTAGCTGAAAAGCTGCTGTATTGGGGAGAGATACTTTTAGGGATAGGCATTCAAATTTCTTGGGCATAGAGGTTGCAGCAGTACAGGATACAGGTATACTGGATTTTGCATATATAGCTACTCCACCTCCCCTTGTTTGGCGATCCGCTCTGAATAGCTGATAGTTGGGTAGGTTAACATTTCTGTCTGCTGTGGTGGGTTTAAGCCATGTCTCAGATACCACGAGAAAGTCTGGCAAGGTATGGGCAACCCAGGCTTGTATCAGTGTAAATTTTTTCAACAGACTGCATACATTAATATGCAGAAACCTGAGGCCTTTAATTGAAGTTAGGTCAGATGGAGAGGTGATATATTCAGGAGGTCCAGGGTTGATTTCCACGTTACCAATACAGAGCAATAGAAAGAGCAGGAGTTCCGTGATGGCTGCCAGTGAAAGGGAGAGGGGGCTGTCTTTGGCCCTCCTTCTTTTATTCTGTTGCCACTCTTTTGTTGTGCTCCATGTGGGGTTAAGGAATTGTGTCGAGACACCAAGTAGCAGTTTGGTGGTTAGGCTTAGGAGGGATCTGTATATCCAGTAGTGGAGCCTAGATTGAAATACATGTGTGGTGGTATGTGTCTCTTTTTGGGAGTCACACCCCTGTAAGCGATGCAGCAATGGTAGGGCATATGTGAGGGTTTGAGCATCAACCAAAGGGGATGGTTCAGAGAGACTGGGTGGGTGTATCACCCTGGTTTGTGTAACAGGGGCATCTTCTTTGCGGAACCCCATGGCTGACAGAGAAAGAAGTATCAGAAGTAAACTCCCCATTGTAAGAGAGATAATGTTAGTTGGCTATCGGGGGTAGTGAAGTTGCTGATAGGTTGGATCAGCAAGCCAGTGTGACAGTTTATTGGTTTAGGTTAATGCTGAGGGTGGGGAAGAGATTTCAGAAGGAAGATGCCTATAAAGTAACACACAAGAGGGAGGAAGGGCAGGTGGGAAAAAATGTTGAGGCTTTCCCGAGTCCTCCCTCGCTGTCCCTCCCAGCCTTGTGGTTCTCTGAGTCAGCTAAGGTGCCGCCAACTGCCCGCTGGTGGAGCGAGGCCCCGGCGCTCAGCTAGGTGCTGTAGGGCAGGGGTGGCAGGCTGGAGTGAGACAGAGGAGGGTGCAACAATTAAATAGAGGCAGAAACAAGTGCTCCTGTTTGTCACTGACTAAATCTGCACAACAAAAGGCTGTGGGGGGGTGCTGAGGTGCCTCAGTGTCTGGCCCACCTTACAAATGCAAAAGAGGATTTGTAATCACAGTAAAGAGCAATAAAGCAGCAGTTTCCCCTTGCAATTACATTAGCAGAAAACAGCACCTTTTAGGAATATTACACAGTTTAAGGAGGGAAAAGTGGCGCCTCAGCGTCTGGCCCACTTCGGATACCAAGGATTTAGAATTACAGTAAGAATACAATCAAATCAACAGATTCCCTTTACAGATGCAGCAAAATAGAAGACAGCTCTTTTTTGGGGTATTTTGCAAGAATGCAGGGAAGAAAATCCCAAGTCTCAGACAGATTTTGGTATGGTAGGCTCAGTCAGTGTAAGTCAATGGGGGCAGGAGAGCCAATTGGCTGCTGTGCCTAGAGGAGTGCTCACTTACTGATTGGCTGTGGCTTTCCCGAGTCCTCCCTCACTGTCCCTCCTGGCCTCATGGTTCCCTGAGTTGGCTAAGGTGCCGTTGACCACCCACTGGTGGAGCGAAGGCCCGGCCCTCAGCTAGGTGCTGTAGGGCAGGGATGGCAGGTGATTGGCTGTGGCTTTCCCGAGTCCTGCCTCACTGTCCCTCCTGGCCTCGTGGTTCCCTGAGTTGGCTAAGGTGCCGCCGACCACCCACTGGTGGAGCGAAGCCCCGGTGCTCAGCTAGATGCTGTAAGGCAGGGATGGCAGGCAATTGGCTGTGGCTTTCCCGAGTCCTCCCTTGCTGTCCCTCCCAGCCTCGTGGTTCCCTGAGTCAGCTAAGGTGCCGCCGACTGCCCGCTGGTGGAGCGACGCCCCGGCGCTCAGCTAATTGCTGTAGGGCAGGGATGGCAGGCAGGCTGATCCAACTTGTGCTTATATCTTTTTGAAGTGGAGGGGTAATGAATATTTCAACACTTGACTACGTACTCACACCGGCACATTTGTTTCCATCCTACCAAAGTCCCTTCTCCACTCTTCTGTTGGGATATGCTTCTCTGGTCACCACCCACGTTTTGTCATAAGTTCTGCTCTATTTAGCAACCTTTGGTCTTTCAGCTTCCAGAAAATGTTCAATAATTTTCAATTCTGTAGCCAGCGTGGTCTGTTCATGTCAGTTTACCCTATCAAGGCCTTGATCCAGTAAAATGCTCTGATACTGCTCTAGTATAATCAAATCTATGATCTCCTTTTTAGTGTGTACCTCTGGTTTTAACCACCAAGATTTCAACTCTTGTAATTTTTCTGCCAGTACTCTAGGTCATGTTTCAACTCTGAAACCCAGCCCAATAAAAAGTATAGCTCAAAATATTCACCACATCCATGTACTACTGCTTTAAACAGAACTTGAAAATAGCAGCCAAGTATATTTATTAATGTCTATGCACCTAAAGTGAAGTCTGAAATGATGGCTTTGCTAGAAAAAATGTAAACGTTCTTAGCTACTTCAGAGGCTAGCTTCAATTGTTCAGCAGGTTTTAAATCCAATTTAGCTGGGGGGGGCATATACTGTGATCTGGTAGCACTGAAAAAATGTGTAGACATTACCAGATTAATGGATTACCACAAAATAAAAGGTAAATAATCTGGTAACACATATATAAAATGAAACTTAGCTACCAGAATAGACTATGTATTTCTCTCCAGAAATATAAATGTGATTAAAGCCAATGCTGTTTCTGTAGAATTCTCTGACCATTTAATGGAAGTTGTAATATTTGGTAGTAGGATACAAATCTCTAAGAAAGAGATGTAGAATAAATGTTGACCTTTCAAAAGAGGTCTCTGTACAAACAGGGCTTAGACAGGTTTTAATGGCTAGACAACCTGTTTTATGTCTCTGTGACAGTATAGAGACTTGGGACAATTCAAAATGCAGATAAAACATGGATGCAGAAGTTTAGCAAGAACAAGCAAAGGCATAACTTTCTTAAATATTTATATGGAATCAGTTGCAAAAATACTTTAAATGGCAGATAAAACCAGACAGGACTTCTTGGATCAGATAAAACAATTAAAATGGGAGATACATAAATATCAGTGTGACAAGGTACACAGTTTGCTAGCAGAATTGAGCTATGGAATCAAAAAACACCATACAGTGACCCCTGTCTTGCATACAAGGCTAAGTGCAACAATCTCTGCTGCAAAATGTCATAGGAAATCTTTCCTTGGATAGAGACACAATTCTTAATTTAGTAGAACATATTTGAGGAATGAAAACAAGGTGGGAGAGGTTAATATGGAAGATAGAAGCATGTTTTTAGAGAAAAAGGGGCATAAGATTACTCCAAAGGAAAAAGGAAACACTAGTATCTCCCATCACAATCCAAGAAACGGAAATGGTAATAAATTATTTAAAGTCAGGATCTTCACTAGGGTGGGATGGGATTCCCAATAAGTTTTGCAAAACATTTTAAAGTGCAGATAGTGGAGTTCCTAAATATAGTTTTCACTTATTTTTGTCTAGTCCCCAGATTTCATCTACTTTCACAAAACATTTGGTAATATTCTTACTTAAATCAGGCAGCAGGACCTTGCTTCAGAACTGGACACCAATTTGTCTTTGCAACTCAGATTTCAAGATTTTGTCAAAACTATCACAAAACAGATTACAGGAAATTGCACAGGATGTGATACATCCGGCACAAGCTTGTTCTTTACCAAACAGGACAATCCAAGAAAATCTTTATGTAATAAGGGAGATACAGGAAAACCATGAAATGAATAAATATTCTGGGCTGCTTTTATCACTAGACCAGATTAAGGCCTTTGATAGAGTTAATCATGTTTTGCTTTTTCAGGTACTGTTAACAGATGGGGTTCCAGAAGAATTTGTAAATTGGTTAAAAAGTTTGAATAATACAGCAACAGTCACAGCAGAGGCCATATATTCAAAAATGTGCAAATTGGGCAGGGAGGGTGTCTGGTCCTCATTGCTCAGCTGCCACCTAGTTGGCCTCAGGTGGTGGTTAAAGCAGAGCAAATAGATCAAGGGAGGGGGCATCACTGTCCTGATACATGCAGCATGTACACATGCAACTGTGCATCAGTACAGGGCCCATGCAATGTCCAAGGACAGGGCAAAAAAAGAAACATCCTGATCACACAGGATATGCCCACTACTCACTTCAGGTCCTACACCACTGACCAGTCTTTCACCCCAGAACCAAAGCTTCTACTCTAATGGAGAAGCTTGGCTAACCTCTAATGGCCCTTTCCCTGCGGGCTCATCCAGGTGAGGGAACAGTGAGCTGGTTAAGTCTCAGGGTTGACTTGTGATGGGGCTGTGCAGAGTAGTCAGGCCAATGGGGGCTGGTTTGTGAAAGGGGACATAAAACATAGTAAATATAAAAAGAAAGCTCTTTTTTTCCTCCTTGATGATTCTGAACATACAAACTCTAGTCAAAGCCAACATGGCTACATCTGTCTTTTAACAGCACTTGCTGAGCTCAAGGCAGAACAGTCTGCCATGCCCAAGATGGCTGCCTAAGCATATGCTGCTGTTCGTGCATGCGTAATGAGCTGCCATGGTCATCTTGGGTCTGGCGGGCTATATCAGAAGTGCCAGAATCAGAAAGTATTGCATTCACAGAGGGGCAGGGTAAACAATGAACATTCATGGAGCAGAGTGCTCCAGCTTGCAGATCGATCATGATACAATTCCAACTTTGTTATTGGGTCAAATCTGGTTGCTCATTTTTCCAAGCAGTCACAAGATGGCTGCAGGCTCCACCCACTGCAGTGGTAATAAAATAGCCTACTATCTGAGGCAATGGACATAAAGACAGCACAGGCCTTCATGTTAAGCTTGTAGAAATTTTTACTTGCTAATCATGAGCAGTAAATTGATACGGAAACCCCTTTATCTTAGTATATCTTTGTACACATAATTATATATACCTGCTTGCAAAGCAGATGGGCAACATGATGGACCTAGAGCCCTTTCCAGCTTCTTCAACTACTATGTAATTATATGTGCAATACAATGTGTAGATGCAATTAAAGATTTAACATTTGATCCTTCTGTCATTCTGTTTTATAAGGCACAGGTACTGTAACTTATTTTAATTTCTACTTTGTGTTACATTTCCGAGGCATGTCACATAATCACAGTGACACAATTTTAAGTGGTGAAGTAGTACCAGCTGTGCCAGAGGTTAATATGGGGTTTCTGTAAGTCCAATCCTTGCACTGTGCAGGCAAGTGCATACATGGAACAAGAAGGAAACAACCCAGGGTGAGTTCACAATAGACAGGTGACAGTAGAGATGTGGTGTCTCAGCCTGCCAATTGTCACTTTTATATGTATGTCTGTTGTTACATGTTCAGCCAAGACAGCTGTAATGCTGTAATAAACATAAATGCAAACTTATCCTACTGGAGATGGGTGAGAGTACTGTGCATCACAACTCCACAGTGGTAAAAGAAACAGACCTCACACTCTGCCAAAAGCAGAAACCATGTTAGTCACTTTGTCTTGCAAGCATGGGTACAAAAGCAACACCAATCATTAATAGTCTGCCTCACCATACTAATTGCAGCAAATGTTTACTCTCGTCCATGAAGTTCTCACTTCATTCACTGAGGCTCAGCACAGTTACCATTTCAACCACACTTCCTCAGTGTCCTCATTCAGATCTAATCTTTTACTACAAGAACATTTTACTGAGCTGAAATGGCCTTGTTTTCTGTATAGCCACTCCAAAGATATGAGGATGAACTAAAGCTGCTAGGTTCTAAACCCAGAAGAAGGTGATAAAACAGAAAACAAGGAATTCTGTTCTATGTTTCTATCTAGATCTGGCTATACACCAAAACTGTCAAATACAGTATTATGGAGCCAGAAGGGATATATATGAGCCTGAGTTTGTAACTGAGGACACTTACTGTGAAGTAAGTCAGCAACAGAAATATAAAGTCAGAGCCAAAAGGCATCAGGATTGAAAGAATCGGGTGAGTATACTTATGTTTTTTAATCTGTGTAACAGCAGGCATATGGGAAGCTAAGTATACATAGAGAAGAAAGTAGTGAAAAAAACATTTGCTAAATGAGAGAAAGAGAAGGTTGGTTTACAGGTAATTTTCATGAAAACTGAAGTGTTTCCCCTTATAGTTCATCTACTGTGCAGTCCACATCTTAAACTGAAATCATCATTTCCAGTTATGCCATCATACTAATTTCCAAGTGAAACATAAAGGAGCACCATTTGGTGTCAGCTGTGATGGCCACTACTTGCCGCCCCCCCCCCCCAAATAAATGGTAGTGACAGCAGTGTAACTCCATCACAGGGATGAGGACTAGAGAGAGAACAAAGGGGAAGAACTGAAAAAATGTCCTCCCACCAAGGAGAAGAAAACTAAAAAATAATATTCAATCATGGAATTCAATCAACTGATTGTGAGAACGCTTTGCCAAAAATTAAAAGAAAAATGGAAGAAGTGGAATTGATCAGTAGTTTGATCACATCAACTGGCCCCTTCCTTTGTTCAGAGGTGTAACATAGTTGCTTCAATAGCTTCGATATACAGTACAAGAGCAATTTAAAATGTAGGATGTATGCTAAGACATTGCAAGGTCTGGAACACCTTTGCAGCATGTACAATACATTCATCTATTCAGTGAAATACAACAAAAAACTCTGCTGAACTCAGATAATTGGTCAATGGAGTAGGAAGTAAAGGGTATTAAGATTAATATGTGCAGTCTCACATTTTCTGAAATATTGTCTGTATTTCCATAATTACTACTTTTCAGGAACATTTCTTAGAAAGTATTGGTGTAGGGTCGTGCCATGTTAGCCTACACAAAAGCAGAGGAGACGAAGAAAGACAATCTTTTCATGGCTAAATTCAGCACCTTTTTTAGGCTAATGAAAAGTTACAGGTACAAGCCTTTGAGACCCATAAGCCTCTTCTAAAGGTGCATTACAATTTAAGCTGAAGTGTCTGTTTTTGTAGAAGCTTGGCTTTAATTAGCAATGCAAAAAAAAAAGAAAGAACACACTGCAAAGGTTTGAGTAAACTTTAAAGTACTAATTTTTTTTTAATTATTTCTATTAGTTTTCAATTATATAAAGTACTTTTGGTTTTGAGTATAGGATACATAATATATACAATCCTATACAAAGGATTTGCTAGATAACTTTTCTTCCTGTGTCATGACTTGTGAGGGTCATATATTAAATGATATGCAGCCTACCATGTCTGTCCATCATAATTCCAAAGATTTAGCCTTTGCAGCAGTGACCATGGAAAATATTTCCATCAGATACTAAAAAGTTCTTTTGGTGCATGGTCTCACCTCTTATGCCCCTCATGTCGGTGGCAATGACCACACAAAAGGTGAAAAAAGTAACAAGTCCCACCATATTGTAAGAGTGCCTGCATAGGTAGCGCTAAATTCCAGCAACACTATTTGTAGGGACTGTCATTATATTTAAAATAATATTAATACATTCTGTAGTAAACTTTATGTGACATAGCTAACCTGTCTCCTCATCACACTGGATCAATAGCAGTGAACCATTTCAATATAGGAAAACAGGATTAACTGATAACATGGGTAGCATATATCAGAAATATTTACTTGGGAGTTATAGTCATCAATCCTGATTTGCAGATGTTCCACTAGATTTGTAAGGTACATAACTGGAAGAAAGACAAGAGCTAGCACTGAACAAGCTGCGTGCCTCAGGTCCCTTCCCCCTTCACATGTGTCGTACAATCCTCCGTTACCACGAAACGGTGACCATGTTAAGAACCCTAATTCCCAGGTGTCTCTAAATTATCTGAATGGAGGGTGACTCAGTTAACTTTTATTAGTTTATCAGGTGGTATTTGGCATCACTATCCAAATATATACCAGACATGCTATGTTGCTAGCTCATACCGTTTGTCTGAAGTAGAGGTCTTTCAAAGTACACTTTATTGGAACACTTTTAGTCTGTACCTATATGTAATTAAGCAAATTATGTTAAAGTTCAGTCTTCCGCTCCCTCACAAGCACCTTCCTTCTGAGATTGCAAAATTTCCTGCTTAATGAGTTCTAGCTATTTCCCTGTTTCTGAGGATCTGAATAAAATAAAAGTTTTACCCACATAGATGGTTCTAAGTCTGGTGGGAAACTGTGGTATGTGTGTAAGATACCTAATGTTCACAGGCTGGAAAGCATCATTTCAAAACTCTTCTTTTGTTGTCTAGTAGTTACACTTAAATCTGTGAAAATTAAATCTGCAACCCATCTGTGAGTTGGAATTGACCTTTTGCTTCATCATTTTTAGGATGGCATCTTTCATGTGAGAGCTGATGGTAACCAAAAGTGTAATCATATTTTGCTCTATGTTGATAGGCTTGCATTGTGGTGTAATCCTGTAAACTTGGATTATATGTGGTGCCAGTAGTAATCTTAATGAAGATTCAACCAGTTCCTTTACTGATTTTAGCAATTCTGTGCCATCAAATTCAGGACCAGAAAACAGATAAACATTGCTCACTCTGGCTCTATTCTCAAGGTGCTCATGTCAGAGCCACATTAGTTTGTTTTAGCTATGATGCCAGTTCTGTGCTAAAACTGTACTGATTTTTTGTCTCCTCTAGCACCAGATTGAGCTTGCTTCCATTAGTGCAAATTTACTATTGAGCAATTCCATCTTTTACAGTTTTTAGGTATCTTATGGCATGAAGTAAAACAGCATTGGAGACCTCACTCCCACAGTGGCCTTGTGGCTATGGCCTCTCCCAGATGCAGGTTCCTGCAGCTTGCCCACCTTTTCTTTCCATATCTTGCAATACTGCTTTTTAAGTTCCCCATCTCAAAACTTGTAACAGCACATATCAAAATCCCCAAATATTTAGCTATGTACTGTGATGCCATTTTTGTGTGGCTTAGTGCATTTTAAAAGTTTCAATTTTCAATTTAAATGTAGCTGGATAAGAGCTGCTGTTTGAGCATCAACCTGTTGACTGCAGTCATGCCCCTGAAGTGCTGTTAAACAAACAGATACTGGACTGCTACATAACAAAAATACCAAATACAGTTTCTTAACACCTTCTCCTCAGACCCTGTTTGAGGCAAATCAGCATTACTAGTCTTGTTTCAGCCCTAATGTTTTAAAATGTCTGTAGCATTTTCTATGCACACCTTAAAAAAACAACTGTGTATCTGTGACAACAGTTATCATGTAAACAGTGACATTATTCCAACTGGTACAATGTCAATTAGCACTTCAAGTATTATTCATACCTTTGCAGTTTTCTTTATTTTGTTTGTTTGAATCAATACTCTAAACCAAACTTTTAAAAGAAGGCAGGCAGTTTAGCATAAATTGTAACATACCCAAGTATCCCAAGCTGGTATTTTAAACTTTTCATTAGCCTTAGAAAGGTATTACATTTACCAAGCAAAAATATTTTATTTTTGTTTCTCTCCTGCTTGACTTATTTTGAGGCAAAGTGTTTATTAATTTTTATAATATGGTAGGGATACAGACACAAGTACAGTATATGAGTAAAGCAAAAAAGGAATACACTTTACAGGGTTTACAGTGGAACTTGTGAGACAATGATGTGATTATACAGGATATACAATCAATTATACAACAAAAAGGCATGTAATAAGGTACATATCTTATCATTCAATCAATGTCTTAATTCAGAGCACCATCAGAAATCTATTACTGAAAGTCCATAGTAATATCTCCTAGAGAGCCAGAGGCATACTGTAAAGATCCTGGCTATACTAGCCAATTCCTAATGGAGAGATGTATTCCTTAAATTTCAACTAAATTGCTTCATATGTTCCCAGTCAGTGTCTAGAAAAATACAGCAACCTCTCAAGAATGCTGTCACAAAGAGTTTTTGTTTGACATATTTTGTATTAGAAAATAAAGTAGGGTGAGTTATCAAAAAATATATAGCACATTCTGCCCATACGTTCACAGAAAATCTTTGTCTCTTCAGCACTGGGGCACAATTTTGAGTTAAGTGTTGCTGAAGGGCACTGTCAGGATTGAGATTCATGAGCTCTGCACATCACATGCTCAATGCATTTGAGACCAGTGCCAGTGGAACGTGATGCAAATTGTTCTTCAGTATCAAAACCTTTTCCATCCCCACATCCCATCGGTTGACAAATTACATTGATCAGAGTTTTTGCCCATACCATTTTTGCACATGCTGCCTGGAGTCCTGTTATAATATTCATCCACTCTCCCTGCACAGACATGGGTTTTGCTCACCAGTCTCTGTGGAAGCAGTTATGAAGACACAAGTGAACATATGATTTGTGCAGGATAACCATAATGGTTCTGAGTCTCTAAGTAGGCTACTAATGTGCTTTTACCTTACATACTGTAAGTGTCTTCCTATTATACACTACATCCCAACTTAATCTCAGGAAGCATGTGATTTAAGTACACTATCCACCTCCTTGCATGTTAGTCAGGCACTGAGGGTGTGATCAGTGAATGGCACCAGGAATGTGTCAGATCATGGGGCATCTTTGAAAGTTAAAGGAAACAGCACTAAGAGCCCCCACATCCAAGTGTTAGACTGGTCCCAATGTATACATTATATGCAAAAAATTGTGTTTAATTACTGTTTAATGCAGCAGAGTAGATTGTATCAGGCAGATTCTGCTCACTTCCAAGCTTATATTTGCTGTAACCCGAAATCCCGGAATCCCCGGTAGCTTAAATCAGAGATTCATTAGCCTGCAGTGCATGTTTAAATTCAAGTTCATGTTTATGTTTATTGGGGTATTAGCCTTTGCACCTAGGCTCATTTCCAAGAGCATCACCGATCAGCTCCATGTAATTCTGGGGTTCCTGGTTACAGCACATGTCAGCTTGGAAGTCAGCAGAATCAGCTGAATACAATCTACTACACTGCTGTAAACAGTAAGTATTGACTGTTCCCTTTAAAGTTCTTGAATGGTTCTCCTGTGACATACTGTGCATCCAGCTTGAGTGACCATTTCCTGGAAATTACTACTGAGTACTATTTCTGATACAAAATATTTTTAGGTAGCCCAAAGTTGACAACAGTGGAAACAAAGCATTTTGTTCATATTTCTGTTCCATATAAAAGCAATGTTGCTGTATGCTTTTAGTGTGAAAATATTCACTTGTCAGTTTATCGTTCCTGAGCAAAGAATCCCTGTATCATCCTTGTGTTAGCAGTTATGTTGTCCTCAGTTCTTGAAAGAACAGTCCCATATAATTATTAATATCATTAGGAAGGGATTTATAACTAGGGATGAGGGTTGCCTAATTCATTCATATAGGTCCTATGTTTGACCACACATTGACTATGGATCCCCATTTTATTCACCCTATGTAAGGCAGAATATTAAACTCCTCGAAGGTGTACAAAGATGAGATACAAAGATTATTACAATGTTAAAAAACATATCCTATAGTCAAAAGCTTGAGGAATTGAACTTAATGACAATGTAACAAATGAGGACTAGAGGAATTTATTACAATTATATCAAATATTTTATAAACCCAAAATTATATCTCAGGGCAATATAATATTTAAAAAAGGCTCCTCAATCTCAGATCACGTAATAAGCAATTAGAAGTACCAAGAGTACTTACTAAAACAAGGGACAATTATTATACAATAAGGGTGTCTTGAACATGGAACAAGCTACCATAGAGTTTTGTCAATATTTCAGCCTTTGGACCATTTAAGAAATAACTGGATAGATATCTGGGATTCCAACAGATCTAATTGCCTACACAGTGTGGGAGACAGTATTTATTGGCTCATACCTTTTTTTTTCTACCTTTACAAATCAAGTTACCAAGGATGTTGAAGGCAGCTACAGCAGAGTTATCTTTACCTCAGGAGAAGAAGGTATCCCATGTTAAGGGCATCCACTATTGAGCACTACTTATAAAAAGGGTGACTCAATAGCGGCACCTATTCACAGGGCTACTGGACAGTGGGGTGAATACAGGTACAGCGACATTCTGTCACTATATGTATGTGCACACACGGGGGAGCAAGCACGTTGTTCAATGGGTGGAAGGTGAGGAAGGATTTGTGAGGTGTAGTGTGACAGTGGGTAGCTGAGCTGGCCATGTGGCATGGTAGGTTCATGGCAAGCTAGGGTTGGGAGGGTGCTGGGTTTGATGCTGGGCACATCAAGATTTTTGTGTTGGTCAGTGAACATTTTTTTGTTTTGTTTTTACCTCCCTGACATGCACCCCCCCTGGAGTTGAGAGTCCTTTAGTAGGGGGATGCAGGAGGCACAGCCCACTGCAAAAACAAAAAAAAAACTATCTTTTTTTGTGCCCTTTCGGTTTGTGAAGCTAGTGTACTTTGGCAAAACTGATTTTCACTGATGTACATTCGTCCTAATGGGAATTGCCTTTCCACTATCGCTGTTCTCACATAGACCTGGATATATAAGCAGAAGTTAACATGTGATACCAGTTCATAAAGGAGGCCAACAAATCTGGTAGGAACTACAAGCCCATATCTTGTTCATCTTTGATAGGTAAAATTCCAAAAAAGCCGTCTTCATATACAATTAATGTCCTATCTGCAGAACTATGACATTTTATTTTGGGCTCATCATGGCTTCAGGAGGGATTGTAGTATGGTGAATGCACTGGTAAGGTTCAGAAATTATCTGCATGTGAATATGGAGGGAAGTCTGTTCACAGGGGTTGTGTTCGTGGCACCTGACCAAAGCATTCTACCTGGTTGAGCACCCCCGCCTAAAGACAAGGCTGAACAAAATTGTTCTGAGTTTTGCATAAGTAAACTGAATTGCACATTTTTCAGATAATAGAAGGCAAACGGTTAGGGTAAACAGTGTTTTTTTGGATTTGCATACTGTAGAGTATGGGGTCCCATATGAGTCCATACTTGGACCTCTGCTGTTTTCATTATTTAGTAACACTCTTCCTCGTGCATGTGATACAGTAAAAATCATCCTTTATGCAGATGATACTGTGTTGTATGCAGCAAAGAATGACAAAGAGGCTCTAAATCAAACCATGGAGTTCAAGCATAGGAAAATGATTTAGTGGTTAATAAAAAGAAAACAAAAGCAATGATTTTCAGTGCAGTGGAGAAAATAATGAAAACAGTTGGACAAGTTTCAGGTTAAATTTAAAGGCAGTGATGAACTTGATATAGTCAATGAATTTATTTACTGAGGTATACTACTAGATTCACATTTGAACTATAACAGCAACATTAATGAGCACCAACAGCAACAGTGAGCAGACAAGCCTCAACAAAGATAGTTGAGTGTTATGAATGTAGTGTAAAAGTACATGCAGACATATATAGCAGCATCTCAAGGTGAATGGATTAGCAAGAATAAACACTGACGTTTAACCTGGCAGTCAGCCAAGAAAATGTCAGTGTTTATCCCAGCCTATCCAACCACCTTGAGAAGCTGCTAAATGTGTGTGTGTTTGTACTTTTGCACTACTATGTATAAATAACAGTCAACTATCTTTGTTGAGTCTTGTCTGCTCACTGTTGCTATGGATGCTGGTTAACTTTACTTCTGTGACTCTGGGATTCCACACACTCAGCACTGGAGCATTTTGATCCTGGTGCTCCACCCTGTTCTGACTTTACATTTGAACTATGAAAGCCACATCAGACAGATCTCCACACAGCTAAAGAAAGAACTGGGGGATCTATACATCATTAGAGACTTGCTTACAGATGAACAATATCACACAGTTGCCTGTTGCCCTTGACTGATTTGGGGAGTGTAATTTGTGAGGCGGTCATCTAAAATAAGTTGTAACACAATGGATTAGTATGTACAATGCTGTATGTAGATTTGCCAGTGATACCAGATGATTAAGGACCCCACTTGTGTGAAAAAAATATTTCAATATAATACCGTACTTACGGGGCTAGCACTTTACGCACATGCCTCCACAGACTGAAATGGCATACAAAGACACACTCAACATTGTCAGCTTAGCAAAAAGCCATTTATTGCACACAGTGTAGTCACACAATTTGAAAAAGTATGAAATGCAGTATTGCACAAGCTCAAAAAGGTCTAACAAAACAAGACACTCAGCGATTCAGCATTGTATTAGTCTTTGTAAAATGTTTATCCTAAGGTGCAGGCAGAAGCTGCAGCTGGCAATGAATTGAGTTTCTGTGAACTTTTCTTGTTTCTGCAAGCTGATAGACCTCAAAACATCTTACTGCAAACAATGTCATAGGTTTGCTAAGTTGTCAGAGAAGGATGAAAATGGGTCTGTTTCAATCTCTTAAATAACTTTATGTGGGGGCGCTCCACCCCCGCACCAGCCCCTGGTGCACCAATTAAGTATTTGTGCCATTAAACATTAGTGTAATAGTTTTTTTTGTATTTGGGGGCTCTGCCCCCACACCCCCCTTTTTTTGTTTTATATTATAATAGTTTTGTGGTTATTCCAACGTACTGCTCATGGTGGGCATGTACTGCCGACCTCGGATGCTGTGGTAGGCGGAGCAGTGCTATGTGGACTGCATCTGAAAGTGCCATAATTATCTGAGAGAGCAAGAGGGATCCTTAATCCTCCAGTATCACTGATTTGTCTTGCATGTAAGGCAATGTAAACATCATTGCAAATTATATGAATAACTTTGCTTGCCTTTAGATGAGATGTTTAAATTACACATGAGTTTGATGGTTTATAAAGAGATCAAAGAGGTCAGTGAATGAATGGGTCCAAACTCATGCAGTCTGCTAGTACCATGACACTGTCAAATGCCATTCTGTAAAACATCTCAGGGCCAAATAAACATTCTTGTTAAGTGCTGCCAAAATGTGGAATGATATAAATCCTGATATAAGACATGCCAAAAATCTGTACCAGCTCAAAGTGCAGTATATCGAATCCTTAATGACTGTGGCAAGCTGTTGCAGTTTTTAGTTATACTGAAGCTATGCTGTACTGCAAGTTTTTAATTTTTTCAAATTTTGTTTTCCCAACAATTTTTTATGTTGTCTTGCATGCGCAGTGCAGACAATATATTGTGGTTGCTTCAGTTGAGAAGCAGGTTTTGGAGGTCCAGTCCTGGTACAGCCAATTGCACTACTGCTTTTTGAGGCTGGGCTCTGTGGCGCCAATGACATAGCATGCTGTCTATGACAGCAGTTGAAAAAACATTCCACCACCTTCAAAGAAATTAGCCGCTGCAATCAGGAAGCATCACAGAGTGGTCCCTGATTGCAGCAGCCAATTACCGCTTGCCTGCTCTGAGCAAGTAACATAGCGGCAGCTTCACTGTCAGCTTCTCAGTCCCCAAAGAAGCTGAGGGACAGCTGCCACCTTTTACCTGTGAAAGCTGATGGGGGTGCCCAATCCCCATCGGCATAATGTACCTCTTCCCCATTTCTTGTGTGCCAATGGGGTGCCCAGTCCCACTCAGCTCATGCGACCACCCGCTTCCACTCACCGATGGGGGTGCCCAATCCCTGTTGGCATGCTCCCTCCTAAGGTAATTTGCCAAATGGGTACCCAATCCTCATTGGCATAATGTACCCTGCCATGTCTTGTGTGCTGAGGGGGTGCCCAATATCCCTTGGCTCATGTGAACCCCAGCCACTGTATGGCCAGCAGGGGTGCCCAATCCCCCATCGGCTACAGCCCCCCAAAAAACACTCAGGTGGCATGCTGGGAGCCCACCCCAGCTTGTCAAATGCCCCTGCAAAAACAAAAACCATCCTGCGTTTTTTTTTTTTTTTTTTTTTACCCTGTAAAACAGAAAACTGTCTCTCATCGAGTCCGGCGGCCCCTACCCCAACCTGCGCCTACCCTCTGTGCACCCTGCCTCCCCACATACCCCTCACCCAATACTTACCTCCGGAGCCCAAAGCAACGATTTTCAGTGGGCCAGGAACACGTCTGCACTCTTCGAAGCCAACCGAGAACTGAAGAAATGCCAGTAAGCTGTATAATGGCATAAATAGGGTTTTCCAACTTTGGTGCATATCTTGGGCATTTTTTTGAATTTTGGCACCATATTTTCAACATGGGGTTATTGGGACCACACCTTATGAATTCAGTCACTGTTATGGCGTTATTCAGTCCTAAAAGGTGATTTCGCCATCACTACGCAAAATCACATTTTGGGACTGATTAATGAAACGACAGTGCCACTGTTCATGAGGTGGGCTCTCAAAAAGACCATGTTGCAAATCTGGTAAAAAACAATACAAAAAAATTACTTTTACGAGCATGTGTTGTGCAGTTTCCATGCACGCTCATAACCTTGCAAATCTGTAATATTTTCACTCCAGATTTTCAACATTGGCATTTTTCCACACCTCCTTATGAACAGTATAGCTGTCATTTTTCACATCCTGTTCAAAATGTGTTTTCGCACTACCGATGCAGAATAGCACGGTTGCTGTGGGAAATCAGTGTCCAGGACAGAGTAACAAAATCACAGTGATAGTATTCATGAGTAGGAGTCCTAAAATGCCTATGTTGAAAATTTGGTGACAAAAGTCCACAAAATGAGTATGTTACAAGCATGCATTGTGCAGTTTCCATGGCACTCGTAACTTCAAGATTTTGTAATATTTTCACTCAACATTTACAACATTGTTAGTTTTACACACCTCTTTATGAACTGTACAGCTGTCATTTTTCACATCCTGCCCAAAATGTGTTTTCGCACAACTGGCACAAAATGGCGCGGTCGCTCTGTGAAATCATCGATCAGGACAGATGAAGAAAATCATAGTGGCAGTGTTCATGAGCAGAGGTCCCAAAATGTCTATGTTGAAAATTTGGTGAAATAATTACACTAAGTGACTGTGTTATGAGTGTGCATTTTGCAGTTTCTACGTATGTTCATAAATTCCAGCATTTTTAATATTTTCACTCAAGATTTTCAACACTGCCATCTCTTCACACCTACCTAGGAATGGTACAGCTATCATTTTTCTCATCCTGCCTCAATGGTCTTTTCCCACATCTGGCTCAGAATGGCGTGGTTGCTGTGAGAAATCAACATTCGGCACAGATTAACAAAATCACCATGCCACTATTCATGAGTAGAAGTCTCAAACACTTTCATGAGGTGGGGTCACAAAAATGCTGTGTTGCAAATTTGTAGTGCAAAAACCAACAAACGACCAGGGCATTAGGGATTCTAATCATAACGACCCACCCTGTACATACTGACAGGTGTCATGGGTGTGCTTTGCATTGCCAGCTGTCATGCTCATGCCATACCATCCCCCCCCACCCTCAAGCCACTGACAGGTATCGTGGTGTGCCTTGGACTCTTTGGCCCACAGTTCACCCCATTCTCCTATGCTGCACCCATTTCAGCGTATGTCCTTATGAAATGTGGTGACTGTAAAGTGAACACTCCAAGGCACACCTCTGCACTTGTTGGTATCTGCAGAATAGGGTGAGATAAAATACCATCAGTGGTATGGCCGATTGGGGTAAGCGTAACGCGCAAGGACCCCCAAGGCACAACAAAATATTTGTCGCACTGGAGGGTAGGGTGAGCTGAAATGCCATGAACATTATGGCCGATGCCAAAAGGCACACTTCAGTGCCTGTCAGCCTCTGTAGGGTGATGTGGGGTAGATGTTACTTTCATACTTCACTGCCATTCCTATTATGCATCTATTCAACTCCTGTGCTACTGATGCCAATGTCAGCAAGACAACATTCTGCATTGATAAATGCTTGTTTTAAGTTGTTATATCATCTTGCTTTGTATGTTTGGTGTTATATGGTATTTTGGCCTGTTTAATCCTGGTATATCCATGTTATGCCTGTAAAACAGCGGTGTGACCCAGAGCATTTTACCTGGTTAACAAAGTTTTAAAGAAAAAATAAATAAATAAATAAATAAATAAATAAATGAAAGGAATAATAACCAAAGAAATATAATGACTTTTTTTAAATTGTTTTGCAAAGAAAATCCTGGAAGAATTGATTTCTTGCTCATAAAATGTAAGTTCTCCCTCAGACAAATAAAGGAAGACAATGGGCAAGATTCAAAAGATAAATGCACCAGGCTCAAGTGAGATGCATTGGCTCAAATAGGATGTGCCCACTGAATGTCAAGTGATGCACAAAGGGATGAGATATGGGATGCGCCATGAGCAACCCCACCATGAATCGTGAGGAAAGGGCAGGGTGCAAGTGGAGATGCACCAGTGCATCCGGGATGTGCACAACCACCCAGGGGAGCAAAACAGTGAATATGGAGCTACACAGCAAGGCATGTGGAAGCAACAAGGGACAATGCAGTGGGACAAAGGAGAGAGGGACACTACCAAAGGGACAATCCAGATTGGCCAAGGGCACAACAGTGGCTGAAATAGACACAATAGTGAGAGTGGACATACAGAACAACACTCAGGCAACTTCCCACACAGGCCCATGGCAGGCACACAGAACAGGAACACGGCAGCTGGCATGGTGCCATGCAACAATGGGTGAAAGCAAGGAGCAAGGTGGTGGCCATTGGACAAGGCCAACACCACAGGTGACCAGACCTTGGCCATGTGGGAGGTGACACAGACCTACACCGTGCCATATGATGGGCAGCACACAGTGCCACACAGCCAGTCCAAACACCTAACCACAGGACACTGCACACCGGGCCACAGAACAACAGTGCAGCAGTGCAATGTATGCATGCCACAAGCAGCACCCACAGACAGGAGGCAGAGACATGAGCAGCATGACATGAGTCCCACGCACAAGCCACAGGCAACGGTGGGGACACTCGGAGGTAGGGGGGCAGAGCGGAAGCAGACCGTACAAATACATATGCATACATGGGAATGGCAGCATGGCAACAGTGAAGAGTTTATGACAGTACACATACCCAGGACCGTGGAACAGTGAAGGACCACATACATTGTGTTAGATAACAAAGAATTTAATAGAAGAAACAATAAGAAGAACAATAACAGGAACAAGAAACAAACCCAAGAACAACTATATACATATAAGGATACAAAAAGGGAAGTGGTGTGAAGGACCATACAGGGGTGCAGAAGGGGGTAGTGGGTGGGGACAGCAACATAGGAAGGGAGGGTTGGGGATACATCAAAATCTGTACATAACTATAAACTATTTACATAAACCAGCTATCGGCGTGGCCGTGCAACATGCCTTCACACACCCTTGCAACCACGTGCCGAGAGTAGGTGGACGACAGCTGCCAATGTCCACTGCAGTTGGGCCTGCACATGTAAAAATGAACTGCAGTGCTGCTTGAATGACCCTCTGCACACCTAGCCCACAGGTCTGCTGCTGCTCCAGGGGTCGTCCTACACCAGCTACAGTGCTATGATCCTGGGGACCTACAGCAAGAACACAGAGAACACACACTAAGTACCATTGTAGACCCACAACACCCCCACCGAGCAGAAGCCCACCCTACCAAACAGACACTGCACACACACGCTAGCCACCTGCCTACACCCACAGTGATACCACACTATACACCAAGTGCGGCCCTCCGCACACACTCCTCAGTGCCCTCCATGGCGTGCCACCTGGCCTCCAGCCTTGCAAGATGCAACAGACATATACAGACAAATACAGCAATGAGTAGACACGTTATTACACAAACCCTCCCCCAACGCCACTGTGGGCATGCAGTGTTGGTGTACACAGTCAGTGCAACACCGGTGACTGGTCATGCAGTCCACAGCTACTCAGAGCAGCTTTGCCTGAACCCCCAAAGTGCCCTTCCATTGTTATGCACTTCACACGGTGGTCCCACCCCATGTGCAACACAGTGTACCTGTGCCACACACATACCACTGCAGAGAGCCCACCCCAAGTGGCATGACACCACAGGGTAGGTGCAGCCACAGCCATGTGTGCGTGTTGGGGAGTGCCCATATAAGTGTGATGTTGTGATGTGACTCATCCCCATCCCCATCCCATATGCACCTGTACTGCATATGTATGCGCACAATCTACCTGGTTGTGGAAGTGCACCCCTGTATGCACACTCACACAGCGACTGAAGACAGGCCATGTCCCTCTGGCCAAGGTCACCATAACAGTGCTTGCACTGTTTCCCGGATAGGGGAACCCCTATGAACCACACCAGGAGCTGGGCAATGGTGGTCCACACCTGTGCCCTAGGCACCTGCAGGTCCTCACTCCCAAAAAAGCTGCCCCTCCACACACAGCACCAGGGTCACAAGGTGCAGCATTTCCACCTCTGACAAATTCATGGCCCTTGTCCAGTCTTCCCTGCCCTTGGCATCCCCACAGCAGAAACAGCACACAGTGGCAATCAAAGTATGCACAGCTGAAATGCAAAATGGTGCCTCATGCACCACCAGGCCACGTGCATGCCACCGCGCACAGAGGCGTGAAGCACGATTGGTCCATCATGCACCCACAGGTGTATGTGCAATGTTATGGTGGGAATGTGGGGTCATGGGTCATGACTGGGTCAGGCATGCACAATACATAGCCATCAGCCATGTTACGAGTGGCACTTGCTATTGCACATAACGCCTGGGATGTGCGGTAGCACAATGTCACACATTGGCATGTAATGCACTATCTGCATACAACAACTGACAACTGTCACAATGTGCACCACGCAGGGGGATGTGCATGTGTGGACAGACTGCACTGCACGATGTGCACCATATGCATGCCCATGATGCAAGTGTCAGAACAATCAGGCAACTGCGGTGCTGTGCCATGGGTACCACACATAGTGCATGCACGCTGCATGCATCAAAGCATTTGTACCCCATTCAAGAAGATGCCCCGTATGCACTGCACATGCATGGGTAAAGCGCCATGTAGAGATGCGCCCAACTCAACAGATGTGCCATGCTGATTGAGATGAGCTGTGCTGATTGAGATGAGCTGAAGGCAAATATGCACTTCACAGACAATGCTCCCAGATCAGCCTAATAATGTATTCAGGGGGCATCTCATCTGTTTAGCATCTCATTATCACTGCCTCAGTCCTTATTTGCATGCCCTGAGCCATAAATGCTCCCAACTCAGCCCACACTGAGAATAGGTGACTGAGACAATTCACAGCCTTGACGATGAGTACAATTTTATTTCTACATGTATTACAGCAGGTCTTGTGGACTGGGAAAGTGCACTAGTCAACTGCTACCTAGATTCAGGCATGACTCAGGAGAGGGGGACTACAGATGACTGCCACAGGAATGTATTATAGAGCCATCTGTTTGTGTAAAAGGCCAGTATTAGTGTAGCCAATTCACATGATGAACCTGGCTGTGGACAGCCTGTCACCGACCTGCCATGTGCCAGTACACCTGTTGGGCGACATGGTATGCCACACACTGTCCCAGAGGCCACATCAGTGGGTGGGTCTGGTGGCTGCAGATGGGCCTGCGCCAACAGTGAGGTGTTCATAGTGTGAATGATGGGCAACCAGCTACATGTGAAGCTGGACATGTGTCACAGTTGGCATGGCCTTGGCCTTGCAGCTGTCCATGGCATGTTTGATGTATATGCTGGATGCAGAACTGACCACCACAACACACTGTGCATCCTGACACACGTGCAATGCCTGCAGGCCCTGTCTGACATGTGCTGATGTGGCTGAATGCATCCACTGTATGTCAGTAATGGACTCATGGGAATCTACATGAGAGTGGCTAATGTCTGTCTATAGTCTCCCACAGAAACCACTATGTCAGGAGGCAACATTGCCGCCAGTCGAAGGCGACCAAACTTCATGAAGGATGAGGAGCAGACCCTCATTGAGACATTCCATCTAAGGAATGATGTACTGATGTATTGTTAGGCAGGAGTGGCAGCCGTACGGCATGGGAGGATGGCAGGGAAGCAGTGGCCTGTCATGTGATGCTGTAGGAACATATAGCAGGACCCTCGTGGAGTGCAGGAAGCATCTGAATGACAGGAAATGAAGGGCAAAGGAGAATTTGGCCCACATAGAGGCATCCCTGCAGTGGACAGGGGGTGGCCCACAGACTGATGTTCACCTGTGCACCAATGAGGAGCTACTCATGGCAATCGTTGCCAGATCTGCCATGCAAAGTGTCATTGGTGGGGGGGTTTCCAGACTGGTGGAAGCCCATCACAGCACTGTAAGTAGCCATGCATATGACATGTGTCTGGTCATGTGTGTGCCCTGGCTGCCATGTCAGTCCCATTGTGTTGTGCTGTGCAACTCAGTACCCAGGGGATGTACCATGTGTGGCAGTGGCACATGTGTGTCCCATGCTGTGCAACGCTGTGCCTCACTGCCCATGCTTGTGATGGCGCATGTGATGTGCCAATGCCAGTCAGGCTGGTGGGATACACACACTATTGGATGGGCCTGTCATACCATTACCACACATGGTACCATGTGGCCATGGCCTGTCACCACACAGTACCAGTCACAGCAGGCATATGGCTGCAGTGGTGTTGTAGGCACTGCACAATCGTGCCGGGGACTGTCATGCGCAACTATGGCACTACACTGTAACACGCTGTACATGTTTGCATGTATGCCAATGTATATTCCAGTGCACTAACCATGTTCTCCCTTCTTCTTTTCATAGCTCCACCATGCCTCACAGGTGCAGCCATGGGCGTGGTTGTACAGGATGCCCAAGCGGGCGATGATGCAGGCCTGTCACATGGGTCTGTGGTCACTGCATCTGATGGTGTCATCTCTGGACCATCCATTGCACCGGCCGCACCTGAACCAGCCCCAGTGGTGGTGGGCCCATCAGACCCCTTCATCAATGCTACCAGGGTGGCTGGCGATGACACCACATGGCTGGACAGTCTGCTGGGATTGTCTGATGATGACCCTGTATACACAGTGAGCATCGCTGATGCCCTCCATGTGCTTGCATCTGGCATGCAGGGGGCATACAGCAATGTCCCTGTGGATGATGATACCACCCAGCTAGAGGGGGACATGGCCAACAGCGGGTCATGCAGGGCCATCAAGGGCATCTTGTCCAGGTGCTGCAGGACACACACAGACACTGTTAGAACATGACAACACCGGCCATGGATGTGTAGTGGCTGAGCATGATCAAGGTCTGCACATGCCACAGCATGCCGTGGCACACTCTCCACCTGTGGATGCCCTGAGGCAGGCTGTATTACCCCCTGTTTGTCGGCAAAGTCACTGTTTCCCATCACCCACCAATGATATGGAGGGCTATTTCTACCTCCTGTGTGACACTGTAGAAGGGCAGGCAGCCATCTGTGCAGAGTTCAGGAGCCACAGGATGATGATGGTCCTGGAGCAGGAGTCTGCAGCCACATGGCATGCCCAGATGTTGACCGAAGCATGCCTCTGTGAGTGGGCATGACCACAGAATTGGAGTGGATTGCAGCTGCTGCAGAAGTGGCATGTGCATCTGTTGCATGCCGTGGCCGATGGGCATCCAGCCGCACACTCAGGAGCACCTCCCACACACCCAGGCAGTGGTGTCAGGTGGACCCATTGCCGCTTATGCCATTACCACATATTGCAATGCCCAGCATCCCCAGTCCAGATATGGTTCGCAAGGCCATCACACCAATGAGCACTTGTTCATGGTCTCATTGCAGTACCCCTACATGGGTGTTGGATTCACCCCCTGTGGCTGGTGGAGCTGCAGTTGCATCCACCAGTCATGGCAGAGGCCGCCCATGTGTCCGTTGCAGCTGTGGTGCCACTCTGTGATGTCCAGGTCCCTGTTCCAACAGCAGTTGCTCTTTCCACACCTGTGTCCCACACACCTGGATAATAATACCTGGGACAGCATGTGTGCCAGGCACTTGCCACAGTGCACTGCCATTGTGGGCCCCCTGTGCAGTGGCACCTGCGTGTTTGTGTGCACCACTATTGTGCCATGTGTCACGGGCTTGATAAGTGTGGTCAAGTGTCTGCTGTACCTGTGTGCCAGCTGCAGTGCACACTCATCCATGCCATCCCTGGCATAGTCATGGTGGCACATGTGTGTGTTGCGAGGTGTGTGTGTATGTTTGTGTGTGTGTGCTTGTGCACCTGTGTAGGGCTGTTTGTGTGCTGTCCTGTGTCTACTGTGCAATGCATGGCCCTGTGTCTACCTGTTGTCACCATCGTGCACCTCACAGATACATACCTCTGATACTCACCTGCAGTTCTTGAAATGCTGCTCTGCCAGTGTACTTCTGTACTGCCTCACCTGTGCAGCCATCTGTGGGTCCCAGTGGCCCATTTGTTGTCCAGTGTTGGGGCCCTGTGGAACTGCGTCATCCTCCCCATCATCCTCCTCCTGCGAACTATCACCCTCACTGGCCTCGACGGGTATTTCATGATCAATGGCCATGTTGTGGACGTACAACAGGCCAGGAATAGGCCATAGGCCTTCTCAGGGCTATACTGTAGGGCTCCACCCAACCTACACAGGCGACAAAAATGCATCTTCAACATGCTGAATACACACTCAATGATGGTGTGCATAGCGTGTGTGCCGCATTATAATGCTCCTCCACCTATGTTCCAGGTCATCAAATGGGGGTGAGGAGCCAGGGCCTCAGTGGGTATGCGGCATCACCTGTGGGGGGGAGAGGGAGGGTGGCTGTTAGTACAATGGTCACATGTGCAGTGTGCCCCCACTCCCTGCTCCATTCTGCACTGGTGTGTGCACTGAACATCCACCACTGCCTGTGCCTGTCCATTTCCTGCATTCTTAACTCCCAGCTCCATCTGTTGTTGCCAGGCCTGTGTCTGTTGTTGGCCCTAGGCCACCAGTGCCATTGGGGTAACATGTGCCATGCCCATCATTGTCCTTCCAGTGTGCATTATAATGCTGCCCACTGTCTGCTTGTTCTGCATGTCCCTGCCACATGACCCCCTTGACACTGCACCCCACATTCCATGCATTGCATGTGTTCCTCCCTGTACCTGTTGGTGTCTGCCTGTGTCCTCTTGCACACCTCCACTGTCTCACAGCTGCTACACCCAATGCACTTTGTGCATGGTGCTATCTACACACCTTTCTCCCCTCTTGTACTGAGCCTCGGTGCCCTGTTGTGCTGCTGGGTGCCATGTCCCACGCACCTACTAGATGGCAACCTGGTATGTCCCCTGCCTGGAATCTCTAGCAGAGGGTGCAATGTTGTCATATGAAGGCATCGTGTGTGCTCCCAGGGTGTGTGGTGCAGACATTGCTGATGCGCTCTGTGGCATTGCACACCACCTGGCACTTGACTGAGTGGTATCCCTTGCAGTTAATGTAGGTAATGGCATCATCTCCAGGTGGTGCACAGATTGCCACATGGGTGCAGTCAATGGCTTCTATGATGCCTGGCATGCATGCCACCCTGCAGAACTCCTGCATGGCTTCTGTCTGCTCTGCCTATGTGCTGGGGAAATGGATATATTCTGAAGCATATGTTAGCAGTGCGGTGAGGAATTGTGTGAGAAGGTGGGAAGTGGAGGCCTGTAATATATCAGTGGTGTCCCCGGTAGGCCTCTGGAAGATTCCCATGGTGAGCAAGCACATTACTGTTGTCACCTAGGTCTCCACCAATATGGCATAACCACATGCAGTGGGTGCTTGCATTTCCTCATGGCACAGCTCACAGAGCTGCCTCAGAATGGCTCTGTTCAGGTGGTATCAGCCTACTGTTTCCAAATCTGTCAACTGCTCAAAAGACAGCCTGGCATGATACGAACATTGGGCAGGCCACTTACGGTGCCTTCCACCTCCCCATCTCCTCATCCTCATTAGTACTCCAACCATTACCCATGGTGCTGCATCCATGCTGGTGGTGTGTGGTCTCTCCCTCTCTGTCTGCCACTGTGCTGGTGCTGCTGTTCTGCCACTGACATGCTGGTGGCTTACTCTTAAGTCTGCTTCTTTTATACTTATCTTTTCATGGAGCATTTGGTACTTGTGCCAGGTTTGCTCTCTTGTTGTGCCTTTGTTTTGCACTGTGACTCACTTTGCACTATGTATGCATGTGTATGTCCCCCTCTAGATGTGCTGCATAACATTATTATGCATCTACAGTGCATCTGGTTCAGCATGATGCATCTGGGCTGCGCTGGTGCATCCGCTCTGCCTGTGAATCATTTCATCGAACATTTTTACATTGTACCAGAGCATCTCACTTGCACACGGCACATCTGTTTTGTGAATCCTGCTCAATATATTTAGTATTTTCAAACAGTAGCAGGGTACTCTATGAAGTTTCCTGAGAAAAAATACTATGTTGTACAAGTCCTGCATGAATGGCATATCATGTGGCACCAGCAGGACAATGTAACATTTTTAATAATTTCAGAATACGCTTTCTAATTTATCTCCAGAAGAGTAACTTCAGATTTTACATGCACAGATGGCCAGTAAAAAACATCTACTACTACAGGAGCTATTATGGAGGCTTTAAAGGAGCAACACAGTAAAAATTTGCAAAAACACATGTGCAGAGTGTTTTGAGCTGTGTGTTTTGTTGTGGTGTTTTCTTCCCTTTGTTTGTCATTAAAAATTGTTCTTAATTTGCCTACTAATTTTATGACCCCTGATTCTAATTTTAGGACCTCTGGAGATCTTCATAGTACCATGATTTAGTGCTAGAGCTGTGTGGAATATAAAATTCTACAAGCAGAATGCCTGAGGAATAACTGTTCAATTGCACTACATTTTGCAGAATTTGCATGAAAATTCAGCAGAGTTTTGCCACATTTTAACCCTTGCTGTGCTGTGAGCTGACATATCAGTCCAAAATTCCTATATGTTCTAATTCTGCTGGCAGCCTAAGGGTAAAATTGCCATTATTTTGGCCTAGTTTTTAAAGTACATTTCTGCATGATACCAAATCTGAAAAGTATACAGGTACTGGCTTGAATTAGGGTAACAAACTTCAGAATCCTAGATTGAAAACTAGCTGAGTTATCACTGGCCAAAGATTTAATCAAAATAAAATGTTCAGGATTTTGTACCTAATTTTAGAATTTCTTATCCAAATTTCTGTAGTTTCAGGATTTAAAGAGAAATGTAACATGATTACATGCACCAATTTTTATGTCTCAAGTTTTAAACAGGGTTGTGGTATAGGTACTGTAGCCAAACATTTTGGCAAAATTACATAGAAACATAGAATTTGCTGGCTGATAAGGGCAATTAGGTCAATCCAGTCTGACAATTTTCCCTACCTGTACCAGCAGTTGCTGATTCTATTTGGTTCTTGGCTTTCGACTCCCTTAGCCACCACTTGGGTTCCCTTGTGCCTATCCCATGCATTTTTAAATCCTTCTACTGTGTATTCTTCCTCTATGTTGTGGGTTAGGCTATTCCATGCATCCACTACACTTTCTCGGAAGAAAAACTTTCTCACATTTCCCCTTATCCTGCCCCCTCCAACCTCATATCATACCCCCTCATTCTTGTACTTCTCTTGTACTGAAAGTTGTCTCCCACTTGTACCTTGCTTATGCTCTTAAGATGTTTGTAGATTTCCATTATATCTCCATGTTCTTTCCTCTCTTCCAGTGTATACATAGTGAGGTCCTTTAATCTTTTCACATATGTTTTCTGATGCAAGCCCCACACTATTTTAGTTGTCCTTCTCTAAACCACCTCCACTCTGTCCACATCCTTCCAAAGATGCAGCCTCCAAAAGTGTACATGGTACTCCAGATGAGGCCTAACTAGTGTTCTGTACAATGGCATTATCACCTCCTTCTTCTGCTAGTAATACCCCTTTCTATACATCCCAGCATACCACTGGCCCTCCCAACAGACTTGGTACACTGTTGTCCCACCTTTAGGTAATTTGAGATGATTATTCCTAAATTCCTTTCCTACTTGGTGATCATTAGTATCCCCCCTCCCCCATCCTGTAGCTTTCCCCAGGGTTCTTGTGCCCAGGTGCATGACTTTGCACTTCTTCATGCTGAATCTTAGTTGTCACACTTTAGACCATTTCTCCAGCTTTCCTAGGTCCCTTCTCATTTTACCCACCTCATCTAGAATGTCCACTCAGTTGCAGATTTTGGTGTCATCTGCAAATAGCTAAACAGTTCCCTCCAGACCTTCTGCAATGTCACTGATGAAGACATTGAAAAGGGCTTGGCCTAGGACTGAGCCTTGTAGTACCCCACTGGTCATCCCCCTCTCCACGGATTGAACCCAATTTATCACCACCCTCTGCTTTCTGTCTGCTAACAAATTTCTAATCTAGTTTACCACCTTTTGACCCACTCCCTGGCTCTCCAGCTAGTTTACCAGTCATTTACGTGGATCAATGTAGAAGGTCTTGCTGAAATCAAGGTAGGCGACATCCACTGCTCCTCCCTGATCCACTTCCCTTGTTACCCAGTCAAAGAAATATGTCATATTTGTTTGACATGACCTTACAGTTATGAATCTATGCTGCCTTGGGTCCTATGCTCCACTGGATTCCAAGTGTTCAACAGTTCTTTCTTTAATCAGCACTTCCATAATCTTCACCTCTACCGAGGTGAAGCTGACTGATCTATAGTTTCCAGCCTCCTCGTTGCTTCCGCTTTTGTGATGAGGGACTACATATGCCCTCCTCCAGTCTTCTGAAACCACTCCTGTATTGAGTGACTCAATAAACAGTGCTGCCAGCATCACCCTTAGTTCCTTTAATATAATAGTATGTATGGCATCTGGTCCCATTGTTTTGTCCACCTCCAGTTTTGTGGGTTCCTCTAAGACTCTCACTTCTGTAAATGGACTGGTGTTCACCTCTGTCCATCCTTTGCTTCAGATACATATTTATGGTCCCTCTCCCTCCCCTTTTTCTGTGAATACTGAGCGTTTTGCATCCACATCTGCACTGTATATGCTACAGGTGAAGGCAGAAGTGTATTTTTAGTGTTTTAAGTGAAAAGGAGTGTTTGCAGTTGCAGGTGAATGCAGCTTTCTTGGGGGCCACTGGTAACAAGTGACACTTGTGATTAGGCTTTCCTGCCCTCCCAATCTTCAGGAAACAGGAATTTGGACAGGTACCAAGTCTCTGGTACTTAGGAGAAGCACTTTTTTTCTGCCTGGCACTAGCCAGTCTGCCTTTATAAAGGCCGACTATATGTGTTGTCTGCCACACAAGGAGGTAATTTAGGGGAGCATCACCATAGCAACAGTGATGTAATTCCAGGCAGCCCTATAAAGTGCTCAGCTCTAGTGAGTGAAAAATTAAGTGTTTTGTATCCACGTCTGCACTGTAGATGCTGCTGGTGAAGGCAGCAGTGTATTTTTAGTATTTTTATTGTAAAGGAGTGTTTGAAGTTGCAGGTGAATGCAGCTTTCTTGGAGCCACTGGTAATAAGTGGTACTTGTGATTAGGCTTTCCTGCCCTCCCACTCTTGAGGGGGCAGGAATTTGGACAGGTACCAGGTCTCTGGTACTTAGGAGAAGCACTTTTCACTGCCAGGCACTGGTTAGTCTGCCTTTATAAAGACAGACAATATGTGTTGTTCACAACACAAGGAGGTCACTTAGGTGACTGCCACCATAACAGGCAATTCTATAAAGCACTCGGCTCTAGTTACCAGAGCTGAGCATGAAGCGGAGGAAACATGGGCAGAGTCCAGCAGCATCTAATGGTGTCACACAAAGAAGAGGGTAGAGGGGCCAGTAATATTGAATCCAAAGACAAACAGAAGGTGAGACAGAACAAGAAAGGGGTCTGTTACCTGATATAAAGTAAAATGTTGAGCCATAGATCAATTTTTCACTCTCTGTGAGGGGCAAGTGATGAAAACAAATCATGGATATGACAAATGTGACTACACCTGATAGACAGATTGGGGTGATATGTGACAGATGTAGTAAATTTAGTAGCTCACCAACAGATGGTCTAGATTACACAACATGTGAACAATGTGTGGAAATAAAGGAGTTACAAATTAAAGTACTCAGTTTACAGTTAGAGGTAAAGTACTTGCAAACAGCTATTAAGGAAAGAACTGATAGTTGTACTGAAATTTGAGGGGAAACAACATGGAACTACAGCTGTAACATATGCAGGAAGAGGACAAGAGAGCATGAGGGAGACATTTCAGTACTATTACCCAGCTCCTACAAAAATTCCAAGAAGGGCAGGAGAGCAATGGACTTTCAGTTACCATTGAAAAATCAATGTGCCCCATTAAGTCAGTTTATGGATGGGGAGGAAAGCAGGCAAATAAGCTATTAGCAACAGTCATTGACAGTGATGAACTAGAGGATGAACAACAAGGGGAAAAATACAAATGAATAAGGTTAATTGCAAGGTACAAGCAAATAAGGAAACTTTACATAATCAAGGAATGGAAGACATGGATATACAGAATACAGAGGGTAGAAATACAGAAAGGAAAATACATATTCTGGGGGACTCAATCATAAGGTTTACAAACCATATAACAACTAAGAACAATAAAAAACAAAGTTATTAGTTGTTGCTTTCCAGTTGCAGTTGTCAGGTACACGTTGACTTTAGTATCAGAACTAACAGAAAATATCTGAAGAGGTAATAATCCTCATACATATAGATGCGAGCAATGTCAGAGGTAATACAGTAGAAGATATATTTAATGCCATACAAGTGATGCATAAACTAGTATCTACGGCAAACTGAAAGCTAATTTATTCAGAGGTTCAGTACTTCCAATTCCGAGAATGAACTGGGTCATAAACAAAAAAAATACTTAAATTGAATAATTGGATCCACCAATGGAGCCTGGTTCATTGTATAAGTAACATTAAGTCATGGGAGATTTTTGATGGAAACAGTGCTCTTTATAGTTACGATAAATTACATCTAAGCAGGAAGGGTAATGATAGGTTAGCTATACTTTTCAACGATATTATTAGACAGACATTAAACTAAGTAAATGGGGGAATAGGGAAGACCTAAGGTGAAATCAAATCCAAATCAGAGAAAATGGTAAACAGAATGAGAAAATATTCCAAATGACAAGGAATAAAACATTAAGCCACAAATGGTAAAAGTCCTACTCACAAACTCTAGATGCCTAAGGAAGAAAAAGGATGAATAGAAGCATTGTATGAGAAATAACAATATAACAATATGCACTGTGACAGAAACATGGTTTGTACAAGGGGACTGAGATACAGAAATTGAGGGGTATAATGGTTTTAGGAATGACCGAACAGGTAAACGTGGGGGAGGGATAATAATATATATCATGGATGACCTACAGGCTACTGAATTTCATCCTATAGGAAACGTGGTACATAATAACAAGCTTATATGGTTTAAAGTTCAATTAACCACTCAATTGCATACACTATGTTTAGGGTATCAAGAACCTAATTCAAGCATGACAGATAACGCAGACTTTATTCATGTTCATGAACAAGCAGACATTGAAGGTGACTACATATTGATGGGCAATTTTAATTTTCCAAATATTAGCTGGAACAAGTTAGAAGGTACTACAGGCCTAGAAAATAGATTTATTGAGATGTTCATACAAAGGAATGTGGACCAATTAATTTGATAAGGTACAAGGGAAGTAAACACCTTGGATTTAGTACTGTGTAAATTTGAGGAAAACATTAAAAATATAACTGTGGAAGGGCCCTTTGGAAACAGTGACCACAACAAAATCATGCTAGAAATTAATTTGGAACTCCAAAAAGTAATAAGTATAACCACTATAAGATGATATAACAAAGCAAATTATGAGCAAATTAGAAACTGTCTAATGGAAAGCAAATGGCAAGAGGAACTGAAAGATCTAGGATTGAATGCAATATGGAAAAAAAAATAAGCAAAACTTGATCACCGTGTTAATACCTGGGTGCCAGAACTACCAAAATATAATCAAAAAGGGAGAATTCCAGCATGGTGGGGTAAATCAGTAAAGGCATAATCAGAAAAAAAGAGAAACGATATAGTAAATATAGACATGATCCAGCAGATACTAACTGGGATAAATATAAAAATGCTGCAAGTAAAAGTAGGGGTATAATTAGAAAATCCAAAGCACATGCAGAAATAGAAATGGCAACAACTGTTAAAGATGACAAAAAAAGCTTCTTTATTTATGTGGGGTCCTTAAGAGGCAATCAAAAAGAATGTGGTCCTTTGGAAGTGAATGATTCCTTAATTTGCAAAGAACAGGATATGGCAAATGAACAAAACAAGTACTTTCTAATAATATTCCAACCTAAAGAATTGTATAATACTTCACATCTGGATGAAGGTAGATCAGACACACTATCATTTACACAAAATAACATTTTAAATAAACCTACAAAAATTTAATCTGAAAAATCAATGGGACCTGATGGTTTGAGTACGAGACTTCTAAAAGAACTGACAGACTAACTTGCTGGACTAATTACACAACTCTACAATGCATCAGTTAAAGAGGGTAATACACTAGATGAATGGAGAGAAGTGAATGTGATACCAATACATAAGAAAGGAGATAGGAGACAAGCCTGTAATTAGAGATCTATAAGCTTGTCCTCAGTGTTGGGTAAGGTATTGGAAGAACTAATATATGAACATATTATGGAACATGTCAAAACAGAGGGACAAACTGATGTAACACAGCATGGATTTGTACGAGGAAGGTCATGTCTCACCAGTCTACTATACTTCTTCAAACTGATTAGTGCTGCTCTGGATGTTGGACTACCTGTGGACATAATATTCATTGATTATACAAATGCTTTTTATTCTGTCTCTCACAAAATTCTGATAGAATAGCTGGTAAAAAATGAAATAACACCCAAACATAGTAAAATATGTTTGCAGCAGGTTGCAGAACAGAAGACAGAGAGTGGTGATTTGAGGTTACTATTCCGAGTATAGGGAGGTGACCAGCGGGGTCTCTCAGGGGTCGATGTTGGGTCTTGCACTGTTTAATATTCTTGTCTCTAAAATGCAAGCATCAGATAGAGCACAGAAATGCAAATATGCTGATTACAGCAAAATAGGGGGCAATAGTTAACAATGAGGATGCAGTTGAAATGTTGCAGGCAGAACTGACAAGATTAGAACACTGGGCAAAACAAAATAAGATATCTTTTAATGGAGAGAAACACAAAGTGATGCACCTTGGGAAGAGAAATGGACACTTTACCTATAAACTTAACAATACTATCTTAAAGGTAATGGATGCTGAGAGGGACTTAGCAGTAATGGTGACCAACCATTTATCCTTCAATACGCACATTAGGGAGACAGTTAAAAAAACGTAATAAACTCATGGCTTGTATTTTCACAAACATCAAGAGTAGGGACACTCTAGTAATTGTCCCACTGTCTGGTGCAAGTCACATTAAACTGTTCCTCCAATGGGTTATGTAAGCATTCTGATTGAGTTACATAAGTGTTGCCAGATCCAGCACAAAGCCTTGCATAAGCTTTTTTTTAAGAGATAAAACTCAGTTTTGTATTGTATTGTGATTGGACTACAGATGCATTCCAACTGAGCTGCAAAAACATTTTACAGACATCACTCTTGTGCCTTGTGGATGTGCCAGTTGAGGATACCAGATCTTTTGAGTGTACCACAGCTGCAGGTGTAGGGTGCAAAATTGCTCTCATTTATTGTCCACCAGGTAGTGAGAGTCAGTTTTTGTAGGAGGTCACGGACTTCGTCGTCGATCTGGTATTGAACTCCCCCAGGCTGATGGTACTCAGGGACTTCAATGCCTGGATCGACAAACTCTCACAGTTTGGTCAAGACTTCCTCCATCTTATGAGTTCTCTGGGCTTTACACAGGTGATTTCCTCTGCGAATGACAATAGGCGGTCACTCACTGGATCTGGTTTTCTTCATGGGGTTGGAATCCTCAATCTTGGTGGTGGAACCAATTGGATGGTCGGGCCATCACACCATCAGGTTCAATTTTCTGGCTCCCCCTTATAGGCTTGCTCCTATGGAGATTGTTCACTACTGTCCATTATGGGGTTTGACTCCTGATGGCCATATGGTGGTATTGGACCTATCAGGAATTCCGGAGTCAAGCGATGGTCCAGAGAACCTCCTTCAGGCTTTTAATTGAGCCGTGGAGGAGGCTATGGATTTACTCACTCCATTCCGCGTTCACCCGCTTACATTCTGCCCTCAGTCCCCATGGATCGATGGGACTTTGAGGCGGAGGAAGCAGGCAGGGCAAAGGCTAGTGTGCCTGGTCCAGAACTGCCTTGGATGCTGACAGACTTAGATTGATGGAGCATTATAAGCTCTATCAGTCAACAATCTCCTATAAGAAGGCAGAATTCCTGTACATGGAGATTACTGCAGCACAAAACTGACTAGCTCAACTGTTCCGGATGGTGGACAGACTGTGCAATCCAGCCTGTCTATGGTTTTGGACGGCCTTGACGCAATTGGAATGCGACTAGTTTGCTCACTTCTTTGCTGATAGGTTTGCCAGCACCAGGACGAAGATTCACCAATTGCACTCTATGGGGGTTATGGGTGGATGCAGCGGGGTCACAGCACCTTCATTTTGCTGGGTCAGTTTTGACCGACCTATGATCAATGATATCATGTGGTTTCCCTGGAGTGTGCATCCGACTTACTGTAGTTTAAACCCGGGCACTACTCGCCTTTTAATGGGGTGTGTAGAAGTAATAAGCCCGGTACTAGCAGAGTTAATCTGGTGTTGACTGGAGTTGGGGACGTTTCCTAGCTCCTTGAAGGTGCCAGTGGTTACCCCCTTTTCAAAAAGCCTTCTCTTGACTCAGCTCTTCCTGCAAACTACTGGCCAATCTCTAACCTTCCCGTTATTGGAAAGGTTATTGAGAAGGCTGTCACACAACAGTTAGAGAACCATCTTACCATCCATGCTATCTACGATCCTCTCCAGTCTGGTTTCTGTAAGAGACATAGTACTGAGACCACTCTGGTTCAGGTATTTAATAATCTCCTAATGGCTAGAGGCCAGAAGTGCCATTCCATTCTGATTCTTCTGGATCTCTCTTCAGCATTTGATAAGGTGGACTACGGGGTGCTTCTTGATCACCTGCAGTTCATCTGTGGCCTGTCTGGTACAGTCCTCAGATGGTTTCATTCTTTCCTCACTGGTAGGTCGCAGAAGGTTGTTTCAGGGATTTCATCCTTTGAGTCCTACTCCCTACTAAGTGGGGTCCTGCAGGGCACAGTGTTGTCCCCATGCTATTCACAGTTTATATGTTTCCATTGGGAGACATTATAAGGTAGTACGGGCTGAGTTTTCACTGCTATGCAGATGATACTCAGCTGTACATGTCTTTTGTGCCTGAACAGGATAGTGCGCTCTCGGTCTTTTCGAACTGTCTCGCTGAAATCTAAGGCTGGATGAATTCCAGTTGGCTTAAATTAAACCCTGACAAGACTTAGGTATTGGTGGTAGAACCAGGTTGCCAGTCTGGGGGGGCGGTTGCTGGGATGCCTTCTGGGCTTTGGCTTGGAGACTCCCAGCTCCTGACCTCTGAGTGCATGCAGAGTCTGGGGGTGATATTTGATGATGAGCTGACCCTGCATTCGCAGGTGTCTGCCATGGTCAAATTATACTTTTACCACCTAAGAAACATCTCCCAGATTAAGCACCTAGTTCTGCCTGATGATTTGCTAACTTTGGTTCACGGCTTTGTGACCTCGCGGCTTGACTACTGTAACTTCCTATACCTGGGACTTCCTGGGATTCATTTCCACCACCTGCAACTAGTGCAGAATGCTGTGGCCAGGTTGTTGTGTGGGTTCACCTGATCCAGCCACATTACACCGTGCTACGCGCCTGCATCTAGCCGTCTCAATGGTCGATCACCTTTAAAGTTGGCTTGCTAACTTTAGATCCCCTACATGGTTTGGGTCCAGGTTACCCACAAGAGCTTCTGGTGTCCCTTCTGCCCTGTCAAACCACTCCACTCAATTGATAAGGGATTGTTAGATATTCCCAAGGTACATTTGAAATCTTCTGGAGCTCAAGCATTTGCTTTTTTGGCCCTACCCTGTGGAATTCTCTACCTCGTCAGGTGAGAGAATGCCAGACAGTGGAGAGCTTTAAAACTGCTTTAAAAATACATCTTTTTGGATGTGCTTTCTCTGCTGATTAATATGCTCTTGTTATTTTTATTAAGTATTTAATACTGGGTATTTATACTAAGATAGGAGTTTACTTATTCTTATGTGTATTTATATATATATTTTTTTTGATTATTATTTATCATCCTGGGACACCTCTCTGCTCCCCTGTAGATCTCTCATCCCATCCGGGGATCCGGCCACCGTCCATCTCGATTGGGACTGCTGGCACCCTGAAACACCTGCAGCTTTCCCTCCGGCAGCGGGCTGGCAGGGAGCTCCCTAACTCCACACCCTCATGGATCCAGTTCAGGTGCCAGTTCCTGAAAAACACTTGCAGACAGCCATCAAGCTGCGTGAGAGGTGCCACATTTTTGCCTTGTTCTCTCCTCCCTTTTCTATTATGAGCCATGGGCGTGCAATGACACCAGTGGGGGCAGAGGCGCATATGTCCACCTGTCTCTCCCTCAGGCATCTGCCCAGACTCCTCCCAATGCTGTCACCCATGCCTGACCCCAGCCCCACCAGGGGCAACTAGACATTGGAAGGTGAAACTCCCTCCCCAGAGAAGGAAAGCAGTCCAACGGATGCTCCATCCTTCTCCTTCCCACTCAACCCACGGCAACCCACGCTCATTCCTCGAACTTGGGTCACCAGTGCAGCACACAAGGTAAGCCATCCAGCACCTCATCCATCAGTGCCATCGGGCCTGTGTATTTTATATTTTTATCTGTGGTTGTACAGTGCTTTGTTATCTTGATATTGCGCTTTAAAAATAAATTTTACTTACTTACTTAAGCACCGAAAAACAATGCAATATGAGTTGCCAATGCATTGTCAACAGTAAAAAACAATGCTAAACCAACTCATTGGTGAAACAGTTTAATGGGACTTGCACTGTTCTCAAAATTGGTTAGGCCAAAATTGGAATACTGTTAGCCCTTTAGTGCCCTGCAGAGTGTGGGTAGCACTGCATTAGTGGAGAACGTGCAGAGTAGGACAACAAAATGGATACAAAACATAAAGGGTACAAATTGCAGTGAGAAACTGAGGCTTTTAGAATTATATTCATTACAATACAGGAGAATATGTGGGGATCTCTGTTTGATACTCAGTGCAACAAAAAGTGAGGAACTATGGGAGATCCTAGAACTGATTAAACATCAAAACAACAAAAATACTAGATCTCATAGATTTACATTGAATAGTATAGTAAATAAAACTAATAAAAGACAAAAATGGTTCATTCAGAGGGTTATATTAGACTCCGGAACTCACTACCAGAAGCTGTGGTTAACAGTGAAAGCATGCATATGTTTAAGATGGTATTTGATATGCAAATGGGATCTGAGAGGTGGCCTTTTCCACTGAAAAGTGGTGAGCTATACATAGGTCTTTAACTTCCAATGCTGGTATGATACCTATGAACCTAAGAAATATGTTTTCAGTATTGCTGCTTTTTTTATTTCTCCATCCTCTCATCCCCCCTTCCCCTCTGAGCTGTACAATTCTTCCCCTGGTCTCCTTCTTTCACTGATGTATCTATAGAATGTCTTATCCCCTTTCTTGACTGTATGTGCTATTCTTTCTTCTGCCTGCACCTTTGTGATACTAACTGCCTTCCCTACCTCCCTCTGGATATTTAGATACACCACCATGTCTTCTCTTCTCTGTGTCCCTTTGTATTTTCTGAAAGCCAGCTTTTTGGTCCTTATTTTCTCCACTACATAATTCGAGAACCACATTTTATTCCTTCTTTTGCCCTTATTTCATTGACCAGTGCACTAGCTTGTCACCTCCTCTATGGCTTTATTAAGATGTGCCCACTGTTCTTCAACTCCCCCAACTTGCTTCCTCACCAAAGCTTCTTTGATACATATCTCCTTCCTAGCAAAGTCTACCCTCCTGAAATCTAAGACCCTCACATTTGTGTGGCTTGACTGTGACCCTGTACTCATGTTAAACCAGAGTGTGTGGCAGTCACTGGCCCCTTGGCAACCTTTCACCTTGACTTCTGAGATTCTAGCCCCATTGGTCAGTACAACATCTAGGACCACACTGTCCCTGATGGGTTCTTACACTAACTGCCTGAGGCCTGCCCCCTTAAAGGATTTCATAATATATTGGCTGCTGGTTGAGGCAGCTGCTGGGAAGCTCCAGTTTACATCTGGCATGTTAAAATTATGGGAGGTGTGGAACTTGCAACATAAGACATATGGGGAGAGTTTAAAGGACCTCAGAAAATTTAATTGTGAAAGTATTTGTCAAAATGTTATAAAATGTTATGGGTTTATGGGATATTACTACATTTATATTTATACCCAGTCTCATATTTCTAGCCCCAAAGGTGCCTGAGTTATATGCAGATAAAGATTTTCATGAAATTTCACAAAAAAAATAAAGTGACAGAGTTTGAGTAGCTAACATTTTGAGATGATGTGTTCTAATAGGATGATATCTGGCACACCATTAGAACCCCTCCTGAAATGTAATTATGCCAAATTCAGATCTCTAGTTTAATAGATGACTGAGATATGACCAAGTTAATACATTTCAAAATTCCAATGAATTTCATCCAATTTTAAGTTTCAGTTATTTTGGTCTATTTTTCAAAGTAATATGCAAACAATAACATACCCTCCCCCATATCTAGAGGTATAAAGGTGGAACTATACCCTGAGGAGGGAGGCACTGTACAACCAAGTCACACAGCCTAGAAAATGGAAATGTTCATTAACAGGTTTTTCATTGTTGTGAGTAGGCTTCGCATTGCTGGGGAGCCAGCACATTCAATCAACCAATCAAAATCTTTATTTATCCAGGTGGGCACCATTGAGCAGGGCTCATTTGCAAGATGGACCTGGTCATACAAAAATCATAATACACTAACATGGTAAAACATCATGCAATATTATACAAAGAAGAAAAATATACATATGTACATCAACATTTGATTGAGAGGGCCTTTACAACAGATAGGCTCATAACTAGGTACAGCCAGAATGTTCACTTTAAAGAAGAGAGAAAGACAAGAAGAGGGATACCAGCTTAGGAAGAAATGATGGGGTTAGAATAGTTAACTGGCATACTTCAGGGAAGGGGGTGGAACTTGGACATGGCTAAAGAGAGGCAGAGAAGCTGGAACTTTGGTAGGGAGAGAGAGAGAGGGGCAGGGCAGGAGGCAGGATGGGAAAGATGGAAACTGGAAAATAGGTGAGCTAGCATTGTGGGAAACATTTGCAGGATTTCTTCATGAAGCGGTTATAGAGTGATTTGAAAATATTCAGGCTAACAGGACAACTCAGCTTCAAGTTTTTTTGCATATTGTTCCACAAGGAAGGCAATGAGAAACTTATGGCAGCTCTGCTGAAACAAGATTTGACCTTAGGTAATTGCAAGACAATTAGGGAATAGCTTCTTAGAGCATAGGCACCTATCACACTCAGGGAAATACAATCAGAGAAGTATAGGGGGAGCTTGTTGGTATCTGCTCTGAAAGCCCATAAAGCAGCATTTCTATTTCTCCAATAAAGAAGGGAAGTCCAGCCCACCCCAGTGTACAAGGAGCAATGGTGCGTGGAAAGTGGAAGGCCCATTATGAACCTGATTGCTCTGTGGTATAGGGTGTCCAACTTAGCCAGGGCAGAGGCAGTACAATGGCTATAGAGAAGGTCTGCATAATCTATTAATGAAAGGAATTTTGTCCCTTAGGGAGGCACTGCAGGGGCAATGATTGTTAGAGCACATGGCATAAATAGTTCTTATCAAGTGAAACCAATGTTCACTCTCGAATCTAAATTGCAAAACTGATTTAATATGAAGATTCATTTGATAAATCACTCCATGGAGCATGGAGGTTACATGTAGCGGTGGGAGCATTCATGCAGGCAGAGGATCTGATCATAAACTCTGCATGCAATCTCTTTTTGCAGCAGTTTGACTTAAATCTATGCAGAAATCTCCTTGAGACAAGAAAGACTTAATTTCCTGGCAGCAAAATTTAGTTGAGGGTCGAGAAAGGCCTTCCCAAAAGGATACTAGAACTATTTGCTGCACTTCCATCTCATATTCCTTCTTTCATTTCTACCCAATAAAACAGGCATAACTTTATTCTTTCTTTTAGTCCCAATCACATTCTGATTGAGGAAGCACTGAGACAGCACCAGTCATTTTTACTGCCCCAATCCCATTCTTCATTTGCCCTCTAAACTTGGGGTTATTTACTCACAGGTGGAGACACTTTAATGTTGAGACTATCTTCACTTCTGTTACCGATGTTCACTTTAGCATGAAAGGCACTATAGAAAACCCTCCTGCCACCCAGTCACTGATGCCATATACTTGTGTCTGCCCCAGCGGCTGTTATGCAAACCCATGACCATTCCAGAACTTCCGCACTTTCCACTCATACAGCAATTCTAATTTCAGGACTGCTTTCACCCAGGAGACCCAGCTGATGTGCCACATGGAGCATCCAGGTAGACTGCCACCCTACCTGAGGTCTCAAGAGCCACTCCCCAAACAGGACTACTCATGAATCCACAGGTTGCAAAATCATGAGCTCCAACACTACAGTGGCCCCATAGTCTGAGGAATGGGGAGTAGTCAGCCACACTGCACCCCCAATGATCCAGGCTGCGACTTCTGATCCACATATAAGGCCTTCTCTACAATGGCAACCTGGCCACAGAAACCTCCTGCACTCACCCATGGATGAGAATTTTTTTAGCAACACCCCTCCATCAGGGTTTACCCATACTAAGGTAATGAACATCACATGGTGGGCTCCAAGTCTTCCTCTCTTATGGGCTCTGGCTCCTGCAAACAGCACAGATGGTTCCATATATTAGTGTTTCACTGGTCCCCTGACTTCTACTGACTGAACTGCCACATAGCTATTGTGGGTCTTTGAGGGAGGTGGGCCAGGGTGGAAAATGGCCGATCCTGGCCCACCATGACCCTTCAGCTGAACTTGTGGCCCACTCCTGGACTTCTAGCTCTCTCTTCCCCTGAAACCACCACAAACTCCAACTCTCCTTGGTGGCAAAAAAACCCATCTTATACCAAAGAGGTGGGCACCCTCCTGGCCATGGGTGGTCCCAACACCCCAGACATACATGCACCAACACTTCCTGAATATCCACAGGAATTTATCTAGTAAGATCTCAAAAGGGTACATACAAACAAAATCTGGCAGGTATTTAGGTACTATTGACTTTCATACGTGTACTAAATTTCAGAATCCTGGCTTGAAAGGACTTGAGTTGTTTGTGGTCAAACTTTTAATCTAAATTTAAGTTTCATTTTTTTCCATTTAATTTTAAAAGTTATTATCCAAATTTCCACACAGTTTCAGGATTTAGAGTAACTTGCAACATGGATATGAGCACCACATTTTAAGTATCAGGTTTTAAATGGGTCTGTGGTACAGGCAGTCAAACACTTTGCCAACAATTTCTAGATTAGATAGTTTTAGTATAATTTTGAATGCATACATTGAAATGTTATAAAAGTTTGCCAGTATTGGGGTTATCAATACATTTATATGTGTGCTTAGTTTCAGATTTTTAGCTCTAAAGATGCCTGAGTTACACTACATGCAGATAAAAGTGTTCTTCAAATTTTCAACAAAAAATTACATTAAAGACTTTGAGCACCTATAATTTTGAGACAATGTATTCTAATGTCAAGATATGTGGCTCACAGTTAGATCCCCATCAGCAAACAGCAATGCCACATTTCAGATATCTAGCACAGTTGATATCTGAGTTATGACCAAATTTATAAATTTGAAAAGATTCTGCAAATGTTTGTCTAAATTCCATGAAATTTCACACAATTTCTTAGACTTCTGTTGAAATTCCTGAAATTTAGAATTTTATCAGTTCTGCATAGGTCTATTTAATGCTGTTTTTTTCCCTACAGTGCCTCCTGTCCCATGTGACAGTAATGTGTCCAGGACGATACATTCAGTAAGCACTGCTTTACAGTCAATTTTACAGCAGACAGCTGGGATTTTAAGTCACTTTCCTTTTCCAATGGGCACTGAAAGCTACAGAAAATTTGTAGCTCAGTAATCACTTGTGGTCTAATTGACTGGGTATCCTGTAAGAAAACAATAGAGTGTTTTCTTGTTATTGCATTGCTGACCTAGGGTGATTTGTCTGCTTTTTTATGGCTGGGTGTAGTCTGATGAAATTAAAAGCATTAAAAATTAATTCCTGCTGTCTAGACCTAGAAAAAAATTTAGAAAACAGAAATATTGAATTATTTAGTTGAGGCTAGAACTAAGGCTTCTATCTTCAGTTTACTGCTGTTTTACTTTCCCTCATTGAATCAGTGGTCCTGGATGTATCACTGTCACATGGCACAGGAAGCATTGTAGGATAAAGAAGAACAATAAACAAATCTAGCATGGGGATCTCCAGAGGCCATGAAACTAGCAGGCACATTTAGAAAAAGAAATCCTAATAGCAGACAAAGAGAAGGACACACCAGGACTAAACACACAAGTCAAAACCCTGCACAACATACTGTATGTTTCTTCAAATTTTGGCTGTAGTACACTTTAATGATATTTTCCACTTACCTTTATTGAAGTACAGTACTGCTCTTAGGGAAAGGGTTTCCTTTTTTGATGTGTTCAAAATGCGCCTTCCATTTTATTTACTCGTAGTTGTTAAAACAAATCATATTAATGTATTGTTTCCTATTCTGTTTTGCCAATATACCGTTTATAATCCTTTGTTTCTGTTTGTTGATTACTATCAAGACTTTGGCTTTCTTTTCATTGATGAAAAGCTTAGGTGGAGAAGAGATTAATGGGAGACTGCTTAACTGTTGCTGTAAATCATGAGTTGTTAATGCCAATACTGTAATGCATCTACATAGGCAAGGATGTGGACATGCCATTAATTTATTGCTCGAATAAAATAATTCTGATTATATAATTGGTGTATTACTTCACTGATATACAGATTAAACAGCATGGGTGGAAGAACACATGTTTATTTTACATCTCTCCTGACAGTTATCCATAAGGAAGGATTCTTTTTGATTGTAATGAATTCTTGACCTGGTATTTGATTATAGATTTAGGACAATATTAAATAGGCTACAATCACTCTTCAGTGAAATGGGTTTCTAAAATGGTAGTTTTCAAGATATTGTATGGACTCTGGTTTACCATGACTGAGAAAAGGCAAAATATATAGGGGTCCAAATATATGGAATTATATCCCAGTACACCTAAGAAGTAATACAAACTCAATAAAACAAGGTAAAATAAAAAGTTGGTTACTAAAGGAAAGTCATAAACCGTTAAGAAGTTGTCCAGACTTTGTCATGGATTAATATCCCTTGTTATTTTTATCTTGCTTGTAGCCTGTTGAATATGGCATGTATGTAAACATGTTATATACATAACTTATTATGTGTAGATTAGTGTTATTGTCTAAATGTTTGTATGACTACGTTACTTATGGTACCTATTGTAAATAAGCCATGTGCTTAATTGATGTTTTAACCATGTTTATGCTTTTTCATTTGAATTAAGAAGAATACAATATTATTATACTCTACTCTAAATTTCATTTTGTCGACTGCAAAAAACAGTATTGACACCAGTGTCAACAATGCTAAAATCCATTTTTACCGCTGTTTTGTGCTGGACACTTATTTCATCATTTTTTTACTCCAGTAGTGTGCATTTTTGTTACTTTGACTGCTATTGTAGATTATCCCCTATACCTATTAAAAGTATTTGTAATATGGCATAGATGGATGAGCACAATCTTTACCTAGATTTGCTTTGTCTAATATATGTACTGTATACAGACATTCCACTGTTATCCATCCCTGTCAATCCCAATAATTAAAATTATACATTTTGTGCATGTATATCGTATATGTCTACATGTCAGTTTTCGTCCTCTTTGTACTCTTCAGTGCCCTCTCCCCCAGAACATGCAGTATCCAGTCTTGTCTCAGTGTGCAGGCCTTGCCCTTTACAAGTCTAAAACTACTGATTAATTGATTATAAAATAATATATACTGAATACATTGAAATGATGAACTGCAAAATTTTAAGAAAAGGTAGTGCTTATAAATGTGCAAAAAGATAAGCATGTACAAAACTGTGCAAAAACAGAGATTTTCAGCTAAGCGAAAAACTGTAAATACAATAAAATAGTGTTCAGATACAAACAGTGCAATTCGCCAGCTAAACTAAAACCTATAAATAAAGATGTGCAAATGTGTAGTGTTTATAAATGTGCAAAAAGACTAACATGTGCAAAACTGTGCAACAAATCAGTGATCTTCAGTTAAATGAAAAATGATAAATACCATAAAATATTGTTCAGATACAAACAGTGCAGTTCACCAGCTAAACTAAATCCTGTAAATAAAGTAAGAAGTGCAAATATGGTGTACGCAGATTGTTGGAAATCATGGAGAAATGCACATGAAATGCTGTCAACAAGACCTACAGGAATATATACAAATGTTCAAAAGTGGTATAGAATTCAAAACACTGCACCAAAAATCATAAATACAATTAAAATATGCTTAAATCTAAGTAAATGAGCAAGTGGAAATAAATTAAGGAAATGTGCTACAATAGAGGTGTAGCCTGCCTGAAGCATTAGCGATCTGGGATTTAGACAGAATAGGAAGGATGGGAGAGGGAGTGGGGGGAGCAGACAGTGGTGCTACTCCTGAGTACCAACAATATGCCAAACCAGTTGGTTAACCCTGAGTACCAACAATATGCCAAACCAGTTGGTTAACTCCCTGAGTACCAACAATATGCCAAACCAGTTGGTTAACTCCCGAGTACCAACAATATGCCAAACCAGTTGGTTAACTCCTGAGTACCAACAATATGCCAAACCAGTTGGTTAACTCCTGAGTACCAACAATATGCCAAACCAGTTGGTTAACTCCTGAGTACCAACAATATGCCAAACCAGTTGGTTAACTCCTGAGTACCAACAATATGCCAAACCAGTTGGTTAACTCCTGAGTACCAACAATATGCCAAACCAGTTGGTTAACTCCTGAGTACCAACAATATGCCAAACCAGTTGGTTAACTCCTGAGTACCAACAATATGCCAAACCAGTTGGTTAAGACTGTGAAGAACTTCTGTAGACTTGGTGGCAGAGGGGTAGCACACTTAGCCTCCGGGACATTTCCAAAGTCCTCCCTGTGTGAGGCAGGCATGGATGCAGGATTGGATAAGGACTGCTGAAATAATAGTTAAGCAGGGTTGGTGGTGTCAAGGGTACCATTTTGTATGGGACTCGGGAACTTCTGGCACTGAAGACTTACACAGGCCTCAATAGTAGGCCTAACTTTAATAGTAGGGAAGCTGATTAGTGATCAAAGAGGACCTGAGACTGCCTAGGACCTCAGACTACCTAAACAGTAACAGGCTACAGGAAAGTAAATAGAATGGAAAATTAAATGAAACTAAACTTAAATGAAACTTGTACACCTAGGACAATAAGCACAAAACCATGAAAATGCCAACAGAACATTGCCACTTATTATACATCAGCATAGATGATGTCGCCAAATTGTCCATCAGTATGTTTCTCCATTGATCTGTGCAGATTTGCCCATATACAGAGAATGAGAGTTCCACATCTGCACTAGAGGCAGGTACCCAGATTGCTTGTCATGTAGCTCTGGCTAGTACTGGTATCAGATTTTCCATTGCATATTAGTACTGCTTGACATCACAGTTTGCCCTTTCTGGCAGCTCTTTTAAGTCCTGATGTATATAAAGTTCCCAATCCTTCTGCAGAGCAGTGCTGTTCAGGCTGAAAAGGAGCATTTCCTCAGCATACTGTTGGACGTCCCTGCTCAGTTTAGCGAGATTATGTGGGTCATATATCCAACAGCTTTTGAAGAACAGAGCTGAAGGATTGGGGTCTAAGTGCTTTACTGATTTTGCCAGTGTTACGGCAAAAATAATGCATTTTGAAAAAATGTCACTTGTTCACGCTTGCCCCGTAGCCTTAAATTTGCTGAGAATCTCATCAATTCTTTCACAGAATAATCCAGTTTTGTACACTCCTGTCCCAAAGTGGGTATGGATTTTGTGTAGTATGTCATATATTGAGACAGCTAAGTGCTTTTCTTTGGACTACAGCAGTTCTATGGTCTCCATGAGGTCTGTGTAATTTTATGCAATGAACAATGTGTGCAACTGAAGCTCTGCAAACTACTCCTCAAATTATTTTTTCAACAATGTAATGGCATTTGTATCACTCAAATAATCTTTAAAGAAATCTCTGAGATGTGTAGGTAGATTGAGTGGTATTTACCAATCTCAAACCAAGTGTTCCAGTTAGTAAGGACAGGAGCTGGTGACAATCTTTGTTTTTCTACTCCCCTCTCCTCCAGAAATGCAGTGTATTCTCTCTTACATTTTGTGGACTGCTGAAAAGCATACTTGATTTGAGCATCCAGCTTGTTCACCAGTTCAAAATGATCTACCCATGTGTCACCTAGCAGGGATAACACATGTGCCCAACAAGCAACATGGATAATGTGGTCTCTAATAATGCCTTTAATAGCATCATTAAAGCATTTGATTATATAAGGTGCATTATCACTCACTAATGCAATCACTTACTCCATTTCTATTTCATACTTCTGCGGTGTCTTCATAACAGCTTGCACAACTGATGAGTGGTTTACTGCAATCAGCAACATTGTGCTGGCAATATAAGACTTACCACCCTCCATCATGAAAATAATATTCACTTCATAGCGAGAGTCTACATCAGTTGATTCATTGGACATGATTGTAAGAGTCTTCCCTTTTACAATCTCAGTAAGGGACACCTCCATTTGTTTTTTGTAGTCATTGCAAGTAGTTTTGATGCAGTGTGTCTGCCTTCAGATATGCTCCGATTTCTTTTATGTACTTTTCCAAATAATCTCTCAAACAGGACCGATCCAATTTTGCAATCGGAATGTTGGCACCACACTAAGCTTTTAAAGTGTCCATCACAATTTTCTCATGAGCAGCTGCTGCAGAAGTTGTGGCACCAAAGTTATTATGCAGAGTTATTTGTCTGACACTTATGTCATTCTTTAGTTGTCACTTGATTGTATGCTTCTTGCTTTTGCGATGAACCACCGCAGTATCCTTCCGAATGTAATCAAATGTGTGGTCACAGAAGCATCAGAACATCTTTTCTCCTTCTTCATAAATGCCGTAAGCTTTGAATTGTACTGCTTGTTTCTTTGCAGTGATGCTACAGATCTTTGCAATTTTCTGTGGTGGATGGGCTGCCATTTTTCCATGAAGTCCAGTTCTCTCCAAAGAAATGCAAATGAAGCACAGTTTAGAACATTAAACAAAGCTGTACAAATGTGCAGCATAAGACTAAGATGTTGGACAGGCTCAGACTAATTCCATGATATTTCAAATTGCAAATCTAGACTGATTAGAAGGTACAGAATAAAGTCTGAGAAACTTGTAATTTATCTGAGATCAGATGCACCACTAATTTTTCCATCAGTACCTACAGCCAATACACAAATTGTGCAATTGTGGGCCCATGGATGAATGAATCAAGTGGAGCAGCAACAGAACAAGCTGTCCACGGAAATTCATAAGACATCAAAATCATCATTTAATTACAGGCCACCATGGATGAGAGTCCAGAAAGGCAGCAATAGATGCTGCCCTAGAAGGTCACAAAAAGGAGACCACTCACCGCTGCTTCCATGGATTAGAGAATTAAGGAGAGCAGCTACAGAAACTGTCCCTAGAAGGTCTCAAATGAAGATAATCACCAGTCACCTCCATGTATAAAAGGATCAAAGGGAGCAGTTATAGAAGCTGGCCCAGGATGGTCCCAAATACAGTAAATCACCAGCAACCTCCATGAATAAGAAAATCAAGGAAAGAATCACGAGAAGCAGCTACAGAAGCTGTTCCTGGACAGTTCCAAAAAGACAGTAAGTCACCTGCGACCTCCATGAATAAGACAATCAAGGAGCAGTATCAAGGGAATCAGCTACTGAAGTTGGCACTGGATAGTCCTGAAATGATAGTAAATCATTCACCTGCAACCTCCATGAATAAGAGAATCAAGGGGAGAAGCTACAGAAACTGGCCCCAGATAATCACAAATATTGCATAGCATAAACAAATGTGAATGACTACTATGTGATACACACAAAGTGTGGCAAAGTTGTTCAGCACAAAATCACCTTTCTAACAGTGCTTTTACATATTGACAACACATTAAGTATCTGTATCTGGTACCAATAATATTAGTTCAGTAAGCCCCATCTCTATTGGCTAGCGAGTAATACAGAGACAGAGACGTAGTGGTGATGACTACAGAAGTGTTGAGAGGAAACAGAAAGCTTTCTGGTGTCAACTGAAATCATTGTGTGAGAGAAAGGGGGTGATTTTTGCTGCCACTTATAGGTGTTTTCAAGAGATAATGAGTTTTTAAAGTCTGGTTTTACAGTACCTTCTGTGTGGGCAGCACTTTTCCCCATGAGGCACAGAGCAGCACAGAGCTCTACAATGAATGAGACATCCCTTGTAACAAGGGACAGTCAAATAGAGGTATGCAGCCAACTCAGAACTACTCTGCTGATGTTTAAAGCACAGCAGGGTATCACTTGTAGAAGGCAGGAGGTAGTTGTGCCATTGTATGTAACACTGGTGAGACCTCACCTATAGACTATAGTACTGTGTGCAACTCTGGGGGGGACTTAGTAAGGACATCAATAGGGTTGAGGTGGTCCAGAGCAAGGCTACAAAGATGGCTATGGGTTTGCACATGGAAGCTTGCAAAATTCTATCATTTCTGCCACAGGAGGTGGGATTGAGTACAGTGGAGGTCTTTAAACATGCCTGGAACATTCATAAGGAAACCTTAGAGGTGCAAAGGGGAGATAAAAGTCATTGACTGGATAGGGTCAGAGGCCACAAACAAGTGTGGAGTTAATAGGCAGACTACCCTAGCAGTCCATATCTGCCAACAATTTCTACGTTAATGTTTCTGTAAAGTTTCTATTTTCTGATCTGTTGACTGCTCAATTTGTACAACGTTGACTGTTGTCTAAATAGTGAGGCTGTACCTTTTTGAAAGTGACTTTTGGTAGCAATTCACAGGCAGCAGCAATTCAAAGACCTAGATTTTTGACTAATCAGCCTGAGAGGATCTCAGTGCCTGGCTTTTTTACTGATTCTATATCTGACCACTCCATCACTTATTGTGTTTGGAGAGTCTCCTCTCCTCAAGTCCCCCACAAAATCCTGCAAGTGAAGGACTTCTACAGCTTCAGCCCTGAACTCTTCTTAAATGATCTTGCACTCACAGACTGTTCTCTGGTTATATCTGCTTCAGTGACCTCAATTGCTCTTGATAACCTCCTTAACATCTTCCCCCCTTTACAGGATAAACATGCCCCTCGTATCAAGAAAAAGAGTTAGCAGTACTATTACCAAGTTGCTGCATGGTGAACTGCTGTCTCTCATGAAAGCTAGAGATAAGCAATGGGGCAAATTTAAAGCCTCTAATGACTTGTCTGATTATCATGGACACTGACGGCTCTGCAATAACTGTAAAAAGTTATATGAATCACTTAGATTGAGTACTGCAAGACCACCCTATTTTCCTCTACTCGGGATCCACAAAAATTCTGGCCCACTGTCAAAACCATAGTCGGTAGCTAATGTAGGTGTGACATTGTGGACATGATTGTAGCTGGCAATAACTGCAATAAATTACCAACCGCTGGAGTATGGCATGGACCCAGCAGACTGGCATACATGTTGGAAAAAATGGTTCTATGCAACTCTGCACATCCACCCCTCCCTCTTCCATCACCAAAGGCCAGAAAAAGAATTTTCCAGCATGTGTACCAGTCTGCCTAGCCTGTCTCTCTACTGATCATCAATGACCAACCACTGGAGCATTGCACTGGCATTGCAGACTGGCACACATGTTGGAAAAAATGTTTCTGTGCCACTCTGCCCATCACTCCTCTCTCCTCCATCAGAAAAGGCCAGAACCATTATTTGCTGGAATGAGTACCAGTCTACCTAGTCTGTCCCTCTGCCAACCATCAATGACCAACCACTGGAGCATGGCACAGACCCAGTAGACTGGCATCTGTGTTGGGAAATATGTTTCTGTGCCACTCTGCCCATCCACCCCTCCCTCCCTCCGTCATCATCAGAGGCCAGAACCATTTTTTGCCAGCATGTGTAACAATCCGCCCAGCCCATCCCTCTGCCGACTATCAATGACCAGCCTCTGGAGCTTGGCATGGACTCATCAGACTAGCATACATGTTGGATAAAATGGTTCAATTCCAATCTGCCCATTCACCCCTCCCTCCTCCATCACCAGAGGCCAGAACCATTTTTTGCCAGCATGTGTACCTGTCCTCCCAGCCCATCCCTCTGCCGACCATCAATGACCATCCACTGGAGCACGGCATGGACCCAATTTACTGGCATACATGTTGGAAAAAATGGTTCTGTGCCACTCTACCCGGCCACCCCTCCCTCGTCCATCACCAGAGGCCAGAACCAGTTTTTGCCAACATGTGTACAAATCGTCCAAGCTCATCCATCCATCAAACATCATCAATGACAATTCACAGGACCATGGCACAGACCCAGTGAACTGGCATACATGTAAAAAAATGGTTCTGTGCCACTCTGTCTATCCACCCCTCCATCCAATGTCTCCCTATTCCAGTACCATTTTTCCCAGCATGTGTACCAGTCCACCAAGCCCATCCCTCCAATGACCATCAATGACAAACCTGCTCAAGCCTCCACCCCCACATCCTCCCACTCTTGCTTTTCCATTTCAATAGCAGCAGGCCCATCCTCCCCCATACTTACAAAAAAAAAACTCACCAGACTATGACAGACATTTAGAAATGCACAGTAGCACAAAGCTGGCAGGGCAGAATGCATGGCAGGCAACTGTGAATTTAAATCAACCACAAAAGCATGGCCACTCTTCCCAACCTATCACACCCAGATGGACACTCTCTCCTCCCAAACGGACAAGCCTGATCACTTTCCTCACTCAGACATACCAACCTGACCACTCTCTCCACCCTGATGGTTCAGTCCTGGTCACTATCCTTACCCCGACGGACCAGCCCGGCTACTATCCTTACCCTGACAGACCAGCCCGACCACTCTCTTCATGATGGAACTGAATGGCCACTCTCTACTGGTACACATGCTGGCAAGCCTTTGTGTGAAGCAAATCAACACAACAGAACAAAAGAAAAAAATACTATGGTTCTCATAAGAGTTGGCGGGAAAGGTTAGGGAATAAGGTAGCATTCAGAATGTATACTCAAATACAGAAGAAGCAGGACAGATAACTGAACCAGTTAGAGCAAAAGGAAGTGGGGAAGGCAATCAGAAGAGTAAAGGCCCAAACTGAGGAAATGACAGCTAATTTAATTAAGAAGGGAAATAAAACCTTTTATAGGTACATTAGGGAGCTAAAAAGACCAAAGGAGGGATAGTGAGGCTTAAGAAAAGGGAGGTGGGGTGGGCAGAGGGTGACAGTGAAAAAGCAAAGATACTGAATGAATACTTCTGCTTAGTATTCACAAAGAAGAGGAGCAGTGGTACCTAAACTAAAAAGTTGAAACACTCTGGATAGGGAGGTCGATACCAGTCCATTTAGAGAAGAAAGGGTCCTGGAAGAACTCCGAAAACTGAAGGTGGACAAAGCAGTGGGGCCTGATGGGATTCACCCGAAAATTCTAAAATAACTAAGGGGAGAACTAGTGACACCACTGACTACCCTTTTTAACAAATCATGGGAGGATGGTGTGGTACCTGAGGACTGGAGGAGAGCAGATGTGATTTCTTTCACAAAAGTGGGAGCAAGACAGAGGCAGGAAACTGCAGACCTGTTAGTTTGAACTCAGTGGTAGGAAAATTGATGGACTCACTTCTGAAGGAAAGAATTGTTGAGTACCTAGAGGCCAGTTGAGCACAGGACCCAAGCAGCATGGATTCACAGTGCAAAGGTCATGTTAGATGAATCTAATTGAGTTCTTTGACTAAGTGACCAAAGTAGTGGACCAGGGAGGGGCTGCGGATATGGCCTATCTGGACTTTAGTAAGACATTTGACACAGGCCCACACAAAAGATTAATAAACACATTAGTCAGCCTGGGAGTGGGTCCCAGGTTTATATCCTGGGTAAAACTTTGACTGGACAACAGGATGCAGAGGGTAATAGTAAATGGAGTCGACTCCTTAGAAAGTAGTGTTACTAGTGGAGTACCACAGGGTTCAGTATTGGGATAGGTCCTTTTTAATGTCTTTATAGGTGACATTGCAGAGGGACTAGAAGGGAAAATATGCCTCTTTGCAGATGACACAAAGATCTGCAGCAGGGTTGATACACAAGGGAGGGTAGAAAGGATGAGAAGAGACTTGGCAAGGCTGGAGGAATGGTCAAAAATATGGCAGCTTAGATTTAATGCAAAGAAGTGCAAAGTAATGCACCTGAGAAAACAAAACCCAGGGAAGAGTACACAATGTGGGGAGGTACTAACACAACAAAATGGAAAGGGACCTGGGGTAGTCATATCAGATGACGAAGGTGGGCCAGCAATGTGAGAAGAGAGTAAGGAGGGCGGGGGATAGCGGGATGTATAGAGAGGCATCAACAATAGAAAACAAGAAGTTGTTATCCCTCTGTACAGACAGTTGGTGAGACCCCATCTAGAATACTACATGCAGTTTTAGAGACCCCATCTCTGCAAGGGCATAGACAGGATGGAGGCAGTCTAGAGGAGGGTAACCAGAATAGTGCAGGGTCTGCACCAGAAGCCATACGAAGAGAGACTAAGGAGCTTAATATGTATACCCTCGAGGAAAGGAAGGAAGGGGGGACATGATAGAAACATTTAAGTACCTCAAGGGAATCAACAAAGTCCAAGAGGGATGCATCTTTCAGAAAAAGAGATGTGCAAAAACAAGGGGGCACAATTTGAAGATAGAGAGGATGGCTCAGGGGTAATGTGAGGAAGTAGTTTTCAAGAAGACAGTGGTGGATGCATGGAATGGCCCTTCTCAGGAGGTTGTGGGAATTCATAAATGCATGGATCTGCAGCTTATCCAATAGGTAGGGAAATGGGCAGACTGGTTGGGCCAAGCGGTCCTTATCTACCATCAAAGTCTATGTTTCTGTGTTTCTATATTCTTCACCCCGATGGAGCTGCATGGCTCTCCCAGCCTCGTTGGACCATACTAGACACTATGCCCACTCTGACGGACCAGCCTGGCCACTATTGTTACACCAAAGAACCAGCCCAGCCACTGTCGTTACCCCAACAGACCAACATGGCCTCTCACCCAACTCCACACCACCAGCACAGCCACTCTTTCCACCCTGACAAACCAGCCCAGACAGTATCCCCACCCCGGCAGACCAGCCTGGACACTCTTCTCATGATGGAGCTGAACAGCCACGCTCCTTACCCCGAAGGAGCCCCACTGCTCTCCCCAACCTGTCGGACCACCCTGAGAGACCAGCTCGGCCACTATCCTTACCTCAATAGATCAGCCCAGCCTCTATCTTTACCCTAATGAACTAAATGGTCAGTCAACCCACTTCACACCACCAGCATGGCCACTCTCCCCACCTCAATGGACCAGCATAGACACTATCCCCACCCAAACAGATCAGCATTGCCTTTCTCCCCAACCCAACAAACATGCACGGTCATTCTCCCCAACCCACCTTACCAGCCTAGCCACTATGCACAGCCAGGCAGAGTTGCATGACCACTCTCCCCAACCCAATGAACTAGGTGGACAATGTCCCCACATCGATGAAGTAGCATGGCCACTCACTCCACCTTCACTAACCAGCCCAGACACTCTTCCCAACCTATCATACCCGCCCACCCACTCTCCCCACCCAGGCAGAGTTACTTGGCCACTCTCCCTAACCTAATGGACCAGCCTGGACAATATCCCCACTCCAACAGACCAGCCTAGACACTCTCCTTACAATGGAGCTGAACGACTACTCTCCTCACCCCGATGGAGCTGCATGGCTCTTCCCACCCCATCAGACCAGTCCAGACACTATCCCCACCCTTACGGTCCAGCTTGGCCACCATCATTATCCAGACGGACCAACACAGCCACTCACCTCACTCCACACCACCAGCATGGCCACTCTCCCCACCCAATGAACCAGCATGGACACCATCTCCACCCTGACAGACCAGCACAGCACCTCTCCCCAACCTGACAGACCAGCATGGCCACTCTCCCCAACCCACTACACCAGCCAAGCCACTGTCCCCACCCAGGCAGAGTTGCACAACCACTCTCCTCAACTCAATGGACCAGCCTGTGCAATATCCCAACCCCAATGGACCAGAATGAACACTCACCTCTCCCTGATGGACCAGCCCAGACACTCTCCTCTCAACAGAGCTGAACGTCCACTCTTCTCACCCCAATGGAACTGCATGGTTCTCCCCACCCTGTCAGACCATCCTGAACACTAGCCCCACCCTGATGACCAGCCAGGCCACTATTTTTACACAGATGGACTAACATGGCCACTATCCTTACCCAGATGGACCAACATGGCCATTTACCCCACTCCATGCCACCAGCAGAGCCACTTTCCCCACCAGATGTACCCCAATGGACCAGCCCATCCACTATCCTTGCCCTGATTGACCAAAATAGCCACTCACTCCACCCCACACCATCAGGATGGCCACTCCCCCCACCCCAACAGACCAAACTGGACAATATCCCCACCCCAACTGACCAGCACAACCACTCACCCCACCACAGCGACTAGCCCGGACATTCTACCCACCCAGACAGAACAGCCCGCCCACCGCCCCACCCAGAAGTACTGCTCAGCCACTTACCCCGTTGAGGCAGAACTGCCCAGCCACTTGCCCCACCCTGGAGCTGCATGACAAGTTACCCCACCCAGATGGACCAGCCTGGACACTATCCTTACTCTGAACCAGCACTGATACTCTTCCCAACCCACCACACCAGCACGGCCACTCTCTTCTTTTTCGGCAAGGGAAGGACCCAGCCACCCAGCCCCATCCCCAACCACCCCACATTACACTCCTTTTATATGGTACCACAGTTGTGGCATTTCCTGTGGCAAAGCAGGAAGGGGCGGATCAGTGAAGCATCCACAAGGTGAGCTCATTTACAGGGGCACTAGTAATTTAACTTGTTATAACAAGTTATAAGAAAAAAAAATCAAACCATTACTTGCATTTTCTTCTTTCTAATTACTCTGACCAGGTTATAAACCCAGCAACTTATCTGGAATGGTTATCATTAACTGCAGCTACTGTAGAACACTTTTCAGAAGGACAGTCTTACAGGATTTAGGACACTGTCCTACATGCTGGGCCATAGGAGATCTTAGGGCTCAGCTCTGGGCAGCATGGGCAGAAATTGCGTGCCTCAAATTTCATATTCAAGAGGAAATACATTATAAGAACCACCCGCCATTTCCCAAACATCCAAAAGAAGAACCTCGACCGCAGAGGGTAGTTGGTCCAGGAGGTTGGCAGGTGGTTAGGAGGGGCAAATTGGGTACCCCATCACTCTGTGCTCTCCAACATACTACCTCCAAAAACCATATAAACACTACAGACAGGTATCTGCCTCTATTTCTGAAATCAAACAAGGGGGCAGAGGACACTACAGAGCAGGACACTGCAGCACAGGAGCTAGCACAACAAAACTTTCCCCATATCAGGAACCAAAATAAAAAAAGCAAAAAGGAAATCCAAAAAACTTCTGATCATAGGAGACTCCATGATTCGGGGAGTTGATACCCATCTCCAACCAGAGGTAATGGTCAGATGTCTCCCAGATACATCAGCGTGGAGAGACACTGACCACATTGCTAAAATTGTTCACAAAGCAGGAGAAAAAATTAACATCCTGGTACACACAGGGACTAAGGATCTTACCAGCCGGTCAGTTGTGGAGACCAAGGAACACCTGACCAGGCTGGGTGACAAACTCTCATCCATTTATTCTGACATCTCCTTCTCTGAGATCCTGCCAGTCTAGGAGAGGGGACAGATGGACGGAAGGTCTGAGAAGGGGAGATAAGGAAGATAAACATGTGGCTCAAGGCCTGGTGCCAGGAAAAAGGACACAGGTTTGTAGGAAACTGGCAACAGTTCTGGGAGCAAAAGATCTTTAAATTGCATGGACTGCATCTGACTAAGAAGGGAGTCAGTGCATTGGGGCAAAAGTTTGACGTCTTTGCAGAATATTTAAACTAGCAAATGGGGAGAGGGGTGCAGCACACATACGTCGAATAGGAAGAACACCTCTCCCCCCTCAGCTAGTGGTCAAACAGGGATTCAGCGTGTTTGCAGTTGATTTGCATCACCATGTAAGAAAAAAGGTCCATCTCCTCATACGACGCACTGGGAAATGCCAAACCTCACCCAACAATTAACACAACGAAATCTGGCCAATGGAAAATCTTGTACACAAATGCTCACAGCCTGGGGAATAAGATCCCAGACCTGCAGGTAATAATGTCAGAGGCTAAACTGGACATAGTAGCAATTAGTGAGAAGTGGTTTACCAGTAACCACACTTGGGAGACTTCAGTACCTGGCTATGTACTGTTCAGAAGAGACTGAGGTGCTAAGGGGGGGTTGGAGTGGTGCTGTATATCAATGAAAATATCAAAGCTAAAGAAATTCAGAATACATATAAGGAGCCAGAAGAACTTTGGGTCACCCTGGAAACAGGAAATGGGACAGCCGTAAGAACTGGGGTTGTCTACAGGCCTCCAGACAAGGTGGAGGACATGGACACATTACTGTTAGAAGATATACAAAAACATGACAGCTAAAGGCGAGGTTCTGATAATGGGAGACTTCAACATGCCGGATACAGATTGGTCAATAACAGCAGGAACATCTGCCAGAACTAGACACATGGTGGATTCCCTGCAGGGGAGGACCTGAAACAACTGGTACAACAACTTACAAGAGACAGGGCTATCCTAGCTCTAGTACTGACTAACAATGAAGGGATCACAGATCTCCAAGTAAAAAGTCACCTGGGGGCCAGTGACCATCACATGGTATGGTTCATTTTGGCCACTACACCTAAATCATCCCATTTCATGGCGAAAATATGGGACTTCAGAGGAGCTGACTTTGATAAGATGGCCAACAGAGTTCAGCTAGCCCTGGCAAAAAGAAACACAGGTGAGGGGTTACAGGCAAAGTGGGCAAGCATTAAGGATGCAATACTTGAAGCAACATCCCATTGTATTAGACAGAAAAGGATGTGCAAAAGAAGAAAGAAACCACTTTGGTTGTCAAATACAGTAGCAGAAAAGGTCAGAGCCAAAAGGCTGGCATTCAGGAAATATAAGGGAACACAATGTGATGAAGAAAGGGAGGCATACCAAACTGCCCTAAGTGAAGCAGAGAAGGCAGTAAGGCAGGCAAAGTCCCAAACTAAGGAAACATTAGCATTAACAGTAAAAGAAGGTGACAAGACTTTCCATAGATACATTAGTGAAAGGAGAAAATCCAGAGGGGGTATTGCTAAGCTCAAAGGGAAAGAGGCATGTGAGGAGGAGGACCCTGTAAAGCATCATCCTAAATAGATACTTTTACTCGGCATTACTGAGAGAAGGTAGGGCAGGGCCCACAGCTCAACACCATGGACACAGGGGAGGGAGGTGAGCACTACTCCCTTCACAAAAGAAAGGGTCCTACAAGAGCTCGCTAAGCTCAGGGTGGACAAGGCAATGGGACCTGATGGCATACATCCCAGGGTACTTAAGGAGCTACGGGTGGAGCTAGCAGAGCTATTAGCAGAACTATTTAGTGAGTCTCTGAGCACAGGAGAGGTCCCCAAAGATTGGAGAAGTGCTCATGTGATCCCGCTCCACAAGAGTGGTAGCAGGGAGGAGGCAGGGAACTACAGACCAGTCAGTCTTACCTCAGTAGTGGACAAGATTATGGATGCTGTCCTTAAGGAAAGGATAGTGCAACACCTGGACTCCATAGGGGCACAGGATCCAAGACAGCATGGGTTTACAAAAGGAAGGTCCTGTCAAACTAATCTCATAGATTTCTTTGACTGGGTAACCACAGTGGCGGACCAAGGGGAGCAGTGATGTCGCCTACCTTGACTTCAGCAAAGCTTTCAACACTGTTCCACATAGAAGATTGATAAATAAGCTGGGTAGGCTTGGGTGGGTCAGAAGTTGGTCAACTGGGTGGCAAACTGGTTGAAGGGAAGAAAAAAGAGAGTGGTGGTGAATGGTATACAGTCAGAAGAGATGCAAGTCACAAATGGGATACCTCAGGGATCAGTCCTGGGGCCAGTCCTCTTCAATATCTTCATTAGTGACATTGCAGATGGACTAGAGGGTAAGGCTTGTCTGTCTGAAGATGACACCAAGATCTGCAACAGAGTACATGATCCAGATTGGGTGGGCAGAATGAGAAGAGATCTGGATAAACTAGCAAAATGGTCAGAAGAGTGGCAACTGGGATTTATTGCAAAGAAGTGCAAGATCATGCACATAGTGAAGAGAACCCTGAAGACACCTATAGGCTAGGAGAGGAGTTGCTGGCAGTCACAAAGGAAGAAAGAGACTTGGACATCATCATCACCAGTGAACTGAAATCATCCAAGCAGACCTCTAAAGTGGTAGGTAAGGCTAGGGGGATGTTAGGGTGTATTAGTAGGGGTATCAAAAGTCGTAAGAAGGAGGTAATAATCCCTCTTTACAAGACACTGGTTAGGCCCCATCTGGAGTACTGCATACAGTACTGGAGGCCACACCTTCACAAGGACATTAACCAAATTGAGGCAGTACAGAGAAGGGCAACCAAAATGGTGCAGGGAATGCATCAGAAGACATATGAGGACAGATTAATGGAGCTCAATATGTATCACGCTTGAGCAAAGGAGGGAGAGGTGATATGATCAAAACATTCAAACACCTTAAGGTCATTAACAAGGTGAAAGAGTCTAACATGTTTCAAAATATCAGGACAAGAGGACACAGCATGAGAGTAGAGGGAGGCCGATTAAGGGGGAATGTGAGGAAATTCTTTTTCACAGAAAGGATGGTGGATGCATGGAATGCCCTACCTCAGGAAGTGGTGGCTATGAATACAGTGCAGGGCTTCAAACAGGCATGGGATAGGCATAAGGGAGCAATACAGATGAGTATGACTAGATAGGCCACTGACAGAACAAAGGCCCATGGCACATTTATAAGGTAGATAAAGAAATGGCAGACTGGATGGGTCTTGTGGTCCTTATCTGCCATCAACTTCTATGTTTCTATGTTTCTCCACCCCCACCAGCATGGCCACTCTCCCTAATCCACTAGCATGTCCACTCACCTCACCCCACAAGCATGGCCACTCTCAGTGCCCCCCTTCCCATCTACACCAGGCATCCAGATCAGTGTCTTCCCCTCCCCAGTCACAACCACCAAAAACAAATGACACATTTTTAACATATTTTTATTGAGTTTTATTATTTCTTAAATGAAGAGTAGTATAATTGGATAGCCAGACAATAACCCTCCATGAGAACATTTGTATTAAATGTCAGGCAACAAATGACACAGGAGTAAAATTGGGACCGGCATACTTGTTTGAAAATATGGTTCTGTGGCAGTCTGCCCGTCCATCCCTCCCTCTAATGTCAGAGGAAAGAACCATTTTTCCAAGTGTGTGTACCAGTTTGCCAAGCCCACCCTTCCACTGATCATCAATGACCAACCACTGAAGCAGGCCACAGACAGAGCAGACTGGCATACATGTGGAAAAAATGGTTCCCTGCCAATCTGTCTGTCTACGTTTCCCTCCTTCATCATCTGAGGACAGAACCATTTTTCCTTAGCATGTGTACCAGTCTGTCAAGCCCATCCCTCCACCGACCATCAACAACCAAGCACTGGAACATGAGATGGACCCAACAGACTGCCATACATCTTGGAAAAAATGGCTCTTTGCCACTCTGCCCTTTCGCCCTTCCCTCCCAGCATCACCAGAGGTCAGAACAATTCTTCCTTAGCACCTGTCCCTCCACTGATTATCAACAAGCCTGAACATCCACCCTCCCACCCCCATCTTCCCTCCCTTGCTTTCTGATTCAAACAGCAGCAGGGCTACCCCCCCAAAAAAGAAAAACTTACCAGACTATAATGACAGGCACTTAGGTAGTTGTCCTTTGGCAGCAGATGGCAAGGCAGATCAGGTCAGCAGCACAGCACAAATTGGGCAGGGCAGAATGCAGGGCATGCAGCATTACAGTCCCAAACCCACCACACCAGCACTGCCACTCTCCCCACACTGACAGAGCTGCGCACCCACTCTCCCCACCCTGACAGACCAGCACGAACACTATCTCCACCCAAATGGACCAGCCAGCCATTCTCTCCACCCTGATGGACCAGCCCAGACAGTATCCCCACTAGATGGACCAGCCTAGGCACTATCCTAAACCTGACAGACCAACCCGGACACTATCCACACCCTGATGGTCCAGCTCAGACACTATCCACACACCAATGGACCAACACAGCCACTATCATTACTCTGAAGGACTAACACAGCCTCTCACCCCACCCCACGCCACCAGCAGGCCACTGTTCCCACCCAAATGGACCACCATGGAAACTCTCCCCAACCCAACAGACCAGTACGGCCACTCACCCTACTCCACACCATGAGCATGGCCACTCTCCCCACTCCAATGAACCAGCCTGGCCACTATCCTTATGCTGATGAACCAGCCTGGACACTTGACTCATGACAGAGCTGAACAGCCACTCTTCTCAACCAGATTGTGCTGCACAGCTTTCGCCACCCCATCGGACCAGCCTAGATACTATCTCCACCCTGATGGACAAGCCTGGCTACTATCCTTACCCCAATGGACCAGCTCGGCCACTATTCTTAGCCCAATGGACCAACATGGACACTCACCCCACACCACCAGCAAGGCCACTCATCCCTCCCAGATGGACCAGCCTGGACACTATCCCCACCCTGGGCAAGCACGGCCACTCTACTCAACCCACCACACCAGCACGGACAGTCACCCCACTCAGCCACTCTCCCCATCCAACCTCACCAGCACGGCTACTTTCCCCATCCAACGCCACCAGCATTGGCACTTTCCCCACCACACCAGCACAGGGACTTTTCCAACCCCACCAGAACAGCAACTCTCCCCAGCCCACCAGCATGGTTACTCTCCCCACAAACCAGCACGGCCACTCTCCCTACCTCAACATCACGGATGCTCTCAATGACCCCCTCTCCACCAATGTCAGGCATCCAGATCACTGTCTTCCCCACCCCAATCACAGGAAGAAAAAATTAAATTTATTTTCTACACATTTTGACTGAATTTTATTATTTCTTACATGGGAGAGAAGAACATGTAGCTAGCCCAGACAAAATTAGAGAACCTTCCTCAATGACATTTGTGTTAAGAAAGTCAGGCAACAACAAACACCGGAGGGCAGAATAAGCATTATTTGGTCCAGTTACCCATGCACCCTCAGCAATGCACACACTCGACAGCCAAAGTTTAACACTTGACTCTGAGACTTTCAATATAAACAACAAACTGCCTGGTCTCAGTCCTACTTGTTTCACCCCTGCCCCCCACCAGGATCTTGAGAACTGTATGGAGCTATTCTGTGGATAACTGGAAAAGAGAATGCTCCACAAGGCCTCAAGTTATTTAAATGTTTAACACTGCCAGCTTAAAAAAAAACACCAGAGAAGGGAACACAATATGGGCTCTGACATGGAAGCAGACTGACTTCACCTTGAAATAAAAAAATTAAAAAAAATTAGCTAGGCCTTAGCCCCCATTAAACTTTGCATTCAATTGTGGCATTTTATTTTATTTTGTATAAATCTGTATCAAATGCTCCCAATATTACTTGCATTTCGTCTGTCACATTCTGAGCCCCTCAAAAGTCAGAAAGCATTTTCTCATAACCAGGGAGCTATGATCTCATTTAAAAATAATAACATTACATGTTTACAGTTCATTTATTTTAAACTAAAAATGTGCAGCATCCGATGGGTTGGATCAGATCAACAGCTACAGTACAGACCAGCAACTACTGGAGCCATGAGAAAATACATTGAATCGTGGTGCACAGTTGTACACTTCCTTTTGCAAAAAGTATTACCTGGCGATGGGCGCTGCATAATATTACTCAAAAACAATACAGTAGTACTCACAAATAGAATTCAGGGTGGAATTAGTATTGAATATTTGAGCAACACCAGGACTCCAGCAGCAAGATGGTTGATCACAAGTACAGGCAGTAGCAAAATAAGAAAGCACGCTACTGCGATTTAACTTTTAAAGACTTCAGATCGCAGCCTCCCCGAGAACAAATGCTATTTCTGTTTTGGTGCCATTTTTCCATGGGCCAGTCAGAATTCTGGGTTTCTGTCCACATCACCTTGTATGTGATAAACCAGTGTCCCTGGATACAGGGCCTGATTTTCAAATGGGAATGCACGCTTGCTACCAAGTCCTGTGTCCCCACAAAGTTTGCTGCACCTATGTACAATGATTTGCTGCAACGTGCACCAAATTTTAAAACTCTGGATGCAAGTTGCAACAGTGCTATCATTTTACTGCAGCTTGCGCTAAAGCTGTGGTGTAAGCCTTGTAGGCCAGCTCCCTCAAGGATGCAGATTTACACAGGTGGAGCTGGCACAACTTTGCTGCTTCACAACAAGGGACATGCAGCAGGGGGTTGCATCAAGTGGATCACATAATCGCACTTGCTGCAAGGTTTGCCACAAGTCACGACTTGGCAGAATATTCTCTACCGCAAGTCACTTGCAGCGGATGCATGACATTTGAAAATTGGGCCAATAGAATCAAATGCAGATTTATAATCAGTGAAAGTCAAGTATATCTTATGTATTCTAACAGCTACACTTTTTTCTAGGATATGATACAATATAAAACAATTGTCCATATGGGACACTGTATAACTGAAACCTGCTTGAGATTTTAATATGATTTTATTTATTTAAATTTTGATAACCAGGTAGGCCCACTGAAGCCAATACAGTCACTTTGTTAAGGGTGACCCAGGATTACTTTCAAATAACACAATAAATATTCAGGTAGGAAAATACTCATGTCAGATATCAGAGTGCAGCAGTAACATACCAACAGTGTATGATGGAATGCAGTTGTGTATGGAAATTCATACACCACAAAAGTTGTTCAGCTGCAGCAATGACGTCCTCACTAATGCAGAACGACTTTTTGTTCTGTGTTAGTGAGGACATCATAATACAAGTGACTACAGCAGCAGTTGTGATTTGTCCCTTGCTGTGGGAAAGTGGTGCGGGGGTGTGCTGACAAGCGGCAGTTGTAAAAACAAGGGCTGTCGGCATAGTTGGCATAAAATATGTAAAACTGAGTTTTTTTTTATTTTGCTGTCACCATACACTATATAGAACAATGTATGGTTACCCATACATTACTCGGCTATTATGCCACCTCCTGGATACAACGCTGACTTGGAGACCTCTCATGCTTTGCTCTCGAGGTCATCAGTCGGCATTGTTTCCACTCGGTGGAAGAATAGCATTGTAGTGTATGGGTAACCGTACACTATCCTATATATAGCAAATTGACAAGTATCAATTAGGTATAGACATGTCAATGGACAATTAAGACAGCATTAACGTCATACATTACAGATGATATTTACTCCACAGAACAAGCAATTACATCTCAGTGGTATCACATTGTGACAGAAATTTGAATACACTAATTCATTAGTGGTTTAGCAATCGGTCCAGAGCAGCCGTATGTCCACACACTAGAATTATATTTTTTTAGACATCAGCGATTACAGGTGCAGCAGCTCAGCTCCAGAAGGTGTGCCATGTTTCACTTCTTAAACACTCCAAGGGAGTTACAGTACAGGAGATTATCAAAAATAGCATTCCATAGGGTCAGGATGAAGTTAGCAAATGATCGGACGCTTTGTTTAACCCATTCATTCAACTTACTGGAACTAATCTTGGAAAATATTTTGGTAGCAGCATCTATAAGTCAGATACTTACTAGGCTCACAAATGAAACATAGAATTTGATGGCAGATAAGGACCGCTTGGCCCACCCAGTCTGCCCATTTCCCTGCCTACTGGATAAGCTGCAGATCCTAGTTAACCAGCAGCCATTTTTGAAAATTGGATAGATGACATGGCCACACCAGGATTCAGGAAATCATGTTTGTCTAATGTAACAGTTAACAGTACTGTACTACTAAAATTGGAACCCCCAAAGTTAGATGGGTCAATGGAGTAGCATATCCTAGCCAGTTACTTGAACAGGTAGTGTACTGCCTGAAAGTAAACACACATTTTTTAAAGTGTTCCAACTATTTCTTTTTGTACAGTATCTGAGGTATTCTTTTTCTCCATGTGGCTAATGAGAAGAATTTACGTCTGGCAGCACTGTGTGATTAGAGATGCAGTGAAGTTTTACTCCCCAGGCGAAACTGACCCAAAATCACCAATTTCACCCCACTGAGCACTCCGTGTAACTTTTAAAAATTACCCAGAATTCGCCATTCATGACTTTGCCTTGCTTTGTTGTTTTTTTTAAGTGCAAATTACACTTAAAAAACCCCACGCAAGTGGATGTTTCAATTGGGGAATTCATCCCTGGTGGTCTAGCACCCCCCCTGGTCTCAGTGGAAAAACAAATATATATATATATTCCCTGGTGTCTAGTGGAACTCAACACCCCACTGATCATTAGCCCCAAAAGTGTCTAGTGACCCTCATCCTACTTGCTCCATCCAGTCCAGAACCCAAATCCCACTCCTGACTTTAAAGAAATGTTCCCAAATCATCCCTGGTGTCTAGTGGAACCCCCATCCCCCCAATACTTTCAGGTAGTGCCCTGCACCACAATAAACCAGTTGACAACTCATCCCCACAGTCCTCACTCTGCCCAGCCTGCCTCAACCCCCCAAGCTGCGACTGGCACAACCCACCACTCACCTCTGTAGCTGCCAGCCCCAGTGACTCACAGCACACTCTCTTCCTGAATGAATGAGTGCATGGTTGTGCAAGCAAGTGCTCATTCATTCAGAGTAAGTTAGCTCTAGTGCAGCTGATTTAAGGGCCCTGCAAAAGGTATGTGGGCTGCTCTGGGCTTTCGTGGGGGCGGGGGATGCCAGAAAAGGAGTTATGGACCATAGAGGGGTCCACATTGCCATTCTCTCATCCCTGCCAAGGCTCAGAGCAGCCCCTACCCTTCTGCAGTGCCCCTAAGATCAGCTCCACTAGAGCGACCAACTCTGGATGAATGAAAGCATGCTTGCACAATCACGCATTCATTCATTCATTCATTCATTCATTCATTCAGGCAGAGAGCATGCTGCAAGACACTGGGGCTGTTGGCTGTGGAGGTGAGTGGAGGGCTGTGTTGGTGTCCCCTTGAGGGGCCAGCAGTGGGCTTGGTAGATTGGGGGCTGGGGGAGTGAGTGGTGGACTGGTTTATTGTGGCGGAGGGCACTACCTGATGGGTTGGGGGGGGGTTTCAGTAGACACCAGGGATGACTTTGGGACATTTATTTAAAGTCAGGAGTGGGACTCGAGTTCTGGACTGGATGGAGCAAGCAAGTTGGGGGGGGCACTAGACACTTTTGGGGCCAATGATCGGCAGTGTATAGGGTTCCTGCTCCTCTTTATACCTCATCAGCAATGGGCCCTCGCTGACTGTGGTATCACTGTTGTTCAGGAACAGCCAAGCCAACAGTTGACAGATTGGTTGCCTGTGGCATCACAATGTTTAAGGTCACAATGTTGATAAGGTATGAAGAGGAATAGAACTAGATATGTCAGTTGGATGGTAATGCATTGTTTTACATAGCAAAACTAATACTATCCAATAGTAAACTTTCTTTTTTTAATATAGACCAAGGAGGGTTATGTATGTTCTAGGAGCTTTGTCGTTAGTAACATAGAAGCATAGAATCTGACGGCAGATAAGCACCACTTTGCCCTCCAGATTGTCCACTTTTCCCTAACTACAGTATTACCACAGACCCAATTTGATCTCCAGCACATTTCCCTTCCCCTCTTCCTTTTCCTAAGATTCAACAGCTGTGCATAATGGGAAATTCTGAATTTTCAGAATTTTGTAAAAAAAACAGGATTCAATACCAGGTCTGCATGCTTGGTAAGAAGGCTACCTTGGTCCTTACACCTCCAGGGATTCAGCCTATCCTCTCGCCATAGGCACACCAAGGGCACATGAGAAAATATGCTTCTAGTCCCTTTCCAAAGAACATCCCAAGGGTTACGGTCATTTGACTTCAGATCCCTTATATGGATTAACTCTGTTACTGCAGACCTGCAAATTGTACAAAAACTCTGTCAGTTTAAATCTCAACTTCATCCTCATCTGACCACCTCCAGTATGTGCAGCTATAATACCTAGCCCCATTCCACTCCTCCAAAGGCAACATCCAACACCTGCACTTAGTCTCCGGCCTCCCGCACTTGCCCTCCCCCTCATCCCTCTCTCGTCCCCACTATTCCCCCCGTATATCTTGGAGTAACCTTTATCCCCCTTAGTGACCAAACCCTGCCCTACCTGAGGCTACCATCCTACTCCAGCACTTAGTCACTTTCCTTCCTTTTGTCTCCCCACCTTACCCACCCTCTGCTCCCTCTATCCCTCCTGTACTTACTTCATGCATAAGTCATGACTCCCTTTGTTGCCAGTCGCCTGCCATCACCCCTTCCCCATACCTTCCCACTTCACCTAGGCTTTCCTTAACCCCTCACCCCCAGTGGCCCTCAACTTACCTCCCCACCTACCCTTTCCCTTTCCCACCTCTTGTTCCCCCTTCAGCTTTCTCCCTTACTTTGACAAGGCCCCCTCTGGGTGGTTCCACCCTCTTCCATCCTCTATCAAACACATATTTCTCTTCCTCCCCCTCGACAACTATCCTCTACCCAATTCTTGCCTATCCTACCCCTGCTTTCCTCTCTCCTTATTCACCGTACCCCCCTATGTCTTTCACATACTCCTAGTATGGCAGCTCACCATAACATTGCAGATTTGTTAGCTTTATAACTTTGTATTTTTGTAACTTTGCTGTATCAATTTTAAAATGTTGTATAACTCCTCTATGTGTGTATTTTGTACTTTACTGATGTGGAACCTTTGTAAATTAGCTTTTAACTCAAAGGTGTTAATCCGAGATGCAAATAAATAAATAAATATTTTGCAAACTTCCACAGAATTTTGTTGTAATTGTGTGGAATTTTTTTTTTATTTAGTAATTTGATCCTAACTCAGCCACTGCTTAAACTACAGCTCTGGTACTGTATTTAGCATGTTTACTCTGTGGGCAGATCTCTAATAACATCCCATAGGTGCTCAAAGTCTGTCATTTTTTTTTATTTTACGAAGTGTCATAAACATTTTTATCTGTAAAAAAACACACCACAGCCGTCAATTGGATCAGAGATCTTAAATTTGGTGTGATTCCTTGCTGATAGGTGTTCTAACAATGTACCATATTTCATGAGAATATGATGTATGCCTCAAAATTACATGTGCTCAAATCAGTAACTTAATTTTTTCCAGAAATTTCATGAAAAAAAAAAATCATCTGCATATAACTGAGGCACCTTTTGAGCTAGACGTGCTAATTAGCATGAATAACAATTGTGTAATGCTTATAGAATGATGTAAATATGGAGAGAATTGGACTGGAGATTTGTAAGTTACAGGGGTTCAAAACTTTACTGTGTAAATAATTTCAAAATGTTGTGAAAATTTTCAAAACTGTGGTTGCCAGTAACGTCTCTGCTCTTCCAGGTATAGTTTCAACATTTGACATGCGTATCCATAGTCAGTGTATCCAGCTGTCTAACACAACTAGACAAATTGGTTTAGCAGTTCTAAATTTGCAGTAGAAAAATATGTGTACATTTTTTACATATTTATGGTAGCATATATACAGTATGAAGCATCCAGAATTCTTTTTGTTGAATTTAACATTAACAATGCATGTATAACTACTTAATTTGATAAGCTGGGCTGAGCTTTTTTGCAGTCCTGCTGTTCTTCTCTGGCTGACTATTCACCCCCACTCCCTTCTCTTTTGGCATAGCCAGATTCACTCAGTACAACTACTGATCCCACTGATATCCTCTTTGTTCTTTACAGTGACAAATTCCCTTAAAACATAAGCTACACCTTTTTAAATCAACCTACCCTGTTGGCATAGCCAGAATTCTTCCTTCTTACTGTTCCTGACATTGTCTTCTCCAACTACATCTTTTTGAGTACCTCTTAGTCCCAGACTTGCATGTACATTATGCTCCCTGGATCATAAATTTACTGGATGCAGTCCTTAAATATTTTGCATTAAGGTTGGAATTGTTGACAACCTGTGCTTCCCTGCTCCAGCCTGGGGGTCTACCACTCTTGTGCTACCCAGCACAGGTGTCCATTTTCTGGTGAAACTGTGCATCTGATTCCTGAACTTGGTGGTTTTCTGCACTACCTGCCTCTCATACTCCTATCCTTTAATTAGAATCTCCCAGATAAGGCTGAGTGAAATTGATAAATTACAGTTTTATGGAATTTTTCATGAACTTCTACAATTTCCACAAAGACTCATATTATTTAACTTTAAGTACAGGTGTTATTTTGCAATTTCTGGCAGCAAGCGATTAATAAAATTGTCACACACCATTTCCTTATAAGGTCTAAGAATCTACCAAATGTAATGGTATTGCCTTCTCTAACTTTAAAGTTTCAGGGGTTTATAAATTTGTAGTTTACCTTCTTGCAAAGTTTAATTTTTAAATGTTGTATAAGTTTGACTACTTTTAATTCAATCCCATTTAAAGCTGTCAATGTGAACCTCTTCAGAAATGACCATGCGGTATATTAGTTTAAATGGTTCAACTCTGATTAAATTGGGATATGTTGTTTCAAAGTTAGAGGGAAATAATTGAAATTTAAATTTTGATACCATGTTTGGCAGGCTATAACTCAGCCACATTTGAAGCTAGAAATCTGAAACAATGTGCATATACAAATGTAATGATAACCAGTATACCTGTCACATTTTATAACTTCAATGAGTATTATCAAAATTGTACTGAAATAAGAGAAATCTAAATTTTGGCAAAATGTTTTGCTACCTATAACTCTGCATCCAATGACATTTGAGACTTAAAACATGGTGTATATACCAATGTAGGATGCTTATCTAAATCCTGGCATTGTGGAGAAATTTGGATATGAAATTTTAAAATTATGTCAAAATAACTGAAAATTAAATTTTGATTCACTGTTTGGCCAACCATACCTCTGCCCCTTTAAACCTATGACTCAGAAATTTAGTACAGTTTTGTAAGCTATTGGGTACTGTTCAAGGTTTAAATTTGGTGCTATTGGCACATGTACTAATAAAATTATAGTGAAATAACTGAAACTTAAAATTTAGTGAAATTTCACAGATGTTTCATAAAAAAATTTGCAAAATTCAGCACAATCAGGATGGTCATTATGCAGGCATTCTATGGGTGGACATTTATATTCCACACAGTTTTATAAGATTAATTTAAGTATATCCAATTCATTTGTGAACCCCACTACCAATTTTGCCCCACCACCCATGCTGGAAAGCTGTTCAAGGAATCCACTGTTCTTTCTTTAAAGAAGTACTTCCTCACATCTCTCTTGAATCTACTCTCTCCACCTTCATAACACGGCTCCTTTTTCTTGAATATTTTTTGCTTTAAAAAATACTCCTGACTGTACCATATTTACCTCTGTGAGTTTTTTAAAGGTCTCTATCATATCCTCCCCTGCTCTGTTTCAAGGTATACATATTGAGGTCCTTTAGTCTCTTCTCATTAGGCTTTTGATGCAGACCCTGCACCATTTTAGTTGCACTCCTCTGGACTACCTCCAGTCATTCTATGCCCTTCTGAAGATGTGATCTCCAGAACAGAAGACAGTACTCAAGGTTGGGTCTTACCAGTGATCTATACAGAGACAAGACCATCTCCCACTTTCTGCTGGTGATACTCCTCCTTATGCTTCCCAGAATGCCACTAGCCATCTCAACTGCCTTGTCACACTGCCTAGCCACCTATAGGTCATCAGATATGATTACTTCCAGGTATCTTTCCTGCATGGTCGTCATCATTAGCACTCCTCTTATTTTGTACTCTGCCCAGGGTTTCTATGCCCCAAGTGCATTATTTTGGAACTTTTTACATTGAAACTAAGGTGCCATTCCTTTGATCACTCCTCATGTTATCTCATGTTCCAGCTCATCCTTTCCACACTCCCTAGAGTATATACCCTATTGCAGATTTTGATGCAATCAACAAATAGGAAGTCTTTCTTTTCCAACTGTTCTGCAATGCCACTTAAAAAGGCATGAAAGAGGACCAGTCCCAACACTGATACCTGAGGTATCCCACTGGTCACCCTCCTTTCCTTGGAGTGAATTTCATTTACCACAGCCCTCTGGCACCTGCCCCCAAAACCAATTTCTAACCCAGTTACCACCTTTATACTCACTCTTAAATGATCCCAGCTTACTTGCCAACCTTCAGTGAGGAACTGTGGCAAAAGTCTTACTGAAATCTAAATAGGTCACATCTACCAAAGCACCCTGAATTAATTCCTTGGTCACCCAGTCAAAGAAATCTATCAGATTTATTTGATATGACCCCCATGAATACATGCTGCCTTGGGTCTTGTAACCCAATGAATTCAAATATTCCACAATCCTTTCCTTCAGCAGATATTCCCTTCACTTTCTCACCATCGATGTCAGACTGAATGGTCTATAACTACCAGTCTCCTCCCTACTAAAACCTTTGTGAAGTGGGATTACATCTGCCCTCTTCCAGTCCCATGGAATAACTCCTGTTTCCAATGAGCTGTTAAATGGGACTGTCAGAGATGCAGCCAGTATCATCATGTGCTCTCCCAATACCTTAGATGCACCCCATATGGTCATTTTATTGTCCATTTTCAGATTAGTAAGTTCCTTCAGGACTATTTCCTCCAAAAGCTGACTTGTGTTCACACTCCTCCCTCCAATGCTAATGTTACTTGTTTTGGTCCCTTCCCTTCTCATTTCTCTGTGAACACAGAACAAAAGTATTTGTTCATCATGTCTGTTTTTTCCTGGTCCCCCTCTGTGCAGTACCACCAATCACTTTTTAACCTTACAGCCCCTTTTCTTGTCTTTTTTTTCACTTTATTACCTAAAAGTTGTGGTCCCTTTTTGTTACTGACTGGGTTAACCTCTCTTTAGATTTCACCTTTTCACTTCCTACTGGTCTCCTCACTTCCCTCCATTTCCACTGATATCCCTTCCAATCCTCCACCCTCTATTTCTACTTATACCATATAAATGCTACCCTTTTAGTCTTTATCATTTTTGCCACCTCTTTCGAGAACCATAGCAGTCTCTTTTTACTCTTGATTTTTCTCACTTGCTGGATGCAGAGGTATGCTGACTTCATTATGCCCTCATTTAGTTTCACCCACTGTTCCTCAGCCCCACCCAGGTCATGCTCCCATGAGGACATTTTTGAGGCATTCACCTATCTTTATAAAAACTGCCCTCCTGAAGTTTAGAACCCTCACCTTTGTGTGGTTCAATTATGCAGCTGTCCTTATACTGAACCACACAGTACAGTGATCTTTGGTCCACAGATGGCTTCCCACCTTGATGTCTGCAACACTGTCCCTGTTAGTGAGTAGCAGGTCTATTATTGCCCAATCCCAAGTGGGTTCCCTGTCTTGCTGCCTGACTACTACCCCCTGCAGGGAGTCCAGGGTGTCACTGATTCCGGCTGAAGCCACAGCTGAGAGGCTTCAAGCCACATCTGGCAGACTGAAGTCCCTCAACAGCAACACCTCACCCTTTTCTGCCATCTTATCATTGGCTTCCACCAGCATCTTATCTAACTCCTCTCCCTGTAATGGAAGTCTGTAGATCATGCCAGTGCAAACTGTGTCTCTGCTTCCCAGCTTCTGTGTGAGCAACAGTACCTCTTTCTCCTATATTCCCTGTAGCTCAATTGATTTTTTTGCTTTCCCTCACATAAATTATTATACTCCCTCCTTTCCTTCCCACTCTTTCCTTCCTGAACAGAGTATAGCATGGTATGGCCATGTCACAGTCATGGTTTTTAGTGCACCATGACTCAGTAATTCCAACAATAAACAGGCCTGCCTCTTCCATGTTTGCCTTCTGGTCTGGAAACCTATTTCCTGGAATTCTAGTATTTGCACATATGGCCTTCCAAATTTTGTTTCTATCTTTCTTATTTCTCCACTAACCCTTTTGCCATCCATCCTTTCCTCCACTCTTTTTGTGCTCCAGCTTCCATCCCCCTTCATTTCTATCACCCTGCTTCATTCATTAATTTGCACCTTGGGGGATTCCTCTCTCCTCTGTTTCTCCCACCTATCTATTTTAGCTTTTGGGCAGACAGTTTCTGCCTCCCTGATTTCTTCCAACATCCCCATCTGCAAGTTTAAATGTTCATCAAAGTAACATTTAAACCACCCACTAAGGACTGCAGTTCCCCTCCCAGATGGATGCAGACCATCACCTCTGTGTCCCTGGCATATGGACTTATCCCTACAGGTGGATCCGTACTCCACAGTGTACACAAATCCCTCCTTTCTGCACCATTCCTTCAACCATTAGTTGAAGCTCCCAGTCCAGAGATTCTCTCCACAGCAAGGTCATAGACAAGTAGGACATCACTGAAATCTTCTGAGCATGCTACCTGTCTAAGACCGCTCCCCAGCTCTCTAAACTCCCCCTGCACTTTTACAGCCCCATCCTTAGCCAGATCATTACTTCCTGGGTGGATAATTCTCTCAATAACTATAGGCCTATCTCTAACCTTCCCTTTGTGGGGAAGGTAATTGAGAAAGTAGTGGCTGCTCAGTTGGACAACCATTTGACCAGCCATAACATCTACGACCCTCTTCAATCTGGTTTTTGAAAGAGGCACAGCACCGAGACTGCACTGGTTCAGGTGCTCAATGATCTCCTGATGAAGAAAAACCAGAAAAAATGGTCCATTTTGGTTCTGCTTGATCTTTCATCAGCATTTGACACCATGGACCATGGGGTGCTGCTTAAGTGCCTGAGATGCATCTGTGGGCCTTCAGGTTCATTCACAGATGGTTTACTTCTTTCCTCACTGGTAGAACTCAGAGGTTGGTGTTGAGGGTGTTTTCCTCTTATCCTACCTCTTTGTCCTGTGGGGTGCCTCAAGGCTCAGTGCTGTCTCCTATGTTGTTTGTGGTGTACATGCTTCCCTTCGGAGACATTGTAAGATGGTATGCACTGGAGTTTCACTGTGCAATGATACCCAGCTCTACACTGCCTAGGTAAGATCCAAGGTTGGATGAGGTCAGGCTGGCTGACGTTGAATTCTGGGAAGATGGAGGTGATGGTTATGGATCCTGGTCGCTGGATAGAGGGGTTGGGAGCAAATCATCCCACAATTTTATTCCTTGGGGATGTTGAGCTCCCTATCTCTGAACAGGTGTGTGACCTAGGGTTGATTTTTGACAACCAGCTGACATTACATTCTCATGTGTCGGCCGTTGTTAAGTTATCCTTTTACCATCTGAGGAACATTGCTAGAATCAAGCACCTTGTTCCATCTGGGGACTTGCCTACACTGATCCACACCTTTGTGACCTCAGGTTTGGATTATTGCAACTCCCTTTACTTTGGGCTTCCAGGGTTGATATCCGCCACTTACAGCTGGTGCAGAACTCCGCAGCCCGGTTGTTAACAGGGATTCTTCATTCCTCCCACATTACACCGGTGCTGCAGGAACTGCACTGGCTGCTGGTTCAGTGGTGGATCACCTTTAAAGTCATTTTACTGACTCATAAAGCCCTACATGGACTGGGCCCTGACTACCTGAAAGAGCTTCTGGTTCCTTACCTCCCAGAACGACCACTCCACTTGGCCAATAAGGGGTTGCTGGAGATTCTGAGGGTAGTTTTAACATCTTCTGGGGCCCGGGCTTTTATCTTCATGGCACCGACCCTCTGGAATTCCTACCCCATTGGATTAGAAAGTGCATGACTGTGGGGGGCTTTAAACAAGCACTGCAGTCTTTTTCTATGGAATAAGGCATATGGGGATGGTGTCAACGTGGATTGATTGAACTTGTTTTAGCTATTTTATCATGATGTTTTATAGTGAATTTATTTTAAATATGTACTGCGCCTTGATTTTGAAAGGTGCATTATAAATAAAGATTATTATTACTATTATTATTATAATGGCATGCAGCTCTGCATCCCATTCTGCTGCCTTAGCAATCTTCAGGATTTGCTCCCTAGCCCTCAGAACCATGCTTCAGCAAAGCACCTAACCTTCCTCTCCCCCTTCCTATTCCCAGACCTTTACCCCTCACAGTTAAGTCCCCCACCAGAATTTGCTTCCCCCTTCTCTGGGGTTCTCTATCACTCTCCTTGGGGTCTCTGCTACATAGGAAACCCACATCCTAGGTGAGGTCATATGGTGGTATGAGTTGAGTTTTCATTACTATGCTGATGACACTCAGCTCTACCTGACCTTTGCACCTGGAAGATATGACATGGTCAAAGTGCTGAAAGATTGCTTGGCCAAGATACAGACTTGGACATCATTGAACTGACTGAGACTTAACACGGGGAAGACTGAAGTGCTGGTGGTTGAGCCAGGTAGGAGGGGAGGAGTAGGGCCTCTGGGGACAGGTTTGGGCTTTTTATTGGCCCAAATGAACTGGAAGCCTCCCCATAGATGAGGAATGTGGGCATTATTCTGGACAATGAGCTGACAATTGATGCTCAGGTGTCGGCCATTGTCCAGTTCAGTTTTACCATCTCCAGAACATTGTCAACATTAAATCCCTTATTCCCCCTGATGATCTAGCCATACTGGTATATGCATTCATCACCTCAAGGCTCAATTACTGTAATGCTTTCTACCTTGGGGTCAGAGGAGGTGTGATGTGGTATCAGCAGCTTCTGCAAAATGCAGAAGCCTGGTTGCTGACTGGACACTTGAGGTTCAGTCACATCTCACCAGTGCTGCACAAACTGCATTGGCTGCCAGTGTACTGGAGCATCACATTTAAAGTAGGTCTTCTGACCTATTAAGCCATACATGGGTTAGGTCTGGGATACCTGCACCCCATCTCATGCCCTTTGATTGGCTGTAGAGGCCCTCCTCAAGGTTCCCAGGGCTAGGATAAAGTCTTCTGGTGACTGGGCATTTGATATAACATGCCAGATCCTCTGTAATTCCTCTGTAATTCACTGCTGAGGTACTTCTGGGAGGCACCTTCTTTGGAGTTTTTCAAAAAATATATTAAAGCCTTCCTGTTAGAACAAACCTTTGTGGCATGATGAATCTGGGTTAAGTCTTAAGGTAGTTGGGAATAAGTCTGTTTATGTTTTAATGTGGATTTTATAAATGTTTTATATATTATATATTGACTGTTCCCTAACTGGTATGTATGTCTGATTTGTTGTAATGGTGCCCTGAGTCTACAGGGAAGTGCACCCAAAATAAATAAACTCTACTACTATTACTACTACTACTACTACTACATCCTCCCTGACCACTACCACAAGTGCCTCCTCCTGGCAGTCCCACACCACCAGAATAGTGTAGGAATTCTGTAGCAGCACTGATTAAGGAATGTGCCTGTAACTCACCACTCACACCCTTCCAGAACCCACCATAGTCCAGCTGTTCCTCCTCCCTGGCATCCTCTGAGGTAACAGTGACAGACTTGGTGGCCCCTGGGTAGGGGAAGAGGTTCCCCCCAAAGTCTAGCCAACATGACGTGGAGTGTAGGAACCTCCTCCCACAACCAAGAGCAAAAATATTAATTTCAAGAATGACTTGTTCGGATGAAATTTCACCACAGGTATCAGAACTGAAATAATGTAAGATGATATAACACATTCATTAGGATCATTGAACAATGTTTGATAACAATTGACCCATACCACCAGTTCAATATGTGGGTCATCATAACTATAGTTGTGCCCTAGCCCTGCATCCACAAGTACATTTGATACTGAGAATGTTTAACCAGCAAAGTGTGCTTTTGTACTTTCCATACCTCTACAGCTCTCTGAAATTGCCTCTGGATTGTCACTCTTTTACATAAGTAAAAAGCAAGGAAAGTGTGGCTCACAAGCACCGGTGTGCATAATGGCAAAAAAAAAAAGGAACCCGTTTCTTGGTTCTCAGCTAAAACATGTTTTGTTGTGTAAAATCACCAAAGACTCACACCATCAGCATCTGCCAGTGTTTCACCCACATGACTGTGGACTTGCTCAAGGTGTGTCCAGTGTGACGATTAATCCCTCTTTTAAATCCCACTCTTAAACTGGTGTACAATATTTGTAATCTCATACATAAAAAGAAGAAGGAAAAAAGACCACATCATTCATCCAGTTAATATTATAGAAACTTTTAAAAACATAAATATACCTCTATATTGTATGTGTATATATAATCTTAAGAGTACTCCTCAATGGCAGGCCAAATTCCCTGCAAAAGGTCAAATCTAATTAATTTAAATATACTTTTATGATAATATAATAAAACCCCAACTATTGACACTTCAGGTACTTATAAATAATGTGAAAATTCTCATTTGCACAAATACACGATTGTAGGCCAAGCTCCATGCTAAAGGTCAAAGGTATATTGCCATTCATCATGCCCTAATCAAGTTTATGACTACTGCCCTCAGCTTCAAGCTCCTGCAAATATCTCTTTTTTTTTTCTACCACCAGGTATCCGCCCTGGTCACCGGACCCCAAGGTCTTCCTCCTATGCCGACCGTATCCCAGGTCACCCCTGGCCCGCCAGAGGATGGGGCCATGGACCTGGCACCCTATATTCCAGTCCGTGGTCCTAGTAACTGGTTGGGGGATCAGCAACACAGGAAGGAAGCCCGCAGGGAGGGCTTCATAGAGGTGGAGGTCCTATTTTTAGTTGTATAGTGTAGCCCTCTGGAGAGCCAGACGTGCAATGTTGTCCACGCACTTACGTGCAGACGTCTGCTGTCTTCTTCCCCCTGTCAGATGCGCTCGCTGTCGTACACCCAACCTCCACTGGGTGTCACTGCAGCGCTGCATGTAGCCCTCACCCTCAGGAAGGAGAGCTGTCACAGGATGCTCAATCTTTCCTTCCCCTGCCAGCCTCGCGCCCGAAGCCTGTTCTCGTTCCAGGTCACCAGCATGGTGCGAGGTGGCGCCCAGTGCCTCAACCTCAGTGCCACCGGGTTGGTAGTACTATCTCTTTAATCTGCTCTCCTACCATGACCAATCTCTTGTCATATCCTAACAACTTAGCACTTCTGTTATTAACCCTAATACCGCCCCACTTCCTCCCCTCCTCCCTCCCTCTGTCCTCCTCTCTCCCATGATCCTCTCCTCCACCCTTCTCCTCCCCTCCCCCACTGTGTGTATGGACAATGCCTCTGGCTGCTATTGACCTGAGTGTTTGCTTACCATGTTCTTGTAATGCTGTGTATCCTGACAATACCTCTTGCTGATATTGACCTAAATGTATGCATTCATGTTCATGTAACTGACTGATTACCATTTATCCTAGCTTTTTTACTGAATTGTCCTGCTTCTATTGTTTCTCTTCTGATGAGGAACCTTTGTAAAAGACCTCTCAGCTCAGAGGTATTTGTAATCCTAGACTCAAATAAATAAAAAAAAACATTTTATATAAAGCAAATCCCAAATCCTTATTAATGGAGAATCAATACAAAAACATACAAAAATTCAGAGTATAGCCACATTCCCTTCAGCATTGAGCTCATTTTTATGGTAAATACTTAACTTTCCTGGCTGGATTAATAAAGTAATGAAGTAGACCTTTCCAGGAGAACTCATGCCAGCATAGAGAAGAAGTGATTGTACAGTATATATAAAAGACAAAGAAGAGTACCACTGCTGGTCCTCAATATATATATTAAGATCTTTTCCCAGGCTCAGCAAATATGCTCAACAGAAGCAACTTGAAGGGATTAAAGAACTTTTTGGATAAATGAGAAATACAATTTTTTGCTGTACGTACTCCTAAAAGGGTGCATGTTAACAACAAAATTAAGGCAGGAGGGCCACCATGTCACCTTGTAAGGATTCTGCCTAGAGTTGAGCATTATGATAATCCTGCAACTGTAGGTACCTAAACAAGGAAGCATGAGGTCACTGTTACTAATGTGTCATTTCAGGGAGAGTGCAGACAGTGGATCCTTTCTGGAACTGGCACCAATAATCCAGGCCAAGATGTGATCATTTGTGATAGGTTAGAACCATTTTCCCCAGTACAAAGTCTGAGGTATCCACAATTGAATGGAATCAAAATTTGTAGGGTTGCAGTTTCCTTCTCTTAATCAATTGAAACCAAATATGGAGGGTATCTGCAATATATGGATCAGCAGAGGGGTTTATCATGTTTAAACGGGTGGTGGTTAATGGGGACTTAGGAAAGAAAGAGAGAGCCCCTTCTTGGAGTTCCAATGATTTCCAGTGGACTGTTTATCCATTCATTAACCAGCAAATCATTGTGTGAAGTTGTGCTGCCTGATGATAAAGCAATAAGTTAGGAAGGGTGTTTAGGCTATTGTAGAACTGTTTAGCAAACATGTTTTTTTGCCCTGCCAAATGTATCAGGCAATATGTTTATGCCAGCAATTAAAACAGAATAAGTAAGGGGAAGCAGGCAGCATCTGGGCCAAGTAAATAAAACAGGGAAGAATAATGATACAAATGCTCTCTATATGCTGTATTAACAATAATAGTAGATGGGACCAAATCCTTTGAGCTTTACGTAGCATTACAGTGAAACTATCATATTTAGGTTTACCAACCTGAGTAGAGGTCCTGTCTGAAACTACCCCTAAATAACAAAGAGAGATTTAAGATTCCATTTGAAGGTAAATTGTTGTTGAATATAATTAGATGGGGTATAATGTATAGCTAAAACTTCAGTTTTGGACAAATTTAGCGTGTATCCTGCCAGTTGACTGAATTGACATAACGATGCTCCATATTACTAAGGGTAATGCCTGTTATATTAGGGTTCTGACAAAAGGCTTGAGCAAGAGGGTCCAAATAAAGGACAAAAAGAAGGTGGGATAAAGGGCAGCCCTGGCACATGCCTCTACTGAGAGTAAAAGTGGAAAAAAGTTGAACATTGATTTTCACGTAAGCTAAGGGATAGTCATATAAAGTCGGTAATATTTTAACAAAAAGATAGGGGAAGTCAAAATGGGAAAGGGCATGAAATAAGATAGGCCACACAACCTGGTCAAAAGCCTTCTCTACATCTAAGCTGAGTAAAAGAAAAGGGTCCTTCAGCTGGGTGGTGTGGTGAAGAAGATGAAGCATTTGTTTAACATTGTCTTGAGTTTGAAGAGTAGGTGCAAAACCTGTCTGATCTCCATTTATTAAGCAGGGAAGTACCTGCTCTAGATGTACAGCCAAGATAGTAGTAAAAATGTTATAATCAATATTCAAAACTGAAATTGGGTGATAGGATGCACAGTGTCATCAGTTCCCAGTTTCAGTATTGCAGAAATAGTAGCATGTTTCCACATAGGAGGGATTTGACCCTTCATCAAGGCCTCAGTGAAAAAGAATAAAAGATGAGGAGTTAACATTTTTGTAAAGGACTTATAAAATTCTGCAGTATAACCATCAGGATTAGAGGTTTTGCAATTTTTAAGACTTAATTGAGGTTGATAATCCCATAGAAGAAATAGAGGATAATAGACCTTGTTTTTGTAACTCGGCTAAAGAAGGAAGGTGCAGCTGCACTAGGTACTGCTGGATGGAGCTATCTCTTGGTGCAGTATCAGGTGTGTATAGCTTTACATAAAAAGATTTAATGTTCTCCAATATGGCATTTGAAGTAAAAACTGGTCAATTAGTGATGGGGTGTTTAGCTTCGGTGATACAGAGCTGAGTAATCCGTTGTCACAATTTATAAGCTAATACTTTGGCTGATTTGGCTCCACCCTCATAATACTTCTGTTGTAGGTATCTAAGGGCCGTCTCTGTGTGAAAGTCAAGAATAGTCTGAATCTTATTCCTAGTAGCTGATAGATCATTGGTCACAGAGTAGTCCCCTTGTATGTGCGGGCCTGAAGATCAGTTAATTTCTGCTGCAGTTTGCAAAGTTGACCTTCCCTCTGTTGTTTTAAGTGTGAAGAGTATTTAATAGACAAAAAAACCTCTGTGCGCAAACACTGAGGCAAGGGTTACCCCAAAGGGCATTTGGCTGGGAAGCCAAGTTTCAAGAAAATACAAAATCACACATGCCCCCACAATGCAAGGCATCATGGGCTACATATGCAAATCACCACAGAATGTTATGCTGGTCCAACTTTAAGCAGACTTGCATGGTGCTGAAAGGCCTCTCACACAGTTTGCAAAGGGTGCTAACAGAAGACATAGACACGTGTTTCGTCCTACCAGGACTCATCAGTATGCCTTGTCTGTTTGACACCCCAGTGTAATGGACCAGCTACCCTTAAGGCAGTGTGCCTTGGATATATTGTGATGAACCCATTAAAATAAAAAACTATTGAAAAGACAAAAAATCCTCTGTGCGCAAACACTGAGGCAAGGGTTACCCCAAAGGGCATTTGTCTGGGAAGCCAGAGTTACCACTCCATGGAAAACCACTTTTTTTTCTAAATGATATTTATTCTCCATGGTGGGTCACAACTTGTGTCAGCCAACCTTTACCGGCATCGGGGTCTTTTGTGCACACAAGTCACTTTATGCATCCTGGTAGATCCCCAGAGCCAGCCCAGAGGCATCATCCTTGCATGACTCCCAAATTTTTCTGCTTCTTTGCCTCGTTACCTGAGTCACCAGAATGTGATAACTCATACATGTGGAAGCTTGCATGCACTCCATGGCTCTGATGACAGCCCCCTTCTGTCCTCCCCCGGCCTAGTACCAGGGCTCTCCAAGTGTGACACTGCCACCCAGCCTCCATTAGGAGGCAGCCAAGCACCAAAGAGGCCCTCTGAATCCACCCAAGGAGGAAATCTGCCAGCCAGCAGCTCAATCAGCTTCTTGCCTTCCCAGGCCAACCACCAGTACCCCGAACCTGGGTAGCTGGTGTAGCATGAGGTGTGGTATCCAGTGCCTCAACCATCAGTGCCACCAGGCCAGCCCATGAAAAGCCAATTTAATGGTGTATCAGGCTAAAGCTGGGGAGATATCAAAGATAACATTGTCAGTAATGATTCTACACAGAGTAGCAGATGCCCATTGCACACAATCTGTATCATTTAGTAAAGAGTTATTACATTTCCATAAAATTAAGCTCTGATAGTAATGTAAGAAACACATGACATAGAGAAGTATGGTCAGATAATAAAATAGGACTAATGGTACAATCATGTACTCGATGCACATGTTTTTCAGGGACCAACAGCCAGTCTATATGCGTATACTGTAAACACCGTAGGGGGCTGAATAATGAGTAAAAGATTGGGAAGTAGGATAGATAAATGACAAGCATCTATCAACCCACCTCTCACAAATATGATTTGACCAGATGCTGAACCAAGGTCATATGGGGGTGAGGTTAGTGTATCATAACATTAAGAATCATATTGAAACCCCCTCCATTAAATAGTATACCCTCCTAAAAGGCTATGATCTGCTGTAACAGATCCTTAACAAATGAAGTTGATAATCCAGAGGACAAATATAAACTGATAAATGTTAGCGCCAGTCCTAAATAAGACACTTTGAGCATAGCCAAACAGCCTTGGGAATCCTTTTCAGAGGCAATCATATGAAAAGGAGTGGTGTGGGGAATTAAAATAACTGTGCCTGTTCATTTAACTTTTCACTAGGAAGAGGCAACAACAGTTGAAAATCTAAAAGAGACTAACTTTTCATGATCTAACTTCGACAAGGGAGTCTCCTGAACTAAAACAAAATCAGGTTTGGGTTTCTTAAGAGAGGTCAATACCTTTCACCATTTTATGGGATTATTGAACCTATTTATGTTTTGTGAAATGATTTTCATAGTTCAACCAGGCAAACTCTTTAAATAAGAAATTAAACCCAGAGAAACACCTCCTTCCTTACATATACAGGAAATACTTATACTTCATATAATACTTCGATTTATGGCAACAGAAGGCCAAGGCCCATATAGTTGTATCCAACTACTTAGTGGGTTTGACTCTTATTCTGTTATTAATATATAAATCTAATTTGGGCTTAAATGTCTCTAAATTGTTTGCATTGACTATTTCTGCAGGGAGCGGATTCCACAATCTAATTGCCCTAGGGAAAAATGAATATTTCATGAGTTCAGTATTAAAGGATTTTTCCACAAGTTGCCACCTGTGCCATCTAAAATTATAACTAGGGTTTCTGTAGTTTAATCCCAATAAGGCAATATCTGTTGGATCCTCCAAGATCCTGTATAGGAATAGCATATTGTCCCTCATCCTTCTAGATTCTAGGTCCCAGAGCCCCAAACTATTTAGCTGTTGCTCATATCGTGAATTTCTGTAACCTGGCAGGAGTTTCATAAACCTTTCTTGATCCTTTTCCTACAAATTTAGATCATCCTTCAAAAATGGGCTCTAGACTTGTGAGCAGAAATCCTCGTGGGGTCTTACGTACATTTGATATATGGGTAGTGGTTCTGAACTTGACCTAGAGGTGAATGATCTGTGTATGCAACTTATCAGATAACTGGTTTTAGTTGCAATACGGTTGCAATGCATTCTTGATTTGAGGTTATTGTTAATTAGACTCCTAGGTCTCTCTCAGAGGTCTTAGAGGCAATTATTTTCCTGTTGGTGGAATACATTTGTCTGCTATTATTCTTTCAAAAGCACATTACAACACAAGTTTCAGTGTCAACCTGCATTTTTTTGCATGTAACCCATGCCTCTATGTTTGCTAGGTATGTGAGTAATTGCCTTCTTTCCTCTGCTGTATCTACAGTACCCACCAACTTGGCATCATCTGCAAACTTTGTCAGTATGTTTTTACTATTGTGTTAAGATCACTAATGAATATACTAAAAAGTAGGGGTCCCAGAATGGAGCCCTGAGGTTCCCCACTTGTCACAGTCCCCTCACCTGATAGTACACCATTGGAAATATGGGACCCCACTTGAAGAAGGCAGGGTATAATATACCTTAAAACATTAGAAAGACAGAATATTGGCACAAATATATGATGTGGTCACATGGTGAGAACCTCAAAGGAAACAATAAACAACAACAAATAGAACTGGAAGAAGTAACATAGAAGCAAAAACAGATGCTTCTAAAACAAATTAGCAAAGAAGATAGACTCTGGTGCCACAACAATAAGGAGAGAACCAGATCCATGAAACAGACAAGAATATAACCAGTAACAACCAATATATAACAGCAACTCCCCCATCTGCCCAGCACTGAACAGAAAAAGCCAAATCCCCAACAGTGGTAACCATGAGAAAAATGTAAACCCTGTAACTATATATAAAACATAGTAAACTCCTGTTAGGGCTGGTAAAAAAAAAGGGAGTGGGACCTGGATGAAATAAAAGGTAAAATGTAATAAAATAAAAAATATGGCACATCATGTGATAAGAAACCAGGACCCCTAGTTAGGGAGAGCTGAAAATTGATTGTAAAAATAGGAAACAAGGGTGATTCCCAAGGCAAAGAGCAGGGACATCTAAACTGCTCTTAGGTGATTCTAGGTAAAACCTAGAAACCACAGTGGGTAAACGGTGAACATCAAGTACACTAAGATCAATGCAAACCTTATAAATGTATGTTTTGGCAAAGAGAAAAAAAATATATATATTGAGGTGGGGATGTAGCCACTCCCCCACCCAGTCAAAAGAAAAAAAACAGTAAAGAAAAGAAGATACCTCAAGCCATAAAGCAAACTGAAAAAAGGAATAACCAAAATGAGCACCCTAGGTGAAAAGAGTAAAAATGATAGAAGAAAACCTATATAAATAGTAACAATTTTCACATACATATTTGCTCAGATAACATCAAAACAAACAACAACAAAAATGAGGAAGGATGAAAAGAATAAATTATTAAGAAGAGGGTTAAAAACTCCTTTGCATCCTTAGCCGCCATATGGCATCAGAACCATCCATTGCTGAGCCTGACCCAATATGGCCACCAGGAGAGAATGAGTTAAACAATAAAAGGTAGAGCACCCAGTTTAAATATCCAGAAACGAGAATAATAAAATCAGTATAAGGCATTATTTAAAAAGCCCAGCCAAATAAAAATCCTCCAGATATACAAAAAAAAAAAAGAAAACACACTCACACAAATTAATGGAGCCATGAATATGCAGTACTGCAATTAGTCCACAAGATGGAGACAAAGACCATGAAATGAGAGAGCCATAGCAACTGTAAAGGAAAGGAAAGAGATAATGATGCCAAAAAGAATTAATAACCCTAGTCCACTGAAAGCAGACTACACAGAAAAAGAAAGACAAGGGAGACACTAGACTGAAAGGTTGGCAAACAGCGAGGTAAGAAAAAAGAAAGTAAGGGGGCACAAAATCAGTTGGTGAGAGTAGCTCAAAGCAGTTTATAGGCAGGGTGACAGAGCAACAAAATTAGCATGAGCCACAAACAGTAAAAACTGAATGCAACACAGGGAGCAGGGATAGTGAGATGTTAAACAAAACGGACATTTGATGAGAGAAGAAACTGCAATCGAAATCAGGGAAAAGAAAAAAAAAACACAACCAAGCCCCAATAAAAAGAATGTAGTTTAAGAAAAGCTATAAAAAGATGTAGATGAGACAGAATAATATGCAATAAAATAAGAGCATAACAAAAAATCGTAAAGAAGAAAGGTCAGGAGAGATAAAGGGGAGAAGAGGAAAGAGCAAGATTTCACTTCAGAAGAGTGTCGGAATAAGACATAACAATTGCAGCAATTCAAGCAATTGGGGCAACATCAAAAGACTATATGAGGCAGCAAAATATATTAGCCCCGAAAAGCAAGTAGTGTCATCCCTGCAAAATGCCTGCTGCATTCTCTTTAATTTCTTCAAGATGTTGCTCCAAATGTCTCTTTTTATTATGGGGTGAGATTTTACTCAATTGTTCTTTTTGAAAGGCAAATTTCTCTCTAGTGTTGCCATAGTCCATCTGTTCATCTGACGACAGAAGGTTTCTTGACTTGCACTCTTGGAAGACCATCTCTGGATCCTCAAATGTATGTGCTACGTCAGGGAAATGTATCTGAAGTCTTGCAGGGCATGGGGTGGTAAACTTAATTTTATGCTTCCTGAGTGAATGTAAATGAGGGGCATATGCCAGATGTTTAGCCATGAGTAGAGGAGATTAATCATCAATATAAATGGGCTGACTCCTGTAGAATAGCTGCCTCTTGTGCCAAGCTCACAACAACACTTCTTTCTTCACCACATAGTTGAGACACTGCACTACGAATGATTGGGGCTGGGTGGCTTCCGCAGTTGGCTTAGCTACCAAAGATCTGTGGGCCCATTTGAACTGGAGGGGAGAAAGATCATGAATGTCCAGCAGGGAGACAAAGAAATAATGGAGGAAGGAGATCATATCCTGGCCCTCTCCTTCCTTAACCCAATAAATTCTTAAATTTTTTTCTGCGGGACCAATTTTCTAAGTCCTCACACCTGTTCTGAAGATCTTGTTGCTCATGCAGTGTTTTGGCACTCTAGGCAATCAACCCGTGAGTCGGTGCCTATGGTATTTTTTCTCTAAATCAGTTACCCAGTTTTCCAAAGCTGTCAAAGATGATTTTAAGTCAGTCTGCAAAGATTTGAATTCCTCTTGGAAACCTCATAATTTGTCTACAATTACTGCAATAGTAGGTTGTAATGGCTCTGAAGAAGTGGCCAGTTCCATATTAGATTGCGCCATCACTTGTAGAGAAACAAGCCATTCCCCAACAGCAGTTTCTGAAGAATGGATGGTAGACTTTGGTTGTTTCTTTTTACCTCCCATACAGGAGAAAACACACCCGACAGGTAAGTTGAATTACTGAGGGATAAGGTAGCAAAACGGTGATATTAATGCTGGGAGAGTGCAACGCTTGAGATCACCCCTTGATACCATTCAAGCGTATCACTGGAAGTCAGTCTCAAAGAATTTTCTATTCAATTTACTCCCTAGGTATCAGACTCTGCCTGAGTTTTTACAATAGGTTAAGATTCTGTACTCCAACCCTTCAACCCAAGTGTTATGCAATGGTGTCCAATAAGAACCCATTTACTTAATGAGGGGAACCAGACAGGGATGTCCTTTATCCCCTTTTCTTTTCAGTCCATTTTGGAGCCCTTAATTAGAAAAATTAACAATGCTCCACAGGTGAGAGGTATACCAGTGGGACGGTACCCATATAAAATGTCGGTCTATGCAGATGACATTTTATTAAATTTTACTTAGCATGCTGCATCCCTACCTACTGCACTGGAAATTATTTCCCATTTTGGAGCACTTTCCAACTACAAATTAAATTTAGGCAAAACTGAGATTATGCCTTTAAATGGTCTGACTAATAAAGCAGACTTCGAGAGTCTACCACTTGAATGGCTAAGCTTAAGCACTTGGGTATACATACTGTATTAGTACATCTCCAGGTAAAATGAAAGAATATAATCTAGACCCTTTACTTGAATGCATTAAAATTTTTTTTGAATTGATGGGCCATCTTTCCTATCTCTTTTGGGGGCGAGAGACTACTCGTAAAGATGAGTGTTCTACCAGGATTCTATACCCCTTATTTTGCCTAATGTAGTTTATAGAGAAGCGAGACTACAACAGTCAAGTGATAAAGACCACAGACCTTGGTCCCAGTTAAAAAGACAAATTTATTGTTCAAATACAATGTTGCACAACAGCACCCTCACCAGACACCAGACACCAGACATTTTCACATCACTATGATGTTTTCTCAAGATGTTTGGCATCTGGTGAGGAGTGCTGCTGCTATGCAACATTGTATTTGAACAATAAATTTGTCTTTTTTAACTGGGACCAAGGTCTGTGGTCTTTGTCACTTGACTGTTGTAGCCTCGCTCTTTTGCTAAATAGTTGAATTGGTTGCAGTGGCTCCAGTTCTAATGTTTCATGTAGCTGCCTCATTGTTTGAAAAACTAATGTAGTTTCCCCCAGTCTTGGTTTAATAACTTTCACCGTATATTATCTTCCTTTCTCTGGCAAGATAAATCCCCCAGGACAGCCTTCAGTAAGTTAACAGCACCTAAAAGGATGGGGGTCTCCGTCTCCCTAACTTTTATCTATATTATTTAGCAAACCATGCTACTCTTTTTCTCCAGTGGTATAGGCCCCCCCCCTTGGAAGATACTAGGCATATGTATATCCCCCAGTGGTTGGTGTTAGAATGATTTTATTGTGCTCATCTTCACTTAAACATTAAAGCCTTATTGCATATTTCTTATCCACAGTTTCTTCAATCCCCATGTGCTCTTCTTCATCTTGACCAGAGGAAGGATGTAATGCAGCCTCTGTTAGAGAACACAAATCTCAGAATTGCAGCACAAACCCTGAACTCTGTTTATTGGCCCTATCCAGAGATTAACCTAGTGGAACACCCTTTTAAGGATGGTGATATAATGACATTTCAGGAAGCAGAGCATACTTATAACATCCCCACTATGTGATGTTTACATTTTTTTCAAATTTTGCACTTATTGTGTAGTTAATTTGGCCAAAGACCATGGTCTACTGCATATGGCTCATCTATATTAAGTCTAGTACCCAAAGCTTGTACACTTCATGCTATTTCCTCTTTGCATAACCATTTTAATTACTTACATCCCTTGAAGGAGACAGGTGTTGCTATATATTGGGATAAAGCTCAGCTCCCCACCTCCAGAAAACTGTATGATTGGACTAGCTTATCGGTTAACTGGTATAAGTTCATTTATTGGGATCGGTACTGTTATATGTAATTTCAGATATTTCACAGTCTTTAATATACTTCTGTTAAGTTGTATAGAATGGGCAAATTAAAGCACAATATGTGTACAAAATGGGGCAAGATATCAGGTACCTTGAAACATATTTTTCTCGGAATGTGACAAGGTGGTAGCCCTGTGGGATTTCATTCATCACTGTCTTGATCTCTTCCTGGGATTGGACTCAGCAGTTTCTCCAGAAGTATGTTTTTTTTTTCTTGACTTTATTTATTCACCCTGCTGATCCTGGAACTCTCTCAAGCTGCCCTTGCACACCAACCACTCTACCGCTTACCTGGTCCCATTTCTCCTTACTGGATAAGCTGACCTCCACCATCCGATGACCAGGACACCCCCAGCTCTGAGCCCCCCTGGACAAGACTGACACCACTCCTCGGTGCTCTATCTATTATCCAGAGCTGGTCACAGTGATGGAAGGACAAACGGGTGGAGGCATGGTCCAGTTGTAGCATGTGGCAGTTGATATTGAAGAGAGTCATTGCCTATCCAGGCATGGGGGGGTGTTTACATAAGGTTTTCCATAGGTACGTTGACATGCAATGATGTCTCCATGGAGCCCTGTAGACATATGCTGTGCACCTCTCAATTTTTGCTCCTTACTAGCTGTACCCCTGGTCTCCACCGGGGGTCCCCACTGTGATGGAGAAACCCTGGATCCCACCCCTGCTAGAGGAAAGCAGTCCTCCAGATGCTCAATCCTCTCCCTCCCCTGCCAACCCTCAACGCCCGGGCTTGTTCCCAAACCCAGGTTGCCAGTGTGACAAGAAATGTGGTGTGCAGCACCAGAACCCTCAGCACCACCAGGCCAGCTCTCCAGAAGTATGTTTATTGGGCTTCTTTCAAGATACTCTAATAGGAAATCAGTGTTACCACATGGCACTGATTTCGGCTTGTGCCAAAAAAAATATTCTGGGGCACTGTTGTGATCATACCAGTCCCTCATATTTGGAATGGTATAAAGAGATTCTTTTTGCATTATGGGCTGAGAAAATGATTCCCAGCATGTCCAATCACTTAGTGATTTATGAGCAAATCTGGGAACCTTTGTATGTTTTACTGTCTAGTCAGGAGACATGAGCTTTTTCATGAGGTCCAGGAGGGGGTTGGCTTGCATTTTTTGGCTTGTTGTTGGGTCCCCATGGGGCACTACCTCCGTCTTCATCCTATTATTGCCTTTCCTATAATTTTGTTTCAGTTAGTGGGATGTTCTCTGATTTATAAGTAAATGTATACAAAAATAAAACTACTTTAAAGCCTAGTTAAGGTTCTCTACATGCTACTCAACTAATACACAACAAAGGCAGAGGAATTGGGTGTAAGGGTTTACAACTGTCACCTCACCCCAACAAACCCTACAATTGGAACATCATCCCCAACCCTCCACACACCAACAAGCATTGGGGTGTGACTTAGGCTTGTGCATCCCTAACGCTCACCCTGTTCCAAATGTAACAAACCTCTCATGATACAGTATAGAAGAATGGGGTGAGTGTTAGGGCCTGATGAGCCTGAGTCAGACCCGATGCTTGTTGGTGTGAGGAAAGTGGGGAGTGGTTCCAATGATAGGGTTTGGTGGTGGAGGGGTGTTACAGTTGTAAATCCTAATGTCCAATTTCCTTGCCTGTGTCACTTTAGTTGGTATGTGGAGAACCCTACTAGGCTTTGAAATGTATTTTTATGTGTATAAATGTCCTTACTTTATAACATAGTATAATAGCATCTTTATTTTGCTATGGGAGAGCAGGACTATGGAAACTAGCGGGGTCTCTGGCCCCTGTAGCCTCCACACATTAAGTTTGAGGAGGCATAGCAAAATTGCAGCAAATAGCCATAACTGTGCCATCTTAAATAATTTTCACCCCAAATGCTCAACATAACCTTCTTATCACCTCACCACATGTACCCAGTACAAAACATTTTCAAATTCCAGTTGAAATGTAATTCTGTGCAACTGTAATGCCTTTCAGTGCCACAGGTGTGGAAAAACATTTTTTGCAGGATTTGAAAACTGACAGCTGTACTACTCATGAGGTGGTGTGAAAAAATGGCAATACTGAAAATTTGGAGTAAAAAATATAATAAACTGCAAAGTTATACATGCATAGAAAAATACCAACAACATGCATAACTCAGGCATTGTTAAGTGTTTTTTACACCACATTATCAACACGTCTTTTTGGGACCCTCACCTCATAGAACACTGACACTTTCATTTCATTACACAGTCCCTAAAGGGATTTGTGCACCAACTGCACAATTCACATCACTGCTTTATAAACAAATTTTGGGTAGGATGACAGGTGTACTGTTCATGGGATGATGTGAGAAGCTGGCAATGTTGAATATTTGGAGTGAAAATGTTGAAATTTGTAAAAGTTACACAAGTATGTTGTGAAATTTTAATGACCGCACATAACCCAGGTGTTTTGGGGTATTTTTACACCAAATGTTCAACATTGCCATTTTGGGACCATACTTGATGAACAGTGGCAGTGTAATTTCATTAGTACATCCCAAAAGTTGATTTCCAACAGTGACTGCACCATTCTGTGCCACAGGTGCAAAAACACATTTTGAGCAGGATGTGAAAAATGACAGCTGTACTGTTCATGAGGAGGTGTGAAAAAATCTTAATGTTTAAAATCTGAATGGAAAGTATTAAAAATTGGTGAAGTTATGAGTGTGCATAGAAACTGTGCAATGCACACTCATAGGAGTCATTTTTGGGAATTTTACCATATTTTCAACATGGGCTTTTGAGACCTCCCTCATGAACAGTGGCACTGTCATTTCATTAATCTTTCTGGAAAGGTGATTCCATGCAGCAACTGCAAAATCACCTTTTGCGACTGAATAATGAAATGACAGTGACAGTGTTCATGAGCTGTGGTCCCAAGAACCCAGTGTTGAAAATTTGGGGTAAAATTTTTTGAAAATGGCTGAGATAGCAACATAAGTTAAAAACCCCATTGCCAGTCATAATACAGTACCTACCTTGATTCCTTCTGTTTGCGGTTGGGCTTTGAAGACTGCTGACAAGTTCCAGTCCACAGAAGATTGCAGCCACTGAACTCGGAGGGTAAGTATGTGATAAGGAGGGTGTGTGAGGAGGTGGGTACAGAGTGAGAGTCAGGATGGGGGTGGTGGATTGGGAAGATGATGAAGGAAATTTTTCTTTTTTATAGATAAAAAAAAAAACATTGGGGGACAGATTTCTTTTGTGACCGGTTACCAAAAACACTATTTTGTAACACTGGGAGTGGGCTCCTCAGTGGCCCTGAGTACTGGAGGGGGGAGGAGTTCACTTCAGGAAACCAAGACAGGGATTGGGGATCTGATATCATCTATTTAAATACTGGAACAACAGTCTTTGGGAGGGGGCATCAGACACTGGAGGTGGGCATCCCAGTGTTGTAAAAATACTTTTAATAATTTAATTATTTTGGCAAACGGGGGGTTGGCTCCCCATTGTATCACAGTAGTGGAGGGGATGATAAATGCCAATTCAGGGATTGGGCACCCAGATATTGGCAAAAGCTAACACTTCAATGCAGGAACTATTATTTATAATTAATCAGTGGATTTCATTAATTTGTCTCCAGAGTACTGGTAGAGGAAAGGGGGCTTTAAGTTTGAGAGGCTAGGGTAGTTAATCTTCATTTATTACTGTACAATTCAGTGTTCTGTTTCTCAAGTGTGTGTGTGTGTAAGAGGGCTGATGTTATCTGTTGTTTTGTCTTGTTTATAGATTATTGAGTGTTTGTTGAAAATCTTAATAAAGCTGATTTAAAAAAAAGGTTTTTCTTGATATCAAAATCCTTTGATATATTACACAAAGAAATTAGCCAGAGGTTACATTGCAAGTGTAAATAGCAAGTGGGAAGAGTGGGCATCTCTGCCTGGTACACCTATGCTGATAAAATGGAGCAGAAATGAAACCATTAGACAGGACTCTTGCAAAAAGTATCCTGTAAATAGCCTGATCCCGAGACATGAATATACCCCCATACTAACTATCTGTAATATTTTTAAAAGATAAGTCCACTCCACCTATCAGATATCTTTATTGTAGAAAGGATCATCAATATAGCATTAGGGTCTTGTGTACTGTGAATTTATATTTTTTCCATTCCTTATATCATTGTGGAAGGAGAAGGCTGGTACACATATGACCAAATAGAGTCCAGGGTTTAGTTTTGCATGGAAAATAGGACAGACTAGGTGGGCTTACCAATTCCTTTCTCCCATCACATTCTATGTCCTCGTCTTCCTTTGATGAAGTTGCTTGATCTGATTTAATTATCGAGGAGAGGATTTGTTCATGTTGGTCTGTTAAACTTTTCCTGATATCATATAGTTTGAATCTAAAAGGAAAATAGGGTGGTTACATGTGCATGGAGAGGTATCCCTCACTTTTTTGGTATAACTTATATAAACCTGCATTATCATTTGCTCTGGTAATGTATATTATTGCACATACACTGTTGTATTATTGTTACTGCACTTCTACTTGTTTGTACTTATCCCTTACCCCCTTCCCCAGGACACATCTGGAAACAAGCTTTGAGGCTCAGTATGTCTTTTCTGGTAAATCTCTTTTAAATAAATAAAGTTAATAAATAAATTGATTCATCAAAGGAAGAAGGTGTGTGGTATCCCTCACTTTTTTGGTGTAACCAATATGAAGTGATTCTTCAAAGGAATAGGGAGCACACCTTGTAATAAACTGAGCGGTCTTAACAGATGAGGTACCAAATGTTTTCAAAATGTTTTACAAATGTCAACAGTAAAGACATCCACCCCAGCTTGAAGTATTTTTCAAAGATGTATTTTTTTTTACTTTTAAGACCAAAAACCATAGATTCAGTCTGCCACAAGGAAATATATTAATGTACTTTCAAGTGAGAGATTTTGTGAACTGGAACACAAACAGCTTACTCTGATCTCCGTCATCTGTATCAGTGCAGCATTTTGAAGGCCTTAACAGCAGGGATAAATTAATATTGAACATATCAATGTCAAACAGGTTTAATGTTTTCAAAAGACTAAATATCTCCATTACAGAAGTTAAAGGAATTATGGCAAACCAATTTAAACATTTTGATGGACAACTTTGTTCAGCCAGAAAGCCATTTTCCCAGTTGTAGCTGGTTTTTTTTTGTTAATACTGGTCCCAGTTCTCTCCATTATTACATCTATACTGGTCTATTTGTAATCTCAGTGAGAGTTTCTCACTTACACTCTGGTGTTAAGTACCATTTTAGAACTGTATGGTGTCATTTAGGTCCCACTCAACCACAGAGTGCTATAGCAGAATAAATATGCATTGTGCCAACATTGAAAGAGCTGAGCAAGGAGAGACACTACATTGTTTAGTTCTAAAATGATACTTCCTAGAGCTGTGTGGCATTTGGAATTCTGCCAGGGGAATTCACATAGAATGGCAATTCTAATTCCAAAATGCTCTTCAGAATTTCATTTTTAATTCCACAGAATTCCAAAAAGAACAGTTTGTGGAAAAATAATCTGCAGTTTAACTATCCATGGAATATGATTTTTTAGTTAACAGTCCGCTGTCATAATTTCTGAATTCTGATTTCACTGGAAGTCCATGCAGTGAGGTGGAAGTTTCAAAATTCTGCAGAATTCTGGTGGAAGCAGGATATGAAAATTCTATGGCCTTCTAGTACTTAGTACCTGTGTATAAATCAGAAACACTCACTAGTAAAACAAAGTAGCAATGTGGAGATCGAATAGTAACAGAATTGGAACTGATGTTTAAAATCAGCTTCAGCAGGAGAAAATACCATATTGGTTCAGTGCAGTTCTCCTTTGAATGGGAACAGTCAGCACAAAGGGTCACACCACATCCACATGTGAGGTGGGTTCCAATTAGCAGCTTCTGTGTGAAAACATATTTTACTTACTTTTTACTGCAGTGTAGTATATTGTATCAGACCAATGTTTTTGACTTACATAGAAACAGACATAGACTTTGACAGCAGATAAGGACTGCTTGGCCCACTTAGTCTGCCCATTTCCCTACCTAGAGGATAAGCTGCAGATCCTATTTAACCAACAGCCTATTTCTTCCAACCCCCCTCAAGAATTGCCTTGTGTCTGTCCCATGCATTCTTGAATTGTCCCACAGTTTTGGACCACACAACCTCCTCAGGAAGGCTGTTCCTTGCGTCCATCACCATCTCTGTGAAAAAATACTTCCTTACATCGCCCCTGAGCTGTCCCCCCTCTATCTTCAAATTGTGTCCCCTTGCTCTTGCACATCTCTTTTTCTGAAAGATGCTACCCTCTTGGACTTTGTTGATGCCACTGAGGTACTTAAATGTTTCTATCATGTCCCCCCTCTCCCTCCTTTCCTCAAGGGTATACATATTAAGCTCCTTTAGTCTCTCCTCGTATGGCTTCTCTTTCAGATCCTGCACCATTTTAGTTGCCCTCCTCTGAACTGCCTCCATCCTGTCTATGTCCTTGTGGAGATGGGGTCTCCAGAACTGGACACAGTACTCCAGATGGGATCTCACCAACTGTCTGTACAGGGGGATAACAACTTTCTGTTTTCTGCTGGTGATACCTCTCCCTATAAATTCCAGTATACCCCCAGCCCTCCCTACTGCCTTCTCACATTGATTGCTAACCTTAAGGTCACCTGATATGATTACCCCTAGGTCTCTTCCTATTTTTGTTGTTGTTACTACCTCCCCACCCATTGTGTAATCTTCCCCTGGGTTTTTGTTTCCCAGGTGCATTACTTTGCACTTCTTTGCATTGAATCCAAGCTTCCATACTTCTGACCATTCCTCCAACCTTGCCAAGTCCCTTCTCATCCTTTCCATGCCCTTGTTGTATCAATCCTGTTGCAGATCGTTGTGTCATCTGCAAGAGGCATCTTTTCCTTCCAGTCCCTCTGCAATGTCACTTATAAAGACATTAATAAGGACTGGACCCAGTACTGAACCCTGCGGTACCCCACTAGTAACCCCTCTTTCTTCAGAGTGGACTCCATTTACAATTACTTTCTGTGTCCTGTTGTTCACCCAGTGTTTCACCCAGGCTACCACCTTGGGACCACTCCCAGGCTGGTTAATTTGACTACTAATCTTTTGTGTGGGACTGTATCAAATGCCTTGCTAAAATCTAGATAGGCTATGTCCACAGCCCCTCCCTGGTCTACTACTTTGGTCACCTAGTCAAAGAAATCAATTAGATTCGTCTGACATGATCTTCCCGCTGTGAACCCATGCTGCCTTGGGTCCTGTGCCCCACTGGCCTCTAGGTACTCAATAGTTCTTTCCTTCAGAAGTGATTCCATCACGTTCAGCTACCATAGAGTTCAAACTGACAGGTCTGTAGTTTCCTGCCTCTGTCTTGGTCCCACCTTTGTGAAGGGGAACCACATCTGCCTTCTTCCAGTCCTCAGGTACCACACCATCCTTCCATGATTTGTTAAAAAGTGTAGTCAGTTGTGTCACTAGTTGTCTGCTTAATTCTTTTAGAATTCTGGGGTGAATTCATCTGGCCCCATTGCTTTGTCCACCTTCAGTTTTAGGGTTCTTTCAGAACCCTTTCTTCTGTGAAAGGACTGGGATCAACCCCCCAGAGTGCTTTTTAATTGATTAGACACCTCCACCACTTCCTCTTTTGTGAATACTGAACAGAAGTATTCATTCAGTATCCTGCTTTATCACTGTCCTCTCTACCCACCCACCATCCATTCTATTCAGCCTCACTATCCCTCCCTTTGTCTTTCTCTGCTCTAATGTACCTATAAAAGGTTTTATCCCCTTCAACTGAGTTAGCTATCTTTTCCTCCAGTTTGTGCCTTTGCTATTCTAACTATCCTCCTGCTTCCTTCTCCTTAACTGGTACAGTTCTCTGTCCTGCTCCTTCTGTGTTTCCTTATACTTCCTAAATGCTATCTTTTCTCCCTAACCTTCACTGCCACCTCTTTTGAGAATCATAGTGGCCTTTTCTTTCATTTTGATTTGTTTATTTGCTTCACACAAAGGCTTGTTGCCTCTGTGATGGCAGTTTTGATATTTGCCCATTGTTGCTCCACCCCTCCTTCTAGCCCGTTTGCTAGTGCTTTTCCAAAGCACTCTCCCATCTTGCCAAAGTCAGCCCTCCTGAAGTCCAGAACCCTTCCAAGCTGACATTTGCTGAAACTACAAATCCCATAATCCCCAGCAGCTGACCTAAGAGGAAAACTGCAGCAGTAAGAGCTTCAATAGCCTGCAGTGAATGTTAGAGCTTTTACATTGCGTATAGTGGAATGTTCTGCATTGAAATCGATGCTTAGAAGAGGGTTGTAGTGCTGCAATAAGGATTTAACTACTGTAGCACAAATTAGAATGCCACCATTCAGCTACATTCCTCTATCTGATCGAGTTGGAAGCTGTTTTTTTTTATTACTTGGAATTACAGAAACAGCTGCATTCACTTACCACACAATAAATCAGTAATTTGTGCCCTCCACCAATCCTCAAGTGCCTCCAATCAAACTGTCAGTTCACTGAAAGGAAGTGGAATGGCTGAAATGGACATGGATACCCACACATTATAAAAGATTGAGTATGGACATCCTATCAAGTAAGCTCTGTGTCTTTATCTCAAGCTTCTGTGGTAACTACAGGGAACCTCTAGGGCTTCACTCTTGAGGTTTTTGCTTGCCATAAAACCTCTCAATACAGACACAGGCTTCTTGTTAATTGCTGCTCATTCAGTATCCCTTTAAAGTTCTGACCTTTTGTGTGTCAGTCTCACTGTCATCCGAGGGCTAAGTACAGTCATAGAGGACTGTACTTAGACCTGGGAGAACTTTGGGAATGGCAAACATCTGATCTGAGCTTATAAAATCTTTAACATGCATTGCAGGCTTTTGACACAACTAGTGCTGCAGCCCTGCTCTGATGTCACCTGTAGGGGATTCTGGGATTTCCGGTTAAAGTGAATGACAGCTTACAAGTCTGCAAAATCAGTCTGATACAATCTACTATACTGCAGTAAACAATAAGAAAACATTTTTGTACACGAAGTGTAAATTGGGACCAGCCCACACTTCAATGTGAGATTCTTAGTGCTGTCTTTCCCCTTTAATTAATGATCTCTGGTGGAATGCGCTAGTAACCTCTCCACATCAAGTGGCAAAAACAAAACATCTCAGGAGGCAGATTCAGTTCAAAATTCTTAATAACATTTATTGTATTTCATCCAGTTAAAATAAATGTAATCCTTTCATCTCTGACAAATGCTCTAGATGCTCAGATGCTAGGGGGTCCATGCCAGATATGTTTGTGATGTGTCCCCTATTGAAGTTCCTTTGGAATCAAGTTCATTTCCTGCTTAGTCAGCTGATCAGAACAGGTAATCAATACGATCAAGGAATTATCATTTTAAGTTATTTTACTTATCCTGATAGTAGTGCACTGTAAATAATGAAGTTACTATATTTGGTATTGATTCACGTGACAGAAGTAATAATTGTCATTTGAAAGTCATACTAACATACTAAGATGCCAGCAGAATAGGCCTAGAGGTCTATCGAATCTGCAAGAAAATCAGCATCTGGTCAGAACACAGTTGCGCTCACCCTGTTCCATCTGTAACAAACCTCACATGATACAGTATAGAAGAATGGGGTGAGTGTTAGGGCCTGATGAGCCTAAGTCAGACCCCGATGCTTGTTGGTGTGAGGAAAGTGGGGGAGTGGTTCCAATGATAGGGTTTGGTGGTGGAGGGGTGTTACAGTTGTAAATCCTAATGTCCAATTTCCTTGCCTGTGTCACTTTAGTTGTGAAGGTATGTGGAGAACCCTTACTAGGCTTTAAATGTATTTTTATGTGTATAAATGTCCTTACTTTATAACATAGTATAATAGCATCTTTATTTTGCTATGGGAGAGCAGGACTATGGAAACAACGGGGTCTCTGGCCCCTGTACTTCCACACATTAAGTTTTGAGGAGGCATAGCAAAATTGCAGCAAATAGCCATAACTGTGCCATCTTAAATAATTTTCACCCAAATGCTCAACATAACCTTCTTATCACTTCACCACATGTACCAGTACAAAACATTTTCAAATTCAGTTGAAATGTAATTTGTGCAACTGTAATGCCATTCTGTGCCACAGTGTGTAAAAACATTTTTGCAGGATTTGAAAAGTGACAGCTGTACTACTCATGAGGTGGTGTGAAAAAATGGCAATGCTGAAAATTTTGAGTAAAAATATAATAAACTGCCAAAGTTATGCACATGCATAGAAAAATACCAACAACAGTGCATAACTCAGGCATTGTTAAGTGTTTTTACACCACATTATCAACACGTCCTTTTTGGGACCCTACCTCATGAACACTGACACTTTCATTTCATTACACAGTCCCAAAAGGGATTTTGTGCACCAACTGCACCATTCCGCGCCACTGCTGTGTAAACAAATTTTGGGCAGGATGACAGGTGTACTGTTCATGGGGTGGTGTGAGAAGCTGGCAATGTTGAATATTTGGAATGCAAATATTGACATCTGCAAAAGTTACACAAGTGTGTTGTGAAATTTTAATGACTGCACATAACCCAGGTGTTTTGGGGTATTTCTACACCAAATGTTCAACATTGCCATTTTGGAACCATACGTGATGAACAGTGGCAGTGTAATTTCATTAGTACATCCAAAAAGGTGATTTCCAACAGCGACTGCACCATTCTGTGCCACAGGTGCAAAAACACATTTTGAGCAGGATGTGAAAAATCACAGCTGTACTGTTCATGAGGAAGTGTGAAAAAATCTTAATGTTTAAAATCTGGAGGGAAAATATTAAAAATTGTCAAAGTTATGAGTGTGCATAGAAACTGTGCAACGCACACTCATGACAGTCATATTTGGGAATTTTTACACCAGATTTTCAACATGGGCTTTTTGAGATCTCCCCTCATGAACACTGGCACTGTGATTTCATTAATCTGTCTGGAAAGGTGATTCCATGCAGCAACAGCAACATCATCTTTTGGGACTGAATAATGAAATGACAGTGACAGTGTTCATGAGCTGTGGTCCCAAGAACCCAGTGTTGAAAATTTGGGTAAAAATTTCTAAAAAATGGCTGAAATCGCAACATAAGTTGAAAACCCCATTGCCAGCCATAATACAGTACCTACCTTGATTCCTCCTGTTTGCGGTTGGGCTTTGAAGAGTGCAGACATGTTCCAGTCCACAGAAGATTGCAGCCACTGAACTCAGAGGGTAAGTATGTGATAAGGAGGGGGGTGTGAGGAGGTGGGTGCACAGAGTGAGAGTCAGGATTGAGGTGGTGGATGGGGAAGATGATGAAGGACATTTTTCTTTTTTACAGATGAAAAAAAACATCGGGGGACAGATTTCTTTTGTGACCGGTTACCAAAAACGTTATTTTGGAACACTGGAAGTAGGATCATCAGTGTCCCTGAGTACTGTAGGTTGGAGGAGTTCACTTCAGGGAGCCAAGATGGGGATAGGGGACCCGGTATGAGCTTTTTAAGTATTAGAACAATGGCCTTTTGGAGAGGGGCATCAGACACTGGAGGTGGGCATCCCGGTGTTGTAAAAATACTATTAATAATTGAATTATTTTGGAAAACGGGGGGTGGGGTCCCCAATGTATCATAGTAGTGGAGGGGATGATAAATGTTGACTCAGGGATTGGGCACCCAGATATCGGCAAAAGCTAACACTTCAATGCAGGAACTATTATTTATAATTAATCAGTGGATTTCATTTAATTTGTCTCCAGAGTACTGGTAGAGGAAAGGGGCTTTAAGTTTGAGAGGATAGGGTGGTTAATCTTCATTTATTACTGTACAATTCAGTTTTCTGTTTCTCAAATGGTGTGTAAGAAGGCTGATGTTATCAGTTGTTTTGTCTTGTTTATAGATTATTGTGTATTTGTTGAAAATCTTAATAAAGTTTATTTTAAGAAAATGTTTTTCTTGATATCAAAATCCTTTGATATATTACACAAAAAAATTAGCCAGAGGTTACATTGCAGAGTGTAAATAGCAAGTGGGAGAGTGGGCATCTCTGCCTGGTACACCTATGCAGATAAAATGGAGCAGAAATGAAGCCATGAGACAGGATTCTAGCAAACGTATCCTGTAAATAGCCTGTTCCCGAGACATGAATATACCCCCTATACTAACTATCTGTAATATTTTTAAAAGATAAGTCCACTCCACCTATCAGACATCTTCATTGTAGAAAGGATCATGAAAATAGCATTAGGGTCTTGCGTACTCTGAATTTATATTTTTTCCATTCCTTATATCTTTGTGGAAGGAGAAGGACAGTACACATATGACCAAATAGAGTCCAGGGTTTAGTTTTGCATGGAAAAATAGAACAGACTAAATGGGCCTACCAATCCCTTTCTTCCATCACATTCTATGTCCTCTTCTTCCTTGGATGAAGTCACTTGATCTGATTTAATTATTGAGGAGAGGATTTGTTCATGTTGATCTGTTAAACTTTTCCAGATATCATATAGTTTGAATCTAAAAGGCAAATAGGGTGGCTACATGTGAATGGAGTGGTCTCCCTCACTTTTTTGGTATAACTCATATAAACCTGCATTATTATTTGTTCTGGTAATGTATATTATTGCACATACATTGTTGTATTATTGTTACTGCACTTCTACTTGTTTGTACTTATCCCTTACCCCTTCCCCCAGGACACATCTGGAAACAAGCTTTGAGGCTCAGTATATCTTTCCTGGTAAATCACTTTTAAATAAATAAAGGTAATAAATAAATTGATTCATCAAAGGAAGAGGGTGTGTGGTACCCCTCACTTTTTTGGTGTAACCAATATGAAGTGATTCTTCAAAGGAAAGGGGAGCACACCTTGTAGTAAACTGAACCATCTTAACAGATGAGGTACCAAATGTTTTCAAAATGTTTTACAAATGTCAGCAGTAAAGACATCCACCCCAGCTTAAAGTATTTTTCAAAGATGTCTTCTTTTTCACTTTTAAGATCAAAAACCATAGATTCAGTCTGCCACAAGGAAATGTATTAATGTACTTTCAAGTGAGAGATTTTGTGAACTGGAACACAAACAGCTTATTCCGATCTCCATCATCTGTATCAGTGCAGCATTTTGAAGGCCTTAACAGCAGGGATAAATTAATATTGAACATAACAATGTCAAACATTTATAATGCTATTCAAAAGACTAAATATCTCCATTACAGAAGTTAAAGGAAGTATGGCAAACCAGTTTAAGCATTTTGATGGACAACTGTGTTCAACCAGAAAGACATTTTCCCAGTTGTAGCTGTTTTTTTTTTTTAATACTAGTCCCAGTTCTACATTATTACATCTATACTGGTCTATTTGTAATCTCAGTGAGTGTTTCTCACTTACACTGTGGTGTTAAGTACCATTTTAGAACTGTACGGCATCATTTAGGTCCCACTCAACCATAGAGTGCTATAACAGAATAAGTATGCATTGTGCCAACATTGAAAGAGCTGAGCAAGGAGAGAAACTACACCATTTAGTTCTAAAATTATACTTTCTAAAGCTGTGCAGCATTTGGAATTCTGCCAGGGGAATTCACATAGAATGGCAATTCTAATTCCAAAATGCTCTTCAGAATTTCATTTTTAATTCCACAGAATTCCAAAAAGAACAGTTTGTGGAAAATTAATCTGCAGTTTAACTAACCATGGAATATGATTTTTTAGTTAACAGTCCGCTGTCATAATTTCTGAATTCTGATTTCATTGGAAGTCCATGCAGTTAGGTGGAGGTTTCAAAATTCTGCAGAATTCTGGTGGAAGCAGGATATGAAAATTCTATGGCCTTCTATTACTTAGTACCTGTGTGTAAATCAGAAACACTCACTAGTAAAACAAAGTAGCAATGTGGAGATCCAATAGTAACAGAATTGGAACTGATGTTTAAAATCAGCTTCAGATGAGAAAATACCGTATTGGTTCAGTGCAGTTCTCATTTGAAGGGAACAGCCAGCACAAAGGGTCACACCACACCCACATGTGACGTGGGTTCCAATTAGCAGCTTCTGTGTGAAAACATATTTTACTTACTTTTTTCTGCAGTATAGTATATCGTATCAGACCAATGTTTTTGACTTCCAAGCTGACATTTGCTTTAACTACAAATCCCATAATCCCTAGAAGCTAACGTAAGAGGAAAACTGCAGCAGTAAGAGCTTTAATAGCCTGCAATGAATGTTAGAGTTTTTACATTGTGTATGGTGGAATGTTCTGCATTGAAATCAATGCTTACAAGAGGGTTGTAGTGCTGAAATAAGGATTTAACTATCATAGCACAAATTAGAATGCCACCACTCAGCTGCATTCCTCTATCCAATTGAGTTGGAAGCTGTATTTTTTTACTTGGAATTACAGAAACAGCTGCATTCACTTACCACACAATACTAACATACTAAATGCCAGCAGAATAGGCCTAATGGTCTTTCGTGTCTGCTCGTTTGGTCAGCCCCCACCCTGGGTGCTGACCTTGCTGTCCCCCTCGCCTTCTCTGGCTTCTCCCTTCCCAGTTCCGGATATTCTTGCTGCATTGGATTTTGCTTCCTGAACCCTTCCCCTGTACCTGTCCCACCCCCTCTTGAAGCCCTCCACTGTCTCTGCCTCCACCAGCCCCCTAGGTAGTGCATTCCATGGCTCTACCACCCTCTCAGTGAAGTAGCACCTCCTCCTTTCTCCCTGAATCTTCTCCCTCCAGCTTCCACCCATGCCTCTAGTGGCCCCTCCTCCTTCCTTCGAAGCACCTCACTGTTCCTCCTCTATTTACCCTCTTCATGTACCTGAAGACCTCTATCATGTTCCCCGGTCCCTTCTCTTCCAAAGTGTACATATTTAGCTCTTCGAGCCTCTCCTCATAGGTTCTGTCCCCCAAGCTCCAAATCATTTTGGTTGCCCTCCTCTGGACCCTCTCCAGGAGGTTAATGTCCCTCTTGAAGTGCGGCCTCCAAAACTGCACGCAGTACTCCAGGTGCGGCCTCACCAAGCAGTTATACAGAGGGAGTATCACTTCCCTCCTTCTGGAGGTGATCCCCCTAGCGATGCATCCCAGCATCCTGTTGGCCTTGGCTGCTGCCCTCCTACAAGTCTCAGAGTTGTTCATCTTGACATCCACCACCACCCCCAGGTCCCTCTCAGCCATTGAGACTTGTAGTTCCCCCCCCCAGGGTGTACACTTGGCCTGGGTTTCTGGCCCCCAGGTGGAGAACCTTGCATTTCCCTGCATTAAACCTCAGCTTCCACTTTCTAGACCATCTTTCCAGAGCCTCCAGGTCCCCCTGCAGGGTCACCCTCCCCACCTCCACATCCACCACCGCCCCCAGTTTCGAGTCATCTGCAAAGAGACTCATCTCACTCCTGATTCCTGTCCTTATGTCAGAATAATAAATCAGTAATTTGTGCCATCCACCAATCCTCAAATGCCTCCAATCAAACTGTCAGTTCACTGAAAGGAAGTTGAATGTCTGAAATGGACATGGATGCCCACACATTATAAAAGACTGAGTATGGACATCCTATCAGGTAAGCCTGTGTCTTTATCTCAAGCTTTCCATGGTACCTAGGGAACCTCTGGAGCTTCACTCTTGAGGTTTCTGGTTGCCATAAAAACCTCTTGATACAGACATAGGCTTCTTGTTAATTGCTGATCATTCAGCATCCCTTTAAAGCTCTGATCTTTTGTGTGTTGGTCTCACTGTCATCCGAGGGCTAAGTACAGTCATAGAGGACTGTACTTAGACCTGGGAGAACATTGGGAATGGCAAACATCTGATCTAAGCTTGTAAAATCTTTATCATGCATTGCAGGCTATTGACACAACTAGTGCTGCAGCCCTGCTCTGATGTCACCTGTAGGGGATTCTGGGATTTCTGGTTAAAGTGAATGTCAGCTTGCAAATCTTTAAAATCAGACTGATGCAATCTACTGTACTGCAGTAAACAATAAGAAAACATTTTTGTACACAAAGGGCCAGATATTCAAAAGGGTTGCGCCATGTACAATAGGGTTGAGCCTGCGCAAGTCCGAACTTGCTCCATTCTGCGATATTCAGCAGGAGGCAGTTGCGCCACAAAAAACATGCTGAGCAACAGCGCAATGCAAATGAATGCATGCTGAACTGGAGGGGGAGGAACCATGCATAAACTGCACAGCCCGATATTCCAGCCGGGCTGTGCAGAGTTCGACGCAACCCCAACCTGTGCCTGCACAACTTTGAGCCAAAAAAGAGGCTCAAGTCGAGGGCCACTTTACAGGTGAGCTGCTGCATGCAGGGATCCACACAGCATGCCACCTGTGGCTGGTCCCCAACCTACTCCCTGTGCCCCCCGCAGCCTGATCACGGGCAAAGAGTGTAAAATCCCCACTCCCCCACTGGCCCGATTGCGGGCATAGCTTAAACCCCCACCAGCCCAATCGCAGGCAGCAATGTGTCTCCCCGACATATCCCTTGTGGTCCAGTGGACCGATAATCCCGATCGCGGGATGGAATAATTAAACACCCCCGAGCATAGCCTTGGTGGTCCAGTGGACTGATAATCCTGATCGTGGGTGGAATAATTAAACACCCCACCCCCAAACATAGACCTGGTGGTCCAGTGGACCGATAATCCCGATCATGGGATGGAATAATTAAACACTCCCCGAACATAGCCCTGGTGGTCCAGTGGACCGATAATCCCAATCGCAGGATGGAATAATTAAACACCCCCTGAACATAGCCCCGGTGCCTAGTGTCCCCACCCTACCCACCCACGACGCCCTCCCCGCTCCCCTGGGGATCGGCACACCTGCATGCTAATGGCATGCAAATGGGGCCATAATCAGATGCAAATGTTCCCCCTGCACCTTGCATGAATTATGGGCCCCATCTGCATGTCACGTTTTGAATATCTGGATTTTGCACATGGCACAATGGTACTTGCACCACCGCAAGTTGAAAGCTCCACTCTGTCCACTTGCAGTGGCGCAAGTTCCACTGCGCCATGCACAGTGGCTGTGGTGGGGTGATATTCAGGTGTTGCTCAAAGGGCGCAACTCCTTTGAATATCCTCTGTCTACCCAGTGCAACTATTTTGTGCAGTGTGAGGGCTTGCTCCACAAAGTAGCGCAGTTTGAATATCTGGCTCCTGGTGTAAATTGAAACCAGCCCACACTTCAGTGTGAGATTCTTAGTGCTGTCTTTCCCTTTAATTAATGATCTCTGGTGGAATGCGCTAGTATCCTCTCCACATCAAGTGGCAAAACAAAGCATCTCAGGAGGCAGATTCAGTTCAAAATTCTTTATAACATTTATTATATTTCATCCAGTTAAAATAAATGTAATCCTTTGATCTCTGACAAATGCTTTAGATGCTCAGATGCTGTGGGGTCCATGCCAGACATGTTTGTGATGTGTCCCCTTTTGAAGTTCCTTTGGAATCAAGTTAATTTCCTGCTTAGTCAGCTGATCAGAACAGGTAATCAATTCAATTGAGGAATTATTTTTTTAAGTTATTTTATTTATTCTGATAATAGTGTACTGTAAATAATAAAGTTACTATATTTGGTACTGATTCATGTGACAGAAGTAATAATTGTCATTTGAAAGTCATACTAACATACTAAGATGCCAGCAGAGTAGGTCTAGAGGTCAATCGAATCTGCTCAAAAATCAGCTTCCGGTCAGAACACTGTTGCTGCCCTCTCTTATTCCCCCCATAAATTCCCCCAACCCCAATACCCCAACAGAGTTTCACCTCCCAATATGGCATTCCTCAGTTTTACCCTTCCCTTATTTCTGTCCCAGACCCTCTTGAATCCCTCCACTGTATCAACAGCCACCAGCTCCACAGGCAGTGTGTTCCATGGGTCTGCCACACTCTCGGTAAAGTAATGCATCCTAGTCTCCCCCATTAAGCCTTCCACCAACCATTCTCATGGAATGCCCCTGAACTCTCCTCTCTCAGCTAGAAGGGCCTAGTTGTGCTGACTCTGTTCACTCCCTTTAGCTATTTAAAAACATTAATCATATCCCCTCTGTCCTTCCTCTCCTCCAGGGAGTACAAGTTTAGCTCCTCAAGTCTCTCCTTGTAGGATCGCTTCCCCAGGCCCTATATCATCTTGTTCACTCTCCTCTGGACTCCCTCAAGAAGTGCAATGTCCTTTTTTAAGTATAGATGCCTAAACTGCACACAGTACTCTATGTGCAGGCTAACCAGGCAGTCATACAGAGGGAGAAGCACCTCCATCTCCTTGAGGTTATCCCCTGGCAATGCACCTGGGTATTTTATTTGCTTTAGCTGTAGCCCTCCTACACTGCTCAGAGTTTTTCATTTTGGCATCCACGACCACCCCAAGAACCTCCCCCTCCTGAAACATTCAGTTTCTCACCACCCAAAAAGTACTCATGATCAGGGTTCCTATGCCCCAAGTAGAAAACACTGCACTTCTTGGGATTGAGCCTCAATTTCCAAATGTGTGACCACCTCTCCAGAGTCTCCAGGACCCCTGCAGGACTCTTCTATCCTCCTCCTCATCCACCACTGCCACCAGCTTTGAATAATCAGCAAAGAATCTTATCTCACTCCTGGTATCACCTCTGATGTCCAGGATACAAGCATTAAACAGGGTGGACCCAACACCAACCCTTGTTGCACCCTGCTAATGACCATCCTTAGAGATGATACCTCCCTGACCACCATCCTCTGAAACCAACCAGTTAGCCAGTTCTCTATCCACCTCACCATCCTTTCCCCACCCCCAATCCCTCCAACTTGGTCAGCAACCCTGGATGTGGCACCAAGTCAAACGCCTTGCTGAAGTCTAGAAAGGGATATCTACTGGCCTTCCCTGGTCTAGTGTCCTTATCACCCAATCATAGAACTCCACTAGGTTAGTCTGACATGATCTGCCTGAATGAAGTCATGTTGGTGATCATCCAGATGGCCCTGTGTCTAAAGGAACACCTACAGCCTCTCTTTCAAGATGGCCTCCATCATATTGTCCACCACTGATATCAGACTGACAGGTCTGTAGATTTCCAGCTCCTCCCATGAACTGCTTTTGTGGATTGGCATGGCATGAACCATCCTCCAATCCTGAGGCACCCAAACCATCTGTAAGGAGGAGTTACAAATGGCTGCTAGAGGTGCAATAAGGACATCCACCATCTCCTTCAGCACCCTGAGATGAAGGCAATCTGGACCCAGTACCTTATCTGTTCTCAGGGATTTAAGGACCTCCCTCACCCTACCAACAGGAATTTCAATGTAAGACAGCTCCCCTCTTCCTCATTCCTAGCCGCCCTCCCCTGTATGGTGTTGTCCCTCCATCATCTCTTCTAAAGACCAAGGCAAAGTATTCATTAAGCACCTCCACCTGCTCCCTTCTTCTTCATTCCATCCACTCCCTGACCTCAGTCTACTAATCTGTCCTTTCACTTTCCTCCTTTCCCTGATGTACCTAAAGAACCCTTTTCCCCATTTCTGATCCCCTGTGCTAGCTTCTGTTCCATCGTCACCTTGACCAATATCACCATTCTAGTTATCTTTTGGCTAGCCTGTCTCCCCTTGTTCACTTCCCTCATGAGTGCTTATCTTCTATAAGCAGCTCTTTCTTTCATCACCACCTCCTGGGCCTCCTGTCCATGAGATCTGCTTTCTGGCCCTACCAAATGTGCATTGGACCTTCATGCAGGCCTTGGTAGCTTCCAGGAGCCCTCCATTAATAACTTCCCACCTGCTCTCTGTATCTATATCCATTCTGATTCTATCCAAATGCCGTGGAGTATCCCCTCCATACCCTTGAAATCTGCTCCCATAAAGTCAACCACCACTGTTTTAGTGCAATTTTCCCCTTACCGCCAGATCCATGGAAAACCAAACCATGGCATGATCACTCCCTGCCAGTGAGTCCCCACAAATGGGTTCCTAACTATTGCAGTCTGACAGGACCACATCCAGGATGCTGCCATCCTCATCAGGAAGTCACCTGTTGGGATAGGAATGCATCCTGGAAGATGTTCAGCAACGCTGCTCCCTACGATGGAGATGCCACAGTGCCCCAATCAATCCTGGCATGTTAAGGTACTCAGCACCATCGCTTTTACCCTCCTATGACCATAATGATCCCTTAAATTTGCCACCAGGCCCTCCTTGGGTTCCTCTGCTTGATTGTGTGGTCATACACCACCCTTAGGTTAACCCTCTTTCCCAGGTAACTGCAAGCTAACCCATAATGTCTTTATATTTCCTCTGCCCCTCCTCCCTGCATACATCAATGCAGTGTCAGTGGCTCAATGGGTAGCACATTCGCCTCTGAGACCAGGAGATCAGAGGGCTGTGGGTTCAGTCCCACATCTGACACTTAAGTTAATATCCCAGTACTGACACTGTAATGCAGCATGAGAGGGTGCTGCATTTCTGAGGTGTCGTCGGATGAGACGTTAAACCGAGGTCCCATCTGCCTGGATTGGTGGTAGTTCAGGTGGATGTTAAAGATCCCATGGCACTTATCCCGAAAAAGAGTAAAATTTCCCTGGTGTCCTGGCCAAATTTCCCTCATTCACTAAAAATACCACCAACAGCTTAATCTGGTTCAAGGTCAGTTGGCATTCATCTGTATCCCCTTCCCCTGGGTTGTGCCTGAAAATAGGCAGGATTTGTCTAGTGCACTTACCCGGTCAACAAAAGCTAAATAAATAAATAAATAAAAATAAAATGCTGTAGGCAATTTCTAGCCAAGCAGATTGGTATTTACTCACAATTGTGAGTTATTTATTTACTGTTGTTTCTTATTAATTTTGTTATATCTTGCCATTTATTTTTCACTGAAAAGTTTCTCCTTCCTGTTTGAGAGAATTCCTGCCGCTGTTAGCTGTGTTATATATATGCCATTCTTCCACTTTTAGTTGTGAATTGATTATGAATTCTAAAATTTTAAACACACAGAGCTGATCCTTTATTTTATTTCTTTGTGGTTAGTTCTGTTTACTGGAGTGTTAACTTGTGTTACTAAAACAGTGAAAATCAACAGTTGTAAAGCATTTTGTATCTTTACTTAAGTACTTCTATGTGATCACTTGAACTTGTCCATTGACAGTCACACTGCATTGTTGAATTGTTCCCCTGTATGTTAATGCTGGAGCTGGACTCTGCACACTGCATGATGTTCCTGTTTTAGTTAAGCTACCTTACCCTTTCTCTGTTATAGCATTGTTTGCATAACACCCGATGTGTGCATTATAAAACAGTACATATTAAAATAGACATTTTCAAGAGATTTCTTGGTGATCTCTCCCATCTAGACCACTACCATATTGTGTAACCCTTTCCTTTGTTGTGGTTTTATGGTTGCCTCTGCCCTTATATAAAAACAAATTGTGGTGCTAAGTAATAACACATTACAGTACTTTGTCCAGACTCCAGAGACATAGGTGATCTGTATTTAAAATCAGCCACTTGTGCCCTTCTTCCTTGTGTGTGTTTTTTTTAATTCCTATCCTGTTTGGGGGAAAAAGTTACCTTTTGTTTTCTTTACTAGAATAGACTGCCTTCCATATATGGTATTAGTTGCACTCTAAGTGTTGGTACCTGTCCTGATTGTGTTTGGACTTGTAAGGAAGCCAGTACTGTAGGTGTGTGACATGATCATTCATGTGTGAGGTATGTTATTCACACAGCTAGTAGTAATACTTCCTTTCTTCAAATACTCCCAGAGAAAGGCAAAGCTTTGAAGCAGCAGTCAGCAAAAATGCCTCCTAGAAGTGACCAAATATGGGGGGGGTAAATGTGGCAGGGGGGATGAGGGAGCTAAGAAGTCTGCTGGGAAAAGTACAATTTCATTTCCAGTTCCCCATAGCAGTGAAAGCACATGTATGTCTGCATCAGTGTCTTCTGATGTGGACCCTGGTGGTGAGAGAGGAACCAGCAAAGGAGTTGGTGGCCGAACTGGGTCTGGCATGCCTGTGTCTTACTTTTTTAAAGCTCAGACAGTTGCAGCCATGCTAGTGGGGGATGCTGACAGTGAGAAGAAGGAGGCACTGAAACCAGCAGAGGAACAGTGGTCCGGGACTCGGAGAAGGGTAATAACAAGTCTGTCAGTGTGACTGTCCATGTTCCTGAAAGAGTTGGTGATGATAGTGTTCAACAAGATTCTGCGAATCATGAGATAAGGATAGTCAGCCCCTGAGATGGTTGTAGAGAAAGAAAAGGTGCCGTCTTCCAAGAAGACAATGATGGGGGAGGAGGGAGGAAGAAGGACATCATCACTATTGGTGGTGATGATGTGACTGGATGATCCCACATGGGAGCCTGAGTTAAAAGATCAAGGGTGATGTAGGCCATTTTACATACTGTATATAGCCCATGGTCAGTCTGTCACCAAGCTTATAAGCAAACCTCCAAGCAGTCAAGTAATCTCCTCTCCCAAATGTAGTTTTACTGAAGTGATGAAGCAGCCCAAAACAGACACTTCACACCTGTTTCTGAAATATCCCAGTCCCAGAACCATCTGAAGTCCAGAGGTCAAAAGTCCCTAGTTTGGGACTTTTATGTGCTAGATCTTGCTGATGAGACTACACCAATATGCCAACTTTGTCAAGCCAGTCAAGCCAGTGTTAGTCAGGGGAAAAAGGGAAGACCAACACGTCCACCTGAAAAACAAGCACACGCTGAGATGGGAGCAACACTAGAATAATGCCAGAGCTGTTGGTAGCAAGTTACATGTAGTAGAATACGAGCAGGAGGAGAGAGAGTAGAGTGTGTCAGTGGTGAAGGAGGAGGGTGAGCAATCCTTTGATCTTTCAAGTAGTGGGCATAGCAATGGCGGTGTGAGTCCCAGTCCCATAAGTCTGAAAAGTAAAGCACCACACGCACAAGCAACTAAAATAACTGGTTTCATCTGGTATACACAGCCCCAAGTGTCAAGTGTTAGCCCTAAAAGAAAACCATTGCTACCACAAGTAATAGCATTCTGGTCGGACAGCCCCAAAGATGAAGCCCATTCTGAAGTTCATCCTTGAGTGACAGATAAAGTACCCCCCCAATCATGTTGCTGCATGAGTTGAATGCTGCCACTTCTGAAATGCTGCCCATCGATCTTTTGCCATTCTCATTCATAAAGAATGCTGATTTCAGCAGGTTGATGGCCTGTGCCTGTCCCAAATGGCAAGTTCCATCGCAAACCTATTTTACTAAGTGTGCCATGACAGAGCCACACAGTAGAGTTGCTGATTACATTAGACATGCATTGAAGCATAGTGTATGATAATATATCCATCTTAGTGTGGATATATGGACCAGTGGACAAACAGCAGCATAACAGCTCACTGGGCACAGTTGCCTGGGGTGGTACTTGATTTTGGGACTGGCAAAACATGTGAAGTCATAATTGTGGTGGTAGCAACACACCTGGTATTCAGCAGCATTCAACCCTAAGTATAACAAGTGTCACAGGTTCTCACAAGGCTGTGAAATGCTTAATGTTCTGCTAGACGAGATTGATATGCAAACACACACAGTCACTCATAGCGGATTCCTCACAAGTAATAATGGTTCCAATGTAGTGGCGTACTTAGCAATGGTGCTTTTTTTAGAGTGCCCCATGGCACACTGCCTTAATCTTGTTGTTCAGCTGTTTCTCAACCATGCGAGACATTAAGAACAGTTACTGTTGCCCGTTGCATCTGTGTCCCTTCACCCATTCTGCAAGGCCTGTGACCATCTTGTGACTACAGCACACTAACCATCTGCCTTATCACTGGCTGAAGCTTGAAGTTGTCACCAGGTGGAACTCCACACTGTACATGCTTGACCAGCTGTATGAACAGTATAAGGCTATATCAGAATACCTGCTGCTCACCACCCATGACAGTGCTGGAGTGTCCATCGCTCTAACAACAGAGCATTGGCACCAAATTGATGGGCTAATTCCATCCATTCAAGCAAGCTACACAGGCTGTGACTGAGGACACTGCTTCTATAAGTCAGTCCATACCCTCATACATGTGCTGAGGCAGATACTAGTGAATGTGTGACACCAGGCCAAGGCAGAGTGGGGATCATGGCAGTTGTGATCTAATGGATCACATGCTCCATGTGCTGGACACAAATACCCATGTATCTGCCATTTTACAGTCAGCTGACTTTGCAATCACCACCATGCTGGATCCACACTAAAAACATGGCCTGCCCTCTATGACTGAAGGAGGTTATCAGTGAGTACAACGGTTGACAGAGAACCTCATTAGACTGGTACATGCTACACGAATGAAAAATGCACGCATTGCATCAAAATTTGATTGATTGATTTGATTGATTAAAAATGAATTTTTTCACAGGAAATAACATTTGTTGGGACAAAATCCCATTTACAACAAAGTCCTGCATGTAGTTTCTAAAACAATTAACATTTATCAAAAACTAATACAAACACAAAATAAAATCACTACAAAATGTCACAATTGTTTAAAAACATGTATAAGAAGACATCAAACAATCAAACAAAACATTTTTAAATTTAAACAAGATCTGTATTTGTTTTCTGTGGTTCAGACAATCTATTCCAACTCTGAGCTACACTGTTCTGAAGCATACTATCCTGTAATCTATTAAAATTTCTACAAATTGGTATATTACTTAATACATTTCTAGTCTTTATATATATTTCATTATTCGATTTTCTTTTTACTTGTTCATACAGAGGATGATTATACTTTCTATGTATTATTTTAGGACATGTAATAAGCCAAAGATAATTTCTTTTCACCTCGGGTTGAAGCCAATTTAAATTCTTATAAATTATACAATGATGCTTATTTTTACTATTTCCGAAGCAAATTTTCCTATCCTGTAATATGCTTGATTAATCAAGTTTAATGCTGATATAGTTGAGTTCATATAAATTATAGAACCATACTCCAATATGGGTAAAAGCATCTGCTTGGCCAACTGCTCCTTAGCTACCAGTGGTAAACTACCCACAATTCTTCTGAGAGCCCTAATCTCCTATTCACTTTTTGTCTGAACTGATATATGCTCTATATATGTCATCCTAACATCTACTTGAAATCCCAAATACCTATATGTAGATACATTTTCAATTGTGTACCATCTTGAAGATGCAATTGTGTCTTAGACCTATTCCCTATGTAAACCTACTGAAAACAACATAGTTTGTGTTTTTTTGCATTTAGAAGAAGGCCAGAATTACTCAACCATTTTTGTATCTGTAACAAATCATACTGAAGTTTACCCATCATATCTGTGAAATTGTCAGCAGACACACCAATACAGTGTGGTCTGCATCAGTCTCACCTCAGTATGTCTAATAACTTGACCTAAATCATTAACATATGTATTAAATAATAATGGTCCCAGAATCAAGCCCTGGGAACACCAAGTGTCCAGTTTCCTTGGGTCCAACACTGTAATTCCACATGCTACTACGTTGCTGATGATTCATCAAATATGACTTAAACCATTTTAACATTTGCCCCAGAATCCCTATATTCCTCAACTATTCAAAAGCCAATCATGTTGAACCAAATCAAAAGCCTTACTGAGATCCACAAACACCACCCCAGTAATTTTCCCTTGATTCATAGATGTTACAACCAAATCATTAAATTCCAACAGGGCAGTGTTTGTGGATCTCACGTTCCTAAAACCATGTTGTTCATCTGTTAATATAGCATTTGAGTCCAAATAATAATTTAACTGCTCATGTACTTTGCATTCTAAAATCTTGGATAAGATTGGCAAAGAGCTATTGGCCTAGTGCTTGAGGAGTTGTTCAATCACCAGCCTTGTAAGACAGGAATAATCTTTCCCTTATTCCAAATTTCAGGAACTATAGAACTGCTCAGACTCAATTATACAAATAAGTCACAACAGGGCTATTACTTTGCACCCAACTTCAAAAATCGAGCCTCTATTCCATCAATACCTCCTGATTTATTTGCATTTACATTTTTTAATTCTTTCATTATATCCCTCTCACATAAAGTTTCAAATCTAAATATCCTTATTTGAGCTCATAACTTATATTTTTCAATGGGAGAATCTGTTTAATTAATGATTAAGTTTGATAAATTTAAGTCCAGTAAATCCAAAAAATGTGTATTAAAAATATTTGCTATATCCTTTGTATCAGTCACTAATTTCTTATCTTGTGCCAGAGTAGGATTAATAATAGTTTTGTTTGGAAATTTTAAGTCTGTAATAAGTTTCCAAAACTGTTTAGTATCGAAGTATTATTTATTTTGTTCCAATAATATTTATTCTTTACATTTGTAATTATACTTTCATATTTATTCCTCCATGTCTTGAAAATATTCCAATCTCCAGTCAGTATTAGTTTTCTCACCCTTTTCCATATTCTATCTCTAATCCTTAATTTTTCTTATTTTATCAGTAATCCATGGATCTTCTTTATTTCTTTTAATTTTTTTTTTATCAATGGAGCATGGTACTGAATTACATTCAATATCATGTCATTAAACTCTTGAATAGCCAATTCTATATCTGGTATTAAATATATTTTCTCCCAGTGAATTTGCTTCAAATGGTTTATAAAACACTGTTCATTAAACCCTTAAAATCTCTACACCAATACATACTTAATTGTTGAATAATAGAATGTTGTAACTCAATAGTACAAGTTATGGGGTTATGATCACCCAAATTTAAAGGTAATACATCCCAATTTTAACTATATTCTGAGACACAAGAATAGATCCAGGAGAGAACCATGACCTCCATTATTTGTGTTTCTTTTAGATTTTGAATTATTTGATTTAACCCCAAAATTGAAAAAATGTTCTCCAATTTACTCCTTCTAGTCTGAAACCAGTCTGCATTAAAGTCTCCTGTCAAAATTGCTTGTTTATCTTTTATTTTTCTAAAACTAACTCTGCTAATACATCAAATGATTTAGTTTTAGTTTTAGAGGTGCATAAAAATCCTACCATTAATTTTATTGCAATTAGTTCAATAATGAGACAATCAATTCCTTCCTTATTTATGTAACAATAATTCATAAGGACCAAGAGTATTTTTAATAAACAACATCACCTCCTTCCCTCTTGCCTCTATCTATGCAGCTCTATAGAATATCCAGAAAGCTGAATTTCCTCCGCATTATATAGATGCAACCATGTTTCTGAAACTGCTAATAAAGCATACTCAGTTTTAACTGCCCATACCCTATATTCATCTATCTTGTGTACTATACTTCTAAAATTTTCATGAACTATTGAAAGCTGTTTAATTCTTTTATAATCAGGACCCAGATTTAATTCAATATCTTCACTTTGTAGCAATAACATTAAACATAGCATGTTAGTACTCCTGAAAATTTTAACTCACAAAATACATGCTAACACAAAAAAAAACTTTCATAATAAGAATTTCATTAGTAAAATGGTTTCTTCTTGAACAAAACTATCTTCACACACATAAAACAAACATTTCCTGCAGAATACATACTAGATATCTTAACCATATTGCTTCTAACCTATTTATCTTCGGATATACTCATAATTACTAAACCCCATACTAACCAGCCCCCCAAACACATTTGTAAAACATACCCCATTCTGATTGAGCTTCTGCTACCAAAAAACACTAAGTTATTTTTCTCCTCTGAGTGGCGCTCAAGCCATGGCGCTCATGCCAGTGATTGGCACGAGGCTTCATAGTGTAGGAGCCCCTAGTCCTTCAGTAGCCAACCCCCTCATGCAAAATGGCAAGTATTTCAGGTGCAGTTCATTCAGGTAAATGCAATGTAGAAGCAGGAAACTTGTTAGCAGCAATGTTTAAATGGTAAACTGGAAAACAAACACTGATTTAAGCAGACCAATGCAAATTGCTGACACAGTTCTCCCAAAAAATGTCCCGAATGTTTGATTCAGGCATTTTGCAGCTCTCACCTGCTGCTTTCTTGGCGGTCTCTCACAGTCACAGCTCAATTTTTGGGGTGATCGCAGGAGACTTTATAGTGTAGGAGACCCTAGTTCTTCAGTAGCCAACCTCCTCATGCAAAATGGCAAGTATTTCAGGTGCAGTTCATTCAGGTAAATGCAATGTAGAAGCAGGAAACTTGTTAACAGCAATGTTTAAATGGTAAACTGGAAAACAAACACCGATTTAAGCAGACCAATACAAATTACTGGTACAGTTCTCCCCAAAAATATCCCAACTGTTTTATTCAGGTGTTTTGCAGCTCTCATCTGCCACCTTTGGTGGTCTCTCACAGACACAGCTCAATTTTCGGGGGTGATCAGCGCAAGGCTTTTGGGTGTTGCTACCACCACCAGCAGCTCACAGGCAACCCAATCAGAAAAAATGGGCAGGGCAAAGCAGAAAACAGCAAGCAATCCCATTTGTGATGTTCTCCTTCAGGTGGGAGTGGAAGATATGGAGAAAAAAGAGGAGGAGGAGACAGATGAGGCAGCTGGACTCTGGGCAGCAGAACGAATGGTGGAGGCCTACGTGGGGGACCCAAAACATCTTGCCATTACTGACGAGCCAATGCTGTACTGGAGCAGTAAAATGACAGACTGATTAGCACTAACACAGGTTGCTGTGAACATCTGAGCTGCCCACTATTCAGTGTCACTGTGGAATGAGTGTTTAGTGTGGCTGGGGCAATTGTAAGTGACCTTGGACCAATTTATCACCCAAGAATGTGTCCATGATAACATTCATCAAAATGAATGAAGGCACATTCCACACAACACATGATATTAGTGATGTTACCACAGGAACTGTGTCCCAGTGATGAGGATGATGATGATCCCTAGACTAAGGCATCCACCAGCAGTGAGGTGGATGAGGCAGCAATGTTGAGAGAATTTTATTTATTTTTATTTATTTAGTTTTTGTTGACTGGGTAAGTGCACTAGATAAATCCTGCCTATTTTCAGGCACGACCCGGGGGAGGGGATACAGATGAATGGCAACTGACCTTGAACCAGATTAAGCTGTTGGTGGTATTTTTTAGTGAATGAGGGAAATTTGGCCAGGACACCAAGGAAATTCCCCTAGTCTTTTCGATAAGTGCCATGGGATCTTTAACATCCACCTGAACTATCACCAATCCAGGCAGATGGGACCTCAGTTTAACCTCTCATCTGAAAGATGGCACCTCAGAAGTGTAGCACCCCTCTCATGCTGCACTACAGTGTCAGTACTGGGATATTAACCCAAGTGCCAGATGTGAGAACTGAACCCACAGCCCTGTGATCTCCCAGCCTCAGAGGCGAGTGTGCTACCTACTGAGCCACTGACACTGGTATTCCCACCTGATGAGAACTCCAGTCTTGAAGACTGTGAGGGGTGCTTCTTGGATGATATGGAATTAGAAGTTGAAAAATGCTGAGTTTCATCCAAGGCCCCCAACCCAACAACTTTCAACTCAGTACGGTGGCTGGGGTGTGTATGTTATACCTTATTTTCAGCTATGTACCATTGGATTGGTTATGGTAATGTGTTGTTATGTGCTGCAGTGTGTATAAGTTTCATTTGATCACCCTTTGCCATAACCCATTGATTGGTCACCTCACACCAGTCCACCAAGCCTATATGGACAATGTAATTACCATAACCGTAAAGATTTTACAATTGCATGTTTACAGCTATAATGTTTTCTTCCAAAATATCTTACTTTTCATGTTGGCTATATCAACCCCATCTTACAGTAATATATGTTGTCTGGATTTCCTTAAAAGTGCCCATGATGACAAATTCCACACTGCCCAACCACTCTCTCTTGTCACCAGATCTGACCTGACACACCCATGCACTCCATGCAACTGAAAAAAAAAATGTTTCTGCTACTTAGTATCGGTGACATGTACAAGAACCCTGGCTTCTAGACAAGTACAAGTAGCATATGAATGTAACATGCTAATTCAACAGTTAACACCACAGGTTGAACAAATTTTGAGAAATGGTGAATGGTGGCCATCTGTAATGAAAATTATCTGAGGATCAGTGGCAGGATTTTTAGGACAGTAAATTAATAAAAGGGAACTAGGAGAGCTTCAGTAGCAGACAAGTAGTGGAATAGCAGTATAACTGCAGTATAATGTGGGGAGTGGTGCAATGCAGTGGCTGTGGAGCAGCCATATTCAGGCAGACCTTCTGGACACTGAGGTGCTGCCCTATCTGCATGCATCTCTCTGGACTGTGGGATGAGGTAGCCAGACTCAGAGTGGAAGTAAAATGGGACAGGAGTACCATCACCCCTATCCAGAGACCACCCAGTCCAATTCAACTGCCTCAAAGGATGCCGAGAATGAGGAGCACTTGGATGACAGTGGGCTCAGCGAGGGTTACAGCAGTCAGACAGAGGCACATTGCAGAACCTATTCCACTCAAGAACTCATATGCCTCACTGGAAAATGAGGACAACCAAATAGAGGTACCCAGAGAAGTGGAAGGAAAGGATGTGGAGGTTAGCCAAGGAGGTGACCTCAGCGGGTAAAGCAGTGGACCCCAGAGGAGGAGGAAGTGAATCCTGGTGGGGACTCCACATAAGAGGGATCCAGCTAGGAACACAGGAGGGGAATACAGGGAGGTGAGGTGCCTACCAGGTGCCACGGCATGGAGGGATGGAAGGAGATCCTGGGGATCACTGGGAAGGCAAGGCAGGGAAGGTGAGCTGGATGTCATTATCCACCTAGGTACTAATGACCTGGCAAATGGGGAGCAAAGGAAGTTCAGGAAGAGTTTAGGAGAATGGGGAGGGGTCTCAAGCAAGTAGCTACTTCTGTCACTTTCTCAGAAGTACTACCTGCGAGAGGCAAGGGAGAGCATAGGAGTGCATGCACCAGGAACTTTAACTCATGGTTGAAGAACTGGTGCTGTGAGGAAGGACTTGGATTCATTGGTGACTGGGGACCCACCTGACGGCTTGCATCCATCCTGGAGGGGAATCCAAGCACTCAATGATAAGTTTAAATGCTACATTGACAAGCATTTAAACTAGCAAAGGGGTGGCAGGCCAGCAAGGAGGATACCTACTTGCTCACCCCCCACAGCTAGCAGTGGAACCAGTGAACCAGAGGAGTGGCTATCTCTGCAAAGCAGTGTGCAAAAGATGGAGATTAGTGCCCAAGAGGTGGATAGGCAGAAAAGGGGCAAAATTCAGCAGAAGGGCAGACAGCAAGGAGAACCATGGATAAAGGACAACCAAGGAAGGGGCTGGAGTAGAACAGTGAAACAGTCTAGGGAGGTCAAATCATGGAAAGCCATGTGTGCAAATGCCAGGAGCCTTAGCAACAAGATGGAAGATCTGAAGGCTGTCATGGTGCAGTCAGACCTGGACACTGTGGCCATCACTGAAACCTGGTGTAATGATAACCTTGACTGGGAGATGGCCATACCTGGCTACAACATATTCAGAAGAGACAGAGCAGGCAGGAAGGGAGGAGGAGTGGCACTGTATGTGAAAAATGACATAAGGGCCACAGAGATCCAGGAGGAGCAAAATGGGGAGAGATACTGTCGGTTAAGCTGGAAAGGAAAATGGGACAGCCATCCGCACAGGTGTGGTCTATAGATGGCCATACCTGGCTACAACATATTCAGAAGAGACAGAGCAGGCAGGAAGGGAGGAGGAGTGGCACTGTATGTGAAAATGACATAAGGCCACAGACATCCAGGGTAGTATTGTGGTCGCTCAGTCAAGGGGTCCTGTACAACCAGGTCCCTTACCAGATCCCCATCTGCTAGAACAATGTCCAGGACATGCCCCTCCTTTGTGGGCTCCATCACATGTTGTGTTAAGAACACATCCTGGAAGCCATCCAGCAGCCTCTGCTCCTTGGCCACCTTAGAGGACATGGTTCCCCAGTTTGTACCTGGCATATTAAGGTCCCCCATCAGCACCACTCCTTCCCCTTTTGGTCCACACTGGGCAATGATGTTGTCCAGCAAACCATCCTCTAGAACATCACTCATCCTGAGGGGCCTATATACTACACCCAGCTTGACCTTATCTCCTGCTGGGGATCGTAAGGTGACCCATAAGGCCTCCACATTTCCCTCTGCCTCTTCTACCCTAGCCATTTCTATGTCATCTCTAATGAACATAGCCACTCCACCCCCTCTTCCCTCCTTTCTATCCTTCCTAAGCATAGTGTACCCCCATATGTTTAGATCCCAGTCATGGTTTTTGTTGGCCCACGTCTCCGTGACAGCCGACCACATCCACCTTCCCCCTCAAACAGCATGGTCTGGAACTCTGGCAACTTGTTTCCCAAGCTCCTAGCATTTACTAACACCAACCCCCACCCCTTATCCCTGATCCTCTTGTCGAACCCCACCCAGATTCCTTATACTTCCATCCTCCTCTGCTCCTCCTTAAACCTCCACCCCAGTCTGTTTCCTCCCTCCCCTGGGCTTAAGGCTACTCTCCTCATCTGGAAGACAGGGCTTCTGGTCATCCCTCCTTACCCCCCACAAGTTTAAACCCCACCTTTCTTGAATGTAGTCAGCCATCACCTGTTTAGGACTTCCTTCCCTAATGGGGCAAGATGAAACCTGCCCTTGGCATACAGTCCTCTATCCTCCCAAACTCCATTCCAGTTCCCCTAACACCCCAACCCACTCTCTTCACCCCACTTCCTGAGCTAAATAATAACCTCTGTGGGCTTCATTTTTTCTCCACTGAGGCTCCTTGGTGCTGGCAATATTCCAAAAGGAAATGTTCCATCCATTATCCCGACAGACTCTGGCAAGTTCTTGGAACCTTGCTTGGATTTCCAAAATGCTATTTCCCTCTAGATGGATTAGTTCCCAAATGCACCAGGAATCCAGTTTCCCTCCACAATCCCTAACCATTTCATACACCATGAACTTTGCTCTGCACCTGTCAACCCAGATACTCACTACTACACCTGGCTGTGGCATCCACCCCCTGTCCCTCCACTGGATACCCTAATCATTGAGTCTCCAATAACAGAACCATAACACCACCATCATCCTTATGGTTACCTCCACTATGCCCTCTCAGCCCCTTTCCATCACTTTATTCATGATCTCAATTCCATGGGAGTCTTCCTGGCTTATTAGAGACCCCTTTGTCACCCTCCCTTTCTGCCTCCCTCATTATTTTGCCCACTTAACTCAAACCCACTCTGAATAGGTGTCCCTTTAACCCTCTCTTATCCGAACCATTTATCCTGGCCCTGATGGTTTCCCTTCCCCACATCGCCATCCTCCCCTTGTAATAGTACCCTGCCTCCAGAGCTCTCTCTGGGTCCCTTTAGCTAGGGCCCCATCCATGGTACTGATCCCCTGCTGAAGGGGCTCCTCCACCTCCTTGTCTCCAGTTTCTCTCCAGTCATGCTCTCTCCTCATGTCTGCAATATGTTGCATCTCCCCATTTGCTTAACATTTATGTTTCCTTCTCCCTCTGGGACTATTTCTATCCTTTCCATAGCGGTCTGTGATGCCCTAGGGTATCCGACTCCCTCCCCGGCCTCTGTATAGGTTCCTCATTTCCACCAACCCTTCCTCCCCTCTAGGTTGCTTAGTAGCTCAAATTTATTGTGTCACTCTATGTCAGCCTCCATCAAGTAACCCGAGTTTCCCCTGACACCTCTAAACTGCCTGCTTCTTCCTCTTTGCTCTGTTCACCTTAGGAGCTCCTTCCACAGTCTGTTGTTTTAGGCCTTCCTATTTAACATCACCTCTGACTTTTCCCCTCCACTCTCTTTGTATTCAGAATGTTCACCCTGTACGCTTTTCCCTTAGTGTCAACATCCCTCATCTAAGGGTCCTCTGTCCCTAATATCCTCCTGCTTGCTGCTGAACATAACGCCCTGTAATTTCAGAGCATCGCCTAGTCTCCCTCAGCTCCACCCTTCTGCCGCCCATATCCACACCCCTTATCCATGGACCCCCCAGCTCCCCAGCTTACTCCTTACCAATATACCTCACCCTGATACAAGATAGCTATCTACAGTGGGCAGCCTTTCTCTCTCCAGGACCAATTGAGAATTATTGCCATCCTACAGCCTGTGCAGTCTACAATCCTTCCGAAGATGCCTGCCATTGTGGAATATGGCCACCCTGTTTATTCCCCTCTGTTTATAATGGCACACCCCTTTTCTCAGTACCTTTCCTCTGGAATACAGTTTCTCTCTATACTGACTGCAGTTATTTACAAACCCAATTTCAACCCCACCAATAAAGTTCTCACAAACACATACAGTCCAGTGTGTGTTCAGTCCCACTAACAGTGTGTGTATGAGGACATCAGGTACCGTATGATGTCACAGGCCCAACAGCTCCTGTTGCTTTGAATTTCAGTCCCAGACAGAAATACTCAGCCCTTCAATCCCAACCGCCAGTGGCTTTTCAGTATTTAAGAAAGCCTTCAAAACAGGGTGGGTGGAAGGGCTCTTACCAACACCAGGCAAACAACACATTTAAATTTCACTCTAATTATCACTGCCAAACAACTGTTCCCAAGCCTCCAAAGTTACAATATCACAGCCCAAGTAAAAGTTCTAACTCAAGGTAATAATTTTTAACACATAGAACTAATTTCACTTACAAAACTATTCAAATATTTCAGTTAAAACAGAATATAACCCCAGACATCTGTCCTTACCAGCCTCCTGCTTATGTTCCCAAGTGAACAATGAAAGCCAAGGTAATTCCTGTTAAAGACAAGGTAATTTCTGTTAATGTCCTGTCCCCTCTCCCCTAACACCAGGCAAACAACACATATAAATTTCACTCTAATTACCACTGCCAAACAACTGTTCCCAAGCCTCCAAAGTTACAATATCACAGCCCAAGTAAAAGTTCTAACTCAATGTAATAATTTTTAACACATATAACTAATTTCTCTTACAAAACTATTCAAATATTTCTGTTAAAACAGAATATAACTGCAGACCTCTGTCCTTGCCAGCCTCCTGCTTATGTTCCCAAGTAGGCCTGGTTTAGTATCAGCTGCAGTGAGTTTCAGGAAGAAATATTTGGCAAACAGGCCCTAAAACAACTATTTAATGTCTGGGGGGGTACCCTAAAACATTATGGCTGAGACCAAATATCTGTCTGAATTTAATGTACAATTTTTTAGGAAACATTTCTGGACATTTACTGCCTATGCTGCACTCTAGAAGTAAAATGTTGCTTAAAAGCAATTGTAAGCAGTGGCCAAAACAGCATTTTAATGTCTGGGTGGTGGTGGGGCACCATAAAACATCATGGCTGAGACCAAATGTCTGTCTGAATTTAGTGTACCATTTTTCCTGCAACATATCTGGACATTTATTGCCTGTACTGCACAGGCAGAAACAGGATATGGCCTAAGAACAGTTGTAAACAGTGGATCAAAGACCATCATTTGGTCCGGGTGGTGGTTTGAGCACCATAAAACATCATGGCTGAGACCAGATTTCCATCTGAATTTAATGTACCACTTTTTAGGAAACATTTCTGGACATTTACAGCCTGTGCTGCACTTGCAGAAGGAAGATGTGGCTTAAAAACAATTGTAAACAGTGGTTAAAACAGCATTCTAATTTCTGGGTGTTTGAGGCACCCTAAAACATCAGGATTGATTCCACATTTCAGTCTCAATTTGATGTAACATTTTTGGTAAACATTTCTGGACTTGTGTGCCCTGTTTGGCACTCAGCAGCAATGAGTTTCAGGATGAACTATTTGGCAAAACAACCCTAAAACAGCTACTTAATGCCTGGGTGGTGGTGGTGGGGGGTGCACCCTAAAACATCATGACTGAGACCATATTTCTGTCTGAATTTAATGTACCATTTTTTAGGAAACATTTCTGGACATTTACTGCCTACGCCACACTCGCAGAAGTAAGACATGGCCTAAAAACAATTGTAAACGGTAGACAAAACAACATCCTAATGTCTGGATGGTGGTGGGGGCACCCTAAAACATCATGGCTGAGACCTGATTTCAGTCTTGATTTACTGTAACATTTTTGGGGAAACATTTCTGGACTTGTACGCCCTGTTTGGCACCAGCAGCAATGAGTTTCAGGCAGAAATATTTGGCAAACAGGTCCTAAAACAACTATTTAATGTCTAGGTGGTGGTGGGGTGGGCACCAGAAAACATCATGGCTGAGACCTGATTTCAGTCTTGATTTACAGTAGCATTTTTTGGGAAACATTTCTGGGCATATGGCCATGTTAGATAGTGGCAACACTCTGTGTCACTTTACATCTCAGTGTCATCCTAATTTTTTCCAGTCATGCTGTATTTCTCGTCTTATCATGCCTACTCTGCACAGCATGGCCTCAAGAGGCCATATTAAACTATAGCCCTGCTAGAGCACATTTTGGACCTGGTGCAGGGTGTGTTTGGGCACTATAACACCAAGTTAACATTGTGGCAAGCCATGGGGACATGAGTGTTAAGCACAAAAAAAAATTTACATTATGTTTAACTTTGCAATAAAAGTGCTTATGTTTCTATGATTTTTGTGTACATATTCATTTAGACTGATCCTGTACAGAACCAAAACAACTGCCAGCCCACAACATCACATGTAGCTCTGGGAAAAATGTTTTTCATAGGAACACTTTACAAATTACAATACTTGACATTTGTGGATAGGAGGAGGAAATACATATAGAGGGACTAACATAAACCAAGTAGAAAGGTATGGTGATTATGGGTAAAGACTAAAAGTGACTGACAGACAGTAACACATGAGGGGGGAGCATACAGGGTCAGGTCAGGGACATGGTATACATACGAAAGAAGAAAGGGAGGAAGCATAAACATGCATAAGAAAAAAAACTGGACAAAAAGAAACAAAAGGATATAGAAGAAGAAGAGGACAGAAAAAATAATTTTTTGGGGGGGCTTTTTGTTATTTTTAGAAGGTGCAGATAAGGGAAGAGTGACAGTAAGAAAGCAAGGACAGGAGAAAGAAAAGAAAAAAATTGCTGCTAGTGCTGCACTGACATTATCTTTTCTGGTCTGGACTGTTACACTTCACCGGTGCCAGGTACCAATTCTGCCCTGCCACCACCACCACCACCACCACGCTGCTGTGCCAGGAGTTCAGGTACCTGGCGATGCCCATGTCTGTGGGGTGAGGGTGATGGGGGCTCTTCATCTGCCTCCTGCTGCTGCTGCTGCCACTACCTACTCGTGCAGCACCTCTGCTGACCACTGGCCCCTTCCTCCGGCTGGTCCCTTCCCCCTTTGAACTGCTCAGCACCCTGGGCTCCACTACCTGCTGCTGCCAACTATTTTTGTTTTTTTCAGCCAATCTGCAGGGTGGTGCTGCAGATGGCTCCTTTAGCCACCAGTGTCAAAATGACCCCCTGGCTTGTCCCTTCGAATAGATCTGCAACACAAGTTGCAGATCACCACTGTGTTACCATTGATGTTTTTGTGAAAAACCACCACACAGCTGATGACACTTTCTGTGGGGGGACCAACAGTTCATGTTCTGGATCCGATGGCTGCATCATGCTCCTGCCCAGGGGAGGTAGGGGGCACATCCCAGCTGGGGTGGTATCTGGAGGTGCCTGCTGCTGCTGTGGGGGTGGAGGCTACATGCTGCTGCTGGATAACAGGAGGATCCTCATCCTGCTGGGTATCATACTGCTGTTGCTGGGAGGTGGGCTAGGGGATCATGCTGCTCCTAGGAGTGGGGGCTAACTTCTCCTGCCAGGGGTTGGGGGCACATGCTCCTTCTATTTGGAGGGGAAACAGACCTAAAGGCCCACCTGACAATGCAAACACTGAGTGGGGGTGGTCCAGCTGCCTTCTTCCCAGTCTCCACCTTGTCCCTACCTTTCCCGTCCATTCTTCTAGGCTACAACTCACCTAACTCCTTACTACAAAAAAAAAAAAGAGAAAAGAAAGGGGAGAGACTAAGGGAATTTTACACACACACACACACACACACACACACACACATCTCAGTCACAGAAAGGAAATAAAAAACACGCACACCAGATAAACTAAAGATAAAGAAAAGAGAACAACTCTTATTATTTTTTTAAATGCCTGTGTACCACACAGAACAATCTCTCTGCTGCTGCCTGCTTCTCCAAACTCTCCAGCCATGTAGCAAAGGAACTAAATCTGTCACTTCCTGCCTGTTTACACTTACCTATGTGACCTGCTAAGAGTAAGTCATATGACAAGCCAAATTTCACCTAATTTCGCCTAATATTAACACAAGGCAAAATTTTAAGCTAAATTTCGCTATAGCAATCAATGAAATTTCGCCATAGGCATGTAATTACGTGAAATATTTTGCCGGGCAAATTGGTGATTTTCCCGAGATTTCACAGTGAAATTAAATTTCGCAACATCTCTAAAGAGGAACCCTATTGTAGGAAAAAAAAGACATATTGGAAAAAGTTACATATTGGAAAATATATAGTTAATAAGTTTTTTACTTTTCTTTTAGACTTTTTACACAATGTCTACTTTTACATGACTTTTTTAAATTACATTATAAATGACTTTCTTAAAATCAGCAAACCTATATTCTCATAGTCACGTCTCCATTAGTGCATTGCCCAATTCAATCCACCTCTTTTTAAGGAAGGGTTTGAGATCCCACTGGTGACTATGAGAATATTCCATGATTAGATATGAGAATATAAATTTGTTGATTTTATGAATGTTATTTATAATGCCATTTGAAAAAGTCATGTATTGTCCTTTCATGTTCACCTCCCCTGTTTTTACCACTTGCTGCCTTTCCATCTTACTTCCCCCATGTCCTTGGGGGGTTGCTGTCCCTGGCTCCCTCGGCTTCCCCTCTGGTTCTGTCCTGATTCTTCCTGTTCTACTTTCTGGGGGAGCCATCCTCTGCTTCCTTGGCCCCATCTGCTCCCCCAACCCATCCTCCCCCACTCCCCTGTTGCCATTTCAGCCATTATATATCTTGGTAAAGTTGCCCTAGCTGCCTACACACTGGACAACTCCCTGCTAAGTTCTAGGAAGATGGAGCACCCACACCAATTACAGCTGACCCCTCACATCCCCCTTGTGATATGCTTTGCCCAGTCTTCCTCCTCCTCCATACCTCCTTGCTGGCCTGCTGCCTGTTCCAGCTACCAGGACCCCACATCTTCTGTACCTTCCTTTCCTTGTCATCTTTGCTGAATCCCCTCTGTTTTTGATTTTAGAACTATGATTTAGGTAGACCTTATATGTGGACTTACTACTGACTTCTTTATAAGTGTTGGTCCCCTCCTCTTGCTTAAGGATGATGGCATCAGCACTCCTGTTAGATAAGGCTCCCTAGCTGCTGTTGTCCGATCTCTCCTACAGCCCTCCCAGGGTGGCCTGCAGCATGCAGTCTCTCTATGGATGACCGGCAAACTTGATTTAATCAGGTGCCACATCACGTTTTTGGGTCACTCATGGGATGGGTTGCTTGGCCCACTGGGTACTAAATATGTACTCCAGCTTCCTTATTGGCTCATCTGACTCCAGGTGGGCCCTGTCATCTGGGCCTTTGCAGTCCCTCCATCACCCTCTCTCTGTTGGCATTGTCCCACCTCTACAAGTCCCAGCAATTCAATTAAACATGTCCCCACCATCAAGCAAACAGTAACGCACAAAAGAAAAAGAGCAATTTACTCAGCTTCCCCACTGAAGGTCCACTCCTCCAATCCTCCTGATGGCTGCTTCCTAAGTGAGGAGGACTACAGTAATGGCACCTAAAAAGAATCCTGACTCCAACTGCCCTATTGGCTCAGCTGAGTCACATAGTCATCCCCAGAATCAGGCCTTTTTGCAATCCCTCCTGCACCATCACACCTCCCCAGGTCCCAGCAATTCAATTAAACATATCCTCAGCACCAAGCAAACAGTGAATACAAAAAGAAAAAGAACAATTTGTTCAGCTTCCCCCCAGAAAGTCTGCTCCTTCCATCCTCCATGTGTCTGATTTGTTTTATTCATAACGTTGCCATTTTTGAGTATTTGTACACCAAATTTTCAATGTGGTCTTTGGGACGCCACCTCAAGACCAATGATGGGGCATTATGGAAATATGCTGAAAAGGCAATTTTGTGGCCATGTCATGAAATCACTTTTTTGATGGTATTTGAAAAATGTCACTGTCCTTGCCCATGAGGTGGGATCAGAGGAAGTCTATGTTAAGATGTTTGGGTGAAAACATTTAAAAAGAACAATGTTATGAGTGTATGTAGAGGTTCACCCCCACCCTTCCCTCAGTGGATGCACCAAGAGCAGTACAGGAGCCTGGACAGCAAAAACCAGGAATTTAGGGGGCCTGTTTCCAAAGGATCACCCCCACCTTTCCCTCAATGGATGCACTGGGAGCCACACAGGAGTCTGCACAGCACAAAGCAGATATACAGAAGCTCTGCAGGAGTGTGAACCTGCTGCTACTATCGCGGTGGTTCCCCACCCACCCCACCACCCTGAGCAGACATTTATTTTATTGGTAGTAGGCCATGCAACATCTGTCCCCATTTTCCTGCTGCATTTTATACAGTCTGACCATAAGTGGTCACTTCTGCACTAATGCTCTACTCCCTCAGGTGCTAATAAAATTTCTGGCCTCATCACCAACCACCCCCTTCAGGTTTCACAACTCCTGATGCACTCCCAAATCAGGCATACTTTCTCTGTATTAGTGTTTGAACTTCACTGAGTCTCCAAGTGTGGATTCTATCCATAGACACAGAGCCTGTCCACATCATAACTGGTTGTTCTACTCACTAGGCTACCAACTGGTAAGTGTTTTAGCAGGTAGAATTCACTAGAGATTAGGCCACATAACTGGCTGTTGGATCATCCCTTAGCCCTTCCTACTGCAGAGCAGCTGGAGGTGATCAGTGGGGCATTCTCTAGTAGCTTAGTAAAGCTAGCTACTTTTAAGGTACTACCTGCTATACAATGGCACATCCAAGATAGTGAAAGTGGAAGCTTTTGATGTAATTACAGGGATGGCATTTACAAATTGTGGGAAATAGCAACTTCTTGTTAGTGGGGCCAGTTTTAAGTAGTGTATGATTTAACAGGGGGACATCAAAACCAAGCATGCCAAGTGGAAGGAGTGATCTGAGTCAAGGTATGGATTGACGGGTGGATGTTCTTGGTAAGTGCAAGCAACAAGTGCAAGACATGCAGTGTGACAGAGGATATTAATACAGTAGGAGAAGGTGGTGATGGCCAGGGGCAGGTGCAGGAGGCACTGGACAGAAGGGGAGGGTGGATAGGAGCAGGAAGGATTCAGAGGGAAATTACTGGGAGAGTGGGATCAAGAAGGATACTGTGGTGCAATGGATGAGGAGCAGTAGTTTACATGGATGCACTGTGGAGAGTGGGGGCTTGCCCGATATGTATAAAACTGGCACACCTGGGAACTGAAATACTTAGACTGAGTAGGGATCTGGTGAAGCAGAGTATGGGGAGAGGTATGGTAGGGGAACACCACATAGGGGCTACCAGTAGAGTAATCAGTGATGATTGGACAGCTGAGGGATCTGCAGGGGTCATTACAAGGATGGAAAGCAGTTCTGGCTGCTAGAGAGCCAGGGGATAGAGGGGGTAGGACTTGGGGGTGAAGGGGGTAGTATTCAGGGAGCTTCCAGAAGTGAAATCAGCAAGGGGGAAAGCAGAAATGAGCCTGTTAAGATGAAAAGGTTTATCTTGACGAAGAAGTATTCACTCTTAAGTAATCTAATTGACACAGGTATTCATAAGGGGCCTGGGGCCAGCAAGGAAGGAATAAGTGGGGGTGTGAGGGAGGGAATGCTGGAGGGGAGCATCATGGTAAATCTGAGCAGAGGGGAAATGATGAGATATATATAGGAGGGACAAAAAGCCACTGGGGATCCTGAGAGGGAAAATGGTAAGGTTGTCAGAGAGAGGAATTCATTAGGGAAGGTAGGAGATGGGGATGATGGATGGGGTATGGGGAATTGGGGGCATTAATAAGGGAGGTGAGGAATTGATAGAGGGAAATGTGTTCACTTGTGGGTAATATGTAGAGTGGCAGTATGCCAGAGATGCAAAACAGTCCCGCAGATAGGCCAGACATAGTCTTCAGGGGGAGTGAAGGGCATGTGGCTTTGAAGAGATGGGGATAGGGACTGGGTTAGGGGATGGTGGAAGCATAACAGGGTGTGGAGTGGGGACTATAGTTAGCTGCCAGAAAGAAAGCAGCAAGGTTATTATACTGGGGGACTCCATTATCAAAGGTATTAAATGGGGGGGGTATAGAGGAGGGATTAGGGTCCCTGTCCAGGGGAAGTGCATAAAAGGTATGATAGGCACACAGAGATAAATACTTAGTGCATATTCAGATGAGGAAACAATGTGGGAAACCACATATAGTGGTGCACCTCTGCCCCACCAATCTAGAAGGGAACAATGTGCATGAAGTGCAAGCTAGATTTAAGGAATTGGCCAGAATATGTCAAACCGAGGGTATAAGTTTTGCATTTTCTGAAATCCTGCTGATACCAAGAGTAAGCATGGACAGAAAGGAGAGGATCACAGTTTTTAATGAATGGCTGGGAGAATGTTTTCTTACAATGGAGTTCAAGCTGGTGGGAGGCTGGGAGCTACTTTAAGACAAAAGGAGCTATTTGCCAAAGACAGATTGCATCTCAGTAAAGCTGGAGCAAGGATTTTGAAAAGAAAGTTAGAGGAGTTTACTGGTAGTAAATATGATTTAAACTAGGAAGGGGGGCTTAGACTTGTGGGGAACAATGAAATACAAACTCTAGAAGGGCAAATGCCTCTCCCCCCAAATCAGATGGCTGGGGAAGAGTCAGTCTCAAAGAGGAATGAAAAAAGAGGGATTGGGAAGGATAGGATGGATGGGGGGGTGGAGGGTGTTCTACACAAATGCAAGAAGCCTGGGAAATAAGTTGCCCAAGTTACAGGCTTAAATGGCTAAGGTGGGGGTGGATGTGGCAGCTATAGCTGAGACTTGAGACACACAGCACCATGAGTGGGATTTTACACTCCCAGGATATAAAACATATAGGATGTACAGGGGAATTGGGAAGTGTGGTGCTATTTGCAAGGGAGGGGATAGATTGCAGCAGAGAGGTGGGCATTGAAAGGAATGTTGCGGTGTTATGGATTACCTTATATGATACTAAGGGCAATGGGGTCAATCTGGGGGTAGTCTACAGGGCAGCAACTCAGATGGAGGAACTAGATAGAGAACTGATGGACAACCGAAAGCCCACTGTGGCAGGAGTACGAGGCAGGACGGTTGTGGTGGGGATTTCACATGCCAGGGTGGACTGGTCCACTATGGCATTAACATCTGTAAAGGAACAGAAGATACTGGATGCATTCCAGGACTCATTCTTGTCTCAATTGGTGGTGGAGTCAACCAGAGAAGGAAGCATTTTGTACTTGATTCTGGCAGATGACAACCAGATAAAAGATATGGTGGTGGATGACCTGTTCTCAGGGAGTGACCATTATCCAGAATGGTTCCCTATAAACCTAGGGTGGAAGAGAAATAAGACACAAACTAAGGTGGTGGACTTACGGGGGCAGATTTTAAGATGATGGCTGCCATCATGGATGCACATCTGGATGAAATTAGACCTGACATGGACACAAAATATAGGTAGGCAGTTTTGAAATCGGGATTGTTGGAGGCCACTAAAACATGCACAAAGACACACTGTAAGAAATCTAGGTCTAGGAAACCCAATTGATGGTCCAGAGAGCTGCAGAGAAGGTAAGAGAGAAATAGGTAGCCTCTGAAATACAAGAGGACCTAAGGGAGCAAGAAAAAAGGAATATCATAGGTTAGCAAGGGAGGAGAGTAGGGTGGTAAGAGCAGCTAAGGCAGCCAAAGAACTAAGGTTAGCCCAGGGGATCAGGGAAGGGGAGAAGGAATTTTTCCACTTTATAAGGTAGAAAAGAAAAGGTCAGTGGCAGATCACCAGGTTAAAAAAGATGGCGGGTGGGAAGTGGAGGTAGTTGAGCAGGCTGAAGTACTTAATGAGTACTTCTGCTCTGTCTTTACTAGGGAATTGGAGGGGCCAATACCACAGGGGAGGGGCAAGTCTGAGATGGAGGATGCGGCGGTACTAACAGATGGGGCGATCCAGGTAAGCAGAGTGTGGGAGTCTCTTAAGACCTTGAGGATGAAAAAGGCCCGAGGCCTGGACAGTATCCCCTCCAGAGTCATGAGGGAACTAGCAGATGCCCTGGCTATACCTCTGGCAGAATTATTCAATTCTTCCATTAAATTAGGTTTCATACCTCTGAATGGAGGATGGCACACATTCTGCCCCTCCAAAAGAATGGGCCTCATTATGAACAAGGGAATTACAGACCTCAATTGTGGGAAAACTCTTGGAAACCTTTCTGATGGAAAGGGTGGAGGAGTTCCTGGATTTGAAGGGCCTGCAAACTGTCAGGCAATATGGCTTCATTAGGCAGAGATCTTGTCTGACTAACCTTGTCAAATTTTGTGGCTGGGTGACAAAATCTTTGGATGTTGGGCAGTCAGTTGATCTCCTGTATCTGGACTTCAGCAAAGCGGTTGACTAGGTTCCACGCAGGGGACTGCTGGGAAAACTGAGGAACACAGGGGTGGGGGTACAGATGTTTAATTGGATTGGGAATTGGGTGAGTAATAGGCAGCAGAGAGTGAGGGGGGCTTTTGACACTCAGAAAGGCAATTAGTGAGGTTTCACAAGGATCTGTCTTGGGTCCACTCTTGAGAAATGCATTCATAATGGACATTGTGGGGGATGTTAGGAGCAAAATTAGCTTGTTTGCTGATGACTCCAAACTAGGAGCAGTGGTAGATAGTGAGGAGGGGACCAGGACTCTCCAGGAGGACCTGGATATACTGGAACAGTGGTCTTACACATAGCAGCTAGGGATTAAAACTAAGAAGTATAGTATACTGCATTTAGGGGGTAAGAATCCAGAGTACAGTTACCATCAGGGGGGTGGGGTGGGAACAGCTAAGGTCTGAAAGGTGGAAAGAATCTGGGTGTGGTGTTTGATGCTAAAGTGAAGTCACCCAGAACAGTGTAGGTGAGGGCAGTGAAGGCAAACAGAATGCTGGGGTGCATCGCCAAGGTGCTCACTTCAAGCAGAAGGAGACTGTCCTGTCATTGTACAATTCCTTGGTTAGACCACACATGAAGTACTGAGTGCAGTTCTGGCATCCATACTTAAAGAGTGATTTCATGCTCCTGTGGAGAATTCAGGGGAGGTGTCAATGGTGATCCATGGAATGGGTGAAAAGTCCTATGAGGAGAGTCTTAGGGAGCTGAGAATGTACTCCCTGGAGGACAGAAGGGATGTTGGGGGGGAGATATGATACAGACCTTTTAATTCTTGAAGAGGATTAATAGATTGAACATACAGGAGTTGTTCAGATTAAAGGGGGAGGGTCCATGAGGGGCCACAGCTTAAAGCTGGTAGGAGGACTATACAGAAGGGATTTGAGAAAACACTACTTCACAGAAATGGTGGTGACTCAATGGAACATGCTACCAGAAGATCTGATTTCAATGGAAACAGTGGGGTGCTTCAAAATAGGATGGGACAGGTTCATGGTCAAGGTAAAGCTCGGGGGACAAGAGGATGGGAAATAAGGGGAGGACACCTTAGAGCGAGTGAAGGAAAAGGGGCAGCTGCGGTGACTGTAACTTGAGCTGCAACACAAGCAGACACAATAGACCATTTGGTCTAATTTGCTGGCATTTTTGTATGTTCGTACGTACATTGGAATGTTTCTACACTTACTCATAACATTTGAATTGTTCAATATTTTGACCCCAAATTTTCAACATAGCCATTTTTTCACACCACCTCATAAACATGAGAGCTGCCATTTTTCAAATCCTGGCCAAAGTGTGTTTTTGTACCTGTGACATGAAATGATCATTCAGAAGGGATTTGAAAATTTTCTCCTGCCAGCCTCATGAGGTGAGGGGTAATAAGAAGGCTATGCTAAAAATCTGGTGTACAAATATGGTAAAATGCCTTGTTTATGAGTGAATATTGTGATATTTCTATGTTCAATCATAACGTCACTAATTTTCAATATATTAACTCCATACTTTCAATCTAGCCATTTTCCCCAACACCTCATAAAAGTGAAACTGGGTGAGACATGTTTTCACACTTGCAGTGTGAAATGACATTTCAGGCAATATACTATAGATGCTACATGTCATGTCTATAAGAGAAGTCATATACTGTAACTATTTTGAAAATTTAGTCAAAATAAAAAAAATATATAATTATTAAGAAACTTTTTTTGTAATTCCAGTCTTCACTACTGCATGTATGCTTTGTGATCCTGTCCTAATGACCTGAGTTTGGGGTGACCTCAGTAATCCAGCTACATTGGATGATGGCGCTGGGATGGCGCTGTTATGTGACACACCACCCTGGCAGGGAATGAAAGTTGCAGCATTGTCTGCATGTGCCCAGGTACCATATAGTGAACACAGCTCATCTCTTGGTATATGGCCCTGCACCACTGCCCCTGTGGGTGGCAGAGGGCCCTGTGCAGTGGCTGACAGACTGACTCTTTGCTGTGTGCATCCATATCTCTGGCCACATGGAAATGCAGGGAGAAGAGGGCCTTTGCTTCTTCAGCCCACCAGACAGCCCCATGATTTCCTGACATCCATCAGACAGTCTTCTTAAAGGGACTTGCATGAATGAGGATATGATTCCACTGTCTTAAATATAAATTAAATGCTTTGCAAAAGCTATGTTAATCTGCCAGATAGGATTTAAGTTAATGGCAAAAAAGTAGGGAAATGCAGCATTAGGGTTTCCAGCCCTAACTCACTTCCCCACACCCCTAGCAGCAAAATGAAAGAACACGTTAGGTTTTCATGTCTCCAGAGCCATCGTGAATCAGCAGTGGGGTCTTCCTTGGGGTTGTCAACCCTACTGCCGACTCCATTCCCTGAACAAACAACGTTAGATGTGATTTATTTTTTTCATTTGAGGCCCACAGGGAAGGAATCAACAGACTATGTTGCATCATGTGCCAAGACATAGTTCTCTACCTTTGAAGAGTGTATCACAATGACACATTGTCTTGGAGTAGTACCTTCTACTTTGCCTGGGAGGCTAGACTGGGGGGAGGAGTGGGCATGTCACATTTCCCAACTTTTGTGGTATTAACTTGAATCCTCACTGGTGCATTAAAAAAGGTGTTTTTTTGCCAGTAGTATGTTATATAGATTGCTTCACAAAGATTTTAAATACATTTGATCGGGAATTCTGCCAACTTAGATTTAGAACTAAGTCTATTGAACTACCGAAATTAATACCGTATAAATGTATTATATGTATCATACAAACTTTTTCATTTATTGTTTGCTGTCACAGGTTGCATATAGGAAGTTATCTGATTTGCACCAGTATCCAACAATCAGAAGTGTATTTTATCATCTTGTTATGTGTCGCTTGGACAGAACTCTGTTAAGAGAATGAGCTACCACAGCAACACATTAACCACAGCTGGAATACTGGAGCTTGGATGTTGATATGATTTTTTGTATTTATTATTAGTACGTGAATGTAAACTCAGACCCCAACATCTTAGTTTAGTTTAGTTTATTGGTCTAGGAATTAATACCTTTGAGCCAGGGCTCTTTTACAAAGGTTCCACGTCACAGAGAAATATCAACAAATACAATAGACATAACAGGTAATACTAAAAATGGAAAAGTTACTTAATAAGTTTGCTATAACATCTAGAATTTTTTTGACTACATAATCTGACCTCCTCATGTTTATTGGTTTTGAATTTTTAAATTGATTTTTTTTTCCTGGACGGCACTCATGAACAGGATGAGCTTTACATTAACTTGCATTTGAACAGTATTTATAGAACTGTCTGTCATCAGTTTTGCTTTTGGTAAAACCGATTTAAGTAACTAGTTCAGTAATTTATCATTATCATCTTCTCAATCCATAGCTTGTTAATGATGGGTATATAAATCTATTCAAGCAATAACACACAACAAGGTGTGGGTTATCTCCTGATAAAAGCACGCACAGGTGCATTGTTAGGCACAGGGCGCTTGCACAAAGTTCCTTATGCACCTGGGTGTTCTCTTATCAGGAGATAACCCACACCTCAGAGTGTATTATTGCATTTTAAAATGGGCATCCAAATATTTAAAAAAGAAAAAAAAGAATAAAAAGTCAGAAATATAAAAGTGGGGCTTCAATGTGTTAAATATTGAAAAAATAGTCCCACTATTGAAAGTGGTGTTTATTGGCATCAGAGGGTTTCCTAATTATTTTTGAGATAGAGTTTATTTATTTATTTAAGAGTTTAATGAGGAGAGCATACTGAGTAGAGGAACTGCTCTATTCCAAATGCGTCCTGGGGACAGAGTACAATTGGAAACAACTGAACAAGTACAATACAAGTAGCAGGTTACTACAAGGATACAGAGAGCACAGAAAAAAGCAAAAGAGAGACTTACATAATTACACTAATAGAGGCTTATAATTCAAGATATCAGACCTAAGCATTGAGCCTGAATGAAAGGTAGAGAAAGTGCAGTATTTTTTTCATAAGGCCAGTTGAAGCAGGGGTGGGCTTTGTTTCACTCCAGAGCTAGCTCACTAGAGCTATCTAGGAACAAGTGCAGCTGCTAACAAAATGGGCACTGAGGTGGTGGTTGAGATGCTGAGGGTTAGATGAAAGCCTGATGTTGGTTGGTAAAGCATTCCAGATTTGGTGCATGCGGTATTTGAAGGCAGATTGACCTTTGGATGTGCGCATGAATGGGACATGAAGGAGCCTGGGGTCAGCGCTTCTGAGGGAGTAATCGGGAGGGGACTTAGTTGAGAGGGCAGACATGAGGTAAGGGGGAAGGGACTGAGACCAGTATTGGCTATAGTCCTTGTGCAGTGAATCTGTCTGTGGGCCTGGAGTGAGGGCAGTGCTAGGGAGCTGAATAGGGCACAGTGATAAGTCATTTGTGGGCAGTCCAGGCAGAAGTGGCAGAAATGACAGAAGGAGTGGAAGAGTGTGTCCAGACTTGCTAGGGAGGATGGGAGAGCAGCACCATAGGCTACGTCACCATAGTCGAGTGATGGGAGAATCATCTTTTGAATAATTTCCTTCCGGGACGGATGTGGGGATACTATCCTTGTTACGTTATAGGGCTACAAGTTTAGGGTGGATTTTTTTGCGAATTGATTCGATGTGTGTGGAGAAGTCAAGGTGCTGGTCTAACCAGACCCCTAGTCATCTGAAGGAGGTACAAGCCTCCAGGGGGTCCCATCCAAGGTTTGGAATGTGGGGCGGGTGACCAGGTGGGAGAGTCTTGCCTGCTAGCCAAAGGTTAGTGAGACAGTTTTCCTGGAGTTTAGGAGCAGTTGGTTGGAGCGGAACCAGTGTTGTACTCTGCTGAAATCCTGTTGTAGTACATTGGCCACTTCACCGGTGGTAGGGCCTGTGGCATACAGGATGGTGTCATCTGCATACATGTGGATAGAGGTGTGTAGGCAGACTGTCAGGAGGTCATTTAAGAAAATGGAGAAAATTAACGGACCCAGGACTGATCCTTGGGGGATGCCAGTAGTGACTGGCAGGGGACTAGAGGTGTGAGGGCCGATTTTTCCAGATTGTTGCCTGCCTACCAGGTAGATGTGAAACCACCTGGTGGCAGGGCCAGAGAGTCCAGCAACATTTAGTTTGGTTAGTAGCAGTGAATGGGAGACAGTATTGAAGGCTTTGGCCAGGTTGATAAAAATGACTGAGGTGATGTGCCCCTTGTCCATGCCTGTGAGGATGTCATTTGTGATTTTTATTAGGGAGGTGATGGTTGAGTGTGATTTTCGAAAGCTAGACTGGTATGGGGTGAAGAAAGAGGAAGTGTCTAGATATGAGGAGAGTTGGACAAGAGCAAGATGTTCCTGCAGTTTGGCCAGAATTGGTAGGAGGGAGATGGGGCGGTAATTATGTGGTGAGGAGGGGTCACCACCTTTGGGGAGGGGATGACAATTGCCTGCTTCCATTTGGCTGGGATTTTGGCTAAAGAGAAGGAGAGGCTGAAAAGGTTGGCTAGCGGGGAGGCTATGGCGGGGCAGACAAGATTAACATTTTGGCATCCAAGCCCATGGGGAATTTGCCTTTGTTGGGGTTGAGAGACCCAGCAGCTCTTTAACACTTTGGCCAGAGAGAGCAGATGAAAAGAGAAGCTGTATGGCTGGGAGGTGGGCTGCGTTTTCAGGGAGATGCTTGGTGTGGATGGGCATGAGACAGTTGATAAGAGACAGTCCGTGCAGCTGGTAAAGATGGTATTGAAGGCAGAGGCTACTTCACCCAGGTCAGAGATGGTGGCACCATGGATGGTTAGGGTCGGGGTCAAGGGTTGGGCTGGGGGGCAGAGGAGGGATTTGATAGTTTTCCAGAAAGTTGTTGGTTGATTGTGGTTTGAGTTGAAAGCCGTCATGAAATAATGTTTTTTGGCCTGGCGTATAAGTTTGGTGCAGGAGTTGTGGAGGGCACGGTATCATTGGAGAGAGGTTTGGGTACCCTAATTCTTGTGTGTTTTCCATGCCTGATCCCTGGTGTGGCATTGGCTAATGATAGCAGCAGAGACCCAGGGCAGGTGGGAGTCCCTGACCCTTTTTTTCACAGAGGAGCATGGGAGTCCCACACTGCAAGGAATTTGGCCTTGAAAGTTTTGAGTGCATAGTCAGTGGAGGGAGCCTTCAGTATGAAGGACCAATCTATTTGTGTTAGGTTGTGTAGGAGAGATGCTAGATCTGTTGAGTTGAAGGACCTTGTGAGCAGCATCCTTGGGGGGGGGGTGCGAAGGGCCTATGTACTTTCCTGACCATGTATATCATATGGCGGTCACTTAAGGAGTCTGGGAGCAGACCAGCACTAATGATCCTGTGTGGGTGTGAGGACAGAGCCTAGTTCAGGAGGGAGCGGTTTTGCATTTTATGGTTTATTTGGGTGGGGTGAGAGATTAGCTGTGTGAAGTTGATAGCGTTTATTTTGGTGAGCTGCTTGACACTGTTTTTTTTAATTATTTTGAGATTGAAAGTAGAAAATAGGAGATAGTGTATATAAAGTGCTCCTCACTGAAAAGCTGTTAACATATGTATTGGTTTATCTGTGTGTGAGTAATGACTCACAGTGACTGCCCATTTAGTTTGAGTTAGAGGAAGGAGTAGTGAGTCCTGTAGCGAGTGTTAGTGACTTTGGGTGCAATTTGTTGGCTCTTGTGTGATCTCATGTCCAGACAGATGCAGAAAACATGTTTTTCATTTACTTTTGTTTTTCTTTCTTTCCTTCCTTGTTAGAGTCCCGCTTCAGTGTCAGTTCAGTGCCATTGAATGTGTCCCTATGTGGGCGTGGTAAAGAGGCATTGGAATGTGGAGCATGGAGATCGGTCTCAGCTTTCTGTAGTAAAGTACAGGTCACATTTTTTATTTTAAAGGCTAGTTTATTTTATATTTGAAGAGGCAAGAATGCAGGTGATGGGGAATGAAATGGGAAGCATGAACTGAAAGTCATCTGTACGAGAGTGCTTCCCGCTTCAGCAGTGACGCTTCCTGTTTCAGCGGTTATGTGACTGAGGTATTTTGGTGAATGAAGACAAAATAACAAACATTTTAGTTCTGTGTGAGGATTTTGAATAACAGCAATTTTTACTGTGAAGGGATACAATGAGTATTAGTGGCAGTGCTGTCGGGAGAGTGAAGAGCTGGCGGGCAGCTCATAGAAAATAGCAGGAAGCTTTACTCACTAATGTTTTTTTTTTGTTTGTAGTGGCCAGAGGTCAGTGATACGCTGCTGGTATGGGGCCATAGGGAGAAGATTAGTGCCGGTTGCCTATGATACATGCTGATAAGGACACAGCTCTGGAGGTCTATTAGCCGATTGGATTTGTGTATTTTTAAAGACCCATTTTATAAAGCTTATTAATGATGGGTATATTAATCTATAGCTTATTAACGATGGGTAAATCTCATTTTTGTATAGTTAACTTTAAAGTTACAGCAGTTATTTGAAAAACAGTTACTTTTTGAATTTGTATTCCAGTGTTGGTTTGAGTCTGGGATCAATTTTTCATGCAATAGGACATTAATGTGTTGTACATTTTTATTACTATTGCAAATGAAAGTGGGTCTTCTTGTGACAAACAGATCTGACTTTAGTCAAGTCTTGAGTTGAGCAATCTCCCCAATGCTAAAATCAGTGAACGCTAAAACCCATTTTGGAGAGACCATCTTGTTCATCTCATCAGTCTCATGGCTTTTACTTGAGTACGAGTATGGTCCAACCTACAAGTTTATCAGCCAGAATTCCACTCCCTACCCATGTTACATAGCCCTTAGTACCTTTGTCACTAGTGCAATCTGTCTAGTCCTGCTTGAAAGCCAGAGCAGGGCTAGTGCCCATGCACTCACTGTAGGCTATTAGGTAGGCTATTCCACCCTCTAGGTGAAGAAGTGCTTTATGAGGTTCTGTTATATTGGCACCCACAGGTGAACTGCATGTCCTCTAGTTTTTCCTCCTTACATCTCCTCAAACATCTGTATACAGTCCATCCACTTTTCTATTTGGAGCATCCTGTACATGTCCCTTTTTCGCCTTCTCATATCTAAGTTGAATATTTTGGAAATGTCCTATCTTTCTTCATAGCTCTTACCCCATAAGCTTCTAGTCAGCTTAATTACCCTATGTAGACCATTCTCTATTAATCCAATGTCTTTTCTATGCTGTGGAAACAGGAACTGCATGCTGTGCTAATGGTATGATATTGACAAGACCTTCCAAGTATACTAAATCTCTCTTGCAACAAAATACACTGTGACACTTATGTGCCTCACCACATAAAATGTTAAAATATTTACTTTAAAAAGAACATTCTTGGGTTTTTTATCTGGCAAGAAACCATACTTCCTGTTCACGTCTCACTAGTATTAAGGCAGATAGAAGACTTACTCCAGTGCAATATACAGTGCTTAGTCTAACAGAGTCCATTTCAGTTACATGGTGGTTTGAGCAATGGCAGAGTTAGAGGAGGTGACATATGCAGCTCTAAACCTTCCAGGGGCCTCAAAGGCAAATGACTATCATCGGGAGACTTCATCCACTGTGCCAAGAGGTAACTTGTAAATGTACAGGTTTCTTTAAATTGCTTGATTGATGTGAAAATTTGTAACTGGAAGAGTACATTGAGCCAAGCCTCATTTGCAGGGTGACTTGGAGAATGGTTACAAGAGGAAAAGAAAAAATAATACAGTATATTACATTACTTCAATATAGTATTGTAATGATTCCTAAACTTGAGTTTTCTGAATCGATTCCTATCAACTGGAAATTCACATTCCAATGAAAAAACATGATGTCAACATGGGTTTCAAATGGTTTGTGGCATCAGGAACAAGGTTAATTTTGCCTCTCTTGATGTTACAAAAGCTCCTGAAAGTGCTATAGTAATTCTACAATCTTTCCAGGGAATGAAATTTGATCATCAGAGTTTATGGGTGTTTACGACTTATTTGACTCTGCCCTGCATTCCCACAGAAATGGGGGAAGGGGATTTGTTTAAGTCATAAAAAAAAAAAAAAATGTTTTTGGAAAACCATAGCCAGAATTTCTGGAAAGTTTTACAAAGTGCTTTTTTTTATTTATTATTTATTTAATTTTTGTTGACCAGGTAAGTGCACTAGACAAATCCTGCCTATTTCCAGGCATGACCCAGGGGAGAGGGATACAGATGAATGCTTACTGACCTTGAACCATACTAAGCTGTTGGTGGTATTTTTAGTGAATGAGGGAAATTTGGCCAGACACCGGGAAATTCTCTTGCTCTTTCGATAAGTGCCTTGGGATCTTTAACATCCACCTGAACTACCACCAGTCCAGGCAGATGGGACCTCAGTTTAACATCTCATCCAAAAGATGCACTCCGATGTGCAGCACCCTCTCATGCTGCACTACAGTGTCAGTACTGGGATAATAACCAAGTGCCAGATGTGGAACTGAACCCACAGACCACTGATCTCCTGGCCTCAGAGTCAAAGATTCTGTATCACTAACTGTTTATAACTCAGGTGGCTGGTGATGGAGTGGAGAGCATGTTGCTCAATTATAAATGCAATTAAATTAAAAATGGCACAGAAATAGATTACAGAGAGAGAATATGCACATAGAGGGGTAACATTGATTGTATAGGGTGACACAGGGAGTAAGGACTGGTAGTGGGCTTCAAACCTGGGTCCCAGGGATACCAGCTTGCTTTTTAACTACGGGGACAAACTGCGTACATTCTGATTTATCTCCAAAATTCTTCTCATATGCATGGACTATTAGCTATCATTAAATGCAAAAAAAAACTGACATTTATGTCCTTTGGAACTTGCCATGGACTTTCCAAGCTTCCATCCCTTCGCACTTTCATCACATTGGATGGGGCCATAATTGAAGATGTGCTCTCATTTAGGTACCTAGGGTTTGACTTGACTGACACCTTGACTTATCACAGCACATGGATGCCATAAAAAAAAAAAAACTCCACCCCAAGCTCGTTGCTCTATTTTGGCATAAAAGCTGCATCCCTCTCCCTGCCCGCCGAGATGTAATCATTAAAATATTCTTACCCATCATTGATTATGGCAACATTGTCTATGCCACTGCCCCAAAGTCCAACCTAGCCAACCTGGACCCCCTCTTTCACTCCTTCGGCCATTTTGTCTTTGACTTTCCCCCACCACTCACCATTGCTCCATTTTCCATGGAAAATCATCGCACTTTCCACTGTGCCTCCTTCATTTCTAAATTCTGGCTGCATCACTCCTCCCTTATCTAAGCTCTCTACTCTCCCCTCTGCCCCCCTTCTCATTCTCCCTCCTTAACTCAGGCTATCGTTCCCTCCTACTCTGCTTTCATAAATCCCTTGCTGGTCAGGCTGCCTTCTCCTTCCACTTTCATAAACTTTGGAACTCAATCCTTCTATTTGCCTTGCATCTTCCAAAATCTTTTTCTCCTCTCTATTCCATGACTACACTGCTCCCTCCTGTAATTGCCCATAGTCATAGCCCTACCCCCACTCCACTCTTCCCATTCTGCCTGCTTCTTTCTGACTACTTCCCTTCCCCTTCCTACCTTTCTCCAAACCCTTGCAGCCCTGGAATACAGTACACAGGCTGGGTGTGCACCCATTCATGTATGGCCCTTGTGGGGGCTTGGATACCAGAGTATCGAAGGTCTGCCTACACTCTCCACTTTCTCCTTCCCATCTGTTTCTTTCCTGCTCCTGCCTTCCCCCACTCCTACCTTTCTCCAGTCCTTTGCAGGCCTGGAATACAGGACACAGGCTGGGTGTGCACCCAGCCATGTCTGGCATTCTAGAGTTTGCATCCCAGAGGGTTGAAGGTCTGTTTATTCCCTCTCTGACATCCTCCTTCTCCATTCCTTTCCTATTCCCTTCCTCTCTACTTTATCTGCTCCCCACGCTCCACTGCCTCCCTCCTGGCTGCTTCATACTTCTCCTTGCCTTTCCACACTCCTGTCCTCCTCCTTTGCAGGCCAGAAATTCAGGTAAGGGACTGGGTGTGCACCCAGACACACCTCACCCTTGTGGGGTCTGCACTCCAAATGGATGAATGATTTGCCTCTCCCTCTATCATTCTACCCCCTTTTTCTATTTTCCTTTCAACACTGTTTCTACCCCCTCCTCCCCAGGCCCATCACCCTTCTGCCCTCACCAGTATAATTGTTCCTTGCTTTGCTTCCAAGGAGCTTGCCAACCACCTTAGCCATAAGATATTATACTTATTCTCTAAAAGTATGTCTTAGTACACCTGCTTTCCTAATGTACAAAGCTTTGCACTGTTACTTAAACTCCGTATGATGTTTTCTTTTGTAGTAAAATCTGTTGTACAGTACTTATCTCATCCCCCCTCCCTGGGACACATCTGGAAATATGCTAATTTTGGCTCAGTATGTCTTTTTTTCTGAAACTTTTCAAATAAATAAACAGGCACAAGTAGTTTGATTTTAATTGTTGTCTTTAAATTAAATTAAGGAACAAACTTTCTGGTGCTTGATTAACCTTCACTTGTTGGTTGTACCTTTTACTTTGAGGAATACAAAGATGACATTAACCATTGGTAACATCAATTTTAATTAAATCTCAATTTTAATTTTTCAGTTTTTATTATGAGATAAAACCATTGAGTACAGCTCATTTGCAGTGGTGTCCGAGCAGTAAAACACACAGCCATACATGTATATAAAAGCACTATGTAAAACTTTACATACACTGGCAATTATTCTCAAAAAAAATATATAATTATATTTTCTGGTTGACAATATAGCCTTTTACCCTGAAATGTTAATTCAACATTCTAGGTAAAAGTGTATTATACACTGAGTATTTGAACTGTATATTCAAAGATTGCTAAGTAATTAGAGAATTTATCTTGCAGAATGTGCCCTTGTATTGAAAGCAAAATACATAATACAGTATATTACAAAATTACTTCAATGCAGTACATTAATGATTCCTAAGCCTGAGTTTTTCTGAATCTATTTCTATCTACTGGAAATTCACACCACAAAGAAAAAACATGAATTCTATATGGGTTTCAAATGGTTTGTGGCATCATCAATGAAATTCATTTTTGCCTCTCTGGATATTACAAAAGCTTCTGAAAGTGCTATAGTATTTATCCAATCTTTCCAGAGAATGAAACTTGGAATATCAAGGTTGTGGTTATTTATGATATATTTTGCTCTGCCCTGCATTCCCACAGAAATGAGGGAAAGGGATTTGGTTGAGCCATACAAAAAAAAAAATCTTGTTTTTGAAAACCATAGCCAGAATTTCTGGAAAGTTTTACAAAGTGCTTTTCATAGATACTGTATCACTATATGTTTATAACTCAAGTGACTGGTGATGGAGTGGAGAACATATTGCTCAATTATAAATGCAATTAAATTAAAAAAAGGCACAGAAATAGATTATAGAGAGTGAGAATATGCACATATAGGGGTAACACTGATTATATAGGATCACACAAGAACTAAGGACTGGTAGTGGGCTTCAAACCTTGGTCCCCAGGGTACCAGCTTGCCTTCTAACTACAGAGACAAGCTGCTAACATTCTGTTTTATCTCCAAAATTCTTCTCATATGCAAGGACTTTTAGCTATCCTTAAGTGCAAAAAAAAAAAAAAAAATCCCAAAACTATCCTTTATGTCTTTTACAACTTGCCAGAGACTTTCCAAGCTCCCATCCCTCCACACCTTCATCACACTGGATGATACCACAATTGACAACATACCCTCACTTACGTACCTAGGGGTTTGGCTTGACCGATACCTTGACTTCTCACAGTACATGGATGCCATACATGAAAAACTCCACTCAAAGCTCTTTGCTCTATTTAGGCATAAAAGTTGCATCCCTCTTCCCGTCCGCAAAGGTATAATCAGTAAAATATTCCTACCCATCATGGATTATGGCAACATTGTCTATGCTGCTGCCTCAAAGTTCACCCTGGTGACACTGGACCCCCTCTTTCACTCATTTTGCAATTTGTCTTGGACTCCCCCCTCCCCCCACTCACCATTGCTCCATGAACTCTGCCCTCTCCCTCCCTTCCATGGAAAATTATTTCACTTTCCACTGTGTCTCCTTCATTTCTAAATTCTGGCTGCATCACTCCTCCCTTATCTAAGCTCTCTACTCTCCCATCTGCCTCCCTTCTCATTCTTCCTCCTTAACTCAGGCTGTCATTCCTTCTTACTCCCCTCTCCTAAATCCTTTGCAGGTCAGGCTACCTTCTTCTTCCACTTTCATAAACTTTGGAACTCGCTCCCTCTAGCTATTTGCTCTGCATCTTCCAAACTCTCTCTCTCTCTCCTCTCCACTCCATGGCCACACTGTTCCCTCCTGTGACTGCCCCTAGTCATAGCCCTTCCCCACTCAATCCCCATGCTGCCTATTTCTTTCCGTCTGCTGCCCTTCTCCACTCTTACCGCTTTCTCCAAACCCTTGCAGGCCTGGAACACAGAACATGGGCAGGGTATGCACCATGACTTGTCTGGCCCTTGTGGGGGCTTGTATAACAGATGGTCAAAGGTCTGCCTACACTCTCCACTTTCTTCTTCTCAACTGTTTCTTTTCTACTCCTGTCCTTCCCCTACTGCTACCTTTCTGCAATTCCTTGCAAGCCTGGAACACAGGATGTGGGCTGGATGTGCACCCAGCCATATCTGGCCCTTCTGGGGTTTGCATCCCAGAGAGTCGAAGGTCTGCCTATTCCCTTTCAACCATACTCCCTCTTCCCTCCTTTCCTATTCCTTTCCACTCTAATTTATCTACTCCCCCTGCTCCAGTTCCTCCCTCCTGCTTGCTTTGTAATTCTTCTTGTCCTTCTCCACTCCTATCCTTCTCCTTTGTAGGGCAGAGAACCAGGTCATGGGCTGGCTGTGCATTCAAACACACCTGGCCCTTATGGGGTTTCCACCCCAGAGGGATGAATGATTTGCCTCTCCCTCTCTATCATTCTACCTCCCTTTTTTTCTATTTTCCTTTCAACTTGTTTCAGCTCCCCTCATCCGCCCCATACCTCCTCATCCCCTACTGTCCTCACCACTATAATTGTTCCTTGCTCTGCTTCTAAACAGCTTGCCTACTGCCCTATACTTAAGAAATTATACTCATTTTCTAAGAGTATGTTTTAGTACACCTGCTTTCCTAATGTACAAAGCTTTGCACTGTTACTTAAACTCAGTATGATGTTTTATTTTGTAGTAAAATCTGTTGTACTTATCTCATATCCTCCCCCCGGGACACATCTGGACAAATACTAATTTTGGCTCAGTATGTCTTCCCTGGTGAATCTTTTCAAATAAATAAATAAACAGGCACAAGTAGCTTGATATTAATTGTTGTCTTTAAATTAAATTAAGGAACAAACTTTCTGGTGCTTGCTTACCTGTCACTTCTTGGTTGTACATTTTACTTTGACAATACAGAGATGACATTACCCATTGGTAACATCAATTTCAATTAAATTTTAATTTAAGTGTTTCAGCTTTTATTATGGGATAAAGCCATTGAGCACAGGTCATTTACAGTGGTGTCCCAGCAGTAAAACACACAGCCATACAGCGTGTATGAAAAGCACTACATAAAACTTTACATACATTTGTGATTATTCTCAAAAAATATATACAGTATATTTTTCTGGTATGACAATATTTTAGCCTCTTTACTCTCCAATGTTAATTGAACATTCGAGGTAAAAGTGTACTATACACTGAGTACTTGATTTGTACATTCAAAGATTACTAAGTATTTAAAGAATTTATCATGGAGAATGCACCCCTTGTATTGAAAGCAAAATAAATGTAATCAAAAAAATTTCTTTGTGTAGGGATGAGAACATATTTTTGAGTGGCAAAACATTTCCCGCAAATTTTAGTTGAGTGGTGAAAATGTTTACACCATCCCAGTCTTCAATGGTTGAGAAATTTCATGGAAAAATAGAAATGTATTTGAAGTATAACGTTTAAAATTTGTAGCATTTTTTCTGAAAAACTGGCTGATTAAATGTAAAAAGAAAACACTGCAAATTTAATGATTTTTTTTCTTTTCAAAGTATGGGACCTGCAGGTTTTTGAACCACAGATCTACAGTATTTGTGATAGAAACAATGCCCAAACTTTTTATACTTAGAAAAATCAAAATAGTCATGGTATCATGCCAAGCAGGGGACTTCCAAAAGTTTTCTGCTGATCAGAGATTTTAGAAATTTTATGGAGTATTTAGTCACACTTTGAGGCTTATAAACACAAACTCTACAATCTTAGCTCCTGCATATTTGGTGAAAGTGTGTATATACAGTATTTGTGTTTGTGCCTGTGTCTGGATGTTTTCTGTGTACACACATTCAGAGATCCATGTACTATACACTTTCTAACTGATGCATCAGGATAGCCAGTATGTGTGACTAAGTTCTATGCAACAGAGTTCCATTGCACTCCTGTGGGTGCACTAACACTGCTCTCCGCTGCTTTGACCTCCAAAAAAGCAACTGTGCTGACCTTGTTTTTTATTTTTTAAGTGTTTATCGAAAGTTTCAGAATTTACAAGACAAACATCATGAGAAAACAAGGGCCAGGTTAAAAAAAGCTGGTCTTTAACAATACTTCAAACATTTACAGGAATAAGGTTTGCAAAACCCAGTAGTTCACAACAAATACATAATAATATGGCTGAGGCATGTCCCCTTGGACATACAAACTCAAATTCAATAAGATAGGAACAGAACCATTATGACCTGCCATGCACAGTAACAGCAAATGTCCTTTTGTGGTGATACAGTGCTCCGCAAGTGTGGGGTAAAGTGATGTGGTGTATAGCCCCTGTGGGTCTGGTGGGATAAATATTCCCATTGGAGTTGATGGGACAGGGTTGACATTGGGATGCCTCCTCCCCATGGATCATCTGAGTCATCCAGGGTGTTTGAGTAGTTTCTTCAGTGTAGTTCTGTTATGGTGTTTGTGTTGCATGTTGATAAAGGCAGTCTCAGGTAATCTGGCATATGGTTGCCATCAGGAATATTACAATACATCAATGCCCCCATGGCCTGGCTAGGAGGGCCTCCTCACGTTCAACAATTAGCCTAGCACAGAAACAAGGGTCATCTTTTAATGTAGAAAATTGCAGTGTGATGCACTTTGGGAAAAATAATATTTTACATCAGTATAAAATGGGGAGACAACTACTTAAGGTGATTTCAGAAGAGTGTGACCTGGGGATAAAAATATGTAATAAACTAACTTTTGCACTACATTATAAACCAGCTAATAAACAAGGCAAGTGTCATACAGTATTGCATCAATAAACATACTAAAAGTAGGGATGGGGTCCTTTGCCATTGTATACATCATTGGTAAGCCCCCCATATGGAATATTGTTAACAATTATGGTCACCAGGAAAGAAAGAGGATATTGCTTTATTGGAGAGAACAGAAAAGAGCCACCAGAAGAATTAAGGAAGTTCAGGGTCAGGATTATAATCAGAGACTGAGCTCTCTGGAACTGTATTCCCTGGAGTTTCAGAGACTGAGGGAAGATATGTGTTTAACATATAGGGCCTTAAATGATCTAACATTAAGGGAGCAATTGGATTTGGAACTTTTAGAACACAGATACAATACTAGGGCACATTTGTTTCAGATAAAAATAGAAAGATTTAGTTCAAATAAAAGAAAGCAGTGGTTAACAGTAAGAGCGCTCAAGATCTGGAATAAATTACCGGTGGAGATAAAAGCAAGTAGAAATATAGATAGTTTTAAGAATGAACTGGATACCTATTTAATTAATAATAATATCTTGGGGTACTGATAAATCTTGGAGAGCATATGGACTATGTAATTTTAGCTCTGGAAACCTATGAAACCTATGAAACGTATGGAACCCATCGGGTGGGGCATATAGCTCATGTCAGTGTGCATTTCTAAAATTGCCATTATTTTTTTCTGTCATGGAACCATTATAAATGAGGTCCAAGTTCAAAGGTTGTTATCCAAGAAAATAAATAAATGAATAAATAAATCATTTTAACATGGCATGAATACTGATACCCACTCCATACTCAAAAAAGTCTGGGAGCTGCCCCTTCTGGCTGCTTGTATTTATTCAAAGTATGCGATCCTCCCCAGCTCTGTTAACCACTCCATTGATGGAGGAGGAGATTGCACACTCCAATAACTGAGGATGATTTGTTTGGCTGTTCTGAGGGCTCCTGTTAGTCATTTCTCTTTATACTTGTCACCTTGGTGGTCATTGTCTGAGCCCAGATCTAATACAAGGCACAATATGACTAGTCTTGTTATGAGAATAAGACAGTTTCCCATGACTTCTCTGCATACCATTTGGACTGCTTGAACCCAGCATAGCGCAGTCCCACAGTAGATGAGTGATGTGGCCCTGCATGGCATGGCACCTCCAGAACTTGTCTGTGCTTAGTATTCCTCACTTATATAGCTGTACTGGGGTCTTGTGCCATCTCAGCAGCATTTTATATTGTGTAAACTGGTTCTTAGAGTCTATCATTCCTCCCACAAGAATTTTTCCACTAGTATACCCATCTCAGAGGCATTATTTCACAATGGAGTTCTCACTCCCATTGTTGACTGGTACTAAGAGAGGGATTTGGTCTTTCCTGGAGGAGAACTCTGTAAATGTGGCTTACTTTTTGCTGGTTTGGCAAGCTGGACAGCATGATGGCATTTAGGGTCATGGGGCCAGGAGCTCTGCAATTGGTACACAGCAGTGGAGACAAGACATGTCTCAGTTGTAGGTATTTCCAGTGGTGGTGGTGTTGCAGGAGGTCAAACTGCTCCCTGATTTACTGGAAGGATATTTGGGAACCTCTAGTTTCATTAATTAGGTGAAGTTAATGTTTCTGTTGGTGTGACTGCACCGAGAAGCGACAGTGCCCAGGTCAATTTTGAAACAAGCAAGGAATTCAGTCAGAGAAGTCTCAAGGGACCAACAGAGTACACAGCTAGGAATGTGAGTGTCGCTTCTCCAAACAGACTATATGAACCAGTTCTTTTTGCTTAAAAGAGTAACAAACTCTCCAAGGCTGAAGTTTCTTAATGAAAAATGGCAATTCCTTTATTAAATCCAACGTTTTAAAAACATGAATGCAGCCACAGCATAATGACATCCTTCACTTCCTGGTTCCCTACGCCTGCTGCCAACACACAGCATTGTCAACTTGGGTCACCTGACATGTTTCATTAATCAAGACTTTTTCAATGGTAATCCTAGTGGTGCATTATTTTTTTAAAAATGGGTTAGTTTCTGTTCTTCCATTCATCCTTTGCCACTCATTGCCTGCATAGAGCAAATGCAGAACTGTTCTCTTTTCAGCAAAAGGATATCAATGCCTTCCTCTTCTGGGTAGTACAGATTTTTCTATACCAGTAAAAACAAAATTATGTTCGGACCTTATTCTACTGTTTAGAACATGCATGGTTAGTGCATTTTTCTTATTTTGACTCTTTATTGCCTCTACAATGTCCTTCAATTCAGGCTTTAAATGCCCTCTTGGTTTTGTTTATATAATAGGCTACACAGTAACACTCTGCCAAGTAAATTAGGCTGCATGTACTGCATGTCATTAAACCTCTTACATCACTGATTTTAACTGTGGCAGGATTTGTAAAGGTTTGTGTATTTTTAACCTCTGGGCAGTTGTTACAGTTACCACAGTTAGTACATAGATTATCTCTACATGGTAGGTACATTCTCGGTCTCTCATCAACTGGCTGCACTGAATGTACAATGATGTCTTTAATCATTTTACCCCTTCTATAAAAATGTCTGGGGCCCCTTACATCTAATTCTATTAGTCCTGGGTCTTGGAATACTATATGCCTGTGTTTTTTTTTTTTATAATGCCAGAGATTTGTTTTGACTGTGGACTGTAATTGGTAACAAAGCATAACTGTGCATCAGTTTGCTATCATTATCTTTCATTTTTTTCTTTAAGTAGTTCTTCTCTTGTTGTGTCATCCACCATTTCCTTTACAGTAAAAATAATATCCTCAGCTTAATCTCTTTCTCTTAGTCTCTGTTAATTCAAGTGCCTTGTCATCATAAACCTTTTCATTACCACAGTTCCTTTTGGTCCTTATGTAGTGACTCTTTGGAATGACCTTTATTTGTGGTGGGGTGACTACTGCTAGCCAGTAAAATAGTATTTCTATCAGTCGACTTTCTGTAAGGGTCTGAAATCAGTCCCCCTGCCCCGTCTTTCATAATAACTAGCTCTAGGAAATTAAATTTATTCCAATTACTGGTCACAGTAAATTTCAAGTTCTGGTTACAGTTTTCCAGTTTTCCAGGTATTGAACAAAATGTTCAAGTTCATTTGCGTCTCCTTTCTATATGATACAATTATCATCAATATAGCACCTCCATAAAGACAATTTCTCTAGGTAGGGGTTCTGGTCATATTTAACTATATCATTCTCCAATTTAACCATAAATAAATTTGCATAGTGTGGGCAAAACTAGCCCCCATTGCAGTTCCTTTGTTTCGTAAGTAGAATTCTGTTTTGTAAAAGAATACATTACTCGCTAGGACTTATTTAACTAGTTGTAATAATACTTATGTTGGTGGATATAATACTGTCCTGGTGTCCAAACAGAATTCAATGACCTCAAGACATGCTTTATGGGAAATGTTGGTATATAGTGATGTGACATTAAGTGTTACAAGTAAATCACTCTCTTCAATTGCTATACAGTGCAATCTTGATTATCTGAACTCAGTGGGGAACATAAGATTAGACATGGTACAAGTTTATATAATCTAAAAGTTTGGATAATGGGGGTTTAGATAATTGAGGTTATATTGTATCTGAAATAAGGTGTAACACTGCCGCTGTATCTTTCAGATAGGATGGGGTGCTTTTTACAAGTTCCAAAATGTTGTGGTCTATTAATTTTCCTGGAGGTTCAGTAAATGAGTACTGACATGAGATAATAGGTCTTCTAGGTGGGTTCTGTAATGTTTTATGTATTTTTAGTAGGCATTAAAAACTTGCCTAACTGGAAAATCTACAGTGAAGTACATAATTGTAGACTCAGGTAATAATTCATTTGTGTTAAGAAAAAAAAAACAGGTACTCATCTATCTTTTTCTTAAATTGCATGATCAAATCACTTCTTAATTTAGTATAGAATTAAATGTCTCCTAATTGTCTCAGCTCCTCTCTATCGTAATCTTCACTGTTCATAATTACAACAGCCCCCCATTTATCTGCTGCTTTAATTGTCAATTTCTCATTTTGATCCAGTTCATGTAGTGCAGCTGCTTCTTAGTTGTTGTTGTGAAAAAGTGTATCTGTTTCTTTATATAATTTTCAATGTCTAGCTCACAACTTTTAATAAAAAGTTAGTAAAGCCAGAGTCATTGGTGGTGGTGGTGGGGGCAGCGGCAAAAGGTGGATTGTGGTCTAAATGTTTTTCTGTTGTTACCTGAGTATTAAAGAGTCTCACTTGTCCCAGGCTCCAGCAGTGTTGAGCTCATATTTGAATCCATGTCCTATTACTTAAAAAAGTATCTAAGACTCAAGTTGTATCACTTTTTATTGAGATCCACAATTGTATCAAATAATACCAATTTCTCAGTGGGGGTAAATGAAAGTCCCTTACTTAGGACCCTTTTCTCAGTTTCTGAAAGTTGGTAGTCTGAGAGGTTGATCACATTTAATATTGTCTCCTCCCTCTGGAACACTGTCCTCTCCAGGTTCTCCCTCTGCTGTTGCCTGTTCCTCTTCCTCTTCTTCCTCCTCTTGGTTGCTTAGAAAGCACTGTTTTCTAAGAAAACAAAATCACTTAAGGTGACCGGTGCATATCTCTAAAAGATAAAAATTAAAACATTAATTAAATAGTGCAATAAATAAGTGAATCATACTATTAACCCTGTTTTGCAAAGCAGCAAACACATACTTATATTATAATATATACATTAAGAAGGGGAAGTGTTTTTTTAGGCTATTCTTTTCAGAAATGGTTTAATTTCTATTCTTTCATTCAATCCATTGCCACTCATTGCTTGCTTAGAGTGAATCAAGAACTGTTCTCTTTTCAGCCATAGATTGTCACAGCCCCCTCCTCTTCTGGGAAGTACAGGTTTTCTATACCAGTTTTCAGTGACAATCTCAGAAAATATGATGAAAAAATAAAAAAAAAACATAAAAAAAATTTGAGAGGGATGAAAGAGTCTATAAAGAGGGTAGAGTATTTGAATGGAATAGTCCAAGACTAAACCAGGAGACATCAGACACCCCACAAGAAGAGAGTGGTCTGATTATTAATCCTGAACAAAGATATACAACAGAAGAAGATCAAGATTTGGATTTTTTTTTTAGGCAAAGAGGAAGAAATATGTGTCAACCCCCCACCCCGTTTATGCCCTGGTGCAGCCAGAGGCTAACATAATGGAACCCAAACACAGGAGAACATGCAGAGGAGGCACCAAGAGGAGGAAGAAGAGGAACAGGCAACAGCAGAGGGAGAACCTGGAGAGGACAGCATTCCAGATGGAGGAGACAATAATAAAGGTGATCAACCTCTCAGACTACCAACTTTCTGAAATTGGGAAAAGGGTTCTAAGTAATGGACTTTCATTTACCCCCACTGAGAAATTGGAGTTAGTTGACACAATCATGGATCTCAATAAAAATGGCACCCAACTTGAGTCTAAGATCCTTTTTTAACTGAAAGGACATGGATTCAAATATGGGCTCAACACTGCTGGAGCCTGAGACAGATGAGACTCTTGAAAACTCAGGTAACAACAGAGAAACATTTAGGCCACAATCCACCTCCTACCCCCCCCCCCCAACAGCATTGACTCTGACTTTACTGACTTTTATTAAAAGTTGTGAGATAGATATTGAAAAATTACAAAAAGAAACAGATACGTTTTTTCATAACATCAGCAATAAAGAAACAGCTGCACTAAATGAACTGGGTCAAAATGAGAAACTGACTATTAAAGCAGCAGATAAATTGGGGACTTTTGTAATTATGAACAGTGAAGATTACAATAGAAAGGTGCTGAGAGTTAATAGATGCTAACTTCTATACTAAACTAAGAAGTGATTTGATCATGCAATTTAAGAAAAAGATGAATCAATATCAGTTTTTTTTCTTAAAACAAATGCCGTCTTACCTGAGTCTACAATTAAGTACCTGACAGATTTTCCAGTTAGGGCAAGTTTTTATTGCCTACCAAAAATTCACAAAACATTACAGAACCCACCTGGCAAGCCTGTTATCTCAGATCAGAACTCACTTACTAAACTTCTAACAAAATTCAAAGACCACAACATTTTGGAACTTGTAAAATTACTCCATCTTACCTGAAAGATATGGGAGAGGTATTATGTCTTATTTCAGATATAACAATTAAAGAGAGTGGTTTACTTGTGACACTTGCTGTCAAATTACTATACACCAACATTCCCATAAAGAATGGCTTGAGGCCTTTGAATTCTATCTGGACACCAGGACAGTAACAGATCCACCAACAGAAGTATCATTACAGATAGCTAAATTTGTCCTGGAGAGTAATGTATTCTTTTACAAAACAGAATTCTATTTACAAAACAAAGAAACCACAACGGGGGCCAGTTTTGCCCCCAACTTTGCAAATTTATTTATCGCTAAATGGGAGAATGACATCGTTAGATGTGATCAGAACCTCGACCTGAAGAAATTGTCTTTATGGAGGCACATTATAGATGATATTTTTATCATATGGAAGGGAGCACCAGATGAACTTGAACATTTTGTTCAAGACCTGGAAAACTGTAACCAGAACTTGAAAGTTACTGTGACCAGAGATTGGAACATAATTAATTTCCTAGACCTGGTTATTTTATTTATTTATTTATTTATTTATTTATTTATTTATTTATTTGTGTTTCTGGTAACCAGGTAAGTGCACTGATCCAGTCGATCATTTTCAGACATGACCCGGGCCTCAAGGTGGCAATACAGGGAAATCAAAGTGAGCACAAATGACATTTTAGTACACAGTCAAACAACATTTTAGAAATAGTTAGAACAGTCATTTATACATGATATATACAGGCATGGGGGTGACATTTGACAGAGAAAATAGCCAGGGATAAGAGGGAAACAGATTAAACGTCAGCACAGATTAGTTAACAATTGTACAACTAGACAAGGATCAGTATGACAAACTGGCAGACTGCCTTTAATCTAGTCTAGATAGACACTCATGTCCTCACAGATTACTGGAGCAGGCCAAATTGGGTGAGCATGTCAGGTAGGCTGCATGATTCATCATGATAGTCATGCATGTTGTTGGTACTCAGGGGAGAAGGGGGCAGTGGCTTCAGAGATGGAAGATTCAAAGTGGTTTATGGGTATCCATGCCTCCCAGCGAGCATTTGCAGTAGGACTTTTCCATTAGCTAGGCTTTAAGGTTAGATTTGAAAGATGCATGTGATGGAGATGCACTAATGGAAGTGGGAAAGCTATTCCAAAGGGAGGGGGAACCTACAGAGAAAGCTTTGCTGCCCATTGCCAGGGAGATATGAGGAACTTCAAGGGTGGGAGTGGAGGCGGACCTCAGAGGACTAGTGGCTGCTCTAAGTATGAGTAGGGCATAGGAGATAACTGGTTACTTTGAGAGCACTATCCACAAGGCATCCAGTAGCATAGTCAAAGTGTACCTGGAGAGATCCATCCTAGGGACTGGTAGAGCGTGCAGTGGTGGGTTAAGGGGCTTGAGAACAAAGTGACATATAGCATTATATGTCGTGTTTAGGCGGGAGTGTTGCTTTATGGACATAAGGGAGTAGATGTGGGAGCAGTAGTCCAGGAGAGGGAGTAGGTTGCCTTGCACAATGGTGAGTCGAGCTTCTGGTGAAAGCAGGTGAATTGCATGGAAAGCCACGTATAGTTTCTGATTGATCTTTTTTATGATCCTGGTTGTGTGATCATTAAATGTGAGGGAGGGGTCAAGGGTGATGCTGAGGTATTTAAAAGAGGTGACCTGCTTGAGTGGGGGGCCTGCCAGTGTACATACAGTGAGGGCAATGTTATATCTGGTGGTCTTCGTTTAGAAAGAGCTTAGATCCAAAGAGCATGGCCTTCGTCTTTTCCCCATTGATTAGATTTTTCTGGATGTGAACAGCTTTCAGTTGCCCAGTAGTTGTCAGTGAGGGTGGAGGAGATGGTTTCCAAGGACTTATCACTGTGATACAGGGCTAGATCATCCGCATAAAGGAGCGCATCACAGTTTAGACACTCTGTTGGTAGTGCATTGATAAATATGGAGAAGAGAAGGGGGCCGAGAATAGATCCTTGGGGAACTCCGGTACTTGTAGGAAGGGGAAACTGAGGCAACTTTGCTTATGCGCATGGATTGGGACCTGTTTGTGAGGTAGCTATGGAACCAGGCTGCAGGTCCAGGGACACAGCCAAGTAGTCGAAGTGTGGAGAGAAGGAGGTGGTAGTCTATAAGGTCGAATGCCTTTGACAGGTCGATGAAGACTACACCTGTAGCCTTTCCTGTGTCCAGGTTTTTGAGAATATGGTTTGAGAAAACTGCCAGGGTAGGGGAGGTGCTACCATGCTTACAGAAACCATGCTGGATGGGACAGAGGAGGTTGAACTTGTTGAGGTGTTCAGATAGTTGGGTGTGGACAATCTTCTCAAGCAGTTTGCTGAGATGTGGAAGCAGGGAAATGGGTCTATAGTTTACTGGGGATAGGGGGTCTTCTATCTTGAAAATGGGGATAATATTATCATGTTTCCAGGTGTCTAGCACTGTTGATGTAAACAGCGCAAGGTTAAAAATGTATGTTAGTGGTCTGACCAGGGCTGGGGAGATGATCATCAGGAAAGCATGGTAGAGCCCATCACTTCCAGAGCTGCCCCTAGGAAGGAGGGTTTTCAGTAGTTTTTTGATGATAGTGGTACCAATATCTCTGAAGTAGAAAGGGGGGTAGAGGCACCAGGATATAGAGGAGTGGGGGGCTACCATTGCTGTTTTGGTTGGAGGGAGGGTGTGGAGGAAGCTTGCTAAGGTATGGAGTTATGTCGGTAAACATAGCGTTGAAAAGGTTTGCGATGCCCTCGGGGTCAACGATTGTGCCTGATTGGGATGTGAGTTGTGTTATTTGCTTACTGGACTTAGGGTTTAGGATGGACCCAACTGATGCCCAGAATTTATGAGGATTTCCCAGGGTATTTTGTTGAAGGTTGTTAAAGTATTTCCTTTTGAGTGACTTTGTCATCTGCTTACAGGTGTTACGTAGCTGCCTAAAGGCACACCATAGATGTTGGGGATGGGGATGCTTTGAAAGCTTTCCAACTGGAATCCCTGTCCTTCATTAGCTGTAACAGTTCTTTTGTTAACCAGTGGGTGCAGCCACCTCTAACCCTTCTGGATTTGATGGGAAAGTATTGGTCCAGTAGCTTCCAAAGGGTGCTGGTCAAGAGGTTGACAGCAGAATAGATGTCTACTGTCAGATATAGGGAGGACCAGTTTAAGGACATTGCATCTCTGGTAACGAGGTCATGGTTTGGGGTGTTGAAGTTTCAGAAGGACAGTATTTTTGGTGAGGGGCGAACAGACTTATTGTTCACAACTACATAGGTGGGGTGTGGTCACTAATCACGTCGGGCATGGTCCCTTCTTGGAGGATTAGATCAGGCCAGTTTGTTAAAATCCAGTCAAGGACTGAGTGGTTGGTTGTGCATTGGTTGTACCTGGTTGAGGTTGAGATTACTTGCTCCAAATTATGGGACTTTAGTAGTGTTGAGTAGTCCGGGTCAGGATTTGCATCCAGTTTAGATTAAAATCCCCAAGCATGAATGCATCCCTAGATGGGGTGGAGTATGCTAGACTGGAGAGAAAACTAGACAGTCCCTGAGTATTAGCTGGAGGGAGGCTGTAGCAACAGACAACATAAAGTTTTTTTTTGCTGCACTGATAGCTAGCTCAGTGATAAGCCATTCATTTTTGGAGTCGGTGTTCGAGCTGGCAACAATGGTAGCTGATATGTGGTCCTGGATGTACAGCACAATGTCTCCACCTCTCTTCCTTCCCAGTCTATCTTGCCGGAGGGAGGAGTAGCCTTGAAGTTGGTACAAGGTGGGTTCATGGTACGGCCTTAGCCAGGTCTCGGATAGACCCGGCACATGATGCTTGTAGAGGGTCACCCAGGCCTCAATTTCTGCAAGTTTGGAGGGAAGGCTATGGACATTTAGGTGAGCGATCCTTATTCCATGGTATCCCATCCATGAGGCATTCATGTGGTCAATGTGTATGTTGATTGGGCCAGGGTTTGTTTCTACATCACCTGCTAGGAGGCCAGGAGAAGGAGGGACAAGACTGGGCAGGTGGGAGGCAGCCAATGGTGCTTATGAATGGTGCGTGAAAGATGGTAAAGGGGTACTGACTTCAGACCTTTTCTGAAAGCCGACTGATAGAAACACTCTTTTACAGGCTAGCAGTAGTCACCCCTACCATACAATAAAGGGCATTCCAAAGAGTCACTACCTAAGGAACAAAAGGAACTGTGATTATGAAAAGTTTTACAATGAAAGGGCACTTGAATTAACAGAGATACTAAGAGAAAGAGGTTATGCAGAGGATATTATTTTCAATGTAAAGGAAATGGTGGATGACACACCAAGAGCAGAACTAGTTAGAGAAAAAAATAAAAGATAATGATAGCAAAACTGATGCACAGTTATGCTTTGTTACCAGCTACAGTCCACAGTCAAAACAAATCTTGGACATTATAAAAAAAACACAGGCATATAGCACTCCAAGACCCGGGACTAAAAGAATTAGATATAGGGGCCCCAGAAGTGTTTACAGAAGGGGTAAAATGATTAAAGACATTATTGTACATTCAGTGAAGCTAGTTGATGAGTAGAGATGCAACATTTTATTTCGCTGGCAGAATTCAGCCAAAATCATTAATTTCCACACACAAAATATTTTACAAAATTCCTCATGTTACGTGAAATATTATGCACGTGCGAAATGTGGAATTTCGCTGGTGAAAGGCAGAATTTCACCTGTGAATGGAGAAATTCCACATTTTGCAGGCACAATTTTGCATTTTCCAGTGAAACTCCGAATTTTGATCATGGAATTTCACATTTGCACCCACAAACTATATTGTGAAATGCAAACTTTTGAGAAATATTTCACGGAACGAAATTCTGCAATTTCATACAACACTATTATGAGAGACCAAGAATCTGCCTACCATGTAGAAATAACCTATGTACTAAGTGTGGTAACTGTAAATGCTGCCCAAAGGTTAAAAATACACAAATGTTTACAGATTTTGCCATAGGTAAAATCAGTGATGTAACAGGTTTAACGACATGCAGTACATGCAGCCTAATTCACTTGGCAGAGTGTAACTGTGTAGCCTATTATACAGGTAAAACCAAGAGGTCATTTAAAGCCTGAATTGGAGAACATTGTAAAGCAGCAGAGAGTCAAGATAAAAACAATACACTAGCCATGCATGTTCTAAATAGTAGAATAAAGTCTGAACATAATTTTGTTTTTACTGGTATGGTGAAAACCTTTACTACCCAGAAGAGGAGGTGATTATGACAATTTATTGCGAAAAGGGAACACTTCTGGTTTACTCTGTGCAGGCAATAAGTGGCAAAGGATTGAATAGAAGAATAGAAGAATAGAAATTAGGCCATTTCTGAAAATACAACTTGCAAAAAATTGTTCCCCTTTTTAATGTATATATTGTAATATAATAATGTGTTTGCTGCTTTATAAAACAGGGTTAATAGTATGATTCACTTATTTATTGCATTATTTAATTAATGTTTTAATTTTTATATTTTACAGAATACACAGGTCACCTTAATTGATTTTGTTTTCTTAGAAAACAGTGTTATCTACCAGACTCATTGCTCTACCAGGTTTGAAGCAACATGTTATAAAATGTGATAAGGAATGGAGCAAAATAATTTTTCTACAGTGCATGCCTTTTAGCCACCCATGAATTAATGAATTATGCACAAGCATTTTCAGATAGTGTATATTTTTTTATGAATGCTAGAATATGTGCACTATACTAATTACGAGAGCTAAGATCACCTTTTGAAATATTCTTGCTGCTATTTAGACCTTGTTGTGAATATGAGAGCCACTGAACTCCTCACACATGGTGCTTTTTTGTGTACTTTGCCTTTAAGGGATGCTAGTATTTAAACACCACTACACACCACTAGTGCTACCTTTGAAAAAGCCTTGATTGGTGAAATGCGTCAGGTGACCCAAGTTGATGATGCTGTGTGTTGAGATTGGGAATAAGGAACCAGGAAGTGAAAGATGTCATTATGCAGTGGCTACATTCATGTTTTAAAACATTGGATTAAATAAAGGAATTGCCATTTTTCATTAAGGAACTTCAGCCTTGGTGAGTCCTTTGCTCTTTTAAGCAAAAGTAACTGGTTCATATAGTCTATTTGGAGAAGTGATACTCATATTCCTAGCTTTGTAATGGTGCAGGTCTCTCTAGTCCTCTCAGACTGAAATCCTTGATTAATTAGGTGACTCAGCCTGGCAATATCTTTTCCTTGCCAGTCCATTCAGTATATCAGTTAACCCACAACTAAGACTGTGGTGCTGTTTCACAGCTGCAGTAGTAAGGCTTGAGCCCCCTGGGCAACTGGTTAGAACTGTGCTACAATAATAGCACCAGACAACGCGATCTGTAGAGAGCTACCACAGACAGCATTAGGGGTTTAACAGTACTATGCAGTATGTGCTTCCCAGGTAGCTGTCTGTGGTGCTAGTAGACAGCACAAGGGAAGGGGGATTGAGGAGGCTGGTCAAGCTGCTCCTGTGGTGGGGAGGGCTGAAGCATGGAGCAGCTTGATAGAATGGTGGTGGAGACCAGAGTTCTAATCCTGGTCTCTCTTTATTTCTTCCTGTGGGATTCTATGGCCCCACAAATTTTGTATTTTCCCATAGAAACATAGAAACATAGACTTTAATGGCAGATAAGGACCGCTAGGCCCATCTAGTCTGCCCATTTCCCTACCTACAAGATAGGCCGCAGATCCTAGTTAACCAACAGCCTATATCTTCCTGCCTCACAAGAATTGCCTCATGTCTGTCCCATGCATTCTTGAATTTTCCCACAGTTTTAGACCCCACAACTCTCTCAGGAAGGCTGTTCCATGCATCCACTACCCTCTCTGTGAAATAATACTTCTCACATTGCCCTGAACTGCCCTCCTTCTATCTTTAAATTGTGTCCCCTTGTTCTTGCAAGTCTCTTTTTCTGAAAGATGCTACCTCTTGGACTTTGTTGATTCCCTTGAGGTACTTGAAAGTTTCTATCATGTCCCCTCTCCCTTCTTTCCTCAAGGGTATACATATTAAGCTCCTTTAGTCTCTCCCATGACGGCTTCTCTTGCAGACCCTGCACCATTTTTAGTGCCTCCTCTGGACTGCCTCTATCCTGTCTAATGCATGTCCTTGCGGAGATGGGGGTCTCTAGAACTGGACACAGTATTCCAGATGGGGTCTCACCAACTGTCTGTACAGAGGGATAACAACTTCTTGTTTTCTGCTGCTGATGCTCTTCCTATACATCCCAGTATACCTCGGCCCTCCCTACTGCCTTCTCACATTGCTTGCCAACCTTAAGGTCATCTGATATGATTACCCCAGGTCCCTTTCCTGTTTTGTTGTTGTTACACCTCCCAACCATTGTGTATTCTTCCCTGGTTCTTGTTTCCCAGGTGCATTATTTTGCACTTTTGCATTGAATCCCTAGCTGCCATACATCTGACCATTCCTCCAACCTTGCCAAGTCCCTTCTCATCCTTTCCACGCCTCCTTGTGTATCAACCCTGTTGCAGATCTTTTGTGTCATCTGCAAAAGGCATACTTTTCCTTCCAGTCCTCTGCAATGTCACTGATGAAGACATAAAAGGACTGACCCAATATTGAACCTCCCGCGGTACCCCACTGGTAACCGCCTTTTCTTCAGAGTGGACTCCATTTACAATTACCTTCTGTGTCCTGTTGTCCAGCCAATGTTTTACCCAGGCTCACCCCTGGGACCCACTCCCAGGCTGGTTAATTTGACTAATAATCTTTGTCTGGGACTGTGTCAAATGCCTTGCTAAAGTCTGGTAGGTTGGCATGTCCACAGCCCCTCCCCTGGTCTACTACTTTGGTCACCCAGTCAAAGAAATCTATTAGATTCATCTGACATGACTTCCTGCTGTGAACCCATGCTGCCTGGATCCTGTGCTCCACTGACCTCTAGGTACTCAATTATTCTTTCCTTCAGAAGTGACTCCATCACTTTCCCTACCACAGAGGTCAGACTGACAGGTCTGTAGTTTCCTGCCTCTGTCTTGGTCCCACTTTTGTGAAGGGGAATCACATCCGCCTTTCCTCCAGTCTTCGGGTACCACACCATCCTCCCATGATTTATTAAAAGAGTAGCCAGTGGTTTCACTAGTTCTTTTCCTTAATTCTTTTAGAATTCTGGGGTGAATTCCATCAGGACCCATTGCTTTTGTCCACCTTCAGTTTTAGGAGTTCTTGAGAACCTTCTTCTGTGAAAGGACTGGATCGACTTCATCAAGAGTGCCTCTGTTAATTGGATTAGCACTTCCTCCTCTTTGTGAATACTGAGCAGAAATATTCGTTCAGTATTCCTGCTTTTTCACTGTCCCCTCTGCCCACCCACCGCTTCATCTCTATTCAGCCTCACTATCCCTCCTTGTCTTTTCTACCGCTGGATGTACTCTATAAAAGGTTTTATCCCCTTCTAACTGAGTTGGCTATCTTTTTCTCAGTTTGGGCCTTTGCTATTCTGACTTCCCTCCTGCTTCTTTCTGCCTTAACTGGTACAGCTCTCTGTCCTGCTCCTTCTGTGTTTCCTTTACTCGGAATGCTATCTTTTCTTCCTGACTTTCCAGCCACCTCTCTTGAGAACCATAGTGGCTTTTTCTTCTCGTTTTGATTTGTTTATTTGTTTCACACAAAGGCTTGTTGCCTCTGTGATGGCAGTTTTGATAATTCCCCATTGTTGCTCCACATCTCCTTCTAGCCTGTTTGCTAGTGCTTTTCTGAGGCACTCTCCCATCTGCCAAAGTCAGCCCTCCCTAAAGTCACAGTACCCTCACTTTTGTATGGCTTGACTTGTAGCTGAGTTTAACGTGAACCACACTGTTTGATGGTCACTTGTCCCCAGATGGCAACCCACTTCTAGATCTGAGATCCTCTCACTGCCCCCATTTGAGAGTATGAGGTCTAAGATTGCTCCCTGAGGTGGGTTCCAAAACTAGCTGTCTAATGCCTGCCACCTGTAGGGCATCAAGAATGGCCCTGCTCTTGGATGTGGCTGCAGCAAATGCTCCAGTAACATCTTGCATATTCAGGTCTCCCATCAACAGTATCTCCTTTCTGCCATTCTAAAATGCCTCTCATCATATCCTTGTCCATTTCTTCCCCTGACATGGGGGTCTGTACACAACCCTGTGCGGATTGTGGTGCCTTTTCCAGTCTCCAAGGTGACCCACAGTGCTCCTCCTCTCCTCCCTGTTTACTCTTTGTTCAGTTGCTTTATCCTTCCCTACATAGAGAGCTACTCCTCCCTCTTCTCCCTGCCTGTCTCTCCTGTGAGTTGTGTACCCTGGTATGTTAACATCCCAGTCATGGTTCTCTGTGTACCATGTTTCTGTGACTTCTACAATATCCAGGCATCCCTCTTCCATTAAGGCCACCAGCTCAGGGAGCTTGTTGCCCAGACTATGGGCATTGGTACTCATTACCCTCCATTTCCTGATGGCCTTACCCTCTTTTGCCATGATTAGCTCCCCCTCGGAGTAGGAATCCTTTAGATTGTGGGGGTGCAGGGAGCAGAGCCTCTTGCATTGGAAGGTGTGGGGGCAAAGCCCACCACATAAAAATACATTTAATCAATGTGTTGGTGCTTTGTTGTGCCGCAGCATTATGTCCTGCCACTGTAGTGGAGAGAGCTATTAATATAGCGCTGTAGTGGATGGCGCTGTTATTGATAGTGCTGTTCTGACCCAGTGCCTTTACCTGGGACCATTTTGTGATTTTCACTACTTTTTGCCATTCTGCTACTGAGTGTATACAATTGGGAGAGTCTTGAGGCCTTTGTGGAATTGCCTGAAATATACCGCTGTCTCCCAGGGTGTGGCTAGGAGGGCTTCCTTGCATTCAACCCATCTTTTGGGATTCATCCATCAGCTTTGAGGCTACAGCATACATTTGATGGCTCAGTGGATAGCTTGCACCATTCTTTTCAGGTCAAAGTCTGGCATATGTATTCATCTCCAAGAGAGTTCTTCCGTCAGTTTTATATGGCTCAGTGTTCTAGGTCCAGATCCCTAGAAGAAAGACAGCATATCCTTGTGGTGTCTGTTTTTTGTGGGTGGGTTAGATAGACATAAGGAGATTGTCTAACACTTAGTGGATCCTTGGCACTGTCATCATCTTGCAGGCATGGGCCTTACTCTAGTGGGATAAGTGCAGTCCTTTTCTAGGCTAGTCCAGAAAGCACCTATATTTAGGTTAGCCACAGCCTGCAAATCCCAGGAAAACTATATTCCCAGATACTTAAGTTGGTGTTGAGCCATAGTTAAACTTCAGAGGTAGCCTGGAAGTTGTGACAAGCATTGTTGTATGAGGCCCAGATTAACCTTGTAGCTAGACAATTGATCATTCCAATCAATCAACTCCACTAGTGATGGGCTGGATTACTATAGTTTAGTGAGGGTTATCATGATGTCATCCATAAATGCCAGTGCCTTGTACTCTCCATTGAGTCGAACCCCATGTATACTGGAATGCTGTTGAATCACTTATAGGAGGGGCTTGAAAGCCAAGATAAAGGGCAGGGGTGACAGAGGGCAGCCTTGTCTGATACCACTTTCTAATGCCATCCCATTTGTAGTGACAAAGTCTGAGGCCTGGGAGTAGAATATGGAGATCCAGTGGGTGATGTTTGGACAAAATCCAAAATGCCACAGGGCATAGAAGTAGAACCCCCACTCAAACCAGTCAATTCATTTCTCAGAATTCAGGAACAGTAGAACTGTAGGTGGCTGGGGAGTAGGAGGAGTACCAGGTGTAGTTTATTAGGTGCCTTGTGTTGTCTTAGTCTTTGTGACCTGGAACAAAACCAATCTGTTTTTTTGCAGATCAGGTGAGAGATGACCCTTTTTTATGCATTAAGCAATCATTTTTGGAATATCTTGTATTCAACTGGTATGAGGGATATGGGCCTGTACCTGCCACATTGATGAGGGTGCTTCCCTGATTTCAGGATGAAGGAAATCTGGGCTGTGAACATTGAGTGTGGTAGGAAGCCCACATGACATGCTTCAGCTAGTGCTTCTTGAGGAAGTGTTGCCAGCTGAAGCAGGAAGGTCTTGTAGAACTCTACAGGGAGCCCATCATTTCTAATGGCTTTTCCCAAGGGCATGCCCCCAGTGCTGGTGATAGTTCTACAGTGGTGAAAAGCTTATGCAACTCCAGCCTCTGGGCTGCTGATAAGGTGGGAAGATTGAGGTCTGCTTGAAGGAGCTCGTGTCTGCCTTAGAAGGATGGGCCTCTGTCTTATAAAGAGATTTATAGAAGGACATGAAGGCATTATTAATTTCTGTCTGCCCTCCTTTTTAGTTCTTTGATCTTGTCTGTGACCACATGTATCTGTGATCTCTCTTGCCTCTTTTTTTTTTAAATTAGAGTTCTTTTTTATTTTATATAAAGGTAATGTACAGGGATTACACATTATGACCAATGACATAAACTGTATAGCAGCTGTAGAGTGACAATATACAGCATTTTACAGAAATCCCTGAATCTGGAAAAGCAATGAGAAATACCCCCCTAACCCCCTCACCCAAATCCCCAGGCCCCCATCCCCCACCCACAGGATGTGCCTCTATAAGGGAAAAGAAAAAGAAAAGAAAGGAGAAGAAAGAAGAAAGGGAGCTGATTCTGATACATATGAAATACATAAAGGTATATCAGCTGCTAAGGTAGCTAGAGGTGTACCCAACAGGACATTAATTCAAATAAAGAGCATGTAGTTTGCCCCATTTCCACTCAAATGAAACAAGACAATTCTGAGAACGTGCTATTAACTTTTCTGTACAAAAACAGAGAGAAAGTTCACTGATCCATTCTGCATACGAGATAACCAATAGGTCCATCCAATGCCTAAGGACCAATCTTTTGACAACCATCGAGATTAAGGCCACGTGGAATCTACACTCCATCACTTGTATGTTGGAAAGCTTCCCTAGGATACAAACTTCTATAGTGAATAAAATCATCCAGGCCCAAAAGAGGGTCTAGGTTAGATTGGATGGACTGCCATAAGGGAGCCACCTTCTCACAATACCAGAAAATGTGTACCAGGTTCCCTTCCACTGTGCCACACCTCTTGCATAGGGTTGAAGATAGTCTGTTTAATTTAACCAGTATAACTGGGGTTTAATACATGTTGTTCAATATATGGTATTGAGTGAGTCCATGTCTGTCTTGAGAGAGGTACTGATATGTATCTACCCAAATTTGTTCCCAATCTAGAAGGGTATCTGGCAGAAGAGAAGACCAGCACTTGGAACCAATCAGGTAGTCCAGGAATTTAGTGTCCAATAGGAAATAGTAAAGCTTAGAAATGCTATGGGCCTTAGTTGCTTGTTCCTGTATCTGGTTTAGGAAGGATTTAATTTGAGACGGTGTAGGATTGGAGCCGAAGCTGGAAGCCACTAAATGTCGTAACTGAAAAACTTTAAAAATGTGCTTTTGAGAAATATTATACTTGGTCAGAACCTCCCCGGAAGATAAAAGAGAGTTATTCAGGAATAAATCACAGACACAGCAATCTCTCAGCTGAGGAAGCCAGTCTAGAGAATGCGGGAGACCCTCGATCCTAATATTTAAATTAAGGTTAAGAGATTGGAAGGTGTCTTTCCTGGGAGAGAGATTGAAAAAGTGCCAGCATTTGTTTAACACCTTAATAGAAGTAGCAATGACGCCCCTGTAAAAAAGGGAGGCAAGTGGATAGGTTATAATAGAGGAGTCTGTATGGGGAAGGCCAAACTCAGTTAGAATCTTTTTTTCAAGTTGTACCTCAAATTGGTAGAAACTTGCCCACCCTCTGGTCGTACCACCTCCCAATTTTTGCCATGTGGCTTGCCCAGTAATAGAGCATAAAGTTGGGAAGACGGAGCCCTCCCTTCGCTTTGGGTAAATTAAGTTTTAAGAAGGCTTTCCTGGGCTGTTTACCCTGCCAAATAAACTTGCAAATGGACCTGTGGAAGTGATGAAAATAGGACATCGGTAGGAAGAGGTTCATTAGGCTAAGTGGGTAGAAAACCCGAGGCAACACATTTGTCTTAACAATATTAATACAACCCCACAGCGATAAGGGGAGGGCAGACCATCTCTGAAGGTCTTGTTGAATTTTAATCAATAGATTGTCTAGGTTAAGCTTCCTGAAAAGTTCAGAGTCTTTAGTAAGGAAAATGCCTAAATATTTGAGAAAGGAGGGGGCCCATTTCATACCAAACTGGGAAAAGTTGACCTGAAGCGTGTTGACGTTCAGTGGAAATATGATTGATTTAGCTAGCTTCATCTTGTAATTAGCCACCTGGCCAAACTGGGCTATAATGTGTAATATATGTGTTAGGGACACTTCGGGGTTAGACAAGTCTAGAGAATATCATCAGCATAGGCTAAGAGAACCAGAGACTGCTGTTGAATGAAACATCTCGTGACCAGTGGAGAATTTTTGATTCTAAGAAGGAGAGGCTCCAGATAGAGATTAAACAAAAAAGGTGACGGGGGCAGCCTTGCTGGGTGACTGTAAATAGCAAAAATTGAGAAGAAAAAACCCTGTTACAATATATTCTGGCAGTAAGAGATTGGTAGACCAATTTAATCCATTGAATAAAGACCTCTGGGAAGCTCATTCTCTTTAATATAATCCAGAGAAATTCCCAATGGACTCTATCAAAGGCTTTCTCCACATCTAATGATATCAGAGCCATAGGGATTTGATAGTTTTGGGTGGCTTGAAAAATATGTGAGAAAGTATGCAGGTGGTCTATAGAGGACCTGCTCTGCACAAAACCTACTTGTTCGGGACTCAACAAGTTAGGTCAGACCCTTTTGAGTCTAAGGGATAGGATTTTCATTAGGATTTTAATGTTGTAATTAAGAAGTGAAATTGGGCAGTAACTAGCTGGGTCGATCAGGGATTTGTCTGGTTTCAGTATCAGAATAATAGTGGTTCCAGCATGGAGGGGTCCAGAGTGGTGGCGTTAAACATGTAATCAAATAATTTCATGAGGAGAGGGGCCAGTTCCTTCCCAAAAGTTTTATAAAAATTGGATGGGGAAGCCATCAGGTCCCGGAGCTTTGTCCAGAACAAATTCCTTGATCACCTCCTCCACTTCCATTACTGTGATAGGAGTAGTTAGAGCTTCTCTTATGTGAGTTTGGAGGGTAGGGAGGGGGAGGCCTTCCAGAAACTGGTCCACAAGGGAATGAGAGAGGTGAAAGTTACCACTGCCGTAAAGTTCCTTATAAAATGACTCAAAAATTCGTGAAATATCCCTAGGAGAAGTTTTAAGGAAACCATCAGAAGATAATAATGAAGGAATCCATCTCGATCTCTCAATTTCCCTCAACTGTAAGGCTAGCATTTTACCCGATTTCTCCCTTTGATCGAGATAGAGGGCCTTTGTTTTCAGGAGATCATACTCTGCCTTGTCTCTTAGCCAATCTGAGTAGTCATTTTTAAGTTTCATTAGGGTTTCTAGATCAGCTTGGGAAGAGGAGGAGGATAACTTATTCACTGCCAACCTAATTTGATTCGACAATAACATGATCTTGGCATCCCTCTGTTTTTTCCTCCTAGATGCGAGTTTAATAAATTTGCCCCTAAGGAAGCATTTAAGGGAGCACCAAAGCAGATCCTCCCTCTCGATTGAACCTGTATTGGTCTCAACAAATGAGGTGATTAGGGATCTGATATGGGAAACTAAGCCCTTGTCTTTTAAAAGCTGGGTGTTTAATTTCCAGGTGGTATCTCTTTGCACCTGCGGGTTTGGGGAGACCAAAATCCAAGCCACCGAGTGGTCTGACACCACTATGGGCTCAATACCAGACTGGAGTACTCCAGAGAAAAGGTTATTGCTGACTAGTATTAGGTCAATTCTTGACCAGGTCTTAAGTACTTGGGAATAATAAGAAAAGAGTTGTCTCGTGGGGTTAAGTAGACGTCAAGGATCACACAGGTCCAGTAAGTCCATAAAATTCCTCAAGGCTAGCTGTGAAGAGGAGAGTGGTTTCAGAGGTCTATAAGATTTATCCAAATCTTGTGAGGGTGCTATATTCCATTCCCCCCCAATTACTAGCATTGAGGGTAAGAGTCCACTCAACTTTTCAGCCAAAGTCATAAGGAAATCTGGGTCCCCCCCTACTGGGACGTAGATTGCCACTAGTGTTATCTTCATATTGTAGAGCGAACCTTTCACAATAATGAATCTACCTTCATGGTCCGATAAAAACTGTTCTGCCAGAAAGGGAATATGCTTCTTAACCAGAATGGCTACCCCCCCAACAAGAGGACGACCCCCCTGAGGCAAAAACCTGAGCATAACCTTGACGGTGAAGCCCTTTGACTTCTGATTAGAGCAAATGGGTTTCTTGCATCAAGAGAATATCAACATTCGGTAAGGCACAGTTTTTGAAAACCTGGGACCTTTTAGTTAGGTCTCTGACACCTCTTACATTCCACATTGCAATTTTAAGTGCTGTAACAGTCATTATCTAATATACAGTGCAGCAATGGACCATGAAAATATGAAAAACCAGACCACTCTAGAAGGCACATCCTGCCCTCCCCCCCAAAAAACCCACCATTGACCACATCCCACCCTCCACCCTCCCTCCCCTCGAGACCAGTAAAGAAGAACTGAGCAGTATAAATTTCAGACATAATGTTACAGCCATTACAAAGTCCTGAACTAAGAAGAAAGACCCTCCCTCCCTACCCCCTCCATGTCCCTGAAACTATATACAACTGTTCCCTTGACTATGTCTTGAGAAGAACTGAAAGTAATAGTACTTAGGTGTAGAACAAAGCCCCAAAGCCACCGATAGATGGGTGTACTGGGAGGTAAATATGAACCGATAACCTGAGGAAGTGTCGGCTAATAAGTAAAGATAATTCCCTCATAAGTACTGAGAACTTCTGACTGAAAAAAAATCAGGCTGCTCTCCCCTCTTTGGTGCTTAGTAGTCCCACCAGGGCCGACCCTCCTACCGGAGCCCCCCAAGACAGATAAACTCAGGTTAAGCTTCACAAAATACTGGGAAAGATGAGAACCTGTCCAAAATCTCAGGGTTATATGGAGAAAGACCCATTAACCTGGGTTAAATACAACCAGAGCTCACTAGAGTGAGAGCCACCAGGGTCTCCTAGATTCCGGTCTTCGCTATGAGAAAATATCCCCAAACAAATTGCTGACCGGCTAGTTCATCACCTGCCTCCAACCCCCCAACTACCATCTGAACTCCTTAAACCCTTAAGAGAAATAACCAAATTACATTACCCACATGGGTTCCGAACTAAATAGGGTAGGGGATAATAACCCTGAGACCCCAGTGGTAATGCTAAGAATCAGAGTCAGCCCCCCCTGCACAGGGGCCAACTACAGGTGTCACCACCATCAAAGCCATCAGCGGTAAAAATTATGTTCACAAATATAGAAGTGTGTTAAGGCACAAGCAGGGTCAGACTGACTACTTGTTAGCCCCCCTCCAAAGTGCTCACCCTGATAACAGCAATCCTCGGTGCCTAATATCTGGCCAGTTCATCCCTTTACTCAAAAAACCTCTCCAACCCACCAACTACACCTGATGAATTCCCCAGGATATCCTGATAAGTGCTTCTGTCCAATTTACTGTGAAATTAAGTAAGCCTAATTACCTGGGCCGAGGAAGGACAAGAGGAACCAGGGGAGCAATATTTACTAGGGGGACCATAAGGTCCCATCGGACTCACGTCATGTGGAAACCACCTCTGCACCCCAGGTTCCCATCCCCCCCAGCGAGCCGGCCCCATGAACCACCGCACAACTGAGCCCACTCAACCTCCCAACAGACCACTCCAAAGCTGCCACCCCCCACCACCAGAGAGTCCAGACGAGAGAGAGAAGAAAAAACAGAAACAAAAGGTGAGTCCAAAAATGCAGCATGTAGCAAGAGGTAGCTTCTTGGTGTTGTCTCAGCGATTTGGCCCAATTTAAACAGGTTAGGCAACTTGATTGAGAGATCTGCACCAGAAAGTCCAGACAAGGGAGAAATGAAGAATCAAAAACTGAAAAAGAAAGTCCAGAAATGCAACATGTGGTAAAAGGTAACTTCTTAGCTCTGACTCAGTAATTCAGCCTGGTTTAAACAGATTAGGTAATTTGATTGAGAGATCTGATGCTGCTTTGTCTGGGGATTCATAGGTGAAGGTTAAGGCTATGGCCTAAGATTACAACTGACTTTATTGTTACAGCTACCATCCCCTCACCGATCCCCTCTTCATTAGCCATATATCAGTTCTGGAGAAAGTACCATGTGGAGATGAAAAAAAGGAGTGATCTCTCACTTCAGGGTATATGAGCCTCCAGATATCTATGGTCCATCATTCTTTAGCTATATCCAGGCGGGCTATGGAGGCAGGGGGTTGCACTCAAATTGGGGGTTGATTCCTGTTAAGGAAATCATCCAGGACTATGTTCATGTCACCCCCTATCAAAATGTTGCCTCTACCAATCTCGGCTAGTCACTGGGCTATCTTATTAAAGAAGGTGGCTTCTGTCTGGGTTGGTCCATACACACAACAAAGCTTGGTTTCTTTCCCATTTAAGTTGCACACTACCATAATGTACCTACACGCTGGTTCATTTTGTGGTGTTTGCCTTAAAATCTATGTTCTTATGTATAAGGATTGCTACCCTCCTGCTCTCTGTGGAAAAAGCACTGCAGAATACTTGCACCAACCAACACATTTTGAGCTTGTCTGCTTCAGGCCTAAGCAGGTGAGTATTTTTGCAGAAAACCAATTCCTGTCCCAAAACTGTGGAAGTGGTCTAGTATTTTTCTCCACGTGGTTGGTAAATTTTTACTTTTCACATTCTAAGATATAAATGTAATAGGTTTGCCAGCCATTTTTATATTTTCCAGTGCAGTGGGTGGGTGGGGGGTTACCATAATAATGTGTATGGGCTCAGTCAGAGGCTAGGGTTTAAAGATTCAGAGTAACCCTCTTTCAGAGGTGGACTTGGTGTATACTGATGAGATGTAGTGCAAACCTTGGCTGGCACACCAGTGCAGTGGTAGCATTACCACTTCCAATGCTAGCAACTCAGGGTCAGGAGCGAGCTTGGGTTGTTGGGGATCTGGCAAGGGAAGGGGTATTGAGCACCTGAAGGGCTGCTCTCCTCCAGGGAGGGTGGGCTGTGGTTCCCACTGCTTTACCACCTGGGTGACCATGGGTGGTGGTGCAGTGGGGCAGTAGAAGTTTGAGAGAGGAGGATGCTCGCTGGGATCTGGAGTGGCACACATCACTACATTCTCAGCCTCTTTGATCCTCTCGAGCACTGGTGTCCTCATGGACAGGAACATAGAAAAGCAGGAAAAACCCTGCATTGGCCATCAGTAGATGGGGCCCAGCTGCTCCAGACTTCGTAACCAGGCTCCGCAGGGGGGCAGACTTGATCTACCCAATGCACACTGTGGGGGGGGAGACAAGCTGGAGTCCCTCCCTTCTCTGCTTGGGGGTATACTGAGGTAGGATGGGGGTAAGTATATTGGCACTCCTGGGAGTTACCTGGGGAGCAGATAGAGTGAACTCAGACTAAGGATCCCCAAATAGTAGGGATCAATGTGGAGAGCGAGGAGGCATAAACAGAAAATAAAAAAAAAAAACACTTTAAACCTTGAAGATGTACCGAAACTGTTGTGCAGATTCAAAACCAGCACATGATCACTGGGCTGCTTTTGTACAGTGTGCAAATTGAAGTGTTTCGACAATAATTTCCACTGTATTACATGTGATATCCATCAAGTAGTAAATATATCTACAAACAGCTTGGTTGTCCTGGAGGTGGTTTACCCCCTACTCACCCCAATCCAGTTCTGCACACAAGCATTGAACAGATTGTTATGTGGAGAAAAGCCATATGTTTGCCCCAGACTAAACCAAAACTGCTTGTAGATATGCAGCTTAATTTTGACTTTTTGTCACTATCTTCTTCCCCATCCCTCCCACTTCATACCACCCACCCTGTGACCCCAACTTCCCTTGAGTTGCACTGGGTGAGAAGGACAGGTTACTGCAAGGCTTGGGGGGGAAGTTGAAATTTCATTGTTGGAGCTCTGCTACCCCGCTCAGTTCCTGGAGTGTGTAGCCTAGATTCAAGGCACAAGAATGCTCTACCCCCCCAGGCATGTAAGCAAGGGCATGATGTCTGCTGTTTGGGATGTCCCATGCCAGTGACTCTAGAGGGTGTCAAACATGTAGCACCCTTGTGACATAGGAAAATGGAAAAAGGAGGAAGAAATTATTGCTGTCAAGTCTCCCCAGTAAGACTGTTCACTATGGTGACGTAATCAGTACATTACTCAGTTTGGTGAGCAGTGAGTATGAGCAGGTTCTGCCTGTCCTCAGCAGGTTTTGACTATGTCAGCTTGGCAGGGCAGTCTGGTCAGTGGCCTGAGTACTGGCAGTATGAGACTCAGCAATGTCAAATGCTTGAGGTATGCAGCGGCTCTACTGGCTGCCCATATGGTAGACACAGCAACATAATTGTCATGTGTGGGAGTTTAACCATGGTGGACTATGGGGAAGTGTGACAGAGTTGCTACAGGTCTGATACAATCCAGCTTCTCTATGCAGCTACTCATAAGAACATAAGAATTGCCAGCAGAAGGAGAATGTACATCCATCTAGTCCACCACAGATGTCTACCCACCCCTATCTACTGCTCTTGTTGAGGTCTCTACATTGACTATCCCATGCCTGTTTGAAGTCTCTGACAGTCTTAGCAGCCATCACCTCAGGTGGCAGGCTGTTCCTAGGGTCCATGACCCTCTGTTTCAAAAAGTACTTCCTAACATTGGTGCTGAATTTACATCTAACCAGGTATAAGTTGTGCCCTCTTTTACGTGCAGTCCTTTTTCCCTGAAATAGATTATTGGTAAGTACTACATTTATCCCTTTAACAAATTTCATTGTTTCAATCATGTCTCCTATGTTCTTTTTCTTCTGTAGTGAGAATAGATTTAGCTAGTTGAGCCTATTTTAGTAAGATTTGTGTTGTAGTTCCTACACTATCTTGGTGGCTCTCCTCTGCACATATTCCAGATGGTCTATGTCCTTTTTTAGGTGTGGCCTCCAGAAGTGCATACAGTACTTCAATTGAGGCCTTACCAAGGACCTAGAGTGGGATGTTAACCTCACCTTTTCTGCTAGTAATACCCCTACCTATGCATCCAAAGATGCCACTTGCCCTTAGTGCAGATTTTTTGCATTGCTTTCCTACCTTTAAACCATCTGATATCATAACTCCCTAATCCTGTTTCATCTTTTTCTTTTCCAATTGCTGCCCTACCAGGACATAGTTATTTCCTGTGTTCCTCTTACCCAAGTGCATTACCTTACACTTTTTGGCACTGAATCTCAACTGCCAGTTCTTGGACCATTCCTATAGCTTTCTTAGATCTGCCTCCATTGCTTGTATACCTTCCTGTCTGTCCACCCTGTTGCAGAACTTTGTATCATCTGCAAACAGTCAGACTTTTCCTTTCAGTCCCTCAGGAATGTCACTCATGAATATGTTGAAAAGGATTGAGCCAAGTACTCATCCCTGTGATACCCCACTGGGTACTCTCCCCTCCTTCAACAAGGTGCCATTTCCCATAACTCTGAGTTTTGACCCGTAGCCAGCTTTTTATCCAGTTGTCCGCTTTCTGATCTATGCCTGTTTGCTTCAATTTATTTGCTAGCCATCTGTGTGGAACCATATCAAAGGCTTTGCTTAAATCCAGATTTACTATGTCCACAGCTGCACCTTGGTTCACTGCTCTTGTAACCCAGTTGAAGAATTCTATCAAATGTGTTTGGCATGAGGATCCTGCCATGAAGCCATGCTGCTTCTGGTCAGGTTTCCCACTCTTTCAGGTACTCCACTACCCTTTCTTTAAGTAATGCATCCATTATTTTAGCCACCACTTAGGTTAGGCTGACTGGGCAGTAATTTCCTGAAACCTCCCTGCTGCCACTTATACTAGGTCTTATACCAGGTTGTGTAAACAGACAGAAGACTATGAGCCCATTTTAGTCTGCCACCCCAAATGGGGTATTAGTTTCCCTTATTTAGGAGATATCTATCTAACCTCAGTTTGAAAGTATTTAGGGTATCTGAATCTACCACTTCTTTTCAGAAGTCCATTCCACATCGGGATAATTCTCTGTGTATAGAAACTTCTCTTCTTAATACTCTTGGGGTAAGTTAGTCATAATTGAAAACTATGACTTTTCAGATCTATAGTTCTGGGTGCTATGTGTAGATTTAAGTTGGACATCATCTTTTTGTCCCTAATGATTTTGTACATGAGTAACATATCTCTGTGTTTTCTCCTCATTTCCACAGAGTAAAGACCTAAGGTTGTCAATCTCTCCTGATATGATAATTTGTTTAAGCCCTGGATCATCTTAGTTGATCTTTGCTGTACCCTTTCAAGAATATTGATGCCTCTCCTCAAGGATGGACTCCATACTGTACTGCAATAATCCATCAATGGTCTTATAAGGTTTCTATATAGAGGCAGAACACAGGCCTGATGACTTATTTTAAACATTCTCCTAATTGCCCTTATAATTCTATTTGCCTTGCTTACTACTTCATTACAATGCTCTCCAACACTAAGGTTATTTGTTATCAATACTCCCAGATTCCTTTCTTTGTTAACAATTTTTGGAGTATTTCCACTCAGTGTGTATGTTGGACACCTATGTTTTGTTCCCAAATGCATTACAACACACTTTCTTAGATTAAATTCTATCTTATTCTTTTGAGCCCATTTCTCCAACTTAAAAGGGCCCTCCTGCATAATTTCAATTTGTGCCCCATCCATTGTGTCCATAAAGATCTTGTTGTCATCAGTGAACGTATTTACACAGCTATCTAACCCTGTATGGAGATCTGAAATGAATAAAGCAAAAAGCGAGGGTCCCAACATGGAACCTTGAGGGGCCCCACTTGATACCTGCCCCACATGTGATAAATGACCTCTTATCCTCAATCTTTGCTTTCTGTCTCACAACCAACCATTCACCCAATGGACTATCATACTATTTTCTACCAATATTTGCAAGTTTACCTATTAGGACATCATGAGGGACCTTATCAAAGGTATGCTTGAAATCAAGGTAGACTACATCAACTGATTTCCTGAATCCAATAAACTACTAATTTTGTCATAAAATATTAGTAGGTTGTGTTCACTTGAACTACATTTCCTGAATCCTTGTTGTGTCTCATCAGTAATTCCCATAATAGTTAAATAATTTTCTAGCTTGTCACTTATTATTGATTCAATTGTCTTACTCAATACAGAGGTCAGGCTTATTGGCCTATAATTGCCCAGGTCTTCGCTGTTACCTTTTTTATACAAAAGCACCACAGTTGCAGCCCTCCAATCATCAGGAACTACTCCTGTACTCAGAGATAAATTATATAAGCAATGCAAAGGTTCCACCAGCCAATCTTTAATTTCATTTTTAATTTAATTTCATGCAAAAACCTGGGATGTAGATTAGCAGGTCCAGTTGATTTAATTGCATCTAATGGAGTTTTTCCTACAATAAACTGAAACTGAAACTAATGAGTTTAATTTTGCCAGTATTTCCTCCTTGGTTATATAAGGAATATCCTCACCTGTAACACTAGTATGAGCTGGAGAACTAAAGGGGCTGTAATGGAACAAAATTAGGAATTAAAAGCTTCAGCCATCTCAATTGGCTTATTTGTAATTTTGTTTTTTACCATGAAACATAAAAATATAGAAACATAGAATTTGACGGCAGATAAGGACCGCTTGGCCCACCCAGTCTGCCCATTTCCCTACCTACTGGATAAGCTGCAGATCCTAGTTAACCAGCAGCCTACTTCTTCCTACCCCCACCCCCCAGAACTGCCTTATGACTATCCCATGCATGCTTGAATTCCACCACTGATTTTGACTCCACTGCCTCCTCAGGAAGGCCGTTCCATGCATCCACAACCCTCTCTGTGGAAAAATACTTCCTTAAATTACCTCTGAGCTGCCCCCATATTCAAATTGTGCCCTCTTGTTCTTGCACACCTCTTTTTTTGAAAGATGCTACCCTCTTGGACTTTGTTGATTCCCTTGAGGTACTTGAAAGTTTCTATCATGTCCCCCCTCTCCCTCCTTTCCTCGAGGCTATACATATTAAGCTCCTTAAGTCTCTCTTCATATGTCTTCCGGTGCAGACCCTGCACCATTTTAGTTGCCCTCCTCTCGACAGCTTCCATCCTGTCTATGTGTTTGTGGAGATTAGGTCTCCAGAACTGCACACAGTACTCCAGATGGGGTCTCACCCAGCTGTCTGTACAGAGGATAATAACTTCCTGTTTTCTACTGGTGATGCCTCTCCTATGCATCCCAGTATCCCCAACCCTCCTTGCTGCCCTCTCACATTGCTTGCCCATCTTTGAGGTCATCTGATGTGAGCTACCCCCAGGTTCCTCTCCATTTTTGTTGTTGTTAGTATGTCACCCCCATTATGTACTCTTCCCTGGGTTTTGTTTCCCAAAGTGCATTACCTTGCACTTCTTAGCATTGAATCTAAGCTGCCATACATTTGACCATTCCTCTAACCTTGCCAAGTCCCTTCTCATCCTTTCCACCCCACCCTGTGCATCAACTCTGTTGCAGATCTTAGTGTCATCTGCAAAGACATACTTTTCCTTCAGTCCATCTGCAATGTCGCTTATAAAGACATTGAAGAGGACCAAGCTAATACTGAACCCTGCGGTACCCCACTAGTAACCCCCTTTCTTCTGAGTGGACTTCATTTATATTACTCTCTGTGTCCTATTCTCCAGCCAATTCTTTACCCAGGCTGTCATCTTGGGACCCACTCCCAATCTGGCGAACTTGTATATTAATCTTTTGTGTGGGACTGTGTCAAATGGCTTGCTAAAGTCTAGTGTAGCCATGTCCACTGACATTTTGTTAATAGATCTTTTATTGATATAGTGTATGAAAAAATCATCTTCCCCCCCATCTTGAAGATGTGCCATCCTAAGTTTAGTTGCTCTTTTACTATCTCTTATCATTTTTTTTAATTTAGTCTACTGTTTCCTGCATTTACACTTATTGAATTTGGATTCATCCTTTCTAATTTTCTTGTATGCTCTCTCCTTTAACTTAATTTGGGTCTGTAATTTCCTATTTAACCATATTGGTATTTTTCCACTGCCGTTATATAAATTTCTTGTGGGGACATATTTATCCTCTAACTCAGTCAGCTTATTTTTCATTTTTAACCATAATGTGTTTGCATCTTCAGTTTCATTGTATCATATCCATTTTTTAAGTTCTTCAGTAAGGCCCCTAAAGTTGTCCCTAACGTATTCTTTTATAACTGTTTTTCCTTGAGGATTTATGGTGCAGTTTTTAAGTTCATATATTATGACATTATGGTCACATCCTAATAAGTGTTCAATCACCTGTACATTACTTATATTCTCACCTATGTTAGTCATTAATAAATCTAAAATATCGTTATGCCTTGTTGGGCTATCTGCAAGCCTGGACAAATTATTACTTACCACGTGCATCCAAAAGGTTTGTTCTTGCTTATCTTTTCCATTTAATTCAGGACAATTTAAACCTGGAGCAGTAAAATCACCTATAAGGATGACATCATTTTGCCTGCAATTTCATTTATGGTTTCAGCTGGGCTTAAATTATCATTTACATTAGTGTCAGGTGGTCTATAAACAGTTCCAAAGACTACTTTTTGTTTGTTCTAGTTTCTAGTTCTGCCCACACATAGTCAATAGCTATTGAATCTTTGTTCTAAAGGCATAATTGCTTACTTAAGATGCAATCCTTAACGTACATCACAACTCCACCACCAACTCTTCCTTCTCTATTTTATGCAGCAACTGGTACCCCTTGATTTCTTGACCTTTTGTTGGCAACCCTGACCACCATGATTCAGTGACAGTAGCAATATCAATATTGTTATCCCTCATCATCATGTCAACTTTGGCCATTTTGTTTATTTATTTATTTTTTTCTTATTATTTTATCCCCCTGCCAACTGGCCCCCTTCCACTGCCCCCCTATCACTGCCACCAGGCTACTTACCAACCATTGCCTCTCACCAATTTGAGGTGCCTGTTGACCCAGTGTGGTGGGGAGACCAGCATAATCCTGCTGGTCAGCTTCTCTTCACCTCTGATTTATCCCACCCCCTAGCACAGAGCCAAGGCATGCAATGATGCCAGTGACTGAGCCACGCACACTTCCGTATACAGCATGCTGGGCATCTAGCTCAGCTCTACCCCTTTTTGTGGGTTCACTGTGCTGGCTCCCAGGCACCACTAGGGGCCAGTCAAACAGCGGACTTCATCCCCACCCTTCCCCAGGAGAGGAGAGCTGTCCTCAAGATGCTCGATCCTCTCCCCAGCCTACCCACAATGACTCTCTTGCATCGGAACATGTGTTGCGGGTGTGGCAGGAGGTAAGGCAACACTGCCTAAACCTTCCATGCCACTGGGCCAAGTTCAGCCATTTTGATTGAATTTACACTTCTGGCATTTGTCAGAAGAATATTCCACTGACAATTATCAATTTTGTTTATGTTAGGCCATAACTTAAATTTTTCTCTATATTTATCATCGCCACTCAGTTGCCCCTGGACTAATAGTTTTTTGAGTTTTTTTCATCCCATTTACCATCTTTTGGAACAAAGTGCCCAGTTTCCTTGTCCCTTTTTTACTGAGGTGCAAGCCATCATAATTAAAAAGATCCCCATACCTAGCAAATTCTTCATACGTTCTTAAACATCTAATACCATTTTGTAGTGTCCACCTTCTTAACCAGTTATTTGTGGTGGGACTTAGCTAGCCTCTGTAATGCCGCTAGTTAGTGGCTGGATTTCTGGACTTTCGTTTGTTTTACCTGTTGCCTGCTCTCTGAGCCTGGATCATCGTTGGTGTCAACCACTCCCCTGCTCATGGGCGAACTGCCTGTTGCCCTCTGGCGGTTGACTGCACGGTGTGGGAGACTGTGTGTGGTCCACTGCTTCTATCTGGCTGGAGGTGTGAGTGAGGGGGAGCTGGAACTGCTGCTGAAGGGGCGGGGACATTGTCTGCTATAAAAGTGAAGCGCCGCTCGCAAGCGTGTGAGTGGCATGAGTACCACTAGGTACTAAAAATTCTGCTTTCACTGAAGTAGGGAAATGGGTTGGTCTATGACTCGGTTTTAATGTGTTAGTTAAGTAGTTTTTTTCATTTATATTTATTCTTTTGTGGTAAGAAATGTTAAGCTGGAGTTTGCTTTAATATATTAGTTTTATTGGACTAAGTAGGTTAGGCAGTTATATTTGTTGTTATTTAGTTTGTGTTTAAACAGTAGTTTGTATTCATTGTTTGGAATGAGTAGGGATTATGTGGGTGGATCTATGTGGGCTAGGATTACCTATACCCACTCACTGCTATATGATCTACATTCCTCCACCCCTCCCCCTGTGTCTGATACTATTGCTAGACGCTGTCAGGAAGTAGGGATTGTAGGGGGTCATGCTGACTACTGACAGTGGGGTGATCTGGGTATGGGTGATGGTAGGATAGAGGTCGTTAGGTCCAGAAGGCGCCCTGGGCTATGATGGACATCTAGGAGAGGCCAGACATGGTTAGTGCCCTTCCCTAGGGAGTCCACCAGACCGAGTGGTCAGGTAACCCAAGGAGCTGCACCACCCTCCAATCCTCTGACAGCAGTGCTGTTCAATGCTAGATCGATCAGGAACAAGACAGCAATTATTGCTGCCTTGATTTCATTGGTAGCTCTGGCTTGCATTAAGGAGACCTGGGTGGATGATGATGCAGACCCTATTTTTGAGGCTGTGGTCCCTCCCGGGTATACCGTGGTGCACTGCCCCAGAGTGAATCGCATGGGTGGCAGTGTAGCTATCTGTTTTAGATCCAGCCTGACCTTCGCTGTGCACCCAGTGGAAACTCCAGGTTCCTTTGAGTGTGTGGCTATTTGTGGTGGTCTCAGCGTGGGCTGCAGGATTTTCCTCATCTATCATCCTTCTGGCCCGATGGGGAATTTCCTGCAGGAGTTCGCCGAGTTCATCACTGGTGAAACATTGGGATCCCCAGATGTGTTTTTCTGGAGGATTTCAATGTTTGGATGGATGATAAAGATCAAAGATGCAGTGGTGATTTCTTGCAGAGTATGTCCTCTTTAGGATTGATGCAGGTCGTTGCTGCACCCACCCATCAGGATGGCCACAAAATGGACCTGGTGCTCTCACTGGGGCTTGAGATCACTGATCTCAGGATTGACCGGGTTTCTTGGTCCAATCATTGCATGGTGAAGTTCAAGCTTGGGGCTCCCACCATAAGCCCTTCCCCTGCTGAGATGATTTGCTGTCACCCTTTGCAGGGTCTTACCCCTGAGGGTTTTCTGGTGGCAGTTAAATTATCTAGTGTGGGTGATGCATGCATTGGAGGTATTGGTGCTTGGGTTGACACCTATAATAGGGTGCTCTCTGACACCATCAACCTCCTCGCACCTGTCCATGTATGACCCTGAAATTCTTACCTGAGGTCCCCATGGTTTGATGTGGACCTCAGGGAGATGAAGAAGATGGGTCAGAGATTAGAGCACTGCTGGAGAAGGTCCCACTTGGAGGTGGACAAACTGGTCCTGCATATGTATTATTGTGCATATCAGGAGGCAATCAATCATAAGAAGGCAGTGTTCCTGTCCAGGGAGATTGCTGCCAGCAAGAACCCACCAGCTTCACTCTTCCGGACTGTAGATAGACTTCTTCATCCTGTCTGTTTGCAGCCTGGGAGAGTTTTTTCCAATGAAGATTGTAAGGAGTTTGCTCAGTTTTTCTCGGACAGGGTGTCCTTGATCCAGCGGGAGGCTTCCTCAGCTAGCAATACTATAGCTGACAGTGGTCGGCAAATGTGTTCTGAGTGCACTCCGCTGAGTTGGGGGAGTTTCAACCAGTGGAGGTGAGTGAAGTTATCGAGGTGGCAGTCAATATGAAGCATACCAACAGGACTCAGTGCCAACGTGTTTCTTAATGAGATGCATTGACTCTGTTGGCCCGGTGTTTGCCATGATTGTACGGTGTTCCTTATCTGAGGAAGTCTTCCTGGATGCCTTGAAGGAGGCTCTGGTAAGACCCCTTTTAAAGAAACCTTCTTTGGACCTGGAGAACATGGCAAATTACTGTCCTATCTCCAATCTCCCATTTTTGGGGAAAGTGGTGGAGAAGGTGATAGCGCTTCAATTGTAAGAGCACCTCATGACTCACAAGATGTATGATCCCTTCCAGTCAGCTTTTTGGGTCAGACATAGCACAGAAACTGCTTGTTCGGGTGTAAAATGATCTCCTCAGGGTTAGAGATCGAAGGGACAGGACAATTCTTGTTATCCTTGATCTCTCCTCAGCATTTGACACTGTGGATCATTGTGTGTTGCTTGTCCACCTCAGGGAGCTGTGTGGACTCACCAGTACTGTCATCAACTGGTTTGAGTCCTTTCTTACCAATAGGAGGCAATGGATTATGATGGGTAATTTCTCATCTACACCCTGTCTCCTTGCCTGTGGAGTCCCTCAGGGTTCGGTACTGGCCCCAATGTTGTTCGCAGTGTACATGCACTAGAGGTCATTAGGAAGATATAGCATGAGTTTTTACCGCTATGCTGATGATACTCAGCTATATTTGTCCTTTGCCCAAGGAACATCCAACGCAGTGGATGTGCTAAACATCAGTCTGATTGAGATAAATGACTGGATGGCTTTCAGATGGTTGCAACTGAACCCTAACAAGACGGAAGTATTGGTAGTGGAGTTGAACAGAGTTCATGATAGGATAGACTCTGGCTCAGCACCTGGACTTGTTCTTGGAGCTGTGTCATTGAAGGCCTCTTCTTGGGTGCGAAATCTTGGAGTGATTCTGGACAGGAACCTGACCATGGAGGCTCAAATATCTTCCGTGGTTCGTGCCTGTTTTTCAGCATCTCAAAACATGGCCAGGATTAAGCCCCTTGTTACACCTCTGGACCTCCCTACCTTGATACATGCCTTAGTCACATCTAGGCTGGACTACTGTACGCGCTCTATCTCAGGGTCACAGGGGACTTCTCTGCAGACTGCAGTTGGTGACAAAATGCAGCTGCCCAGTTATTGACTGGGCAGCAGAAATTTATCATATTACACCAGTATTGTATGAATTGCACTGGCTGCCAGTCAGTGGAGAATCCTCTTTAAGGTGGTCTTCTCACACTGGACGGTGGAAGAGAACTCCCCCATCCAGGGAGCACCAGAGCCACCACTACACCTCAGAGTTGCGAAGAAAACACAGCAGTTGGACCACAGTGGGCTCAGGAAGGGTGAGATGGTGGAACAGAGGCACACAGTCAGTTGTTCCACTCCAAAATCCATACACCATTCTGGGAGAGCATAGCTCCCCTATGGGTGCACCACAGAGGAGACTAAAGAGGCTGAGGACAGCTGTCAGCAAGGGAGGCCCACAGGAGTTGAGAAAGAGATACCACAAGGAAAGGAAGCAGCTCCTGGTGGGGGACTCATTAGGGGAGGAACTGGGGAGAGTAGGGAATACTGAAGTACAGCCTGCCTGGTGCCATGGCTTGGAGGAACAGGAAGCACATCTCAGGATCATGGGAACAGCTGCACGGGAGTCTGAGCTGGATGTCATTGTCCACCTAGGGACAAATGACTTAGCTAATCATGAGATTAGAGCAGTGCAGAAGGACTTTGTAGACTTGTGGAGGGGCCTAAGACAAGTAGCACACACAGTATCCTTCTCAAAGATGCTGCCTGTCAATGGTATCGAGTGAGGCGAGGGTACTTGCACAATGCAGTTTAATGAATGGCTGAAAAATGGTGGAGCACGGGATTTGGCTTCATTGGGACTGGTTTACCTGGAGACACCTAGCCCATACTGGCAGGATGGTCTGCATCTGTCCAGGAAGGGAACAAGTCTTTTGAGCAATCAGTTTAAATGCTTCATTGGCAAGCTTTTAAACTAGTCAATGGGGAGGCACTGATAAGCAGCAGGAAAATCCTGGCCTCCCCCACACAAAAATAGGGTACTAAATGAGAAAAGACCAAGGTAGAAAAGTTCAGTGGGGATGCTACAACAGAAGGTAAAGCTTATCAAAAATGGAGAGCAATGAGTACCAATGCCGTAGTCTGAGTAACAAGCTCCTGAATTAGTGGCCTTGATGGAGAAGGAATGATCTGGATATCCTGGCAGTCACAGGAAACATGGTACAGACAAACGCATGACTGGGATGTAAACATACCAGGATACACTATCTGGCTAGGAGGACAAGGAGGGTAAAGAGGAGGAGGAGGGTCTTACACAAGGAAGAATCAAAGCAACAGAACAAAAGGGTAAATAGGGAGGAGGAGAAGAAGCACTGTGGATAAAATTTGAGACCGCAATGACACCACAATCCACACAGGGTTGTATACAGAACCCCTTCTCAGGGGGAGGAAAGGGACAAGGAAATGATAGAAAGTATACTTAGAATTGCAGAAAAAGGGGAGATATTTCTGATGAGTGATCTGAATATGCCAGATGTTAACTGGAGTGCAGTTGTAGTAGCCATGTCTAAGAGTGGGGTTATTCTAGATGTCCTACAGGAGGCATGCCTTAGACAACTAGTATTGGAGCCTACCAAGAGGAGCAATGCTAGACCTGGTTCTCAAATGGAGATGAAGAGGATCACAGATTTAAAGTGGGCGCCATCTGTAAACTAGCGACCATCGAACAGTATGGTTCTGACAAACACAGCAATAGGGTCAAGCCACACAAGACATAGGTACTGGATTTTAGGAGGTCTGACGTTGTCAAAATGGGTGAGTGCCTAAGGAATGCACTAGCAAATGGGCAGGAAGGAGGAGTGGAAGAACATTGGGAATAATAAAAACTGCCATCACAGAGGTATCAAGCCTTTGTGCAAAGCAAATAAACAAAACGAAATGAGGTAAGAAACCACTATGGTTCTCAAAGGAAGTGGCAGTGAAGGTTCAAGAGAAAAAGAAAGCATTCAGGAAGTGCCAAATGAATCACAGAAGGAACAGGACAGAACTGTATCCAGTTAAATAAAAGGGAAGCTGGAAGGCAGTCCAGAACAGCAAAGGCCCAAACCGAGAGAAAGATAGCCAACCAGTTAAAGGGGATAAACCTTTATAGGTACATCAGGAGAGAAGGAAGACCAAGGAGGGACAGTGAGGCTTAATAAAGGGAAGGGAGGGTGGAAGAGAGGTGTCTGTGAAAAGGCAGAGATACTAAACAAATATTTTGCTCAGTATTCACAAATAAAGAGGGGAGGTACCTAAGCCAAACAATAGAAACACTCTGGGTACAGAAGTTGATACCAGCCCATTTACAGAAAGGGTTCTGAAAAGAACTCTTAAAACTAATTGGACAAAGCAATGAGACTGGTGAGTTCATCCCAGAATTCTAAAGAACTAAGGGTAGAACTGGTGACACCACTGACTAAACTCTTTAACAAATCATGGGAGGATGGGGGTGGCACCCAAGGACTGGAGGAGGCAGATGTGATTCCCTTCACAAAAGTGGGAGCAAGGCAGAAGCAGGAAACTACAGACCTGTGAGTTTAACCTCAGTGGTAGGAAAATGATGGAATCACTTCTGAGAAAGAAATGTTAAATACCTAGTGGCCAGAGGGAGCTGGGACAGAGCAGCATGGATTCACAGTGGAAGGTCATGCCAGACAAATCTGTTGAATTTCTTTGACTGGATGACCAAAGAGTTGATCAGGGAGGGCTGTGGACATGGCCTACCTAGACTTTAGCAAGGCATTTGACACAGTCCCACACAAAATATAATATACAAGTTAGCCAGCCCTGGGAGTAGGTCAAGATGACAGCCTGGGTAAAGAATTGGCTGAGAATAGGACACAGAGAGTAATAGTAAGTGAGTCCACTCTAAGAAAAGGGGGTTGGTAGTGGAGTACACATGAGGTTCAATTAGCTAGGACCAGTCCTCTTCAATGTCTTTATAAGTGACTTTGCAGAGGGACTGGAAGGAAAAGGTTCTCTTGCAGATGACACAAAAGATCTGCAACAGAGTTGATGCACAAGGTGGAGTGGAAAGGATGAGAAGGGACTTGGAAAGGTTAGAAGGAATGTCAAATGTGTGTGGCAGCTTAGATTCAATGCTAAGTGCAAGGTAATGCCTGAAACAAAACCAGAAGAGTACACAATGGGGGGTGAGATACTAACAACAACAAAAAAGAAAGGGACCTGGGGTAGTCATATCAGATGACCTAAAGGTGGGCAAGCAATGTGAGAGGCAGCAAGGAGGCTGGGGGATATTGTTAGGATGGCTAGGAGGAGGCATCACCAGTAGAAACAAAATTGTATCCCTCGGTACAGACAGCTAATGGAGACCCATCTGGAGTACTGCGTACAGTTCTGGAGACCCAATCTGCAAAGACACTGGAGCAGGATGGAAGCTGGCTCAGGAGGGCATCTAAAATGGTGCAGGGTCTGCACCGGAAGACATATGAAGAGAGACTTAAGGAGCTTAATATGTATAGCCTTGAGGAAAGGAGGGAGGGGGACATGATAGAAACTTTCAAGTACCAAGGAATCAACAAAGTCCAAGGAGGGTAGCATCTTTCAAAAAGAGGTGTGCAAGAACAAGGGGGCACAATTTTAAGATAGAAAGGGGGCAACTCAGAGGTAATTTAAGGAAGTATTTTTTCACAGAGAGGGTGGTGGATGTATGGAACGGCCTTCCAGAGGAGGTTGTAGAGTCACAAACTGTGGTGGAATTCAAGCATGCATGGGACAGTCATAAGGCAATTCTAGGGGGTGGGGGTAGGAAGAAGTAGGCTGCTGGTTAACTAGGATCTGCAGCTTATCCAGTAGGTAGGGAAATGGGCAGACTGGGTGGGCCAAGCGGTCCTTATCTGCCATCAAATTCTATGTTTCTATGTTAAGGCCCTACACAGACAAGGCCCTGGTTACCTGTCAGTCCTCCTGATGCCTGCACCTTCTATCCGCCCTCTCCGATCCTTCAGTGGTGGCATCCTGAATGTTCCTAGAACGAGGCTTAAATCTGTGGGCAATAGATCCTTTAGTGTTGCGGCTCCCATTCTATGGAACCTAGTTACCAGCTTTTTGTCAGAGAGGCCCCACTATAGATGTTCTTAAGGCTCGCTTGAAGACATTTCCGTTGCACAAGCATATGATGTTTAGCGATGATTTTATTTTTTATAGTCTGTGATCAACTGTTTTTATTTTGTATGAATTATTTTGTGTAAATGTTTTTCATTTTTGTACCACCCAGAGCCTCTGGGATTGGGCGTTTTTAAATAGAATTGTTTTATGACCGTCCTCGAGCACCCAGAGACCCTGTGGGGCCTGTCAGCCAGCGGGCGGAAGGCCACCGTGATAGCTGCCAAGAAGGAACCAGGAGGCCGAGAGACAGCCAGAAAGGCAAGGGAAAGCCACAAGCCAATCGAAGGCGACTCACCAGCTTTGCTTCTGCTCTCTGATTGGTGCGCCTTCCCAATTGACTTTAGCTGTACTTGCACCACCAAACTGGTCGGATTACTGCTCTTTTAATGTAAATGTAAAATTATCTAAAAAGGAGCTGTTTTTACTTTATTATTGTATACTCTTGTAAAATGCCTTTTGCTTGATTTCTGTGTGATTACAGTCTTTTGGGAGACTTGTGTTGGGCTAAACGCTCAGGCGCCTAACCCCCACCACCCAGTCTTTGTTGTATAATCGATTTTAGCACCTCTTGCAGCTTCCTGCAACTAAGTGCTTTCTGATGCCCTCTCCTCTGTCCCCTCCATTCCTAGCCAGCCCTGCCCCTCGAGCACCCAGAAGACCATGAGGGGCTCCGAGCTGCCAGCGGGCGGGCGGCCACCACATAGCCGAGAAGGGAACCAGGAGGCCAGGAGATACAGCCAGAAAGGTACAGGAAAGCAGTAAAATTTTTGCCCACCCCCTCCCCTCCTGGGTGTTTCTTTTATACACTTTCCCACCGAATCTCTTATCCCCGCCATAGCTATCTCCTAGCCAATTCCTGAAGCTCATTTCTTCACATCACCTTTAGTATCTTTAACTCCCTACCTACCACCATGCTACTGTGCTTCTATTGCTACTTTTGCCTCTCACCATCCTCAGATCAGAAGAAAACTGATGTAACCGCCATGGTGATTAGAGTGACTATTAGACCTGTCCCTGCTGTCCCAATGGATGCCCTCAATTCCCCAAGTATATACTACCACTTCAACTGTAATCCTTGGGGAGTATCCCATAAAAAGCACCACAACCAGTTCGAACCCATAAGCCCTGCTACCTTACTGGCACTACAATAACCCCCTATGCCTGTCCATTAAGCTGGTACTTTATGATAAAATCCATAACCATACAGCAGGATCATCACCCACTATACATTGGATCCCAAGCAAGAAGAAAAAATCCTCTGACTACTCCCTACTCCTATCCTTGGTACCCTCTAAAACTAATCTTTTCTGCTGATCAATGTTGGCACTGTTGAAATCAACCCTGGACCCACAAAATCTATCTCCCCATCTGACTTAGCCTCCCGACAAATGGCCTGAGTTTTCTTCACGCTCAACGCCTGCAGCCTCCTAAAAAGTTCTCATTAATACAGGCCTGGGCTTGCACACCTACCTGACTTTCTGGTTATCTCTGAAACATGGCTCAAATCTGCAACAAAGACAATGAAATAAATCTTACCAACACCAGCTCTTCAGATCTGACCGTCCATCCACAGGCGGTGGGGTAACTCATCTATGTCAAAACAAACATCTCTGCATCCTGCCTCAATATTACATCACAGCCAAAGGAATTTGAATGCTTATCAATTAAAATAACTCTTCAACATATCATCCTTTCAACTGATTGGCTGCAACAAGCCCCTCTGCAGGCCTCAAACTCCCTATCCACCTAGGATCTATATACTAATCTAAGCCCAGAAGACACCATCATTTGTAGGTGATCTGAATTTAAATTGGCTAACCAATGCATCTACACCCCTAGTAAACTTCTGTGACACTTATGGATTCACTCAATTAATCAAAAGAACCAACAAGGATTAGCAAAGAATAATCTCAACAGCACTCCTGGACATCATGTTGGTAATAGCCTCATCTGTATTCTCATGCTGGAGTGCTGTTCAGTGACATAAGTAATCCTTGTCCCATAGCTGGCATAAGATCAACAATCAAGCCACCCACACAACCAATTTCTCCAAGAAGGTCAGAAATAACTTTTAATATTTCAGGATATCTCCATTATCAGTGCACACACCACACATTGGCAAGGAATTCTATCTCACGGCTTCAATAGAGACAGCTCTTCAGATCTTAAGTGATATTATCACAGAGTGCCCTCACATACACAAGCACACCTCACCAGTGTCAGAACCAAACTCAAAATCTTTGTCAGCTGGTGTCTCTGCTGACCTTAAATCCCACCGACTTGCCAGAGATAAACTCTGAAAAAGGGCAAAAGAAAGACAAGGATCCAAATGACTGTGGCTTCAATTCAGAAAAGCCAGAGAAACTCCTGTACAAAAAATAAGTAAGAAATGCCATAGAGCTGCCTTCTCTACTAGCTGAATTGGATGCCTCCTATCACAACCCTTCCAGATTCTGGGTTACCATAAAGGGATCCTAGGTCAAACTTCTACCCCGTCTTACCACCCAAAGTGCACCTAAATAGTATTGAAATCACAGACAAGCAAGAAATCTTAAATGCATCCAACGATCATTTCACTACAGCTGGCCAAGCTTTCGCTCCTCACCTGAAAACCTAATGAGATCATCACTAAACATACAATCTACTGAGGACAAAGGTTGCTTCCATTCTCCTTCAAATCAATACTGTAAAAAGTAGAAGACCTTCTATTCAACTAGATACAACTAAAAGCAGTGCAGGCACTCCTGGATCCCTACTTTCTAAACAAGACTGCATGCCTTAGCTGCCCCTCACCCACCTCTTCAATCAGTCCCCAGCTACTGGTTCTATCCCCTCAATATGGAAGACAGCTCAAGTGTTTTCACTACTTAAGTAGGTGATCCATGGACCTCAACAACTATAGGCCCATTTCCATCTTACCAGTACTGTCCAGATGCTTGAAAAGCTGCAAACTTTCTGTTAAGTGCTCACCTTGATACCAACAACTTCCTCTTAACCCAGCTCAATCTAAATAGATCTATGCTGCACCATCTCTGCCCTAGCAAAAGTTACAAACGACTTGGCAGACTGCCTTAGACAAAAGAATAACACCTATGCTGTGTTTCTGGATCTAAGCAAAGCCTTTGACACTGTGGACCATGAACTACTAATCTCCTCCTGAACTCCAGAGCGTCTGACTCACTATCTCTTAAATGGTTCAGATGCTATCTGTCCCGGAAGATTACAACGGGCAAAAAATGGCAGCACCTATCTACCTCTAAACCACCCTGAGGTGTACCTGCAAGGCTCCATCCTGGGCCCCATCCTCTTTGCCATTTACATCAACAATATTGACTCCAATCTCTCACAATCTAATATTCACCTTTTGCAGATGATACTCTATTATATGTCAGTAATCCTCACCATCAAAAGCCTATGAGCTTTTACAGTCTGAGTTCTCCCTCTGCACAACTTATTAGAAAAGAAGTACTACTTACTAAATGCCAAGAAAAGACAGCTATGTTCTTTGCCACCAAGAATTGCTCTTCCACTGTCCCATCACTCACCCTCCCACAATTATCTACCATCCTTAGAAAACCTGGAATATGGACAAATCAAATATCTTGAGTCTGATTGACAATAAACTTGATTACACTAGCCACATTGAAGAGCTTCTGAAAAGCTTAGACAAAGACTTGGCCTATTCATAGGATCAAACACTACCTGACCAGAGATTCCTAACAAAGGCTAATCCTGGCATCATTCCTATCCCTCATTGACCTATGCTGACTTCTCATGGCCACTGCTCCTCTCCCATTTAAATAAATAAATTAGACTTTGTATCATAGAGCTATTAGATTCATTACAGATCTTCCTCCAGCACCCATCATTGCTCTTCTACAATGCAGTCAGTTGACATCCCTGCAACACAGAAGAAACAAAATGCTGCTGTCTGGATCTACAAAGCTCTGACAAACAAACTCCTTCCTACATCTCAGACTGTTTCAACGGATCACATCAGGCCTTACACCCTAAGGATCAATAAACTCATCATGCTAAAGATTCCTATCACCCTGCACCCGGTATGGAAGGGCTGCAATCAGCTATTCCCTAGCACTTATCTGGAATTCTCTCCAAAAGTCCTTGAGATTGGATACCCTCATTCCTTTAACATCTTTCAAAAAACTGTACACTAGTCTATTCCCAGAATCATGCAACTGCTTCCATAAGGCCTAGTCCTCCCACACCCCCTCCTTCCCCCTTTTTTATGCTACCCCCTATTTCTCCATCATTCTTCTAGCTTGTTCTCCAACCAACTTCATACAAAAATGCCCACCCAAGTCCAACTATCCGAGCTTTATCCTTACTATACTGTTTGTTTCTTTCCTTTTAATATGATTTAGGTTTATTGTCATTTTGCCTTGTATATAAGTAAATATTTGTATATCTGTCTCATTCATAAATCATTGTATTTTTGTTTATTCAGTACCATGTTTTTGTGTAAAATTTGTAACCTTATATTGTTATGACCACTCAGGTCCATCTTGTAAATGAGCTATGCTCAATGATGTTCGCCTGAATAAATAAAGATTTTGATTGATTGATTGATTGATTGATTGAAATAAATCTGCCTTGCCTTACTATACATCTTTATCCTTGCTGCTGCTGCTCTGGGCACTGGCAGAGCCTCCCATACAATGCACTCAACCGTGTAACTTTTTATTACCCTGCACAACTCTTGTATCTCCCCCACTGTCTCTTCTACTGTGCCATTTCCAAAATTGTTTTTCCCCAGATGTACTAATACCATTTTGTGTCCTTTTATGTTACTTAACATGTCCAGGATCATACTGGTAATATGTCTGATTTTTGGTCCCTTATAGGAACAGCATGTTACATTTACTTTATTCCCACATGTAGAATAACAGTCAGTGTATCTGACCATAGACTCCCTTAACACAAATATCTGTTTCTCAATGGATGCTTCAGAAGTATTTGTTTGGAGATGCTGACTATATTCATCATGTGAGACATTACTTGTACCCTCCATACAGTCAGCTGAAATTGGGTGTACAGGACTAGTTTTCAATCTGGGTTTTGAGGAATTTAAAACAGTTTTCTCCTTCTGCCATATGTCATCAGTGCTTATCATACCATTAAGTGTATTTTCTTGTCCTATCATTTGTGACATAGTATTTGTAAGTATGGTCTGACTTTCCTGAAGAGTACTCTCATTATTCCCATTTTCTAGTAAATTATCCATACCATCTCCCAAATCTATGTTCTCTGAAAGGGATGACATTTTATTTTTGGGTTCAACAGTAACATGCACCCATCTAGTACTTTCGCTTGATCCCTGTATCATAATATCATCATCTGAATTTGCTATACTCAGAAGTTTGTTTGCCAGATTTTCTAGATTTTCCATTAAACTTTCTAGGGGCTCATAGTGATTTACATGTTCCTGTATTAGTCCAATAGCTCTTCATCTATGCTTTTTGGTTTTACATTGTATATCATTGATTGAATTGTCTGTTTCTGAATCATTCATATCCACCACTTCTGCCCATCTTACAAGTTTCAGTGATACCCCCTCATGTACCTTTGTTTTTCCAATAACTATTTTCAGGTTATCAATTTTAAGTTTGAGCATTTTAATGTCTTTATCTTTGTTGCTACATTGTGTTTTCAGCTCCTTTACTTCTATAAAACCCCCACATAGAAATGGCTCAAAGCTGTCACGTACAGATGTACTGAATAGCCCACACTCATAACAGCAAATCCCCAATTCACCACTGTCTAACGTAACAAATAAAGGATACATACTTTTACCTCCATTTTGCTCTTTGTATACTTTTCATTCTTGACCTGCCCAGCTATTCATGCTGGTCACGCTAGTCACATGCTAGATGTGCATGTCTTTGTGCACATCTTCCCATGTCGAAATGACCATGCATTTGCTCCACACCTCGCTTGCTCTGCTCACTCGGTCTACCAATTTTTCCCCTGTTGCCCCCAATAGCACTTCTGGGTCATGTGACTACCTGGAAAGTGAGTGCAAAAACAAAACAGTTGGATAGTTCACATAAAGTGCCTCAGGAGCATTTTTAAGCACTCATGTAATGGCACAACTTTGGCCCTTCTCCAGTCCTGTAGCACTATGCCATCTTCCAGTAACTTGTTAAATAGTTCAGCTTGTGGGGCGCATGTTTCTCCTCAGTTCCTTCAGAACTCTTGGGTGTATTTCATATGGCCCCATTGTCTTGTCCACCTATCTAAACAGCCTTTAATGACCCTTTCTTTTGTAAAAGGGCTTGAGTCTACTCCCTGTTGTGGAAATGTGCCTTGGCTGGTGCTGGACCATTACCTTTTTCTTCATGAGTGAAGACCGAGCAGAAGAATTTGTTGAGTACAGTCACAGCCAAAGACATAGTTAGATATTTCCTGACATTTCTGTGATATTTCTAAAGAAGTCTCTTGCTTTCTGCAGTTCCAAAGTAGGGGCAGTAAGGAGAAACCCTTTAGAAATGACACAAAATATCTGGAAATATCTGACCATGTCTTTGGCTACTACTGTACTTCAGTCTTGTCTTTGTTATTCTCCACCAGATGCCCCTCTTCAGTTGCTATCCTGGTTATTCCTCCCTTACACTTTATTTTTTTCCATATGTAATGAAATAATGTTTTGTCTCCCCTCTTCACTGCCTGCACTATTATTTCCTCCATCTGGGCCTTAATTACTCAAATTGCTTTTCCTGCTTCCTTGAATTTAATCATGTATTCTTCTCTATTCTTTTCAGATTTGGTCTCTTTTTTATTTCTATAAGCAGTTTTCTTATCTCTAAATACAGTCAACGCCTCTTTGGAAAATCTGAGTGGGTTCTTTGATTTTTTGGATTTGTTTATTTATTCTGTGCATTGTGCAATGACTGTAGTTATAGGCTAGCATTTTACAGTTTTATCCAGGTGTCTTCCACATTCCCTGTGGCATCGGTTACCGGCAGTTCTTTAATACTTTCCCTCATTCTTGGGAAATTTCCTTTTCTGAAATAGAGAACCTTGAGTTTGGTATGACAAGGATTCTCTGTGTTGTTAATCAACAACCAGACTGATCTGTGGTCACTAGTGCCCAGGTTGATCCCCACTTGCATGTCTGACACCCTGGCACTGTTTGTAAATGCCAGGTCCAGAATAGCAGATTCCCTACTGGGTGACTCTACAGACTGATTAAATCTCACCCCATAGTGCAATGAGGAATTCTCTACTCATCTCTGAGGAATCAGTGGAGGTGGACCAGTCTACATCTGGTAGACTGAAGTCCCCAACCAGTAGTAATTCACCTTTGTTGGCCATCCTCAGTATGTTTTCCAGGAGGTCTTTATCCTTCTCAATCTTCTGGGTAGGGGTTCTGTAGATAACTTCTACCCACATTGGATCCCTGTTACCAGCTCTCAGAGTGATCCATAGGACATCTGCATCGCTGTGCAGTACCTGGAGTTCATTTGCATTGATTCCATCTCTGATATACAGTGCTTGCTACAGATAAGTTTAACAGTGTCATGATATTTCTTGGTGGGCTTGGTGCACCAACCATTATACTGAGTAGTACCGAGAAATACCTCATTACTGCTCAGTAGTCTGGTGCGTAGTTGCCGAGTGATTAATTTGTTGAATTATTTGAATTGACAACACCAGTGACTTAAATGCACCAGGTGGCACCATTCACAGTTTAATTTATCTTAATTCGTGTCAATTATCTGCTAAGTGTCCCCACAGGTCTAATCAGGACCTCCTGGACTAAGCCTTTATTTTTGCAAAAATTAGCAAACACATTCTGAATCATACTTTATTGCAGTAACTGGGTTGGTAAAAAAAATATATATTCCCCCACTAATTTCTCCTGCTGTTTGCCTCTCCACTTTCATATTGGATGTAAATTAAACACATTGTTTTTACCCTCTGTATTTTACATACAGTATGCTTCTGTCCTGCTGTAGCTGAAACACAAACAAATGGTTGAAGATAAAATGCTCCTGCTTGAAAGCAGGAGATTGTTCCTAGAAAGAGCTTTAAATCATCTGCTTGTAGTCTTTCAGGAGTGACAAAACTGGGTTAAGGGGAGCCATGTAGGTGCACATACATGGAATGCTTTCCTCACAGACATTTATCAAGTTAGCTAAAATGTGTGTTTCATACTTTATCCATACTCTGTGAGTGGCAGTGCTGCTTGATGCAGTTCATTTCAGGACTGACTGTGAATATAGCAAAAGGTACACCGGTGGTTTACTGTAAACTTTTTAAATTCTGATTTTGTATTCAGGACTCACAAGCTTTGCTGCAGCTGACCTGCCTTGAGAACTTGAGTTTGGGTTTCCTTTGTACCAGAGACTAGTCCTGTTACTTGGAAAGACAGATGACTTGACGGGAGGCTTAGAAAGCCTGGCAGAATTTAAAATATACAACTACCACCAGTTGCCCAACTTGTATGCCTGCCAAATACAGCTCAAATCAAGCTTACAACACCATGCTGAAAAACGTTGCTTTCCTATTCACGCCCAATCCTACTGTACTTTGAAAACCACATAATTGGTTTTCAAAAGGTTGGAATGCCAGAAGACAACCAATAGCAGTACAAATGTTTTAGATTTATGAATGGAGTCACACACACAGTATTGTATGACTGTAAGATTATAGAGCTTCAATGAGAAAATAATCTTCTGAAAACATACTATATTCTGACATTCAGTCCTTTTGAAAACAAATCCATTTTTAATTTTATTCTACTGATCACTATGCACTTTGTTACTATTGGTGTTGTGAATATGTTCTAAATACAAGCATTGCCTTGGTTTTAGGAAACTTGCATCGTATCAATAGTATGCTAAACAGGTGTTACAGTTGGGCCACTCTGTCCCTCTCCTGTTAATTTTAATAGCAGTACACTTGCCCAAAACCCTCAAAAATAATAATCATGATTTTCTGTGTCATTCACTGCTGCCTATTCTGGCAGGTCAATGGATTGAAACTGGCAGCCAGCTACAGTCTCTCCCTGCTCATTGCAAATTGTTATGGTTTTGTACTACACAGATGTCACCTTACAAGTTTTGAGTCACCTCCATCAGAGTAGGTTCTCTGATCTGAGAGTAGAAAAAAATCACTGTAGTGCCAATTCATACTTATTTTGTCTTTCCCCAGAGCAGCTACTGAATAATGCTGACTAGCTAAGTAACAGAAATTTAAAAAAGGCATCTCCTCTAGTGTTGGTTTCCAGCATGTGTTCAGGATGCTAGAACATCAAGGTTGGGACATCCCCTCACTAAGCAGCTACCCGGGTGAACTACTGTACTACTCACCCATGGAATGTCTTGAAAGCTGCCATAGAACCTATGAGAAAAAGGCTCTCATTTAAAAATAAAGGTAAAAAAGGTACTACAGCAACAAAACATAAGGGTTTTCAAAGGTATTTTTTTTAAGTCTAACCCTCTATACTTGTGGCTGACTCAGCTTTGGTTGAACAAGCAGTAAACTACAAAACATCTTCCGAAGTGGCCAGAACACAGTAGCCACAGAAAAATCTGAACAGAATAGTTAAGATAAAATTTCAAGTGAGCAGCCAGGAGCAGGAGGCATGGAATCAGATATTGAGAGACTGGAGGTGGTGGTGGGGGATCTGGACAATTGACACAGCACAGACAGAAAAGTTTAGAGGAGCAGGGAGGTACTGGGTAATACTCATTTGAAGTTGTCTGCATGACATAGACTAAACTAAGGAAAGGAATGATATCAGGAGCTGCTTCAGATTGTGTTTGTTGTGCTTGACCAGGAGCAGGTCCTGAACTCTGTTCATTCCTTTTTTGTATGAATTCAGCAAAGAGAGCTCATGTAAAAAAAGTAAACAACTATGCTGTGGACAATGTATCGAGCATATGATACAAGAAAAAGTATATCAAACTCAGGAATAAAATAAAAAAAATAATTTATTTTGTGTTATTAACATGCTGTGCAATGGCACAGTGTAATTCAGGAAATCAAAGTCTGTTTCTGTATGGAGTTGAACAACTTGTCTAAGTCATTTAAAAGAAAAACATGTCTTTATTGGTTTAACTGCACATAATGATTCACAGGTTGATATGGCAATGATCATGTTAGTTTGCCTGACAGTACTCAACAAATCCCTTAACTTAGTAAAGAAAAGAAGCAGTCTGATCAATGTTGCACCAACCGCTGGTCTGCTGCCACTCACTCCTGAGAAACTGCAGTTCCCAGTGAATTCATTGCTTTATATTATTTTTTGACAGGACAAGAGTCGAACAGGCAGACAGCTGCAACATTGATCCGATCTACTTAATTTTTCTGGTGGTTTTGTTTTTAATTTAGGAAAATCACTATATTCATTATATTCTGTATCTGTTTAGGGAAATCACTATATTTCTAATAAGAACAGTAAAGCTAACAATATAAAATTAAAAAAGCAAAAAAATAAAAATAAATAAATAAATAAAAAACGACATATAAAAAACTCAACTCCCCTACATGATTAAGCAGTTTTACTTAGTTCATAGAATTCTCATCATCCACTCAACATTATTCTGTCACCCTTCAGCCTCTTCCACACCCCAAAACATATTTGTTGTAACCTGTTAACAAAGAAAACAGCCACACCTAACAGAGAAGCCCTTTTATGTTCTGTAAATAATGAATGAATGGATTGCCTCATAAGAAGAAACTGATTCATTCATACAAGCTGTAATTACTAAACCATGAGGAACTGTGTGCTTGGGAACATTTTGTTTGTTGTTTACTGATTAAACAAATCTTTTGGGGTGGGGAGTGCCAGTGTACAGTTAAATTTCAGCTTGTACCTCCCACTCCAAAAAGCAAATTCAGTGAGTGGGGAAAATGCTACATTGAAACCATAATTGTGTGTATGCATAAGAAGAGAAAGTGGTCCATCTAAAGTTAACTGATAGTGCCATTCTAACATGCATAACTAACTGGAAATATCTAATTTGCCTAAATAAATAGTGAATGACTAGTGTAGCCTGTTATATTATTGGAATTGTATTATCAATTTTGTACTATAAAATACCAGCCTTGCTTAACTCCTTGGTGTCTGCTGGACAGCACCCTCCTGATCCCAGGAACTCTGCTCTAACAGTATTTTGATTTATAAATTATAAACCATTGAATTTATAGATCTGGCAACACTGTAGATTGGTTCAAGAATTAAATTATCTGGTTCCAGAAGCTGATTTTTATTTTATTTCTTGCGTTATTTTCCTTGGGGAGTGGGGGGGGGGCTAGCAATAAATAAAAATAAAAAATAAGCACATACATTGCATAAGTGAAAGTGATTATGTGTAATGGTACAGTATGCATAACTTTCTATTTAAAAAGCCACCATGTACTTTATGGGTGAAAATGTAAAATGGTACTTAACACTCATAGGTACAACTTTCACTCTCCCACTCTGATAGCATTCATGCTGTACAATTAGAATCACATGCAATACAGATAGAGGATACTTCTTGCAGCAAATGCTGGTATTAACGTGCAGTACAGTTAATAAGTATGATGCTCCTTGTACTGTAGCTTGACTTGATCACAACTATATGGCATAACATTCAAAATCATGCAGTACCCTTTATCTGTCAACGATTAAATATTTTTTTTACAGATTCATATGTCTTTTCTTAACACACATAATTAGTCCACCTGCAAAGGATCCCATTTGATTGTGACAAAATTAGTACAAAAATAAATTAAAAAGTCTGCTGACCAGAAAATAAAATTGTGTTTTCACTTTCCCTCAGATCTCTTAATATTCATTTTGTTAAGCGCTGTATGAATGAAAACACATCCTCCCTTAATAGTAACACCAGATTGGCCAGTCAGATGTTACTATTATAGGAGGAGGTTTTATCATTCATTCATTCTGAACAGAATCACGAGAGCAAGCATGAGAAATGAATTAAAAAAACTTACTGCACAAGTATGCTTGAAGGTGCAGTACTGTAGGAATGTAGAAGAAATGAGAAAAGTCTGTCATGGACTGCTACACAAAACCGTCACCACAAGAGACATGAAGCCGCATACTATACATTCACACATGCTATAGCTAGCTAACCATCAACATGGCTATATTTTAGTTTAATAAGAGCCTTATTGCATTTTAGGAGTTGGCTTACACTGCTTGATCTAACCATGGGGCCATATGGCCATGTACTGATGTGGGAAGGGGATAAATGCAGCAAGTAACATAGAAACACAGACTTTGATGGCATATGGACCACTTGGCCCATCTAGTCTGCCCATTCCCTACATATTGGATAAGCTGCAGACTCTAGTTAACCAACAGCCTACTTCCTCCTACCCTTCTCTATAATTGCCTTTACAGTATGTCTGTCCCAGACATAAGGCAAGTAAATGGTGGTTGTGAAAAAAGAAAAGAATGCAAGCAGATGTTTATTCTATGAACTGTATGGAAGGAGACTCCCACTATCAGAACTCAAATTTGTTATTTCACTTCAGCCCTACCCAGTTCAAGATGCATGCTAATATCATGTTGTTATAAGCCTCAGACAGTGACCATATTGCAGCTGATTAGTATCTGAACAGTGTGCTGTTATTTTTTTAAACTTTTCCAGACAGCAAAAAAAAAAGTTGGTCTATTCAGGTGGGTCAGCAAACTGGGATCATTGATTAAAAAATGTATCCCCTTCTTTGGCAATGCTGCTCCATACACTTACTAAACCAAAGACCAAATGCCCCTCCACACACTACACACACACACACATTCACACACACACACACACACATTATAGAAAGAAATAATAGTTCTACAAACTGGACCAGTTTAAAACATAAATAAATCAATACATTGATAGACAGACAGACAGACCAATAGATAGATGCAGAGATACAGAGATACTGTAGAGCGATAGTGTAAACTGATAAAATAAAAATATCCACCATCCTTGCTCAAACAGAATTTTTATATATAAAATAAAGTATGAATGAAAAGACATCCTCCTACAGTAGTAAAACCTGACTGGCCAACAGTCAGACAATCAAGTTTTGTAGGACTCGAAAATTAAAAAACAAATTAAAAAACGTAGTAATTAAATCAAATATCTAATTAAAAGAAAACAGTGGCATAAGGGATTCATTTAGGCAACATATGTTTCCCTGGAAGTTTAGTGCTTCCCTTGCCCACAAGCACAAAACCCCAGTTTTCAAACTAAATATTTTCCTTTTTAGGTTTAGTGTACACCACAAGCCCCGATTCTCCTGTTTTAAAATGCAATATTATTTCCCATATTTTCCCCTGGTGGTTAAGTGGATGCCATCCTCAAGCCTTGAACCACTCAGACTCCACTTCTTCTCTTTATTCTCCCAATAGTGTGTAGCATTCTATTTGATTTGACTTGTTCCAAATGAGTATCTCTGCTATGAAGCTCCAGACAGTTCACTACCCACGGCAGAGATTTCATCCCTCCACAACTCCACAGGGCAACAGATCAGCCCTCTTCGTCCAATCACCTCTGACCACACTCACAGGCTGGCAGTACAGCACTTGTCTTATATGTGTGTAAGCAAAGCTTCAGCTGAGTATGCCTGTTGCACCCAAATCAAAATTCTTCTGCTGTAATATTAAATTGCTATAGTGTGAATTTCACATTCACATGTATTTTCTCTAACTCTCTGACTTTAAGAAGCATGTTCACATGCAGCAGAGCCCTTTCAGACGTTCTCATATGCATTGTTATGCTGTTCATTTCTGAGAAAAAAAATGCACTGCATATATTGTATAGGTCTGTCAGTCAGATCTCTTGATCACACCCAGGCTATAACTCAGATGGCAGTGACTCAGCTGCATGTGAACATTTTAATTTTTACATCAGCGATTTAGAGAAAATAAAAGCAAATGTAAACTTCACAGTATTGTAGTTTAATTTATTAAAGCAGCAGCAAAGCAATTGGACTTCAGTGTAACAGGCATACTCAGCTGGAGCTTTGCTTACAGGGAATTCAGCCAAGTAGTACTGTACTGCCATAACTGCCATTGGGCAGGTTTTATCTCTCCTTTTTCTGCACTTTTTTGAGGATTTAATTTCTGTATAGTTAAAGATTAAATGAGGAAAATGCAGTGTTTTGCAATGCCCTAGTAAACAACAGAACAAAGTATAACATAACTTATTTTTGTGAATAAACCCAAAACATATTTTACATTTAAATGGTCAGAACATAAAAACAGAGGTACTGTATGTCTTTTAAATGAGCATAACATTCCATGGAGAACTGTACCCACAACCTCCAATCATTTTGAAAATAGTTTTATGTATTGTAGCTACAGTGTATGACCAAAGCCACGTTAAAGAAGTTTGGTAAACATCACAAAACATGGGGTTTGTGGAAGAGTGGCAGCTGGCTGGCTGCTGCTCAGTACAAGCCCCCCTCTACACTCTGCTCTTTAGTCAAAGGAATTTGCAGTCAAGGTTAGAGTCACTGAAGGGCACTCCCTCAGACATTGTTTCATTAATTGCTTAAATGTGTGATCCCTTTTTTTTACACCTTTGCAAGCTTTGCTGAATGTCCCCTTATTCATGACTCACTGAAATGACATGCTTGCTGAAGATACAGTGTTGCACAGTGAAATTTTTTTATGCAATGTATCAAGCTTCAGCAGCAGCTACATAGTGGTCTGCTCAATCAACCAATCAATCAATCAATTTTTATTTTATTAGGTGGAACACCCTTGAGCAAGCTTATTTTTGCGGTGGGCCTGGGTGAACATGCAAAATCATCAATAAATGGATTTAAACACTTGTAGGTAAAGCAATATGAAGGAACAACAAGGCATAGAGAAACATAATGGGGAGAAACAACACTGAGTACAACAATATGTAGAATCTACAATAAACTTTCATATAAAGATATCAATAACAGCAAAAGTACCATGTAAAATGGACACACATATACTGTAGTGTCAACACTTACAGCGTTTGAACAATTTATTTATTTGTTTTTGTCAACTAGGTAAGCACACTAGACAACAAGTGCCTATTTTCAGGTGCGACCTGGGAGATTACAATACAGAATCATATTACATTGTCATGGTAACATACAAGCCCACATACAGGTGGAACCAGAGTACAAATAGAAACGTGATACAGAGTCAAAAATAGAAACATGATACAGAGTCGGGGTAACCATACTGGCCCACGTACAAGTGGGTGGGACAGCACATAGTACACCCTGTATTATACGGTACATAAGGCAGTACATCCACAGGGTATCTTTGCAGCATGGGGAGGTAGAAGATCAACAGGTAACAACAAGGGGGAATGTAGGCAGTACGTCAGCAAGGGCAGTGGATATTAGGGAAGATCTATTAGGATAGCTGGATAATAGTAAAAGGCAAGGAAAAGGAGGGTATGGAAAAGGGATTGCCTGAAAGGGGGAGCACCGTGGTGTAACATGTACGGAAGGCATCTGGGCTAGACGGAGCACATCAGGTGAAGCACTTGCAAGGCTCAGTGAAGGATCTTGCTTTTTAAATTCAGATAGCTTTACAGGACTAGCCAATTTTAGTGTTTTTAAAGCTTTTTCCATAGTTGGGGTAAAGCGAAACTGATAGAGGATCTACTGTACCAAAGTTGGATGTAACCTTAGGTACAGCTAAAGAGATGTAGGAATAACTTCTCAGGGCATATTTACCCAAGGCACAGAGGGGCAAGCAATCAGAGATATATTCAGGTAACATCTTGGTAATTGCTCTGTATGTCTGTAGAGCAGTGTTCCTTTGCCTCCTTAATGTAAGGGATGGCCAACTCACTAGAGAATACAGAGCGCAGTGATGTGTAGTGTATGTTGCACCAGAAATTAAGCATAATGCACTGCTACAGAATTATACAAAATAAAAAACTGTAGCAACTCTGTTAGACTTTTGTCTTCTGAAAACAATAATTTACAAAGATCATGTGGCCTGTAACGTTTTCCACCCATGTTTATAGTTCTCAACTGTCCCTGATTTTGCCTCAGAAATGTCCCTCTGTCCCTCCTACAGTACATTTTGCATTTCTCTTACAGAAGGGTATGGAATGGATTTGCAGACTAAAATAATGCCAGATATTTTCAGTGCTTATCAAATAATTGCAATGATTAATGTTACCAACATGCTCACTCATGGAACAGAGTGACTTGATTCCACAAATGTTTTGGGGAAAAATGTTTTCACATGCAGGGATATGAGAGTATGGAATTTGCTGCCTGTCTAGGAACAAACAGATATTCAAGACTATATATTACTGTAGAGCACTTTGTTAGCAGTCAGGCTTGTAGGCATGAACTACCTCTTGCTATGCGGCTAATGCCAGATCTGAACTTGGAAGGGGTAGAGGTGGGCTCTGCAGCCACACAACCACCCTCAGCTAATGTACAGGATGTCAGACACTTGTTTTGCTAAAAAAAGATATAGAAACCATGCTTCACTAATTTATCACTCAATCTTCAGCATAGATAGAATAAATGAACACTTAAGTAGGCTAGGAACTGCAGCAATGTCTAGCTAGTGCCCTCTCAAATAACTGACTATTTGAATTCAGCATACTGTAGGTCCCCTCTTCAACCCAGGTTGCCATCAAGGCAGTGCAATGTACTTCATCTGAACTGTTGAATGCTGCACACTATGCAAAGGGTGTGACAATATTTGAAACAACCTACAGTATATCTGCTTTATGAGCAGATGTATTTTTTTAAATTGTCTGTATAGATTCAAATGAGCAAGGGTTGTATGTTTCAGTGTACAGTGTGAGACAGTTGCCCATTGAGTTAACATTTTATCTCCCACCCCAAAACCACACCCTTAAAAGAGATACTATACTAAAAAAAGTACTAAATCTACTTGCCTAGCTGAATCGAACTACTCCTGCTCCACCTTCCAGACTAACATTAATAACCCCTCCAAATTCTAGAAGGTTATTCACTCTCTTTTCTCCCCACCTTCCTCCCCTCCCACCCCTCTCCTCAATATAAACCACACTGTAGTTGCTGATCAACTTGGAGTTGTCAATGAATTTACCTCCTACTTCACCTCCTGTGCTTCTGCTCTGCTATCCTCCCTACTGCCCCCTCTATCTCCAGCCTCCTACCCTCCCTCCTTCCCTCTTCATCTACTTCTTTCTCCTTCTCAAAAATCTCCCCCTCTGCTACCTTGGATGCCCTGCATGCACTCAATCCTTCTAAAGGTAGTTCACCTGATGGACTAGACCCTAAGCTAGTTTACCTATCAGCTTCTGCAATTGCTGCTCCTTTATCAGCTCTTCTTAAACTCACCTTCACTATAGCAACTATCCCATCAGTCTGGAAACATGACACTGTTCTCCCACTGCCCAAGGATGACAATCCTATTCCTACCATGCCAGCTAATTATCATGCTATATCTCTCCTTCCTACCCTTGCAAACCTTCAGGAACACCTGGTCCTTTCTCAACTATCATCCTTCCTTTCTGACTCTAACTTCTTCACTCAGTTCCAATTTGAGTTCTGAAAGAACCATTCTACTACTATCTCCCTGATTAGGTTCATGGATTCTATCCTCTCAGTGATTGAAATGGCCAAATCACATCAGCCATCTTTTTCAACCTTGCTTATGCTTTCAGCACCATCTCCCACCCCTTTCTATTAACTTCCCTCTCCTCAGCTGGCTTAATTGCCTGTGCATTAAACTGGTTCAGTGCCTACCTAGTAGGAAGGACTCAGTGAGTTAGAATAGCTGACTCCATCACCCCCTTTTCCCCATCAACACTGGCATACCTCAGGGATCCATACTGGGCCCTATTCTGTTCTCCATATTATTGAATGACCTTCCTTCAGTCTGCTCCTCCACCTCTATCAACATGTATGCAAACAATTCCATCCTCTTCTGCTTAGGCCAGTCCTCTGTTGATGTTGAAGCCAGACTTCAGCATAACTTCTATAAAGTTCAGCACTGGTTTTCCTCCCATAAACTCTCTCTTAATGCCAAGAAGACAGTCTCAATGACCTTCAGCACTAGGCAGAGTCTCTCTAGTCTCCCCACCTTGCCCTCCTTTCGCACCCTTGATGGAACAGTTCTTGAGTATACTTCATCCTTTAAATATAAATCAATTCATTTATTTTTTCAGTCTTTAAAAATGATTATCACAAAATACACACATTCATAAAACTAACAAGAAAATATTAAAGACAAGAAGAACTAAGGTTTACATACAATACTTGTACAAAAGGACAAAAAGACAATATGACATTGCAGTAAATGCTAAAGTGCCACAGGTCAGTGCAAAATAGAACTTAGAACAAGAAAAAATGTACCTACAATAATTGTGTAAAACTAATAGTATGACATCACAATGGATACTACGGTCCTACTCGCCAATGCAAAATAAAGCCTAGAGACTGGCTACTATTTTCTCCTTATTTTCTATTTAGATTAACATATTTCCCCACAGTATGTATTATAAGGGAATTCTCAGTGGAGAGGAACACCCAAATTAGCTTTGTTTCACTAGTCATAGAAATACCAGATATCATTGGGAGAAGCTTCTTGTTTCTAATTTTAGTATATCACGTACACCTCAAAAAAACATGAGCCAAATCTTCTCTTTCTCTCTGTTCACAACATCAAAATGTATCCTTAGGATCCCTAGATTTCTTATATAGGGCATTTTATACATTCAATTCAAACAATTCTAACCTAAATCTTGTATATGTCTTATGAATATCAGGATCTTCCAGAGTTTCAAGATAAAATCTGTAGGCATGTGTATCTACGCTATGTGTATACCATTTAGAATAATTAGATGCAGCAATGTAAGCTATATCCAGGTCTCTATAGTATTGTAATATTTTTTTTTCTTCATGAAAGATCTATATTGTTCACTAATGACCACATTTTGTTGTCTGTATGACACAAGAAAACAGAGCAAGTATTTGTCCAGGAGTCTGTACAAGTGTTTAAGCCAAGATGACTGTTTAGAACTTCTAGACACCCAGACCTCTTTCTCTAATAAGCACATTTATACCCATCTTTCATTGGGTAGTCTTAGCACTCTTATCCAGTAATTAATTATCCTTGAGTTGGACAGAGCTTGCAATCTGGGAATGCCCAGTTCTGCTCTTACAAAAGAGATAGGGATTGATTTTTGGCAACCCATTACATTCCGCAATAAATTTAGTGGCAGGTTTTTCTAAATGATCAATGGGAATAAGTCCCCAAATTTCTGTCCATAAAGGTATTGGGCATTAAACTTTGCCTGCAGGGCATATACAAGAGGTATGAGGGAATACCCTCCATAGGCATGATTAAATTTTGCCGAAGCCCCAATGGTTCTGTTAATTTTGATAGGTATATGACTTCATCTTTTAGGTACTTGGGGGTTCAGCTTGACCAAACTCTCAACTTCTCCAGACATATGGATGCCATCCTGAAGAAACTGCTCCCCAAGCTTAGGAGCCTCTACAGGAACCATAGCTGCCTCCAGCTGCCGGCTATAAGTGAGTTTGTCCAGAAGATGATCCTACCTATTTTTGACTACTGTGATGTAGTCTACAGTGCCATTCCCAAATCTTCCTTTCTCCGGTTGAACACCCTTTTTATCTCCTTTTGTTGCTTTGCTCTTGATTCACCATCCTCTACCCATGACTGTAATCTCTACCACTCTTTGGCATTCTCCTCATTAGAAAATTGCTGCCACCTCCATTGAGCCAAATTTGTGTCAACATTTTGGTTTGGAACTCTACCCCCTTACCTTACCTCCCTTCTATCCTCCCCCTCCCTAACTCCCCCAGCTCATTCCCTTAGATCTTATGACCATCATTTAATGGAAGCACCATGTTGTACTACCACTACAGGTCAGTTGACCTTCTCACATCACCTCCCTAAACTTTGGAATGTCCTTCCCCCACAAATTCTCCATTCTTCATCCCCCTACTCCATTACCCTGGCCCTCCAGAACTTCCTTGCTCCTAATTCTAACTGCAATTCAGCTCCTCCCTTCCCTTACTCCACAGTATGTTCTCCTTCTGTCAGTCTCTTTACTGATATAGTTTTACTTAAATGTTTGCATTTATTGTTTCTGCAAGTTGGAAATCACCAAATTTCATGACAGTACTTATCCTGTACTGTTAATTCTTAGTACCATGTCTGTGTTTACTTGTTCACCTTGAATTTAGTACTGGTTCTGTTCATTGTTTATATGCTATGTTCTCCCTGTACCATCTCCCCCAGGACACACTGTGAGATAAGCAACTTGTTTTTCAGTGTGCCCTTCCAGGTGAAACATTTTAATAAATAAATAAATAAAATTTTGATGGATTTTATGGTGGAAAATTTGCCAGCTTCTGAGTCTAAAAACATCCACCTCCCAAGTTCCCTTCTCAAACTGAGAAATTGTCACTTGTTTTGTCTCTTTGCATCTCTCGGCATAAAGCCTAACCTGATGATAGTCACCCCATGTAAGGTAAAGTCTGTAGTTGAGTATCTTCAGCAACAACCTAGTTCCACCCCTTCTGAGCACAGACTCATTTTGCAAAACTCACTTGAGTAGAATCACTTTATGTTAGGAGATGCGGTGGGATGGGGTGGGGGGTGGAGATACTCAAGTACAGGCTTTACATTGAATGGGGGTGATTATCAGCTACTTAGACATCACAATGAGGCAGGTGCATAATATAAATATTTTTACCAGTAAATTACACCACTGAGATTCCCATTTACAAGGTGGTCCTGGAGGGACATCACAAGATTATACAAAAACACATCAGTCTACCAAGGGATTCTGACAAAATTAAAACAATGTGTGTTCTGCAGAAATCCACTAAAATCGCTGTAGCCAAAGTTAAGCTATCATACTTCTTGAACTGAAAGAACAAATAAAATTCTTTATTTTAAAAGATGATGTCTATCACAATCTCTCATAGTATAGTACCTCTGTGCTCAAGAGAGACAGCAGAGAAGAATTTATTGAAAGTCAGAATTAATGAAGGGCACAAGTATGCAGCTGCATGAAGTAGGACAACCAAGACCAATGGCAACAGTGATAAAAATATCAGGCAGAATGCTAACCGAATAACAATCAAGTTTTCCAACAAAAAAACAAATAACTCCGTTAGTTATGACTGCTTTTATAATTGCATGCAGACCATGGTACCTATTGTGTGTGAGAGATACAGTAACTGTAAGGTTTGATTAAGAACTCTGTGACAGATAAACTGGCTGGGGCTATGAAGTAAGAGTAAAATAAAAAAAAAATACAATAAATTTCAAATGGAAGTTTTTTTTTTGTTCTTTCACAGATGCCAATTATGTGGAGACCTTGACTTGAGCAAGAAGGAGAAGGTGCTGAATGGGCTATGGCAATCCTGGAAAGACTGGGACCACTGTAGGCAGGAGGGAATTATAGAATACATGATTTTCATAGTGTGTGTGTGTGTGTGTGTGAGCATGCGCACAGACGTGCATGTCCTTGACTCAGCATCTAATCTCCTTTTGTGTCAAGAAGTTCCAAATCAGTTTTATGTACTATATATAGACTGTTTCAAAACACTATTAAATTACAAACTTCTGAAAATAAAAACTAAATGATAAGCACATAACAGGATGTAAATGCCTGCTTCTCATTCCTTACTGAGGAACTGTAGGTTATGATGCCATAGATGTATCTGACTTCCTCATTACCTTCTTCATGTGTTTACTGGTCACATGCAGACCAGCAGCACAGTGAGTCATCACACCTCCTTACGTAGTTATGATCCAGCTAAGAATGCTGTGTCAGGGCACTTCAGACTAAGAAGGTAACAAATCAGAAAAACTACATAAAATAGAAAGAAAACTCATACAACAATAGTGAAAATAAGTTTATTAGCAACATGCTATCACTTCTGAATAAAAGCTCCACTTATTACTGTTTCCTGTCCTCTTTAAGCTCTTCATCTGCCACCATTATACAAAAAATTACAGGGGCCAACCGGTTTCACAACAAAACATATCACTGTGCTATTTTAAAAATCTTCAGATTGCAGGTTGATGCTATTTCCCCTGTCCCCCAATATCTACCCTCCCTTAACATCAGCTGCTCACCTTATTCAATCAGCCTGAATGATTGAATGATTATTTGTGACAGAACCCTATTATGGCAGTAACCAGTTAATTACTTTTCTTGATGTTACTAAAATAAAATAGATTTAAAGCATTCAGCAGACACAAATACAACATCCTTGGCCACCAGGGGAAATGAATTCACCAGCCCACACCAAGTGGATTCTCACACACTGGTCAGTAAGACCTCACTCCAGCAATGAGGTCAGAAACTGTTATCAGAAGCCAGGATTCAGCAAAAAATCACGGAGTAGGCAAAAAGCACAGGGACATGATAAAGTGGTGTAAACAACAGGAAACAATAAAAAATACAACTAGAAACAAACATGTTCTTTACAAACAATTCAATGTATTGCTCTGCTGCAGGAAACACCTGTAAACAAAGGAAAAAACAATAACATGTTTGCCATTGATCTTTAAAGAACAATGGCAAATATTTTTTTTCAGGTGTTTGTGATGGCAGAACCATAAATTAGCTGTATTGAAACTAAATACAATGTGTATCGTGTTGTTGTTTTTTTTTATTTACTCATGCTGACTGTTGTAGCCTCTGTAATCGGCATTCTTTCTGCCTGTGCTTTCTGAGATTTTTTGGTGAGTCATTGCAGACAAAGTTAGTTTTTCATGTCATTGCAGGAGTGACCTTGATCAACTCTGCATGTGAAAAGACTGTTCTGCCTGTGTGGTATCTCTCTTTCTCCAGCAGTTGATGTTTTTTTTTTTTCTCTATTGGTGCACTCCAACTGCATTCACATTTTTTTTAATTCAATTTAACATGCAAGTTAATAATGATATTCTATTTTTGTGCTGATTTTTTTATTAGTCATTGGTTTGATCTGATGTTGTGCTATTGTGGCTATGCTTAATTAAAAAATGAGATGACATCTACTAAAAGCTGTACCATCAGAAATTGTGTGTTCAGCAGCTCTGTAGCTCTACTTGATTTCGTTGGGTTTATACAGTAAATGATAGGTTTCACAGTTGTCTTTTATCTACAAATTCATATTGCAATTTCTATGGCGATGCCCCCCCCATTTTACACCAACACATACTCACACAGCTTGGTATCGTATTTGGATATCATTACAGCCCCAGCATACAGAAGCCCAATCTCACACTACAGGTATAGGGAAAATATTAAATATTGCATTCTCCCTTACAAGCGTCCAGATATGATATCAAGCTGTGTAAGTGTTTGTTGGTGTAAAATGGGGTGTGGGAGGGGCAGTAAGCATCACATTAAATTAGCATTCAAACAGGTGGCATCTTGGCCACATCAGTAACATCCTTAAAATGGCTGTAAATGACATACAGTAGCATTATTGGCTGCACCTTGAACTTGCTTACAATGATCAGCTACTGTTACTCACAAATCAGAAGATTTGGAGCATGGCATCATTACAAAAAGCTACAAATAGTTGAGAGATGAATGTTTGCATTCAGTGAAGGTGGAGTGTGTGAAAGTGTGTGTGTGTGGGGGGGGTGCAGTTCAAAGTAACGAAGTCTATTCATATAGAAACTGCAATATGAATTTTTAGATAAAAGACAGCTGAGAAACCCATCGTTTAGAAACACCGCCAAAGTAAGTAGAGCTACAGCACTGCTGGCCACACACTTTCTGACTAGCTCTCCGGTACATCTTTTAGTTTTATTTTTGCTTAATTAAACATACAGTAGCCACAATAACACACCATCAGATCAAACCAATGATTAATCAAAAAAATCAACACAGCAAATCATGACTAACAAAATTAGTATATGCTCACTTGTGTTTGTTATGGGACATTGATTTATTTTGTTCTTGACTTGTTTGTTTGTTCTTTCTGGTGAGTGGGTGAGTAAGATTGTTTTTCACAAAGGCAGAATATACTTATCTGTGAAGATGACAATCAGCTGTCTGCCAATTAAATATGATACTTACTCAGAAAAAACAGTGAACACATTTAAGTTAAAAAAGGAGCATTTCAAAGCCCCAGCTTGGTGGGATTTTCTATTGTATCTGATTATATGTACTCTGTTCCCTCACCATACTGTACAGGCAGTGTTTGATTTTATCGCTGATCATTTAACAGGAGCTCAGTTTTATTTTAAATTTTCTGTTACTGCAGCACGAGCCCACATTTGTCAGCAAATGCTCACAGCTAGTTACACAACCATAGGTTACTCCTGATATTTTGTCAGAATACTGCTGTCAACGGTAGCTGGAAAAAAGATTGCATAGTCATATTTACTCTTGTTTGGTGTGTATTTGTGAAGTATAGGGTTCTAAACTGATTATTTTATATGTCAATATATGTGTGCTTATGGTTTAGGTATGCAACTGTTCTTGTTTTTTTTTTTTGTGTTGATATGGGAATACATTTTTAAGCTCCCGAAGTGAATGCCATTATTGAAACAGCAGTATTTGCTGTGGATTTAGTTTCTCTCTCTCTCTCCCTCTCTCTCTCTCTCTCTCTTCATGATGCAAGGTATCCTGTTTTGTGTGTTTTGTTTATTGTAACATCTTCCATGTTCTGGCTATTTATTGATTTTCTGTCACTATGTTGTTGCATTATATGTGTGAATTTCATTTTAATGTACTCTATGTCATTTGGAAGCAGATACAAAAAAATGAAACCAATTTTATTAACAGTCAATTCTATCATTCACGGAGGTAACAGAGAGGAATTTGCAGAGCTAACAGGCACACAAGTTGTGGTGGCAGAAAAATTATGATAATTTCTGAAACTGGACTGAGTACTTGTCAAAAAAAATGAAAAGGGCTTCATAAATCTTCCAGCAATAGCAATGACAGTTTCCAACAATTACTGTGCACCACCTGCTGGTGCACAGGTACATACAATGGAGCAATAAAAAATTTGGCACTTCAGGGACTCAGATAATATACTGTTACCACTGTGTGAAGTTACAATGTATTACACTTAGAGGCTACAGATACTCCACCACAGAATTACAACAGGCACCATACTGACCGATACTGAGTGGGATGACGAATGGTGCAGTGCAGTACCAACCAGCATACCTCAGTACCATTCAGCTTATCTATAGCAGCCACTGTACATAGCCACTCCCCCCCACACACACACCCCTTTCTTTCCCTTGCAGTCTCGCCTGAAGAGAGTGTATCCAGGAATAGCAATGTCCCACATGTGGTTCTCCATGAAACAAGTCTCCATGATAATGATCCAATCAAGGTGGGCCTCAGCCATAATAGCAGTGAGATCTGGGATTTTGTTTGGAAGGCTATGAGCATTACTGCACATTGCCTTCCATCCCTGTTTAGTCCCACTTGCTGCATGATTACTCTGTTTACATTTTGTGTCCTTAGTGCACTTTCCTGTTCTAGTATGTTTGGAACATCAGTATCAAATTCCCCAACCCTTGTCACATGTGATGGTTATGATGTAGCATCCTAGTGATGTTGATGTGTTTGATGATGGAGGAGGGGTATCAGCTGGTCCATAAGACTTGATAGTTGTTGGTGCCTCTTCCACTCCTTCTAGTGTAAATGACTAATAAAGATGTCAAATTTTTGCCTGAGCGCACATGTCCACTCCTTTGTAAGGTTCAGGCCATTGAACTTAAGCAACTCTCTTTTCCAGAAGTTCTGCCAGTTCCTAATGTAGCCATGCTCCATATCTTGACACCAGTTTTGAAGCCAGGTATTAAGAATGCAGGTGTCTCCTTCTCTGATCTTCTGTCTGCTGGTGCCCCTTTCCCACACAGGCAGAATCTCTGAGAAGGAGATGCTGGTCAAAAAAGAAGCTTGTTTTTTGCTGAGTTTTGTTAGATTTTCCTAAGTCTTCTCCACAGACCAACAAGCTAGGCCATTTTTGGGCCTGGCAGTATAGTCTAGAGGTTAAAGTAACAAGCTGTAAATGAGCTTGGCACTTCCAGCAGACCTGCGTTTGATTCCCACAACATCCTCTTATGTGCTGTGTGACTCTGAACAAGTCACTTAACCTCCCCAGTGCTCCCTGGTTGCCCCTGAAAACAGGCACTTGTGCCTAGTGGGTCTCACCCTTTTAGCAAACACTAACATAACAAATACACAAATAAAATAAATGTGTGTGTCCTGCTTAGTGTTGTACAAGGTGCCCTTGATGCAGTCTCTGTCCCTCCATGCTGATGTTCCTGTGAGGCATTCTACCACAATCTTGCATCAGCCACTTTGGGAGATGTGAGAGTCTACTCCACATATCATAGACTCTCTTATTATTAGTACATGCTTTTTTATTGTTTTTGGTGACCTCTGATTTGGTTAGCATCTCCATTCAATGTTTGTGGACCACTTCCACTAGATTGCCTGCCTCAGCAGTAGCTATGGATGCTAGTGTGGAGAAACTGACCTGTGAATTGGTCTTACAGTCACCATGGCACTGCTCTTAAGCTTAGCTTTGCTGTTTCTAACCAACTGCCATACCCCTAGTGTGCTAGTTATCTAGGGGAGTGGTGTTGTTAGTAGGTGGGCTCACATTCTCGGGGGGGGGGTTGTTGGATTTGTGATTTGTTATAACTTATACCTGAGGGCTTACTTACAATTATAAAATTATCAATCAAAGTTCTTGTAGAGAGTTATAAAATTATGACCAAAATCCAATTTATTTCACAGGGGTTCAGAACAGAAAGACACAGACATATAACATGGTATATTCAGTTCCCTGAACCATCATATTACTAACCCATTAGAACACAGAATACACATGCATTTCAAATGTGCATTTTAAGATTGTATCCTGTTACCTTTGGCTAACTGCTATACAAAGTGTAATGATCTCATACTCACACTGATAGCAGGATCACACAGAGGGAAGGTTGGTATGTCACTGCTAGCATGAACTGCGCAACAAAATGGGTAAGGCCTAGCCTCTTTATATATATTATTTTACCACACAGGCTTTTGCTGACTCCACAAAAAATGTATATGTCTGACTGTTATGGAATGACCTCATAAATAGCTTATGTAGTAACTTCCTTGTTTGGTAAAGAAAAATAACTTTAAGGTGATGTACCCGCAGTCTGTGCAAACAAGATAATTTTGTTAGCCCATCTTTAATGAAGTAGCCACAATTTAGCTAACAGCCTTGTCAGCTAAATTTGAGATAACAGCCACGAGGCTGTGTGACCAGTCTGAGTTCCCATACCATTATTTCCTGAGTATGAGGTAAACATATATCTAGGTTTCGTATAGCACTCATTCCTGTCATATTCTTTTCCGCCAAAGTCTTATGGTTATATAAATATAGTATTTTTCTCCTAATTCTTGGCTATCCATTTTAACCCTTTAGTGATGCAAGCTAAGGTGTGCTTATTAGTATGAGTTATGCTTTAAAATGAAGGTCTAATAAGTTCTAAGTGAATATATTTATTTAATGAACCATCATGCATATGTCTATCTATGACCTATAATAAAAATGTATCATGCATAGGATGTTGTTTTACCTGTCTCAGTGTTTTACTGAGCTCATAGGACCTAATGATATCAAAATCCCATCATATAATGGGCTTATGGGAATAATAATGCACCTACCACAGTACATCATAGGTGTACTGTGTTTATTTAATCTAATAAAGAAATACAAACCCTGCCTGCCTCAGCATTTATGATCATGCAGAGTTTATGGAGTCTAAAAAGCTATCACAGCATTAGTTGTGCTTTATTAATCTGATTGATGATATGCACACACACACACACTAATGATGACCTCCAACCCAATACTGGCCACTTCAAGACAGCTGCTATTTTATTGCAGGTGTCTCACGTTATGTAAGGGGCTACTTACAGTACATTGGAGCTTGTATATTGATTTGGGACATGGTAGACTTAAACCGTTGGTACATACAGCAACTGTAAACAGTCAAAATGAATTGTAAACACAGAAATAGACAGAAAATAACCAGTATAGTAGGATGCTGAACATAAGTCTTTATAAAAGGCCACCAGTCAAAAGTCAGTAAAGCGTAAATGTTCTTAGTGATGTCATCATTGTCCATTTGAAAAGGAAGCAATTCTTCAGTGTTTCGACCCAACAAAGTTCATATCTCTGCCATTAATGTAGGAATCTTGATCATCCTCAGTGGTATGGCACTGTGAATATCTTCCAGGTAGACCAATTCAGCCTGAATGGTAGTCACATTTGGAAACACAGGCACAGGCTGAATGACATAGCCATTAACAGTAGCAGTGAAATTAGACTAAAAACAGAAGCTGGAAGACCAAACAGTTCAATCATTTCTGAATCCATATGCCATACAATCTGTAATTGAAGTGACACAGTAATGTCCATCTCCAGCATAAGTAACTCAAATGTGCATATTATTTGTCTAGAGTTCAGTATGCAAGTGAACATTTTTAGCTTGATTAGAAATGCCAAAAGGGGATCTTGTCCCAAGTCCAATGTCGCACCTGCAATGGTAAATATCTTGTAATTCAGTATAACAAGACAGGTCTGGCTCAACCCACTCCTCATGTACCTGTGTAAGAAAGGCAAGAGCAGGCACAAGCTGTGAATGATATGGACTTTGTACTCCACCCAGATTAACCACCTTTGTCAAACTCAAAACAAACATTTTACATGGTATAATTGGTATTTGCAATACAATAGGAACCACAGATGAAGTATGATTAAACACACATCCATGTCCAGCAAAGTACACTTTAATTAGTTTTCTGAGCAGACACTCATTAGCATTAGTGTAATTAGCTTTGTGTAAAAACTTCTGTAGCATAGTGTTCTTTATAAAAGCAGGAATTCTACCTGCCTCAATATCTCTAAAGCTATCTTGCAATCTATTAAGGATAGATGCACCGCAGACCTCACAAACCTCATTTTTCTTGTTTCGTGCATATCATCAGCCTCCACATTACTAATTGTGTCCAATTTTGCAGGATCAGAAAATCATGCAATATTTCTTTCATGTTACCTAGAGTTTTATAATGCTTTCCTGAAAGTCCCTGTCTAATGTGTACTTCCTTATCTAATAGTCCCCCTTTGAGCATATTTAGTTAATCTGATGCTCTTGTACTGTTTCTAGATCCGTAGTGTTCCACCCCCCCACAGCTGAGCCTAGTGTACCAGTAATGTCTCCCCATGCACTTCTTTTTTCCTCTTTTAAGACCTTTGCCCAGCTTTGGTGGAAGAAGTGGAGGCACTACTCGAATATTTCCATTTCTAAAATTAATCCACATATCATTAATAAAAAAACATTGCATAAATGGATTAAATGCTGAGGGCAAATATCTGTTGGCTACTCAATACTTGATAAATTCAACAAAACAGAAACAGAGACATAGTTAACATTGTTATATACTGGTTTGTCAATTCTTTGAAACACATATCCATTGTCTGACATAGGTTTTACAGCATGTCTAGAAGGATATTTATTAACCTCTGGTTTCGGCAATGGTGTTTTAGTATTGCCAGTGGTTGGCATAGATGTGGAGAAATGTAATATAATTTGTGGTGCAGGACCCAAATACTCAGAATAAAACCCATACATAGACTCATATTTCAATTTAATTCTGTTGCCTACTAACACACATGAATACTTCCCTTCTGCCCTCATCCCTATGGAGGGTGTACTAGTACTTAGAAGGAGTTCAAATTCAGATGGTCTCCCATAATTATGTTTTTGTGCCCAACTCCACCATTTACCCATGATATCTTGGCCATCTATTGAGGCTTTTATAGCCTGAGAACCAAACAGTGTCAACTTATCATAATGCCCATTAGGATTTGTAGTGGGATGCATGACATGACATGTTACCAGATTTAACCCCTCAGTACTCCATTTACACAGCCTGAGTTCTCTATCAGTGTGAGGTACAGCCCCAGTACCCAAACAGTGCAAGTGGAGTTATTTACCCAATGTCATTAAGCATTTGGACTAATCAAATGTGTTTATATTGGTACTGTACTGTACAACCCCACCCCCTTTTTCACAGGTTGCTGGAAAAGATGGCAGATCCACAAATCCACCAGATATTAAGTAGCTTTCAGTCTCTTCAGCATGGCTTGGGGTCAGGAAACATCCTACAACAGAGAGGCTGAAAAACAAAACTCAAAATCTGTTAGCCACAAAACTTTTTCAATTGCATCAAATGAAAATACTTGTGTACTGGCTTTCTACCTTCCTGTAGTTGTATAAAGTACACAGTTGGACTGACCCTAAGAACTAGAGGATATGGACCTTTCCATGCAGCTGCAGGAAATGGCCCTTCTCAGGTAGGATTTTGATCATTACTTTGTCTCCTACTTCCAGCTGTTGACTACTGGCTTTGTCATCAAAATATGCTTTTACCTTTTTCTTGTGCTCACCCATATTTACTGCATGCTGCTTGTGTACCTGCTTCAGTTTTTGCAGCAAGGTTTGCACAAAGTTTTCAGTTTTCACCCTCTGCTCCATCTCTTATGGTATTGGAGCAAACAAAGCTTGCTCAGGCAGTTGCATTTGTTTGCCTCTCATGATTTCATATGGTGAGATACCTGTGATTTTGTTTGGCTTTACTCTCAACATCATCACAATTAAAGGTAACTGTTCATCCCAATCCTTACCAGAGTCTTTTATCATTTTCCTCATGCTGTTTTTCAATGTCCTATTGGTTCTTTCAACTTGGAATGAGGACTGGGGGTGATATGGGATATAAAACTTCTGATCAGTGCCCACTGCTTGCATGGCCTGTTGCATTACTTTTCCTTTAAAATGTGGCCCCTGATCAGAATCAATTAAGATTGGCATGCCCCATTTGGAAAACACTTGTTCTACTAACACTTTTTCAGTAGCTTGAGCTGTCATACTATGCATTGAAAAGGCTTCAATCCATTTGGAAAATGGTTCAGTAATAACTAACCAGAAATGTGCCCCCTAGATTTTCTAGGCAGGCCCTCAGTTTAATCAATTTGAATTTGTTCCAATAGATCTTTAATGTTAGGCAAGGCCAACTGGCCTCACTTTACTTTCCTTGTGGGATTGTGAAAAGCACATTAAATACAATTTGAACAGTAGTGTGACATCATTTTAACACCAAACAGTAGTAAATGTTGCAGGGTGGAGGGAGCATCACCATGACCTCTGGTATCATGTGCTATATACAACAGTTCTTTTCACACCCCGTGCAGAACAATCCACAATGGGTGGGGTGCATCAGGTCCTAGCTAGACTAAAAGTCCAGACAAGTCCTGAACAGTGCCTCCATCCATCATGCAGTTTAATAAATCATGCAGTGCAGTGTCAGATTTCAGCAGCTGAATAAAATCAGGCTCCTTTTGCATGCTTAACTTCTGCTACCATCTCAAAATTGGGGGATGGGAGGAGGTTCCCACAGAAGGGACCCCTTCCTTGACTGTTTGCTTAGCAAGAGAATCAGCCATTGCATTGTGTTCTGAAACTGACCTCCTTCTCTATGTGCTTTGACCCTTAATCATTTCAATTTTACATTTTCAGATTTCATTGTTCACCTGTTTCCATAGTGCAGCTAAACAGTAGCATAATGCAAAAGTTTACCATCTAATGTAACAAAGCCATGAGTTTTCCACACTGGCAAGTATGTAGTGAGGGCTAAGCAGACCCAATGGGAATCTGTACACACAATTCTTAAAGGCATCTCTGTTGAAATTTGCAAAGCACAAGTGACTGCTGCTAGCTCAGCAAATTGAGCTGACTGAATTTACAAGTGTAGACCAGTGGAGGCATAGCATTAGTAGGATCGAATACTGCAGAAGCAGTTCTGGGTTTCCCCTCTACATACATGGATGAACCATCCACGTACACAATAAGAGATGTGGGAACCACACCCTGCTCATTATGGCTAGTAAGAGAGCCTTCCAGGAATGGGGAGGGGGAATGCTGAACCATGGCTGAATATGGGCATGCATGAGGAATCCTATCCAACAACAAGCCATTGGCTAACAGTGAATCCTCCTTTAACTGCTGGACCTCAATGTCCATGCTGTGCAGTAGTAGAGTCCATTGGGCTAGTCTAGTTAGACACCGCCCCATTCTTGATGCAAGAAGACAGCAAGCACTTGAGTGATCTATGTGCTGAAAATAAAACAATTTTACTTCCTCCCACAATATATCTGAGGGTTTTAACTGCCCAAAACACAGCCAACAGATATTTTTTACAAGGGGAAAATCTCTTTTCAACTTCAGTCATTACTTTAGAAATGTAAGCAATTGGTCTTTCTTTCTTTCTTTCTTTCTTTCGCATAACATGCTTGTGCATGTACAACAAACAATGAAACACTTCTAATAGCGGTATGTAAATGAAATAGCTTGATGTAATCTGGAGTGTCTAGTGCAGCTGCTTTAGCCAAAGCACTTTTTAACATTGCCACAGCATGAGTGTGTTCTTCTGTCCACAACCAAACTGTGTATTTCTTAAGCAGCCTGTACAATGGAGCTGCAGTTTCTGCATAATCTGGAATGAAATCTCTGCAGAAACCTGCCATGCCTAGTAGAGAATGCAGAGGTCCTTCACTAGTGGGGAGGGGCAATGACAGAATAGTTTGAACCTTCGCTTGGTCAGGAGATTTACATTCCTGACTTAAAGTAAGCACCAAAAACTTCACAGAATCTTGACACAACTTAATTTAGTTGGGTTTACGTTTAAATCAAATTATAACAGCTTTTGCAGCAACAACAAATGCAAATGCCCTTCTCTCACTACTATGTGCAATAATATATCATCAATGTTTTGAACAAAACGTTGCTGAAAAGGCAAATCTGACAACCCTGTTCATGTTGCATGAAAAATAGCAAGTGAATTATGGTACCCTTGAGGCAACCTCTGAAATGTGAGCTGAACACCTTGAAATATAAATGCAAACAGGTACTAACATTTGGGGTGTAGTGGCAGTGACCGAAAAACCATTTGAGATGTCTATTACTGAAAACCACTTATATTGAGAAACAACTTTGGTCATCATCTCCGGGTATTATGCAACAGCTGGAGCCATAGGTGGAATACATTTGTTTAACTGCCTATAATCTATAGTCAATCTCCAAGTACTGTCTACTTTTCTCACTGGCCAAATGGGAGAGTTTGTAATCGAAAAGCATTTTATAATTATGCCCTGTTCTGTTAGGCTAGCTATCACTTTTGCAACTGACTCTATGGCTTCCCTAGGAAAGGGATATTATCTCTGGGCTACTGGCTTTTTTCCTCTAATCATAATCTCAGTTTGCATATGTCACAGTCATGTTTGTGTGTAGCAAAGACATTATCTACTTGCTTACACGCTGCCTGTACATCTGCAGGTAAATTTAACATTTCCATGAAACATGCTCTATGCCCTTTATAGCATGCACTGTGTGGTCCATCGGTATCACTGGCACAATACTTGCTCCCGTCTTGCAAAAATTGCAAGTTAGCTAAATCTAAGATAATTCCATTCCCAATCATCCAGTCACTGCCCACAAGAGTACCTGGTGTGTCTAAGTGTACAAATGTAATTGGAACCTGCCAAGTTCCAATTGCAACATAAATAGGTTTTGTCAGTGGTGCATTGCTTTTTGCACCAAAACCCCCAGAATGTTCACTGTGTGAGCTGATTATCCACCTTAAACCATGTTCCCAATACTGAAATTGACACACCCATATCTAAAGTAATTGTTGTATTTTGAACACCCTAAATATGAGCCATAACCTGGAGATGCCCCCATCGGTCTAGTTTAATTGGGCAGACAGTTGTTACAGATGGGATGAGGGCTCAGTGTTTCTAGTGGATGTGTAAGAGTGTGTGTCCAACAGCTGTGGTATGCAGAGGATTATTTTCTTCCTGCAACCTTTGTATTTGTGCTTGTGGCTCCTGGGTGGTGGGATCCAAACTTATATCCAGGTCTCCAGGTTGTTGATCCCTTACTTGCCAGTCCTAGCCATCCTGGTAGTTACTACCTCTGTCTTTCCAATCTCTCCAATCTCCTTGGTAACTCCTATTGCTTCTAAAAGGTCTGTTTCTGTTACCTCTATACCTACCTCTACTCCTATATCTGTTTTGCCTGTTGTAGTTGTGATGGGAGGGTTGCTCATCCTGTCCGCCACGTTCAACTTGAAATTCTTTGTTTTCATGGACTTGTTTAGGTTTACATTTGCCATCTATGTTATCCTGCACAAAATAATCATGTTGTGCTTTAGCAACTTTATCATCCATAGGCATCTCGCAGTTATTACCATTCTCACAATTTCTCTTATATGGGCAACAGACCCTCCAAATACAGGTGATGGTATGATAAGTCTATACTGTTAGGGTGATTGGACAATGCTTGATAAGCTTTCCATGCCCGTGCATCAAACTCCCTAGGGGTTTCATTCTGATACTCCCTCAATTTACCTAAAATACCAGTTAGAGACTGGATACCTGTAAGCGTATGGATGCACTCATTGCAAATGGCATTGGTTGTCAGTCCTGCTGTGTTGGTGCATACTGCTTCTGACAACCTAGACCATTTTTCCTCCCACAAAGGTCTCCTTAAGACACTCAGGGTCTCTTGTTGGGAGCACCCATCTGCCTCAGTAATGCTCAGGAGTGTACAGAGCCATTTGGTACAACCATTGATATCTGTGCCTTTAGGTGGAGGACTGAAGTCCTTAATGTATGCATTTAACATTTCAGGGATCATAGGGACCACCCTACGTTGTACCTCAGTCCATCAGGTTGCATCCTGATTATCTGGCTGATAAATAGCTATCAGAGGTTCAAGTGGCGATCCCCCCTTATTGGTAGGTAGAGTGGGGTAAAGGGAATTGGGATGCCCCATGACAGTGGGGTAAGTGGAGGAGCTGAAGATGAGCTATTGACAGAATTGTCATGCCTACTCTGGAGAATTTCTTTAACTGCCCCTTTAGCCTGATATACTTGATCATCTAATGTGTCCACTTTTTTTCTCAACTTGTTCTAGCTGCTGCTGTAATTCCTGAATCTGTTGACAGTATTCAGTAACTTGTGTGGACAGAACAATATTAGTACTGCTAAGATCTTCATTGTGTTCCTGCAGCTGTTGTACTTTTCTTCTAATTCTGTTCTAAGGTTAAGTGTATCCTCCTTTTTAGATCTACATTCTTGTTTAAGTACAGAGACTCATTCTTGCAATGTCAGCACAGCACAGAACAGTCCTTGTACAATGATTCCTTTCTGCTTATGGGATCTTTTTATTGCTCAAAACTTTTGTTTCTACGTTTTATTTAACATAATGCCATGGTTCCCCTTGTGACATCACATCTGGTATGGAGAAAATCCTGCCCCCGTGCATTTAAATATATTCTTCAACTTAATCCCTAGCAGTTGTTTCTGAACTTCCCATTTTATAGCGTACTGAAGGTGCCTGAAGGACAAAACTTCACTTTGGTATACTGCAATCGAGGTGGCAACCCTTAATTACAGTAGCCTGATGTGTTTAAATATGTGTTTGTCTGATTTCACCCTGTTTGGGCAGTCAATTTTTGGATTTGTGATTTGCTATAACTTACATCTGAGCACTAACTTACAATTATAAAATTAGCAATAAAAGTTTTTTGTAGACAATTACACAATTATGACCAAAATCCAATTTATTTCACAGGGGTTCCGAACAAAAAGACACAGACATATAACATGATATAGTAAATTTCCTGAGCCATCATATCACTAATCCATCAGAACACAGAATACACATGCATTTCAAATATGCATTGTAAAATTATATCCTGCTACCTTTGGCTAACTGCTATACAAAGTATAATTATCTCATACTCACATTGATAGCAAGATCAAACAGAGGGAAGGTTGGTATGCCATTGCTAGCACAAACTGCACAACAAAATTGGTATAGACTAGCCTCTTTATATATATTATTTTCCCCCACAGGCTTCTGCTGACTCCACAAATAATGTATACGTTTGTTTGACTGGTTTAGAATGACCTCATAAATGGCTTACATAGTAACATCCTTGCTTGGTACAGAAAAATAACTTTAAGGTGAAGTACCTGAGTCTGTACAAACAAGATAGTTTTGTTAGCCCATCTTAAGAAATAGTTATAATTTAGCTGACAGCCTTGCCAGCTAAATGTGAGAAAACAACCATGAGGGAGTGTGATCAGTCTGAGTTCCCATAGCATTATTTCCTGATTATGAGGTAAACATTCATGTAGATTTCTGTGCCATTGTTCTCTGGGTATAGCACTCCTTCCTGCCATATTCTTTTCCACCAAAGCCTTAGGGTTATATAAATAATAATATTTTTTTCCAAATTCTTGGCTATCCATTTTAACCGTTTAGTGATGCAAGCTAAGGTGTGCCTATTAGTATGTGTTGTGCATTAAAATTGAGGTCTAATAAGTCCTAAGAGAATATATTTATTTAATGAACCATCATGCATATGTCCATCTAAGACCTATTATAAAAAGGTATCATGCATCGGATGTTGTTCTACCTGCCACAGTGTTTTACGGAGCACATAGGACCTAATGATATCAAAATCCCATCATATAATGGGCTTATGGGAATACTAATGTGCCTACCACAGTACATCCTTGGTGTACTGTGTTTATTTAATCTAATAAAGGAATATAAACCCTGCCTGCCTCAGTATTTATGATCATGCTGAGTTCATGGAGTCTAAAAAGCTAACTATCACAACATCAGTTGTGCTTTATTAATCTGATTGATGATACACACACACACACACACACACACACACAAATGATAACCTCTAGCCCAACAGGGTAAGTTACATGTGTTTGTTGGCACCTTCAAAGTTGGTATTCTGTGAGGTATCCCTTGCATCCCTGTGCATCTCAGTAGTGTGTTGCTGTAGACATGTGGGTGCATGTGGTCATGGTGCTGGCAACCAATGGCAACCCTCCATCTCTCTCATTTGATAGTTGGTGCCTTTGCAGTGAGTCCTTGCCCCTGGTCTGACAGGTGACAGAGAGAGTGATTCATCAGTTTATTTCAAGCCATCTTTACAGCTGTCAGACCTTGTAAAGAAATTATTTAATGAAGGGTTCTTTTTTTTTTTACTTTATCTGTTTATCCCTCCTACTGTGCACATCCCCGTCCACTCCTTCAGGCTACCAGCCCTGCCACTGCCTTCTCCCACAGACCCACCATCCTGCTGCTCCTTTGCTCTATTGTCCTATGCGTGTTCCTTCACCGGGGGGGCCTTCTACCCCAGGGGACTACAGGAAGGGGAGATCAGAGTGCCGTAGCACTCCCTTGCTTCTGGGCAGAGTGTAGAAAGTGCAGCTTAGAGGCATCATGGCAGAGAGGTGTGGGGAGGTATAGCTGCCATCATCCGGTTGGTGACATGCTATTTTGATGTTTCCATGTTGGCCCACATTGTGACACTCTTGTACTGCCTCTGGTCTCCACTGGAGGCCGCTACAGAGTGAAGCACAACTCCAGCCCACCCCAGGTGAGGAAAGCAGTCCTCCAGATGCTCAATCCTCTCCTCCCCCTGCTAGCCCCCACAACCCGAGTCTGTTCACAAACTTGGGTTGCCAATGTAGTTCGAGGTGTGGTGTCCAGCACCTCAATGCTCTGCACCACTGGGCCAGCAATGAACGGTCCTGATAGGCAGCCTAAGTAACTAGTACAGCTGGTTGGGGGATTTGGAGTTTCTGCCTTTGACTGCCCACAGAATCACTGCCCCTCTGATTCTCTCACTGAGTCAATCTCCAGCTTCAGTGTTATTATTCGCAAAACCCCTCATCTGCCAATCCATCCAGGAATGGATGCCGCCCCCCTCAGGATGTACATCTCTCATGTGGATTCCCTCCTGAAATCACTGTCAGGGCCACAGCAGTTAATTGAGAAGTAGGGACAATTGCCTGTTATCAGAAGTTCAGCCATACAGGCACCCGCATATAGGCAATTTTTGGTGATGGGGGGTTTGCATCGAGATCTTAACAAGGGCTTCGAGGGGCCCTTAACTGTGGGGTGCAGAACTAATCATTCTCCATCACTCCTTAGCCTCCATACCTTAAGAGCAGGGTGTACAGCTGGAAAAAAGACACCATTAATGACATATAATAAATCAAACAAGAGAGCAAAACATATTTATATTTGGAACATAGTTCTTAAGGATATGTGCTGTATTAGCAGAGTCTAGAGTGTTTCTTGGTTTTGGTACAGATTTTGAGAGTTAAACTCAGTCAGGTGGAAGGCAAGCATTGCTGTGGCTTGGCTGCCCATTCTGGTGAGGTGGCAGACAGTCCATGCTGCTGGCCAATATCTGCTTCCAGCAGACAATATCAGCCAAGACTGGTGGGTCAGTGGTGGGTGGGTCACCTCATTTGAGTGGGCATACTGATTTCCAGACTGTCTCATCTCTCCAGTGGTATTCATTTTCTTTGTGACACTCTTGTCTGGTCCCTGTCTTTTGCATGTTGGCTCTCCTACTCTGCCCGAGCTATAAGAGAATGAGTCCATCTCTTTGCTGCAATCACTTCTACCCTATGTGTTTGATGGTCTTCTACTTATCTCTGCCTATCTATCATTAGTATTTGGTTCTTTGCCAAGCCATATTATGGGAGTCTGCTCTGTCAGGTGGTGGGATCTTAATTCAGGGGCCTGGCTGTGTGCATGGCAGAGAAGGAGGACACCTGTTGGGGGTGCTGGCACTTGGCTTGGCATGGACATCTTTTGCTTTGTCTGGCCAGTGTTTTCAGATTAAATGGAAGGCCAGTTCAGGAGATTCAAAGGTATTTGCTACACCATTCCTATTGATTTTCAGCTTGGCAAGATATTGTAACTGGTACTGAATGGTTAAGTCTTGGAAAATCCTCCTGATAGGTATGAATTATTTGCTTTTTGCCAACAGCTCTGGAGAGTAGTTGTTAATGTTCTGGATGTGATGCCCTTACTGGTTAAGTGGCCGGGCTCCCAGGAAGGGCAAGCATACATTCTTTCTCCAGGAATTGAAGTAGTTTTGTGAAAATCAATGTGGGTCTGTCTCCCAGTTCAGGGGGTGCCAGGGTTCTGAGTGTCCTCTCTATTTCTAGAGGGTTTCTCCATGTGAGCTGGATACTTTTTGCCAGCTCCCTTTGAGGGAACTTTCCTGGGTATGTTTTTTCCCACCCTTTCTAGAAGTCCTACAATTCTAAGATTGTTCCTCAGGTTTCTGTTTTCATTATCCTGTGCTCGATGCCAAAGGAGACTGATGGCCTGTTCCAGTTCTTGATTTTGAGCTTTGTGTGATTGTCTAGTATGTCTCTCATCAATGCATGACAGAAAGGTGTCTGTGTCCCACTGACTGTGCTGTGGAATGTGCAGTTTTTCTTATAATTCAGCCACTGCTGAGTTAAATGTGGATATTTTGGTGAGGACTTATTGAAGCATTCCTTTGAAGACAGCCCTCTCACTGATTGCCAGAGGGGCTGTCTTCGGCACTGGTGCAGTGGCCATTTCAATTGCCTTTTCTGTTGGGATGAAACACTTAACTTTAATCAATGATTTCCTTGTGACTGCACTAAATAGAGCTCTGATTCTTTCAAAATCACTAGATGGCTAGTTGAGCTAATGAACAATATCAAGATATGGCAGCTTGGTCAGACTGTAGTATGGATTTTAAAGGATTCTCTCTGCAGAGCTACACCAGGGCACTGGGTGCACAGTGACAAACAGGGCCACAGTTCAACAAAAGTCACGGCAGTCACAACTCTAAACAGATTACTACCCCAGCTTTGGAGCACAAAACAATTTATTGGTGTCAAACTGAAGAGTCTGTAAATCACTTTATGGGAGAAAAAAGGGCAGAAAGTCTAGTATAAATGATGCAATCACATAATGACATAATTGAAACACAAACTGTTGGTGCAGAGATAAGGAAAAGAAGCAGGGAAGATGAGACAAATGATGACCCAGGTGATGAATCTGACTGGGCGAATAGGGAGACTAAGCATAACTATAAAAAAGGGAGGAAGGCCATGGAATTTGACCTAACATTATTAAACAGATTCTCTACATCATCAAATGAAAACACTGACACTTCCTCGTAAGTGCACAAACAGTTAAAACCATATTACCTCCAGAAATACCATGTTTGGAAAAACCAGATGTGGGTGACAATAAGAGTAATGGAGAATCTAAGCAACCTCAAGTTACTCAGGCAGATGACGATAACATGGACATAGCTGTCACACACCCGTTACTAAATACAGGGACCGTGGGTGCAGATAACAAAAACAAACCCAAATCAGTATATAACCTACAGATGAAGACCCCCAATAGTGAGGGTTAAACATGGATGATTTAAACCAAACTGACTAAGACTATGTATCTGCATCCCAAGACAAACATACATGTTAGTGGACTCGATTGTCAAATATGTGGACACATTTGTGTATGGTCCAAATAAGGCAAACTGCACATGCCACAGCTTCAAGGGGGATTTAATTTCAGATATTGCAAACATCATTCATAATATCTTAAATCATGTTTGGGAATGCAACCTACCTATCATACACACCAGTGCCAATAATATAAATAGACAAGGGACTGAAGACATCAAAAGCAAATTCATAAATATTGGTATGAAATTAAAAATCTAGGTTGTGAAGTATGCTTTTCAGAACTGTTACTGGTACCAAGAGCAGGAGCTTTCAAGCAAAATAAAATAAAAGCTTTAAACAAGCGGCTATGGAAATGGATATTAAAAATGCCTTTACCAGTCTTACCCATTTGGAGATATTTGATAACAACTGGGGGCTCTTCAGCTGGGATTGACTCCATTTTAGTAAAAGGGGTGCACACTATTAGGGAAAGAACTAGAATGTTACATCTAAAAAACTTTAATAAAGAATGGGGACAATACTGTATATACCAAGTAACATGACCCCAAAAACTAAACAAATAAAACCAAATGATGACTGTAGGTTCCTAATGGCAAATGCTAGGAATTTGAACTTAGCTGAGAAATCTAAAATTGAAGCAATTATACTTCAAGACTGTGTGGATCTAGTTATAATTGCAGATATGTGGTGGGATGGTACAAATAGTTGGATTATGGATATTCCAGGGCATCAATTGTATTACAAAAATAGAAAAGATGAAAAGGGGGGAGGTGTTTGCACCTATATAAAGGATTCCATCATCAGCCACCAACTCTACTTAATGAAAGACACTATAAACCTCATAGAAAGTATTTGGGTGCAACTCACATTTCAAAACAGACCTAAAATAACTACAGGAATTTGCTACAGACCCCCTTCAGCAATAAAGGAATACAACAGAGGTGTTATCAAAGAATTAGAACAAGTTTCAGATACAGGAGACATGATTGTCTTTGGTGATTTCAATCTGCCAGGGATCAGCTAGATAGACTTGTCAGGCACAGATGAAGTAAAGAGATCATTTGTGGATATGATGCTATAATTGGGACTTGACCAGCTGGTAACAAATCCCACCAGGGGAGTAGATATACTTGACCTTATTATTACCAGTATTGAAAACCAAATAACTGATATTCAAACAGGGAGTCCCTTGTGTACAAATGATCACAATACTGTTAATTAAGTGTATATTGGTTGCTTGCAACCACAAAATTGTAGGTACACAAACAATTAGGGACTACAATAAAGTGAATTTTGAAGGCATGAGGAGTAACCTAGAGTCACTGGACTGGAATAGTATGATGTATGGTCTGTCAGCTGAGGAATGCTGGCAGCATCTTAAAACATGTATATCTAATTTAGAACAGGAATATGTTCCACTTAAAAAGTTAGCTAATACAAAGGGTAAAATACCTACGTGGCTTATCCCTGTTATAAGGAAACAAATCAAGAACAAAGAAAAAGCCTATTCTAGGTTAAACATTTAAAAAAAAAATCATCCACAAGGGAAAAATATAAATCTGAACTGATACTGTTAAAGCTCATGATTAAGTGTGCAAACATTAAGGAGGAATTTAGAATAACACATTAAAAAGATAACAATAAAGTTTATTTTTTTTGCTTATGTAAACCAGAAACAAAAAGGCAGCAAAGGAAAGATAGGCCCCTTAAGGAGCAACACTAATCTGGTTCAGGATGATCATGACATGGCAAACACTTTGAAAAATTATTTCTGTTCTGTATTTGGAGAACAAATGTATAATAAAACACTTTGATCAGATACACCAAGCATTATACATTTTAGAAGATAAAATGTGTTCTCTACCCTGAGTACCATCAAGGGAAATTCTCCCCCTGGCCCAGACAACCTTCATTCCAAGTTCTTAAGAGAACTGGCATCTGATCTAGCAGGTCCATGGCATGAGGTCATAACAGCACAGGATAAAATCCTGCACAGCAACACCATGCTGTTACAAACAGCATGTGGCAAGACCTGTAACTTCTTTATCTGTTTTATGGGGGACTTCACCTTCCCCCACACCCCCTGGAACTATTATAATCAACTCCGAGGGGGTGAGGCACAGTGGCAAGAAGCAAACAGTAAAAAAGAAATCCCCTTACAGGGAATCAAACCGCTTTTCCCCAACCCCATCCCCTGCAAGGTCAGGTGCTCTAGCCACTCCACCATGAGAGTGGCTCAACTGAGAACCTGATCCACAGTGGCCAAATGCACTTCCTTCTTCTGGGTGAGAGACATGGGGTAGTAATACTTTTGTATCACTGTAATTCCCCTGTTGCTATAAAGCCATTAATGCTCTTCACACCATGGTCTTGTTGTGTGCAGTATTGCCCATGCTATTCTCACCCAGTACCAATGTCCATTGCGTATTTAGTTTAATAAATCAGTGGTAACTGGGGTAGTTCTGAAATAATGGAGGATGGCTGTAGTGGTCTCTGTCAACAAAAAAGGTAGCAGAGAAGTGACAGAAAACTATAGACTGATTAGCCTGACGTCCATATGTGGGACGGTCATGGAATGGCTTATAAAAGAACATCTAAATGTCAAAATAAATAACATGGCACAAAATGATATCTCCCAACATGGATTTAAGAAAAACTTCTCATGTACTACCAATTTACTAACATTTTATAAACCAATCGGCAAAAGCATAGATGAAGGCATACCAGTGGATGCTGTGTTGTAGGATTTGGGTAGGGCCTTTGACAAAGTGCTTCACCAAGAATTAATTGAAAATATTAGGAATATGAATATAAGTACTTGTATGGTCAGATGGATTGAGGAATAGTTACCTGATAGGAATCAAAGGGTCTGAGTGAATGGGCAACTATCTGATGAGAAACTAGTTAGTAGCAAAGTTCCTCAGGGGTCTGTAATGGACCCTACCCTCTTTAACTTATTCATAAGTAATATGAATAAAGGAATAGAGAATACTATGTCCAAGTTCACTGCCAACAACAATTAAGTAGCAAGGTGAATACCATAACTAAACATCATGTCTTAGTAAAGAACCTTGAAAATATTGAACTATGGGCCAAAAGGATTACATTTTTTTTAATTATGATGACTGCATTGTGCCCCACATCAGCAGACACAACCCCTGCTATCCATATTTTTGGGGTAATAAACCAATTAGGGTTGCAGAAAAGGAAAAAAGGAATGTGACCTTGGTGTCCAAATGAATAATAAACTAACTTCTTCAGATCACTTCAAGAAAGTAGTGAAATCTGAAAATTGGTTACTAAAAACAGTCCAATGATCATTTGTCACTAGAAAAGAACACTGCATCATCCATCTTAATTGGACATGCCTATGACCCCATCTGGATTATGGTCCCCCTTTTTGGAAGCCCTATCTAAGGGGTAACATTGAACTAATTGAAAAAGTCCAAAGGACAACTACAAAACTAATCCTTCAACTAACGAACATTGCATATACAGTCAGGTTTAAAGAAACTGGATTATTTAGCTTAGAATTAAGGAGAAAAAGGTGTGATGTCTTACAAGCATTTAATATCCTAGAAAATCTCCAATTGAAGGTACAGTGTTGTCTGGAGTTTGCTGATAAAATGTGAATTTAAAATCATATGCAAAATACCTGGTAATACAAAGGACCAACGTGAAAAAAAGGGATAGTTACTTCACAATTAGGGTGCAAAAGCATGAAATAAGTGCCTGAAGGAATTAGCAGATTGACAAATCTTTGGCAGTTTTAAACTTGGATTAGACAAATATTTAGAATCAACCTACAGGGAATAATATACCCACTGAAGTGCGGAAGACAGTCTCAATGGGCCTCATCCCTACTTTTGTCTTCTCAAACCTTAGTAGGCTTAGTAACTCTCTGTATAGAAATAACTGGAAGTCCATACATCATATGTTTTCAAAATGTTCCAGTTTATTCATAGCAGTAGAAACATCCTTAATGGTGAGCTCACAGAAAATTCCCAATGTTTTACCTGATTGCAAGCTTTGATGAAGGTGATGCCATATAGGGACAAACCCTTTTTATTGCAATACCATACAGTAAAATTTAAACCCAGATAAATAAATAAATAAAGACAGCATGTAAAAATTAGTAAACAAGCAGTATGAGTTGAATGAAGGCCAATTCAAATATTAATTTTACATTATCTAAAGTAAATTTTATTATTTATTAATTACTTTTCATAATTCATTTTGAATAGTTAACTGAATGACCACAGAACACACTACTACTATACAGCTTACCCAACCTTTGAAGCAACAGCAGCTACATTGTACAGTTAGAAAAAAAATATCTAATATAAAGAGAGAAAGGAAAAAACTCAGAGTAGAAGAAAAACGGGGGGCGGGGAAGTTAAGGAAGGGTAATGGGTATGGGGGGTGGGGAATGGAGGAGAGGGAAAAGGAAGGCAAAACAAAGGTAAAAGGGAGAAAAGAAGGGAGAAAAACACCAGACACATTGAAACACAGAGGACACATGAAAGCTGTAGCATACAATAAAAGAACAGGGCACAGGCTAATATGAAAGAATTACAAGGGCAAAATAGTTTATTGACCCTTGCAGTTCATATACATCTTCTCAATTAGATAGGATATGAAAGTGGTATACCCACATCAGGAGAACACTCAATCAGTACATGAGCTAAGGGAATATGCATACTATTCTGTCTCCAGCCATCTATCAGAAACAGTTCCATTTCAATTTGTTTCAATTAACACCTTTCCACATTCAAAAGTCCCAAACTTGAATATGCAATAGTATTCTGGTTTATTTAATAAAGATTTCCTATCACCCTGTCTAAGATCCAAGCAGACTTGTTCTAATCCAATGAATTTTAATTCATGTTTGTTTCTATTCATTGCATTGGACATGTGTACCACCCAAAACATAATCCATGTTATCATTATTAATTGGATGAGCGTATTCACCCATTTTTTCTTTCCATTTCCATTTCATTCATCCCCTGTACTAGGCACCACACTTACAGAAGCTCAGATATACTAAAAACATTTTATTGCAGTTAAATAAACTGCCTAATCTCCAATAGTTCATCATTAAACGGATTCTAAAAAGTGGTGCCCTCATGAATGTAGGAACAAAATTTACAGCAACCACATTCTATACATTCCTTGGAAAGGGGTGGCAACCAATTCCTAGGTCTCTCTATGGATTGCACTGAATGGACAAGAATATCTTTCAAATTTCTAGCTCCGTGATACACCATTCTTGAGGGACCAATTAAGTTTCTTTTAACCAGGAATATGCTCCTAACACATGCCAGTTCTTGTATAGGATCTCTTTCACTTTCTATGACCTTACTTCATATGTCCTAACAAAACTGATTTCATCATAATCTGGAAAGTTTTAAAAATATCTGATGCATGGACTTCCAGTTATTTTTATACAGAGGGTGAGTGGTGTGACTTTTGTTGAAGCACAGATTTTAAAGGATTTGTTTCTGAGGCTTGTCACAGCCACAGTTTAGGTGTCAATTCTGGTCAGTGCTCCTGCATGTGGTGTCCTGAACTTGTTAAGTTGTACTGGTGGTCTGGTGCATGGTGGAGCATGTCATTTCCAGCTGACAGAGGCAACTTGTATAAAGCCATGTGTGATATGACAGTCCAGATTCAGAAAAGGCTTAGGTTATGCCAGACAGTGAATATCTGTAACAATTGCCACCCACAATAGGATTATCTATACCTCAGTCAGTGAAGGCAAGGCAAATTATTTATAAAAGATGAGAAGGGACTTGGCAAGGTTGGAGGAATGGTCAGACATATGGCAACTTAGATTCAATGCAAAGAAGCGCAAAGTAATGCACCTGGGAAACAAAAACTCAGAAGAAGAGTACACAATAGCAGGGGAGACACTAACAACAACAAAAATGGAAATGGACCTGGGGGTAGTCATATCAGATGACCTAAAGGTGGGTAAGCAATGTGAAAAGTCGGTAAGGAAAGCCAGGGGGATACTGGGATGCATAGGAAGGGGCATCACAAGTAGAAAAATGGAAGTGGTTATCCCTCTGTACAGACAGTTGGTGAGACCCCATCTGGAGTACTGTGTGCAGTTTTGGAGACCTCATCTATGCAAGGACATAGACAGGATGGAAGCAGTCCAGAGGAGGGCAACTAAAATGGTGCAGATTCCACAGCAGAAACCAGATAAAGAGAGACTGAGAGAACTTAATATGTATACTCTTGATGAAAGGAGGGACGGGGGAACATGATAGAAATGTTCAAGTACCTCAAGGGATTCAACAAAGTCCAGGTAGCATCTTTTAGAAAAAGATATGTGTAAGAACAAGAGGGCACAATTTAAAGATAATGGGGGGATGGCTCAGGGGTAATGTGAGGACATTTTTTTTCATGAAGAGAGTGGTGGATACATGGAACAGCCTTCCTGAGGAGGTCATTGGGTCTAAAATAGTGAGGGAATTCAAACATGCATGGGACAGACACAAAGCAATTATAGTGGGGGTTGCAGGAAGTAGGCTGTTGGTTAACTAGAATCTGCAGCTTGTCCAGTAGGTAGGGAAATGGGCAGACTGGGTGGGCCAAGTGGTCCTTATCTGCCGTCAAAGTCTATGTTTCTATGTTATACAACACCCTACCCTGATGACTCAGGGCACCACACACTGAGAACACAGAAGATAGCAGCAGTATATATACTTTAAGTTAACAAAGGATGTATAAATAATTAAGAATGGGAGAACCAGACAATGTTCTGAAGTTCTAAATGATTCTAATAAGCCATAAAGGGTTATGATAGTGATTTGAATCTTATCAAAACATCCAGAACCTTTTAAAGTACAAAATGTTTTTTAGTCATCATTGTCCATCCTTATGCAATTGTCTTTAAATGAAAAAAAATCTGAGAACATCTTGGATGTGAAATGCAGGGGCTTATAGATCTATTAATGTTTACCTCTGTATTATGAATGGATAGCACAGTGTTTGTGTTCAGGATGTAAAATTCAGGGTGTTTGTTTATTTTTGTTTATTTCAGTTTGGGATTAATACCTTTGAGTCAATGACTCATTTTCAAAGGTTCCACATCAATTGCTAAAAACAGACATAACAGTATAAAATACAGAGTTAACAGTAAAAGGAACATTGAATCATATGCACAACCAGTAATAGAACAAGTCTGAGGTTTTACATCAATTTAGTACTTAATTACACAAGCTTGATTAAAGGGAAGAGAAGGGGTGGGGGTCAGCCAAAGGTGGCATTGTCAGAGAGGGGAGGATTGTTCAGCCATGAGAAACATTATTAGTTACAAGGGAATAGGGTAAGGGGGTCCCTGGAAAGGTGATACTCAATGAAGAGATAATTGAGGAAAGGGGCAGGTACTGAGAGACTGTTCACTGAGCTATTACCACATTAGCACCGGCAGGTAAATGTCATTTTTGAGCCAAGGAAGGTTCTGAGCCCAGTTTTGAAAGTACTAATCTTGGGTGTCTCAGAGTGGTCAGTGGGTAATTCATTGTACCACTTCAGTCCCTGATACAGGATGGAGATTTGGGCAAGTTTTGTCCTTATGAAGGGAATCATCATCTTGTCAGTGGCCGTACTTCAGGTAAATTTTGTAGGGACAGCCAGCCTAAAGTGGCCTCCCAGTGTGGAAGATGACAGACCCAGCAGCACCTTTTTTAGAAACAGGCAGGTTTGATTTTGCCCTTGAAGGCTGAGTGGGAACCACCTAGTGTCTTTGTAGAGCATGCAGGTATGGGTGTCAATGGCAGCCCCCAGAGTGAGGCGGCAGGCTTTATTGAGGAATGTTCTGATCCTGTTTAGGGCTGATTTTGTGCCCGCCCCATAAACAAGTAATCCATAGTCTATGGTAGACAGTACTGAACTACTAGTGGCTAGTTTGAAAGCATCAGGAGTCATTGAGTGTCTATGACAGTAAGGCATACCCAGGTTGGCATTTGCAGTCTTGATAACCGAGTCCATGTGGCTTGAGAAGGTCAGGTTGTCCTCAAACGTGATATCAAGATATTTGAACTTGGTGACTTGGTCTAGAAAGTCACCCTTTTGGTTATGTCTCAGCAGTGGCAGGTATTTTGTTTTGCTTTGAGAGGTGGTGAAGAGCATACTCTTGTTTTATTTTACGTTTAACAGCAATTTGTTTTCTGTGAACCATGATTCAAGTTTAAGGAAGCTGCTTTGGAGATATGTTGTGATGGAGTGGAGGTCTTTACCACAGACTGATATTACTGTGTCATCAGCATAGAGAACTGTGCTTGCTGAGCATGCTGTAGGGGCAGAGTTGATGAAAATGCTAAAGAGTAGAGGGCCAATGATTGACCCCTATGGGACCCCAAGGGTTGCCTCATTAGCTGCAGATAGGGTATCACCTATTTTGACTCATTGTGTCCTGTTGGTGAGGTAGCTGCCAGACCAATTTACCATCTCAGGTAATAGACATCTGGATAGAAGGCAGCTTAGATGGAGGTTGTGATTTACAGAGTCAGAGGCCTTCGTAAGGTTGATGAAGTCTGAACCAACTGCATGCCCATTGTCCAATGTGTTATATAAGTGGGATGAGTAGTCCACTAGTGCAGTGAGTGTAGAGTGTTTTTTTCAGAAGCCATGCTGCTGTGTGCAGAGTAGATTATATTTAGGTATTCTGTAAGTTGTTCTGAGACCATTCTTTTGAGTACTTTAGATAGGGGAGGGAGGATGGAGATGGTCTGTAGTTGAATGTTTGTGTCTTGTCTCCTTCTTTAAAGACAGGTATGACGTTTTCTGACTTCCATAAATCTGGGAACACTCCTGATTTAAGGGAGGCATTGAAAACCATAGTTAGAGGACCAGAAACTTCATTGAAGAGAAGGCCAACCAACTTCATGTCAAGCATATCTGCTCCCATCCTGGTCTTGCCAAGGGCTCCTATAGTGTGTTAAATTGTTTGGGCCTTGCTGACACATTTAATGTGAAATGGAGGTATCTCTTTTCTTAATGGGTCATGAGGGGCAGTTTGTCATTGTTGTGCTTGCTTATCCATGAAATAGTCATTGGGGAGTACACTTGAGAGGTCTGTGAAGGTGTTGTTGAGCTCATTGGCAATATCGATGGATTCCTTCAAGGGCCCCTTTGTGGTAACAAGAAGGTCAAGGGGAGCCTTAGTGGCCTTGCCCATCAGGGATTTCAAGGTTTCCCAAAAGTCTCTGCCAGATCCCCATGTTTTGTTTAGTAGATCCTTGTAGTAGGAGGCTTTGGCCTGTCAGATGAGTTTGGTGCAAGCATTTCTGGCTGCCTTGTAGGTGATTATTGCAGCAGGTGTCCCAGTTGCCTTTGCTATATGCCAAAGATTGTCTCTGTTACACATGAGTCCAATTAGGGCTTTAGAAAGCCAAGGATTGGTGGTTCCCCTAATTGTTTGAATTCTATACAGTGCAAATATATTGGAAGCTCGATTGAAGACCATTATGAAGTAGTTAAGAGCCTCATTGCCATCAATATCCCCTACCAATTTAGACCAATCCATATGTGTCATGTACAGTTTAAAGTGCTCGAGTAGCCCTGGCCTCAAACAGCAGTTTTTGCATACCTTGAGTGGGCTTTTTGTGAAGTTGTTTAACCAGGTACACTTCATAGGGGAGTGGTCACTGAGGCTATCAGGCAGGACAGCAACGTCAGTTAAATGCTCTGGGTTAGTGGTCAGGAACCAGTCTATAAGAGAACTGCTCCCTGTTTTGTAGTTCATTCTGGTGTCAGTAGTGATTATCTGTGTTTAGAAAAGGCTGGTTATTAAATCCTTGAGTTTGGCATCCTTCTGTGAGTGCCAGTTAATGGTGAAGTCACTTGCAATGATCTTCTCCCAGTGGTTGCCTAGTTGCTCTTGGCTTGCGATGACGTGATTTAGCCCAGCAGGTTGGTGCCCTGGAGGTATGTATTCTGTGGAGACCAGCAGGACTTTATTATGTGTCCCTATGTTTAATCTGAGATTTAGAATTTGGGCCTCTTTTGTATTAAGACTGTTATCAAGGTCCTGCACCTTTATTCCAGACCTGACATATACTATGCACCCACCCCCGCCTTTAGCAATCCTATCTTGTCGGGGTTATGCAGTAGATCTACAAATGTTTGTATCTATATTATAAATAGATAGTACTCTGTTTGTGTCAGGATGCAACATTCAGGAGATTATAGATCTGCTAATGTTCCCATCTATATTACTGTATATATGGATAGTATAGTATGTGTGTACAGGATATAACATTCAAGGGACTACAGAGCAGTAGAAAAAAATGAGTATAACAAATATTTAAGGGAGAGCTTCAACTGCCAGTCCAAAGAAAGTATACCAAAAGTTTTTGGTCCCTCATCACTTATGTACAACAATTAAATACACTGAATATTGATGTTGTGATTCTGCTAGTATATGGTGGAAACACTACAGGAAACTTTATGGAAGCAATGAACAAGATAAATCAGAAGGAAAAATAGGGGCATCAGTGGATAAAATGACAGTTGTCAAGAAAGATGTTTAAATAAATGAATTTTCAAAATATATTGTAGAACAAAAACATAATAAGCACCAGGAATGGATGGCATTCCCACTTAATTATATCAGTTGTTTAAGACTGGAGGTCAGTAATTCTGCAGGAATTATTTAACTATAATCAGAAGTATGTCAGTAAGGAAAGCCTCAACAATTACAGACCACTATCCTTTCAATGCATTTCAGTGAAGATATTGTCATGCTTCCTACTGGAAAAATGTAGCTTATGGGTTGAGCAGAATAATATTCTAAGCAATAGACAATTTGGCTTTAGAGAAAATTCTCCACCAAAGACAGTGGGCTCAATCTCAAAGGGGCTGTGGTTGGCTCAAACTGTGGCAAACAGCAGCTTGTGCCAAGCCTGGGGCACCAGGGACCCTGTGCCAGATTCTGGTACAGGAGGGGTCCTGCCGCTTAAGTCCCCATACTTGTGGAAACGTCTCCTGTGGGACAAACACACGGTGCATTGGGGGGGTTTGCCACAGGCTCTTGCAGCAAAGCTAACTGGTCCCACACCCTGATCACCTCTGCTGCCCATAAATAAATGTTAAATAATCATCCCCTTCTGTTGGTCTAGTGGTGCCCTGTCTAGATCCCCAATCTGTGTAATATAATAATGTTTGCTCAAATCCCTGGTAGCTAGAATTTCTCCCTCTGGTAGAGTTATGAGAATCCTATTGTAGGGGATGTGGCAGCCTGCATCTGCCACATGCCCCGTAGCACTACACCACAGCCAATTTCTGGCTGCACAGGGCAGGCAGCCTGTAGTTGATGCAGAAGGCCATTGAGAATTGCTCCCAGTGCATCATTTGGTACAAGGGGCACTTTGACCCATTCTTTGTGGTGCAAGTCTCTTACTCCCTGCCAGGAGCTTTGTGAATAGGGCCCAGTATATTCATCTTGAAGCATTTAAAAAGAAAAATGAGACCGTATGGGAGTATTGGGTTGTAATTGGCATTTATTGATAGGTGTGCAGTGTTTGATAATGTTGCTAGAGGAATTTTATGGGAACTCTTGAATAACTGGAAATTAACCTAAGACTACTGGCCTTAATGAAAAGTCAACAAACAAACATAAAAGTGCAAATCAGATATAGTTGTGATGGTAAATTGATAGACAGTATTGAGACGTTTACCCCCACTGGATTCTATCCTCACATCTTGGTATACCCAATGCTGCACTTTTCACCCTCTGGCCACCCTTCCTAGATTCCTTCTCCCCCTCCTACCCTCTTCCCTCTCCCTATGACTCTGGCACTTCTTATCTGTTGTCTATCTTCTCTGACAAATGCCGCTGGCTGCCTTGTTACAATGCTACCCTTGAACTGTATTACTCTGTACTCTGTTTGCAATGTCCACATTGTTGTAATGCCTGTCTTGATGTTCCCCATAATTTGTATTTCTCTGACGTGGAACCTTTGTAAAAGAGCCATGGCTCAAAGGTATTTGTAATCCTAGACTTGATAAATAAAATAAATAAATAAATAAAGGAGTAAAGCAAGGATGCTTCATGGCATCATTGTTTTTTAGTACAGTGCTCCCCCTCTATAGCAAACCCACTATAGGAAAATCCTAGCCACAGTACTGCAAATGGGGTTAGTGGCTCCTCATGTTATACAACATCATCTCACCATTCTATGTACTCTGCACATTGTAATATAATTGCATTCTAAGTGCAGGGTTTATAGAGAATACTGCCTGAGCAGTGTTGTGTTAAGATGATTTTTCACACACCCAAGGTGTGCGATAATCCATAAACAATGAGAGTAAAGCTCGAGGGGTTTGTGAGATCACAACACAGAAAGGGTGTGTGAAAAATCATCATATCACAAACCTTGCAATGCCATTATTTTTTATAATTACTGGTGCAAGGGAATGAAAGGCACTGGAGGACACACACACGCACACACACACACACACAGCCTGTTTGTTTTCTTGTTTTTTTTATTTTTATTTTATTATTCTTTACATTACAGTATGAACCTTCAGAGCAGTAGACAGCCATGCTCCATTTGCAATGCAATGTCTGTCTTCTGAAGCCACGCTCAAAGGCTACAAATGGCAGGATCAACCAGATACATTTTTTAAATTTGTAATGGCAGGATTAACCAGAAAAATGTTAAAATTATTGAAAAAGTTACCTGCCATGGCAGTTAGGGGCAAAGGATCTGCAATGCCACTCTGGAAAGGAAAAACAGAGCCACAATGTTTATTTAGGTATTCAAACCACCCACACACAGAATGAGTGCCAATGAGGTGGTGAATTAACTGTGGCTGACAGGAATTATGGGTTATTATGGCATTTGAAACATGGTTCTAGTCCAAATATTAATGGGGTCACCAGAAAGTATAAATAGAATAATGTGTGAGTGGATATGTTTAACCAGAATTTTACACACACCCGAGGTGTGGGATGCTACATCAACCTACAGGGCAAAGCCCAAGGGGTTTGTGCAAGCATCCCACACTGAGGGTGTGTCTAAAATTCTGGTTCACACCCACCCACCCTTATATCATTTTTATTTAATGGCCAGCATTTTTGTTTTGTTTTTAAGTAGTTTTCTGATGTTTTGCTCCATTTTCTGCCTTGCTGTTTTGTCTGTGAAGAAGTCCATTGAAGCAGCTTGCAGCGTGTTGCTTAGCTCATGCTAGGGAGACAGTATAGCACAGTGGTTTAAGGCTCTGACCTACAAATCTGATAACATCCAGCAGACCAGACCTGAGTTTGAATCCCACAGCTTCCACTTGCATACTGTGTGATCCTGAGCAAGTCACTTAACTTCCCTGTGCTCCCAGGTCACACCTGTAAAAAAGCTTTCCACTTAGTGTGCTACTCCTGGTTAAACAACTAAAAAAAAAAAAAAAGAAAAAGGTGAGCACATGAGACATTAACAGGTGCTGATTACTGCCTCCTAGTTATAATCAAAAATATCAACTGGGAAGTTGTAACCGGGAATAAAACTATCGTTATCTATATATAAAAAATGCTGGCTGTTAATTAAGACAAAATTAAGTCTGTTACTGTTGCTAAGACTTTGTTAGCAAACAGTTAAAAGTGGTCAGGGGTGATTGACGTGCAGTCAGGTGAGTGAACAAGAGCAGAAGGAATGCTCACACTGCAGCAATTTCAACATAATCATGTAGCAGTACCTCTTTAACTGCAGTACTATACTTCAGCACTTGCGTCTTTATCTGTTTATTTATGAGACAGTGGAAGGGGAGAAACATATGAGCACAGCAAGCAACACAGTCAGCCACAGACTGTTGAACTGTCATGTTTACTGTTTCAGAGAGACAGAGCAATCATCAGAATGACCAGCTTTTATGATCAGCTTCATTTTACAATTTTAGTTTATTAATGTAGACAAAAGCAAAGGAAGGAAGCAGAAGCAGTTGGAAAGAAATATATGTTTGGACAGTGGGGGTGAGATCATTAAGTCTACGACTGTTGAACAGAGGCACCATCAGAGTGACCTACATATTGTGATTAGAAATTCACTTTTTAATTTCTAAAGAAATACAGCATTGCTTAAAGTGCAGCTCTGCACTTCAGATTGTGCTGTCATAGATAAGATGTTTCAGAATTTACCAGAGAATACATTTTTTATTTTAAATATTCCTTTTCAAGATTTTCAGCATATCTTGGTAGTCCATCTAAAAAGTCTGTATAGAAAGCATTTGAAAATATTTGCCTATACCCTATTTACCTCATAGTGCCTTTGATTATGACCTCATAGTACTCACCATGACAACAGACTGTAATGTTACAAACAGCAATTGTATGGTTAGCAGGGGAGAGTCAGATGTGTTTTGAAAGACTCAGTGAAATGAGTTCTGTACAATCGATAAAATTTAGTAGAGCAACGACAGTGGAAAGTAAAAAATAAATAAATAACTAGAAAACAAAAAAGTTATAACATAGTTGTAAATTTAATGTTTTTAAGATTTTTATTATATTAGAGAGTTGCTCTTTAAATTAGTACTGTTACTGTTCTACCAAAGGCAGAGAGAACAGAATGGGTTGCGAGGGTGTTAAACAGGTGAATAAGCTGAGATCAGTGAGCTGCCAACAGTTCAGTCAGTTTGGAAACAGCATCCCTCGATATAACAGAGAGCTATAAAGATCATGAGTATGGCTCCCATTTTGCTCATTATAGCAAGGGAGCACTGCATATATATTGACCAGTTGATGTATGATCTGGATCAAGTACAGATAGATGCTCCAAAATTCAATGACCAAAGATTAAGTAGTTTACTATATGCAGGTGATGTAGTGTTAACATCTTAATCAGCCTCTGGATTCCCCAATAGGTCACATTCTATGCAACTAATGTAACAGCAGTTGGGGAGGACAGCTTCACAGTTGTGCTATCCATCATTATTTCAATTCCTTTGTTGACTCTGATCTTTCCATTCTGCCTCCTTGCATCTGCACCAACTTAATTTCAGGGAGTGATGTGGCATTTTGAGGGAATCAGATGTCATCATGCAGCACTCAGGGACATTGAAAGGATGCAATGGCAATTCCTTCCAGGCTGTCACATCGATGTGTTGCCAGCCATGGGGGGGGGGGATGCTTCTTTGTGGCTGGCCAGGAGAGGAACAAGATTAGGCATGGCAGGTTGGCAAGAAAGAAAAGTATCATGGCTTCTGGTGTATTCTGGGCTGGCTGCTGGCTGATGTCCACTGTTTTGCAGATGGGGACTTCATTTATTTTAATTGCTGCTGTTGGAGGTGAACTTTCACTGCAGTGTGCATGTTGTACTGGACATCAAGTGGCAGGCAACAGGACCACAGCCAGTAGAAGCCAGCAAATAGGTTTTAAAAGGAAAGGACTTTGTCTTGGTTTGGGTGGAACATGGTACTGTAATTACTAGCTGACAGAGAGGGTGTGGAGGTATGAGTAGGCTTGAGGATTATTAATAGGTCTTGGGTGTAACATGGACAGACCCCATGCATCCTTAGTCTCTTTCTGCTGTAATTTCTATATTTCTATATTTCCTGCAAGGCAGTATCTGCGTTCCAAAATTGACTGATCAATCTTAGAATGTAGACCGGCCTTGAGTGAAGAACATTTGCACTGCATGTATGAGAGCAGATTCAGGGTGAAAGGAAAGTGCCTCAAGCCATATTATGAGTAGCACTCATATAACATTCATATACATGTAGGAGGTCGATTAGTGGTGTATGTTTAGCTGTCAGGAAAGTGACCTGCATATTAATCAAAGTTCAGTGCATATTTTTCTGCATGTCATCATACACAGAAGTGGGGGTAACCAACAGCAAGAGAATCAGAAGTAGTGGCCACCAGCGTTATGAACCAAAATGAGATTGCTAGTTGTAAATGAATCATCATTGCTAGTATTAATGAAGCTAACTACAATCATCCATTTCTGGAAGTTTATTAGTTATACGGTGATCAAAATGCAAGCAACAAATGCAAGGGTGAAACAGAAAACAACAGAAACCCACAACAAAAGTAAAGCGGGAAAACTGAGCTATAGCCAAAGATTAATAACCAATCCATATATGTCTAGCTGTGAGGGAACCAAATTAATGAAGTTTAACCAAAGAATCTTTTCTTGCGATAGCTACTCATGGCAAAAAAAACAAACCCTACAAATCCATGTAATAAGCAACTGCAGGCACTTGCTATGAGGTTCCACATATGTTATAGCAACATGTAGTGAGGACATGGCATTTCCTACATTACTTTTACAAGTAGGAAAGAGAATGAGGAAGTGTAATAGGAATAGTGCAATCAGTATTCAAAAGCATGCAGCAAAACGATCAGTAATAAGCATACCTTGTAGAATAGCAACTAGTTCTTGTAGTTATCAGTAAAAGTCTGAAATCCTCGGGAAACAATATCTTCTTATATTAGACTAGATAACATAAATTTGTAAAAGAACAAATAGTAAGCAATGCAGTTGGTCAAATGAAACAGGTTTCTAAAGTGGCTGTTACCATCAGTTCTACTTATATGTGTTCTTGAAAGTGTGGGATACATAGATGTTTGTTATCTGTATGCATTTTATTGCTGGTAATATGGTGTGTAGCATTTAAAAGCAAAAGACCCTAGCACTTTGTAGATATAATGGCATGTTGTTAGACAAGCAGTCTCCTGCTTTGGGCTATATATATCTTCTCTTGTTTTGATTAGCATAGGGCGAATTTGAAAGACACTGAGTCTAGCCCTTCTTTAATGGTTGTTGTATGTTAACATAATTAAATAAACATGAAAGTATTCATAGGTAATGATGGCAGAAATGAGTTAGCAACATAGATATGGGTGTTATTTATGTACTTTGAACATTCCATTAATGTACTGACAGTGGCACATGTCATAAACACACTCAGCAGGTCAGGCCCTCTGCTCCCACAGTGCCAACCTCCGAGTGCAAGAGAGTGAACAGGTAACAGACAGGGTAACCCTCCTGTCTGCTTGTGGGTTTGAATCACCTTTAGTCTTAAGTGCTGGGGAGATTCGAACTGTGAACCTTATGCTAGCATACCTAAATGTACAGGCTCAGATAATATTCTCTTTGTGGTTGCAGTATATCTTTTTCCTATGGGCACCTAACCAGGTATTCAAACTGAACCCTTTATAACTCCGTAAATGACCCTAGGTATATTCTTACAGTTTTCTAGTTTAGTAACACCATCAAGCTTTTGAACAGTTTTTGTTAGTCTTAACCCTCTGTAAGTCACATGCAAAAAAAGAACTGGCAGACCCAGGCAGTCTTTCAAAATAAAGATTTTACTAATTTTACTAAAGATGATAAAAATATGAAAAATGAAAACACAGAACAATATATCAAAGAACATACAATCACTTAAAAGAAAACAAGGAAAAATCCAAAACAAAAACTCCTATCACAATACATTTAGACTTTTTCTATCTAATGTATTACCTCCATAGTGCTTATAGTTATATTAGACAGCTATGTCTGTTTAGAGTCCCAAGATGGAATATAACAAACAGATCAGACACCAGCATTAGTTTAAACTGTGTCTCATCGCACCCCTTCTGTGAGTCATCTAGCTCCTCCTTTTGGAATAAAAAAAAATACAAACATGATGTTCTATCAGGAGGTATATTAAATAATGTGACATCAGCAAAAACTCAGTTCACAAATTATGAGTCTTTGATCCTCCAGTTCCTTTTGAGGATTTACAACCCTGCAATCCCTCACTTAGGTGTGAGATAGCCATGTCCTGTCCTGTAATAAAATGCATATTTAGCGTCCCAACTTCAGAGGCAGAAGATCATAAAAAGGCCATCAAATGCAACTTCTCAAGGGAGTTAATTACATTACAGAGATTTCCTGATCAGTTCCTCTAACTGAAACCTTGAGGAGGCACCCATGGAGCACAGACTCACATACTGTATTTTCATATTACAAATATCATACAGCAATCATAACCAGCTGACCAAGCGTCACTATCCTCCCCACCTAGACTGAATTTGGAGGCTCTATAACCTGCATAGGATGAGCTTCCCAAGTCAGTTCACTTCTCATATAGACGCGACAAGCCATCTGTGTTCTGATTGGTCACTTCAGCCCTATGTAAGATCGTCATGTCATACCCTTGCAAGACAAGACTCCATCTTAACAGTCTACCATTATTTTTTTCCATTTGTGTCAGCCAAACCAGAGGGTTGTGGTCAATTTGCACCTCAAAATGCTGTCCATATAAGTATGGCTCTAGGGCCCATACTATGTCAATACACTCTTTTTCCACAGTAGAGTAATCCTGCTCCCTGGGAAGTAACTTTTTACTCGGGTGCACTACAGGGTGATCTTTCTCTCGGTTGGATGTCTGACTCAGTACTGCCCCAATACTCAAGTATGAGGCATCAGTCTAGACTATAAAAGGTCTGCTATAGTCAGGACTTGTCAATACAGGAGCACTGCACAGTGCCTCCTTCAGTCTGGTAAAGGCTTTTTCACAGGCTGGTTCCCAGGTAATTTTCTTAGGCATCTTTTTCTTTGTCAGGTCAGATAGAGGAGCAGCCAGGGCACTGTACTTGGGTACAAATTTCCTATAGTATCCTGCTGTCCCTAGAAAACTCCTGACCTACTTCTGCTTTTCTGGTCTGGGCCATGCCTTGATCACCTCTATTTTTGCTTGGTTAGGACAGAGCTGTCCCTGGCCTACAACATGCATGAGGTATGCCACTTCAGCCATGACCACCTGGCACTTCTCAGCTTTGACAATGAGCTCGGCCCTCTGTATCCTGCTCAACACTTCCCTAAGGTGGGACAGGTGTTCCTCCCAGCTGGCACTAAAGATGGCAATGTCATCCAGGTACACCATGGTGTACTCCTCAGCACCATTTAACACCTGGTTCACCAACCTTTGGAAAGTGGCCGGGGCAATCTTCATTCCGAAAGGCATTACTTCAAATTCAAATAAGCCTATTGGAGTGATGAAGGCCAACCTGTCCCTAGCTCTGTCAGTTAACTCTACCTGCTAATACCCCTCTGTCAGGTCAATAGTCAAAAGGTAAGTCGCCCCTCCCAACTTGTCCCAGAGTTCACCCTTCTGGGGCATTGGGTGGGCTTCTGACTTTGTGACTACTTTCAGTCCATGATAGTTCACACAGAAATGAGTAGAGCTATCTGGCTTGGGCACAAGAACTATGGGTGAGACTCAGGGGCTGTAGGATCTCTGGATTACACCTAAATCCAGCATTTCCTCCACCTCCCTCCTAATGTCCTTTTGGACAGCCTCTGACACCCGATATGCTGTCCACCATATGGGTGACTGTGTCTCTGTCTCCACATCGTGCATCGCTAAGGGGGTTAGTTCAGGCTTGGCATTAAACAGTGGGGCAAAGTCTGCAAGAACCTCCCTTACTTCCTGGATATTATCTGGGGCCAGCTGTGGTGACAGTTTAACTGGCTCCACAGAGGACTCCCTCTTTCTTTCTTCCAGCAAGTCCAGAAGGGAGTCTCCTTCATCCATCCCCTCCCCAGGACTACATACTGCAAACACCATGTCAGCCGTATTAGCATATGGCTTCATCATGTTGACATGGTAGATTCTTTCTGCATGTCTTCTGTCATGTAACTCTATGATATAGTTCACATCACCTACCTTTCTAACTACTTTGTATGGTCCTGCTCACTCAGCCTGCAGCTTGTCTTTCCTGCCCGGAATAAGGACCTTGACTTCCTGACCCACCTTATACGAGCAAGCTCTGGCTCTGTGGTCATACCACACTTTTTGTTTCTGTTGGGCAGCTGCCAGGTCACTCTGGGATGTCCCCATAAGCTCCTTCAGCCTTTCCCTATACCTAAGGACGTAATCCACTAAGGGAGTGCCCTGGGTGGTGTGCTTGCCTTCCCAGTCCTCCCAGATCAAGTCTAGGGGCCCATGTACCTGGTGTCCATATAAGAGCTCAATGGGGGAAAATCCTGTCAACTCTTTCGGCACCTCCCTGTATGCAAACAACAGGTGGGGAAGGTATTTCTCCAAGTCTTTCCCATGCTATTCAGCAAATGCTTGGAGCATTGATTTCAGGGTACTCTTAAATCTTTCCACAAGCCCATTGGCTTGCGGGTGATAAGGTGTTGTGCACCTCTGCGCCACCCCAAACTTCTCCCACAAACATTTCATCAGGTCCAACATGAAGGAACCCCTTCCATCAGTGACAGCCTCCTGTTGAAACCCAACATGGGAGAATATCCCAAGTAAGGCATCTGCCACTTCATCTGTCCTTAGTGAGGGTACCTGGACTGCCTCTGGATACTGGGTGGCATAATCCACCACAGTCAGGATGAACCTCTTCCAAGAGGAGCTGGGGGTATTTAAAGGCCCCACAATATCCATTCCCACCTTTTGGAATGGCTTCTTCAATATGGGCTATGGAATTAGTATGGCTTGGGTTTTCTTGTCTGCCATCCCTATTTCTAGACATCAGTGACAAGACCTGCAATGCTTCTTCACCTGCTGGGTGAAGTTGGGCCAATAGAAATTCTGGGCCAACTGCTACCTAGTGAGCGCAATTCCCAGATGACTAGACAAGGGAAAATCATGTGCAGACATGAGCAACTGCTCACGATACCCCTTGGGAATGACAAGATGCCTGCCTATCACCTCTCCCTCTGTCTTCACAGCCTGAGTATACATCAGTCCATTTTCCCAATAAACCTTATGTTTACTGTCTCCTCCCTGTGCTCTGTCAGAGTCTGTCCAAGCCCTCAGTTTCTGTAGACTAAGGTCACTTTTCTGAGCATCTGCAAACTCCTTACATATTCCCAAGGCATGGAACAGGTCCCCTTCTGTCTCTAAACTAGGGTTCCTAGCACTAACACCAGGGCACTCATGATCACTGTCATCCCTAACTATCTGACAATGGGTCACCCCTCTTCTTCAGAGTAACCCTGCAAAGCTGTGTGGTTAACTGTTACTAGGAAAATTTCTACCCCCCTTTCATTAGTCTCCATATCAGGAGACACAGGCTGGGGAACCAGCCTCCCAGTGGTTTCCACAATGGCTTCTGTGGGGTTCAGGGGACTACAATTTTCCCTTGCCACTTGACTACGGGAAACTGCACATACCATCCCCTGTGTGAGATTGTTGCCAAGAATGACATCAACTGCTAATGTTTTGGCTACAGTCACCTGTTGTACAGTTCCCCCTGCTTCACCCAGGTCTAGGAGAACACTAGCGAGTGGCAATGTTTTCTCCCCCGTGAAGTCTTGTACAGTCACAAATTCATTGGGTATAAGCTGACCAGGGTCTACCAGATCCCCTTTTACCAATGTCTGGGAAGCCCCTGTGTCCCTTAACCCTTGTGTCTGTACACCATTCACTGTGACTGGCTGCATGTGTTCCCTCATGTTCACAGGCATGCTTCCAGGGACACATAAACAACCCACTTCTTTCCTAGCCCCATGTTGTGTACTGCTCATCCTTTTGAGACACTGTCTGGCAATATGCCCAGTTTCTTTACAAATGCAACACTTGTTTCTTTTCTCAGAGAACTCTTTTCTTTGAAACCTGGGGCTAACTGGTTTCGGTGGAGACAGTGAGGGTTTTAGCTGCCCTGAAGGCATGCATTTCCCTTTCTGTGCTGCCATGCCCACCTCATTTGCTCTCAGAGCAGGTCTGCTCTTGGCGGTCTAGTATGTTTCATCAACTCTTACCTTACCGACACTCATTTGCCTATTTCCAATTGACCATATCCTGATTTACCGTTGCGTTCATATATTCAACACTCAAAATACCACAGGACAATATGCCATGAATGCTCATTAAGTGAGCCTTTCATTTCTTTACAGCTAGACTGGCTATTATTTACAGGTAGAGGGCTTACTAGCACTACGCACTGTGAGTGTTTCATTTCATTTCAGCTAGCAGATCCTGTGATCCTGTGATATGCACTGCCAGGGTCCTCATATGCAATTGCATTTGTACATGCTTATATTAGTGTATGTCATCCTGTTTGCAGCACTATGTCTGCCTTTCAGAAATTGGGTTAGGCTTGCTTACCAGTTGCTAACCATGTTTGAGAGTCACTAATCACATCTGCAGTTCACAAACCATATAATTGAGATATAATCAATCATAGATAAAAGTATCTTGCTTTGTTTGGCATGTTTACCGTAATTTGTGACTCTTTGCATATAGTCCTGTACTTGAAGGAATGATAAAAATCTATTTGTATAAAATAATATTGGTCTTTAATCTCCTATAAAGTGAATAATATTCCATCACTTGCAGTTGCCATGGTGTCATCAGTCTCAGTCCACCCCAGTGCTAATACCTATGATCTTCAGTCTGGTGAGAAGAAATGTTGTTGCCTTATCCCATATCAATGCTGAAAGGTCTGTCTGATTGAGAATGTTTGTCTCCATAGTTTTCCCAATATGTGCAGTAGGTGGGTATAAAGTAAGTGAATGTCAACCTTGGGATAGTACACTCGCATGCACTGTTTGTTGAATGTCAGCCTTGTCGGTTTATTGAGAGGAGGTAATTTAGTCACTGGTAGAATGAGCATTGCAGTAAGACAGAGACAGGAAAATGATTGTCAGTTTGTTCAGAGTCAGTGAATCATACAGATCCCGCTCTTGGCATAGCGGTCCGAGAGTTCAGCAGCCTATTGCACTGTTTTGGGATCTCGATCCTCCAGCCAGGTTTTCAACTCTGCTGGGCATGCCCAGAAAAATGGTTCTAACAAAACAGCATTTTCAATTTTATCTTCAGAGTTTGCTTCAATTCCCCTTCCACCAACATTTTAAACATTGACGTTGTTTTGTGTCTAACTCCTCGTAGCTCATGTCAGGGCTTCTCTTGAGCTTACAGAATTTAGCTCTGTATGCTTCTGAAGTAAAATCAAATTTTTTTAAAAGTACAGCTTTAAGTTTTCTGTAATCATTACTGTCTTCAATGTCCATTTGACCCAATGCATCCTGAGCTTTCCCGGTAACTAGCAGGGATAGCTGGAAGCTCCAGGACTCTCTAGGAATTTTTGCCTGAATACAAATTATTTCAAAGGAATTTAAAAAGGCATCCATATCCTCCCCCACTTTAAATTCAGCTATCAATTTGGAATTCAATTTGTAACCCAGTCCTGTAGTTCCAGTTAAGCCCAAGCCACTTACCTGCTCTTGCGCTGGTGGTTGGAGTTGTAACTTCTCCAGTTCATGTCGCTTCTGGTGCTCACACTCCTCAAGGTCAACCTCCCACTGTTCTCAGTCCCTCTTCTCCTCTGTGGCTCGCTGGCACTCACGGTCTTCATGGTCGGCTTCTCACTGTTCTAGCTGCTCTTTACAGTCAACTTTTCACTGTACTAGCTCTCTCTTCTCAACTGCAGCTCATTTCTCTCATTCAGTATCTCACTGGAACTCCAGTTCCATTCTGTGCAACTCAGTCTGCAGCCTGATTACTTCTGGCTCCAGAATGCTGGTGACCTTCCCCTGCTGCTGTGGCCCTTCACTTGCACTGGCCCTACTGCCCTCCTCACTGGATCTGGACACCGCATTGGCCACCAGCCCCTCCACACCCAAGGTTTGGTCCTTTACAGTCACAATCTGTGACTCGATGCTCTGGGCATCTGCTGCCATCAGGGCATTCACGAGGTTCTGCTTGGTGGCTCTCACCTCATGCAGGACTCCTCTCTCCTGGCACAACTGCCTCAAGTAGTCTCCAATGTGCCCACTGTAGTTGGAAGCCATCTTCTTCCCTAACTGTGGCTAGTCTGACTTGCACTTTAGAAACAAAATAAAACAGGTAGGAACTTGACTGTGAGCAAAATGATATAGTTCTGTTTCCTTTTTAAAAATAAATCACTGCCTTATTTTTCGTGTGAGCTGTACAGTATTAAGCTGACACACTGAACAGTTAAAGCGTGTGTTACCAAATTTATCTGCACTGCTGCCAACCACATCTGTCACAAACACACTCAGCAGGTCAGGCCTTCTGCTCCCACAGTGCCAACCTCCGACTGCAAGAGAGTGAACAGGTAACAGACAGGGTAACCCTCCTGTCTGTTTGTGGGTCTGAATCACCTTTAGTCTCAAGTTCTGGGGGAATTCAAACTGTGAACCTTATGCTAGCATACCCAAATGTACAGGCTCAGATAATATTCTCTTTGCAGGGTGCAATATATCTTTTACCTATGGGCACCTAACCAGGTATCCAAAATGAACCCTTTAAAACTCTATAAAAGACTCTAGGTATATTCTTACCTTTTCCCAGTTTAGTAACACCATCAAGCTTTTGAACAGTTTTTGTCAGTCTTAACTCTCTATACGTCACATGCAAAAAAAAAACTGGCAGACCCAGGCAGTCTTTCAAAATCAAGATTTTACTAAAGATGATAAAAATATGAAACATGTAAACACAGAACAATATATCAAAGAGCATACAATCACTTAAAAGAAAACAAGGAAAAATACAAAACAAGAACTCCTACCACAATACATTTAGACTTTTTCTATCTAATGTATTAACTCTGCAGTGCTTATAGTTATATTAGACAGCTGTGTCTGTCTAGAGACCCAAGCTGGAATATAACAAACAGACCAGACACCAGTATTAGTTTAAACTGTGTCTCTCCACACCCCTTCTGTGAATCATCTAGCTCCTCCTTTTTAGAATTAAAAAAATACAAACATAATGTCCTATCAGGAGGTATATTAAACAATGTGGCATCAGCAAAAACTAAGTTCACAAATTATGAGTCTTTGATCCCCCAGTTACTTTTGAGGATTTACAACCCTGCAATCCCTCTCTTAGGTGTGAGATAGCCATGTCCTGTCCTATAATAAAAATGAAGGCAGTATAGCGCAGTGGTCTAAGGCTCTGAGCTGCAAATCTGGTGACATCGACCAGACCTGGGTTTGAATCCCACAGCTTCCACTTGCATACTGTGTGACCCTGAGCAAGTCACTTAACCTCTTTGTGCTCCCAGGTCACTCCTGTAAAAAAGCTTTCAGCTTAGTGTGCTATACCTGGTTAAACAACGAAATAAAAAAAAATGCATATTTAGCTTTCCAACTTCAGAGGCAGATGGTCATAAAAGGGCCATAAAATGCAACTTCTCAAGGAAGTTAATTACATTACAGAGAACTCCTGGTCAGTTCCTGTAACTGAAACCTGGGGGGAGGGTGCACCCATGGAGCACAAACTCACATGCTATATTTTTATATTACAAATATCATACAGCAATCATAACCAGCTGGACAAGCACCACCATAAATTAGTAATAGTGTTAGAAGTTGGGCTAAGTAGAGGGAACTGCAGCATAAAATGGCAGTGTAAACCTATGAGCCATTCGTTAAGAAATAGTAATAGATATACGTATTGTAGTGTACATGTCTATGTTTCAGTAATGTAATTGCTGATTTTTTTATGTAACTGCTTTGAAACATGCATCAAAATGCCTAACATATTAATACATTTTTGTCGAGATATAAATAAAATGGTAGGGAAAGAGAATGAATAATTTCTCAGTATGGGAATGCTATTCATCTAGGCAGCACTAGGTGGCAGTACAGCGCTACAAATTGGTAATGAATTGTAAAGTATAGATCTGCATCCAAAGATGTGGCCACTAGTTTAGCTTCTTATCTGACATGAAAGGGTGTGTCTTATATCATTGTAATGTGAAAAGCAACATAGACATCACATAAAAGCAATATATCTTATTGTTTGTAAAAGATAAAGAGTCTGCATGTGCTATATTCCATGTAGACAGGGAAAAGAAATAGTAAACAGAATGTCTCATAAGTCATTGCAGTGTGAAGAGTTCAGTGTAATGAAGTGCATGCTTGGAGCCAGAAATACAGCCTAGTAGGGAAGCTTAAACATGAGGAAAGCTAAAAAAGTATAGAAACATATGAACAATGTAATAAATGTTGTGAAAAACATTCCTCTGAGTATGGTGTCACTTAAATGAGGGACAGTGGTCCTCAAAATGAGAGTCACATCTTGTAACATGGAAATATGAACTCAAAGGTTGGTGGAAGCATTTGCCTTTACTTGTACACAGTTAATGGTTTATTTAATAAGTCTGAATATGCTTTAAATCCTAAATTTACAGCATCTTCTCCGTGTGGGCAGTAGCTTTTCTATGAGAGGAGGATGAGGAACAGAGCAATTTTTTGAGGTAAAATAAAGGACCTCCCTAACAATCAGGGACAGTTGAGATGTAGGAGGAAAATGTTGCAGTAATATTTGGGGAATGAGTATTTCAGTGCAGGGAAGCAACACATGCAAATTGTGGAAATGATATGTATAAGCATAAGTATGATTGCATTTCCTTTTTTATATACAAGAGAAGCCGTTTGTTGTATTACATGTATATATATGTCTGTTACAACATAAAAGCTGTGACTGATACATCTTGTGATTGCCAATACTGAGAAATAGCAAGATATGGGAAAATAAGCAAGTAGTATAGCCTAGTGGTTCAAGTGTCTGAGCTGCAAACCTATAGTATTGGGATTCAGTTCCATAGGCCCCTATTTGTATAGTGTCTGAATGTCAGCAACTCACTGAGGTTTTGTCTGGTGGTAGGGCGCACCGGTAAACAACCTTGCCCCGTAGGGAATATTTGCTGGTTAAAAAACAAACACTATTGAAGTGTTTGAACAGAGCAGTAGATTGCAATGCCGTTTGGACTGAAGTGAATAAAAAATAATGTAAGAAGTAAAGAGCATTAGCATCACTGAATGTCCTTGAATTCTGGTGTTTTAGAGAACTGATATTGTGAGGTAGGCAGAGCTTGCTAAGCTATGATTTATTTGAATTGCGGCCCTGGAGGAATGTACTCTAAGAGTAAGTAGAAGGAGAAAACCAATGTCTACATGTGTTTGCAGTGCAGAATACTGATCTCTTTCATATAGATGTTCTAAAGGAAATGTGTCTATAGGTCAGCTATTTATATTGTATCATGGAGACTTCAAAGGCAAGTGGCTTGTTTGGGCAGCATATGAAGTATTTCACAATGTGTGATGCAGTGCGACATGTAATGTAAGCAGCTTGGTATAACTGTTGTATGCCAAACAAACTACGGTCTTGTATTTTTTTTTTATGTGCAAGACTGTTATAAAATTCACTTGCAATCTTTAGGGCATGTGACAGAATTTGTCATAATGTACACTGCACATCCGTGTGTTTGAATATTAGTAATTGTTTCTAGTTAATTTTCTTATTTTGTTACTCTTTTTATACAGTTTGCATTTCCAGTATTACCCTGTGAATGTTGCCAGTCATATTATGTAGCTTTTTATTTGTGAGGTTGTGACTGATTTATTTTTTGTGACTTCCTGACTGGCAGAAGCAGTGTAAAGTGAAGCTCATGTCGAGGTGGAATGTCATGTAAAAGAAGGGGACTATTTAGTCAGATGTATTATAAACTGTCTTGTAAAACCACATGAAGCTCCTCATTATACTGTCAGTACTGTACACGGGTAGAGAGAAAATTAATATTTGTGCAGATGTACCATAACCTGTCTTATAGAAGCAGATTAAGCTGCGTATTGTAGTGTCAGTGCTATACAGAGTAACTGTCCTGCTAGGAATTTTATTATTATTTTACTAAAACTGTAATAGGAAAACTGAACTTTGCCCTATCGCCTGTAGCATCATCATAGCATTCATTAATAGAGAAAGACAGTCTGTTACAGTTTTATCAGTATTTTACTAGCAGAGTGAAGCTATACAAAAAAAGACTAGAAAAATAAATGTTAGAAATAAATAATTTGAAAGACAGAGTACTTCACTTTTGTTGTTTAATGAGTCTCCCATGGGAGTTTCATTCAGGTGAAACATAATGGGTGCATGCGTGCCAGGCAGGCAGATTGAAGAAGTACTGTTTTGGCATGATAAGATGACAGTGTTGGAAATCTGATGCCAGTTGTTACATGTATGTGAGGCAGCTGTTTTATGTCATTTTGCACAATAATACAATACAGCACATTAGTTGGAAACCTGCCTTCTACTGGTGATTCATAGTGTGCTGATATGATGTCATGGTGTGCAGGCACATAAATGTGAACTTTATTTTTCCAATGCTACTACATGTCCAAACCGTCTGCCACAGTCATTTATGCATTCTATACAGGATAACACATATTTCAGCTAATTTATTATGATTTTACTGAAGGTAAAGTGAAAGGTGAAATGATGTGTGGTGTAATTCTCAAACATTGTGCTTACATTTGAAAGATACAGTACTCTACTTCATTTTTGTTTTTAATTGATTCTCCCATGGGAGTTTCATTCAGGTGAAAGATTATGGCTGCATGCCTCCCAAGCAGGCAAATGGACAAAATACTATTTTGGCATAATAACATTATAGCTTTGAAAATCTGATGCAATTTCTTACATGTATGTCAGCCAGCTGTTTTATATCATTTTGTACAGTAATGCAGTACAGGACATAAGTTGGAAGCCTGCCTTTTTCTGATAATACATACTGTACTGATATGATCGTTGTGATGCATGGACAGATTAATGTCAGCTTTATTTTTCCAATGCTACTACATGCTCAGATGATGTGCTGCAATCCTTTATACATTCTATACAGGGTAACAGATCTTTCAGCTAATTTATTATGATTGTACTGAAGCTGAAATGAAAGGGAAAAATAATGTGCGGTGTAATTCTCAAACATTGTGCTTCATCCTGACATAAGAAGTGTCATAGTACAGGTAATTATCAGCAATACACATGCAGTGTAGGAGTGCAGGTTTTCAAGTGGAGGACGAGATTGTACTGCACCTCAAGTGGTACCCGCAGGCAACACAATAAGAGTATTTCACCAGATGTACAATCAACTGTCATAGAATCAGATTAACCTGTTCATTATACTGTCAGTACTATATACAGCAACAGACTTGCCAGCTATTTTATTATCATTCTAGTGAAGGTAAACAAAAGCAGCACAATACTGTTTGCTGTAGTTCTTACAGATTCTTTCATGAGTGCTACTGAGCATGCTCAGAAAGCAAATTTCAGAACCTTACAACTGTGAAATCGATAAATATTTGTTCAGAAAATCTTTGAAAGCTATCCTGTTGGAAGATGACCCCTCTACCTTGGGCATTTTGGAGCAAAATTCCATAGCATGTTGCTTGTCAATAAGACCAAACAACCAGCAAACTTTTTTATGGGTTAGCTGGAAGGTTGCAGAGTTTTAAATTTTCCTTGACATACAGTCCAGCATGCAGTAAAAATTTTTGAGTGACACTGCACACATGGACACACTAGCCATTTTATAGGGTGCAAGCTGGTCCAGTCCCTCATGGAAACACAAGTACTAAGCACAGGGTGTATCTATCTGATGATTTTTTTCTGGTTTTCTATCAATGCCTGAGGTAGAATTTGAGATTACCACAAAATTCTACATGTAGCTTTCCTGACAGATTTATTAATACCATTTTGCACTCCACATAATAGCACAGCATCATGCGGTGGGTGAACTCTGGGCAACAATCCAATTTGCATACTAAGTATTTGTTTTGCATTATTAAAAAACAAATTTAAGCCCAAGTGGTAGTAAAGGAAACTGATTAATGCAAAAAGGGAACACTCTGTAGGGCACATGCACATTTTCTGCATTCTATAATGTAACTGGTTGCCATGTACATGGTAGGTAAGTGACAGAAACAAGTAATTGGTTGGCAATCTATAACACCTGGAAGCAAAATTGCAACCCTCAAATTCTGCAGTACAAACTGTGATGTAATATAAAATTGTATGAGTTTCTTTCTTATTTAATTTTTTGGTTTCTAACAGTCAATTTTCAGTTGGCGCTAGCAAAACAGTGTAATACACAATAAATGCTTGGTCACTCAAGTTTCAGTGCTATTCATGAACCTGAGGGCATTATCATTCTAACAGCCCTCCCCGCCCCACTTAATGTAATCGGTAGTAAAGTCTGCTTGCCTGCTGTGAAGTTTTAACTCATTGTGCATGACACCACACCCTGTTGCTTCACAGAGCTCCTAATATGACAAGTAGAGCATATCATTTCAGAGCAGGAAAAGCAACAGGTAATGGGAGCAAGAAAACAGCCAAGTTTCATGCACATTTCATGACATAATGAGTGGAGTTTCATGAAAATCATTGGGAGAAAATGTGGGTATTGCTGATAGCATTTGTTTTGCAGGAAATACAACAAATCACTTTATAATTAAAAGATTTATTGCATGAATCACTATGAATCCAAACAGTCATACACTATGAAGTTATAATGTCATGGAGCCCCTAGAATATTGTTGTTAGAAAATGTATATCTAATTGGTTGCTGCCAATCAATTATTGTGTGCATGTATGTGTGTGTGTATGTCTGTATGGCTGTGTGTGTGTGTCTGTGAGACTGTATGCAACTTCAATGAACAGTTTTATTACTGAATGACTAAATAATTTAAAGTATTTAACATTAAACAGCCAGAAAATGTAAAAAAAATGTAGCAGGTATATGTCCAAAATAGGAATACATTGTTATCCTAGGTATTGTAAAAAGAGATTTCAGCCGTATGTAACAATCAGAGGCTTACAGAGCTTATATTGCATTTCATGACTGCTACTAATCAAAGTAAAAGGTCATCTTCACAGAGTATGTTTCATAAAAAGTGTCTATCAAAAGGGTGGGGACAATCAGGTGTGAAAGATAAAGAAGGGTGGGGAAATGTTTCCTTTTTCCACTGAACTTTAAAACTCTTAGTAAAATGGGAGAAGCAAAGTGATGGGTTGTTTTGTGTTTGTTAGCGGAATTCAGGAATGGATGGGGGCTGATTGAGGTTAGAAGGATGCAGAAAGATGGAATGTATTTTATAGCAGTCATTGCAGACATTACTAATAATACATGTAAATGCTTCTTGTGAAAGTTGCACAGAAGGCATATTGTGTAAATAACATTACATTTCAGTATAATATATGCTAGGTATGTTCAAACATCCAAATAGTCTGCAACACTCTAGTGATGTCAGAATCTTCTGTATAAACATAGTTTTAGAATTCATTTCCTTTCCTTTTTTTTTAGTCTTTGGTAGCTGTGTAAGGCCCACTAGGCACAATTGCCTGTTTTTAGGGGTGACTTGGGAGCACGGGGCGGTTATGTGACTTGCTCAGAGTCACACATTATACAAGTAGCAGTTTTGAGAATCAAACTCAGATCTGGTCTGCTGGATGTATCAAGCTCCTTCACATCTCATTTCTCTAACCTCTAGGCTATACTGCCAGCCAGGTATTGAAATTCTATTGCCATTCACACAGGTACTTTTGGGGCCTAACTGAATAGATGCAGATGTGCAGAGGTCCACTGGGGAAAGCAAGCAGTTTGTTCCTTTTTATAGGTTATGCTTAAAGGGCACAATATATGCTCCATCTGTCACTATGTATGGGTATTCAGGATAGCGAATACAAGGCAGACTCAATTCACAGTGTGCAAAAAATGCCCAGAGGCATTTGTCATTTTATTTTGCCATAAAATGAATGAAAATATTTACAGAAATCAAGTGAAATAATGTCAAAATAAAGGATAGTTGCATTCAAAACAAAGGACCCTGCTTTTGGTCTTAATAGAGTCTAGGCTTCAGTCAGAATGATCAGTGTAAAACCACACCACTGGGGGTCTTTCTCCTACCTCTGTCAGTCTCCAACTTACTCCCTATCTCCTATCTAACTTAATGCCTCTAGCGGTAGGTTTAAATACTTTCTGGGTGGGGTCACCTGACTAGACCCTTAACTAAAAATACAAAAGAAATCTAAGTAGGTTAGTCTATAATCACAAGGTGATCCACCATACATTATAATACAACACTACTCATTGATTTAATCAAATAACCAAACATCAAGTATAATGCTGGGCTAGTAGTACTAGTAGTAAAAAATGTATTTTTAAACAGGAATAAGAAACATGTTATTTGGATAATATAATCCAGTTTACAAGAAAGTCCTGTACATTATCTAAGTTTCACTTGATATTAATAAAGCTACAGAAATACAAAATACAAAGTACAAAAATACAAAATGGCCTATGGATATATATACGATGTAATCTAAAAAGACAGAGGGTAGTCTATATTTAATTAAGGGACGTGGAGGGGAAAGACAATAACACAGGAATTACTTCATACAAATACATGTATAAACACAGCACTTTTCTAATGTCATATTAAACTTCTTTTGGTGTTGCTCAGCTCGCACCGAAGGAGGACGTGCCCCCAAACCTGTTGTTTCACTTGACTGGATCAATTTTGTTTTGATGTATCATCCTAACTGAGAATTTCCTGATGGCAGAGTCCTTAGAAACATAGAAACATAGACTTTGACAGCAGATAAGGACGGCTAGGCCCATCTAGTCTGCCCATTTCCCTACCTACCGGATAGGCTGCAGATCCTAGTTAACCAACAGCCTATTTCTTCCTACCCCCCACAAGAATTGCCTTATGTCTGTCCCATGCATTCTTGAATTCTCCCACAGTTTTAGACCCCACAACCTCCTCAGGAAGGCTGTTCCATGCATCCACCATCTCTCTGTGAAATAATACTTCCTCACATTGCCCTGAATCGCCCTCCTTCTATCTTTAAATTGTGTCCCCTTGTTCTTGCAAGTCTCTTTTCTGAAAGATGCTACCCTCTTGGACTTTGTTGATTCCACTGAGGTACTTAAAGTTTCTATCATGTCCCCCTCTCCTTTCTTTCCTCAAGGGTATACATGTTAAGCTCCTTTAGTCTCTCCTCATCTGGCTTCTCTTGCAGACCCTGCACATTTAGTTGTCCTCCTCTGGACTGCCTCTATCCTGTCTATGTCGTCTTGGAGATGGGGTCTCAGAACTGGACACAGTACTCAGATGGGGTCTCACCAACTGTCTGTACAGAGGATAACAACTTCCTGTTTTCTGCTGATGATGCCTCTCCTATACATCCCAGTATACTCCCAGCCCTCCCTACTGCCTTCTCACATTGCTTGCTAACCTTAAGATCGTCCTGATATAATTACCCCAGGTCCCTTTCTTTTTGTTGTTGTTACTACCTCCCACCCATTGTGTATTCTTCCCCTGGGTTCTTGTTTCCCAGGTGCATTATTTGCACTTCTTTGCATTGAATCCTAGCTGCCATACTTCTGACCATTCCTCCAACCTTGCCAAGTCCCTTTTCATCCTTTCCATGCCTCCTTTTGTATCAACCCTGTTGCAGATCTTTGTGTCATCTGCAAAAAGGCATACTTTTCCTTCCAGTCCCTCTGCAATGTCACTGATGAAGACATTAAAAAGGACTGGACCCAATACTGAACCCTGCGGTACCCACTAGTAACCCCTTTCTTCAGAGTGGACTCCATTTACAATTACCTTCTGTGTCCTGTTGTCCAGCCAATGTTTTGCCCAGGCTACCACCCTGGGACCCACTCCCAGGCTGGTTAATTTGACTATTAATCTTTTGTGTGGGACTGTGTCAAATGCCTTGCTAAAGTCTAGGTAGGCCATGTCCACAGCCCCTCCCTGGTCTACTACTTTGGTCACCCAGTCAAAGAAATCTATTAGATTCGTCTGACATGACCTTCCAGCTGTGAACCCATGCTGCTGTGGGTCCTGTGCTCCACTGGCCTCTAGGTACTCAACTATTCTTTCCTTCAGAAGTGACTCCATCACTTTCCCTACCACAGAGGTCAGACTGACAGGTCTGTAGTTTCTTGCCTATGTCTTGGTCCCACTTTTGTGAAGGGGAATCACATCCGCCTTCCTCCAGTCCTCGGGTACCACACCATCCTCCCATGATTTATTAAAAAGAGTAGCCAGTGGTTTCACTAGTTCCTCCCTTAATTCTTTTAGAATTCTGAGGTGAATTCCATCAGGACCCATTGCTTGTCCACCTTCAGTTTTAGGAGTTCTTGCAGAACCGTTTGTCTGTGAAAGGACTGGGATCGACCCCCTATCAAGAGTGCTTCTGTTAATTGGATGAGGCACTTCCCCTCCTCTTTGTGAATACTGAGCAGAAATATTCGTTCAGTATTCCTGCTTTTCACTGTCCCCTCTGCTCACCCACCCTTCATTCTATTCAGCCTCACTATCCCTCCTTTGTCTTTCTCGCGCTGATGTACCTATAAAAGGTTTTATCCCCCTTCTTAACTGGGTTGGCTATCTTTCCTCAGTTTGGGACTTTGCTATTCTGACTTCCTCCCTGCTTCCTTCTGCCTTAACTGGTACAGCTCTCTGTCCTGCTCCTTCTGTGTTTCCTTATACTTCCGGAATGCTATCTTTTCTTCCTGACTTTCACAGCCACCTCTTTTGAGAACCATAGTGGCTTTTCTTTCATTTGATTTGTTTATTTGCTTCACACAAAGGCTTGTTGCCTCTGTGATGGCAGTTTTGATAAATCCCATTGTTGCTCCACACCTCCTTCTAGCCTGTTTGCTAGTGCTTTTCTGAGGCACTCTCCCACCTTGCCAAAGTCAGCCCTCCTAAAGTCCAGTACCCTCACTTTTGTATGCTTGACTTTGTAGCTGGTTAACGTGAACCACACTGTTTGATGGTCACTTGTCCCCAGATGGCAACCACTTCTAGATCTGAGATCCTCTCACTGCCCCGTTTGAGAGTATGAGGTCTAAGATTGCTCCCTCATGAGTGGGTTCTGAAACTAGCTGTCTAATCCTGCCACGGTAGGGCATCAAGAATGGCCCCGTCTTGGATGTGGCTGCAGCAAATGTGCTCCAGTTAACATCTGGCATATTCAGGTCTCCCATCAACAGTATCTCCCTTTCTCTGCCATTCTAAGAATGCTTTCTATCATATCCTTGTCCATTTCTTCCCCTGACATGGGGTCTGTACACAACCCTGTGCGGATTGTGGTGCCCTTTCCAGTCTCAAGGTGACCCACAGTGCCTCCTCTCCTCCCTGTTTACTCTTTTGTTCAGTTGCTTTTATCCCTTCCTTTACATAGAGAGCTACTCCTCCCCCTCTTCTCCCCTGCCTGTCTCTCCTGTAGGTTATGTACCCTGGTATGTTACCATCCCAGTCATGGTTCTCTGTGTACCATGTTTCTGTGACTGCTATAATATCCAGGCATCCCTCTTCCATTAAGGCCATCAGCTCAGGGAGCTTGTTGCCCAGACTACGGGCATTGGTACTCATTACCCTCCATTTCCTAATGGCCTTACTCCCTTTTGCCCCATCCCTGTCCTTCTTGCCTTTGTCTCTTTCTCCATTTACCCCTGCCCTTCTCCCTATTGGCACCTCTCTGTTGGTGTTTGCTGCACTTACTACTGTGATTATTTTGGGGGGACTAGGATTTTCCTGCTCCTTTCCAGTGCCTCCCCCCTTGGCTAGTTTAAAAGCTTACCAATGAAGCATTTAAACCTATCACCTAGGATCCTGGTTCCCCTCTCGGACAGATGCAGCCCATCATGCCAGTATAGGCTTGCATCACTCCAGGTGGATCCCCAGTCCCCAATGAAGCCAAATCCCTGAGCTCCACACCAGTTTTTCAACCACTGATTGAATCCCATGGTGTGGAACACTAACCTACTCTCTATGCCATAGATGGGTAGCACCTCCGAGAAGGTTACCGTGCATGCTATGACTAGGCCCCTCCCCAATTCCACAAACTCTTCCTGCACTTCTCTAATCCCTTTCTTGGCCAGGTCATTTGTCCCTAGGTGGACAATGACATCCAGCTCCCTCCCCTGTGCAGCTGCTCCAGCAATCCTGAGGATTCGCTCCCTTTCCCTCCAAGCCATGGCACCAGGCAGGCACCTTACCTCCCTCTCCCCTTCCTCCCCCAGTTCTACCTTCCTAACAATGGAGTCCCCCACCAGGAGTTGTTTCCTTCCCCTGCAGGATCCTCTGCCACCCTCCTGTGGGTCTCCTTTATGGAGGTTCCCAGCATCCTCCTTGGTCTCCACTGTGGGTGCCTCCATAGAGGAACTACACTTTGCCAGAATGGCATAGGAATTGTGGAGAGATACAACTGGAGGAATGCACCTCTGTTCCACCACCCTCACCCTCCCTGAGCCCACTGTGGTCCAACTGCTCCTCTTTCTTGGCAACCTCTGAGGCAACGGCAGTGGCACTGGTGGTCCCTGGATGGAAGAGGAGGTCCCACAAATCCTGGCCAACTCAGCCTGGAGATGAGCAACCTCCTCCCTCAGCCCAGAGAGGTGCCTGCAGATGGGACAACACTGCATCCTCCAGAACGTCTCCTGGAAGACTGCTGCTCCACAGCCACTGCACTGCACCACTCCAATCATGTCTTATTTCTGGCCCCTTAACTGTTTGCAATGCCTACTCTTTCCTCTGTTTTTTTCTCTCTCTCCTTACTTTTTGCCTGTGTGCCCTTTAAGCTCCTGATTGTCCTTTTCTGAGACAAGAATATCCTATATTTCTCAGTAGACCACTTACTTGCTCAGAGGCAGACCTCCAGCAGCTAGATGGGGCTGGAGAGCTACTCTTGCCCTTCTAGGATGGTGGGTCCTTGGTGGTTCTGTGATCACTCACTTCCTGCCCCTAAACAGGAAGTTCCTGTTGTCAGTCTAATCCTGTACCTATAAAAGTAAAACTAGCTTTGGGTGGGGAAGGAGGGCAATATAGTCCCAGCAGAGAAGTTCAGTCACACAGCAGTCCTTTCTCCTGGTGCCTTCTGCCAAGCTAGTTACCATCAATTTAGAGATATTATGATTTACATAGGTTTTCCTATATTTACGGATGAAAACTGACCAATTTTTCTTATAGTCCAAATCAAGGGGTAACCAATCTAACCTGGTTAACAGAATACAGTGATGAGTTCTGAAGTCACAGCACAGGACATGCCTTGTGACCCTATAATAGAGTCTGTCCAATTTGTTTAGAAGTTGTTTATTTGCTGACCTATAGATGAATTCTTTATACTTGAATACTGGAAGTATGAGCTGCTCTGCAATCTTTTTCCAGTTCTGTAACTTCAGACATATGGTTGTCCTTTTCAATGCTCCTAATTTTTTCTTTGTTTTAGTAACAGTTGTTTCAATATGTCCTTTAAAGGTCAACAAAGAGTCAAAGTTACTCCCAAGTAATAATAATTGTCTACTTGTTCTATTGGAATTTGTTTTATTGTAAGTGTATGCAATTTCTGATTTGGTATCTTTATTGGCAGCAAAATGCATTCATTTAGTCTTATTTACATTCATTATAAGCTGTGATCTGTTGAACCACTCCTGTAACCTGGTAAAGTTGGCCTTGAGTTTTCTCTGGAGATCCACTAAACCATGCCCAGAAGCCACTAGGACTGTATCATCTGCATACATCCTTATGGCAATGTGCTGAATTACTGATGGCAGTTCGCTAAAAATCAAAAAATATAGGGGTCCTAAAATGAACCCCTTTGGAACACCCCTTTGAACAGTCCGAGAATCTGAGAGGTGATGTTGCACTTGGACCCTCTGAGAAGGTCTGTCAAATAGGTAAGTAAAACTTCATAAATGCTTAATTGCCTGGCAACTAACATAGGGTCCCTCCTTAGTTACCTTTGAGTGACAGGTAAGGCTATATAAAAAGGGGACTGCAGAGGGCACTGCTCCCCTACAGAAATCTTTAGATGCAGTCCTGCAGTCAAGTAAGATACTGAACTGTTTAGATTTCTTCCTGGGTTTACATGATAACTGCAAAACATTAAAATCCCCTCAGGAAACCTCAGAACTGTAGTAACCCCTTTTTCTCATTTACTAATTTCAGGGCTTTGAATGCACCTGTTTTTTTTTTTAAATGGAGGGTGGGGTTAACAAACAGGCCTTCTCTGCAACAAACACAGCCTGGAGCTAAATTACAGAATAGCCCCATTTAGAGCATTTTCTGTTTCAAGCATAAATCTAGCATTGCAGGCACTTTAAAGTCTTACAGGTATACATATACAAACACATTTATATTCCTAAAGCCCATGAGCACATTATTTTACCTCCAGCAATTAGCCTGGTTAAAGCATTCTGCACTATAAATCTATCAGCTCTTTGGCATTTGTGAAGGCAATACAAGCCCCATATAAAGCATGTGCTAAACAATCTTTTTTTTTATTTATTTTACACAAGTACCTTGCACTTTTATACATTTAGCACCTTACATAGTACTTCAGGAATTTGCGACAGTTTATTCATATTTAATACCTTTCTAGCAATTTGCACTTTATATATATACATATATATATATATATATATATATATATATATATATATATAGGAGGATATGACATGGCCTTACTGAAGATATCATATTTCTTCACGAGGGGCCAGTGATATCATGATATCCCACTGGTGGCGAAGCCACGAGTGAGATATCTTGATGTCACTGGCCTCGAGTGAAGATAAATATGATATCTTCAGTCGGGCCATGTCATATTCAGTTTATACAACGTATGCTTTGCCCCTGCCCCCAACACAACTCACTACGTGCCCCTCTCAATGCAATGGGTGACATAAAGGTGATGGTCCTAGCAATACAACCCCCCTTTACAGAAACGCTGCCAAAACAGCAGATGTCATTTATTGCTTAAGAAATATTTAGTGGATTATGTATTTATGGTTAGTTTTAAGAAGCATTATCTGGTTTATCATGCCATCCCCCCACACACACACACAGGGCTCCACATGCTTCCCCAACATAATAGATTATATAGGGTTTTAAATATCTGGTTGATCCTGTCAGTTTAAAGTTAGTAAAATATCTGGTTGATCCTGCTTTTATTTGGGGAAAAGTGACGTTTATATGGTTATCTGGTTGATCCTGCCACTCAGAGCACTTTCACTTTCACTAGAAGTGTAGCGTGACGGCCTATGAAGACTGGCGTTGTAGTTTAGTAAATATTTTTAGAATGTGCCAGACTTCAGTAAATTAAATTTGTCTGTATTTTTGTAGTTCCTTGTTAAAAGCTTCAAACTGCACAGTGTGCAGCATTGACCCGAGCCGACGCTTTCAAAAGGTAAAATGAAAGCGGCGTCTTTGCCTGGCGGCAGGCGCTGCGCGCTCGCTACTCTTAACTGCAGCTCAATCAATCTGCACTCTGTAATGCAGTTAACTATGAACAAGAAAAAACAGGCAGAAATGTACTAATCTGACGATCTAAAAATATTTACTAAAAATAAATAGCCAACAATGGCGCTCGATCACAGCCTACAGTAGTGAGCGGATCAACAAGATGAACTCGATATGACGTGTTGGACGTGGATAACATTATGAACGTAAGAACATAGAAGATAACAATGTTATCTTCATGGCCCATATCAGATATGATGATATTACTCTCATTTATCTGACAACATCGTTGTATAAATATATATATATATATATATATATATATATAGAGAGAGAGAGAGAGAGAGAGAGAGATATTATGGTAGCACGGTAGTGGTACCGTATTTAGGGTTGAGGAACCATTTACATGTTAAACCCAAAATTTGCACCTTAATAACTTTGCAACCATTTGATGGATTTGCCTGAAGTTTGGAATACATGATCAAGATCCATACGCCTTGGGATCTGCCAAGTTTTGTACTGGTTGGATATATAGCTGTGGAGTTATTAAGCATGATCTGCTCATGCATTTCTGCTTTTTTTGGAATTCTACAGTAGCGCCTACAGGTCACACGGTTTGCGTGACTAGTCCAAAATCTTCAAGGAAGGTGCCCCAATGTGCCTTTCAAAGATTTCATGAAAAATATTAAACGGTTCAAAAGTTATTCAAAAAACAATTCCCCATTATAAGTCAATGGGAAAAGTTAACAAAAATTTCGACAGTGTCTCAAATGCAGTTTTTACTTTCGCAAATGGCCCTTTTACTGTCGCAAATCCACCATTTTGTTTTCAGTTGGTGATCAGAAAAATGCTTAGCATTTAAATTTGGCACCATCTAGCAACCTAAATCTTTTTGTATTCACCTAGTCAGACCCTGAGGATGGTTGCCATGTCTTTATTTTAGGGTAAAACACCCCAGAAATGTGTTTTTCACATTTCTGGAAAAAGTACTTTTGCAAAGTACTTTCCCACTTGTGACACTGTCGAATTAATTTGCGAAAGCTTTCACAAATTGCAGTACTCTAGGCTGTGAAAAAATGACAGCAATTCTTTTGGCACTCTGCTGCAAAGAAAGTTTGGTGTTTGGTGAAATTTGGAGAAACCCAGCGACAGCTCACAGATGCTCCTTTCAGTATTTTGTTGAAAAAATATTACACGGTAGCAAAGTTACGGCACTCCAAAGTTAACACTTTTCCCATAGGATAACATTACGACATCCGACACATTGCAGCAATCCTTTGGCGCCCTGCTGCAAAATAACGGTTTGGTCTTTTGGGCTGAAATTTAGAGGAAGACAACCAACATCCCACAGATGTGCCTTTTAGTGGTTTGGTGAAACAATATTACAAGGAGCCAAAGTTATGGCACTCCAAACTTCTCTTTTTTTCCCATAGGATAACATTATGGCGTTCACCACGCCTTTCAGGGCCTGTATCTTGGAAACGGTGCGAGATACGGACTTTTCGTCAGAAAAATTCTTATCCCCTAATGGGAGTTCAGTACAAAACTAGCCAGGAAAGTAATAAATCATATGACTTTAAAATTTTGTTTTCTATATCATACGGTTCCTGAGATACAAGCAATTTAATATTCCAACTCCTCATTTTCTGCTCCGAGACCCATTATTATGCCTACATCCTTTGTACTCACTGTCTTTCTCTATGAAGCTTTTTGGTAAAACCAGCCTGTGCACTTCCATTACTGTTACCGTTGCCCTATCCGCTTGTGGTTCCATACCCGTTTTACTTACCGTTCACGTCTACACCACCATGTGCGTTATCCTTTGCTTTTTCATTTGCGCTTGCGTTTCCTTTATTTTTTACCATTTCTGTCTACAGTACTGTTTCTCTTTCTGTTTCACTTTGCGTTACCATGCCCATTACCATTTGCGCTTGAGGGCACCATGTAACTATGTGACAAGACATCACTGGTGGACCGTTCCCATCTACGCCACCATGTGTGTTACCCTTTCTGTTTTCTTTCATGCTTGTGTTACCATGTTCACCACTGTTAGTGCTTCTGATTGCGTTGCTGTTCCTGCTACTATGTCACAAGACATCACGTGGTGGTGGGCCACAGCGCTCGCTGCGCGTACTTTCACTATTTCTTGATATCATTCTCAAAAGAAATTCAGAGGCAAAAACTCCCTTTAATGCATCAGTTAGGGTTGTTCCACAGTGACAAAAGTGAGAAATTCAGTGTTAGGGTTGAAAACCCCCTTGGACCCCAGCCCACCCCCCAGCGGCATTGGGGTGCAGATGGGGTCTTGGTCCTAAAGTCTCACCATTCTCCTATACCTCTGCTTCTTTACACAATTGATGGGGTGAGAGTTAGGGCCAACACCCAATGTGCACCCAATGCTGGTTGTGGGGGTGGGCTGGGGGTCCCTAGGAGGTTATTAACCTAACACCGAATTTCATCCACTTTGCTGTGGAACAACCTAACTGATGCATTAAACTGAGTTTTGCCTCTACCATATATATATATATATAATAGATAGGCAGCATTTACTGTTGGGATAATTATTTTAAACCATTACTTTTCTTATATATGTGGATGCACTGTAGCACTCTATTCTCCATTCTGCACACTAAATGCATTTTTTCATGCATTTTACTTCTTTAAATGCATTAATGCACTTTTACTCCCTACTGTTAGCACTTACTGGGGGGTGGGGTAAGGGAATACCTATATCTCCTTACTGGGGCACCCACCCCTGACAGGGGTCACCCTGACACACAGTCACTTAAATTTCAGTGCTATTTGTAAGACTGTGGGCATTGTTTGTGTGCCCGTCCAGCTGCCTGTATGTGTGCTCCTGCGTGTGTGTGTGTGTGTGTGTGTGTGTAACAGTTTTGAAGTCAAATTTCAGTACCCTATAGCTGTAAAATCGATTAATGTTTTTTTACAAAACCTTTGAAAAGCGACACCGTTCCCACAAGACCCTTCCACCCTGGGCATCATGAAACAAATTTCCATACCATTTTGCTTGTTACTAAGAGGAAAGAACCAGCAAACTTTTACATGCCTTAACTGGAAGGTTGCAGAGGTATAAATCCTCCTTGATTGCAGGAGATGTTTTCCACTGATATTGCACACATGGATACCATAGCTATTTCATAGGCTGCAGCTCGGTTCACTCCCTGATGATCTTGGTCCAAACACAGGGCTTAAGCAGATGGTGTGTCTACCTGATAATTCTTTTCTGGTTTTGTATCACTGCCTGAAGTAGGATTTGGGAATACCAAAAATTCTTCATGTGGCTTTTCTGACAGATTTGTGTATGAGCACAGATAGTCAACTACTACAGTACAGATCCAGCATATGACTGAACTCAGCTTCTTCTTTATCTTCCTCAGTGTCTGTGCAGGGAGTATTGAGGGAACTGACACTTTGCATTGCAAAGGCAGAATATCAGGGTAAATTCTCTTCAACCATTGGCTAGGAATTGAAACAATGTTCTGGTCTACTTTCGTGCTCAATTGGTTTCCCTTCTTTCTTCTGATCCACCTCATCCAGAATAGGTCCCTGCATGACTTGAACCTGGGAAAGGAAGGCAGAACCAGTGACAAGGTTCCCAATAGCCTGAAGGGCCTGGAAGAAGTGCTACATATTAATGGTATTCTGCACAGAGAGTATCACAGTAGCTTCCATTGCTAACTCCTGATGCCTTATAGGGCCAGCAGCAGATGTACGTCTTCATTTGTATTACTTAATGTTGATGGCACTGGCATATCTGAGGGACTGTAATTCTTTTTATCACCTTTTGCATCTGCACCCCACATCAGGTGCCCTGTGTTCCTTACTGACATTTTAGGATAACTTTGTAAATGTTTTAGCTGCGCTGGCTAGACCTTAATACTTGATGTTTTTTTTTTCAGCCACCTTTGGATTCAGTAAGGAGTGCAGTAGCAAGGAAGCTGTCAGTGGATAATTTCTACAGACCAGGAAAGTCAGCACCAGACCAAGGAGTGATCTAGAACTGTTTATGAGACTCAGTTAATGTATTTTTACATTTTGCACCTGCACTTTAAATTTTTAATGCACAGTTCTATATTATTCTTTGGTGTAGATGTTGACTTTCTTGCTTGGCTCATGTGATTCTATTATAGCATTACCAAAGCCATCTTGATCTAGCTTTTAACTTTCTTTGGGTAATTTCTATCATCACTGGCAACTTTCTGCGTTGTACAGCCTTTGAGTGGGAGAACGTTGAGCTGACCCAGAATGACATGAAAAATGTAAAAGAGATTCCTTTATCTTTGCACTCCTCAAAGTGCTATAAAACAAAACATAACTGTTTTTTTAGATACTTAAATGTAATACAGAATGCTGTTACCCCATCTAGGCAGAAGTCACACTTTACCTAATTTTTGCCAGTTCCAGAACTGATAAGGACTGGCAAAGAAATTCAAAAATAAACACACAAAACTGATTTCTAAGACAATGCAGAATATCAAAAAAGTAACAGAAATAATCTTTAAAGTTTGCACTGAGGTTTCAAAGAACATAAAGAAATAGTTAAAAATAAATGGCTGCACTTTCCCTCCACAAATACAGACAAGTCAATAGTACATAAAGGGAAAACTCCTTTATTAAGCCATAATCAGCACACGTACTGTGAGCAAATATACAGGAACAAACGCACTGGTAAAACCTCCACCTCCTTATGTTTCAGTTCCACCAATAGGAGGCTTCATCAGAGGATCAGTGTTTATGGTAAGGACTGTACTTTGAAAAGCAAATTAACTAATGGCATGCTGCCAACATCTGCATGTCATGCATTTATTAAGCCTTAAATCACCCAGCACTCCTTGCATCTTATTATAGTCCCAGTGCAGTTTCCTTAATGGACTTAGTCTCAGCACATATAAATCAGGTATCTAAATACCTCCTAAATGTCTCCAGTAGGGACCCTAGGAGGGAACAAAACATAAAAAATCAGAAAGTCAGCATCAGCAGTAATAATGCCATAGGCTCGGATATTCAAAAGGGTTGTGCCATGCGCAACAGGGTTGCGCATGCGCAAGTCTCAAAATGGGCCATTTAGCGATATTCAGAAGGAGGCAGTTGCACCCCCGAAAACATGCTGAGCAACAGCGCAATGAAAATGAAGGAATCGCAACCGAAGGGGTGGATCCATGCATAAACAACGCAATCGCGATATTCAAAGACATCGCGGCGATCGCATAACACAGCGAAGTGCGCACTAGCAAAAATGAGCCAAATAAAGGCTCAAGGAAGGCGCAAACGCTCAAGGCTGCCAAGGGGAGAGAGAGAGACAGACAGACAGACAGACAGAGACAACAGACAGGCTGGGGCAGGCAAGGAAAGCGTGGGCCATAGGCTGTAGAGGCCAGTGGGGGGTGCCCGGTGCAGTGGAAGTAGCAGTGAGGACAGCGGAGGTAACACAGCAACACCAGCCGGGGGGGGCAGAAGCCAGGGAGATTGTCAGTGCCAGCTTCCACATGTGTGTCATGGTGGGCGGTGCACTGCTGGGTGCTCTGCTCACCACGCCGGCACACGGACCACCTGCACACCCTCCCAACTGCTGTCCACAGGTGCATGTGCATGATGATGCCTGCATTGTACTGTACACCAAGGTGCAAGGGTGCCCAACATCTGACACACGTACTTGGACAGTACAGGTGGTGGGGGTGGTAGGTGGTGCTGTGTGTTAGCAATGTTGGTTCTGCTGTGCTGTGCATCTGCCCATGTACGCTCTGTGCCTGGTGTGTGTCTGTCCATATGAGTGCTCACCCCTCCCTGATGGTGTGTTTGTATGCCTGGACCCTTCCACTCACCTGACCGTCATGCACCCCTGGTGTGTTCCCCTGTGTGCCTGTGGTTTGCGCATGGACAGTGTTGGTTGCACATGTCCCCTTGACCTTGACTTACCTGTGTTCTGCATAGTGCTCCTCTGTGATGGTGTCCCAGTGCAGCTGGGCCTGCCGGATCAGTCGGGGGTCCCGCCGTCCTGGGGGGTGCTGCTCATCACCATCAACACCGGCACCACTGGCGTCCCCATCAGGTGTGCTGTGCCTACGGGGGGGCTGATGTGCACTGTGGTTGTCAACTCCCTGTGTGTGGCACTCTCAGCCTGCCAGTGGTTGTGCTGGGGTGTCATGGCTCTGCTATGCTTTGTTGGCTTGTCCCCATGGCCAGTAGATCATCCGTCACACCCCCAGTGATGCTGTGCTTGGGGTGTGCAGGTGTGGTGTTGGTTCTGCAGTGTGTTCCTGTGCCCATGTGTGGCATGGCTGGCGGTGGGCCCCAGCCTGCCTCCTTGGATATGCAGTTCCATTGCTCTGGGGGGCTCTGCGCGTGCTATGGCACCTCTGGACTGCTCAGCTGGGCTTCCCTGGTTGCACCATAGCGCAACATTTCTGCTCAGCTTTTTCCTTCCTGGTTGTGCTATGATGCAGTATGTGCGATATTCAGGCGTTGATTGCTTGCATAATTTGTTCTGATCCATGTTTGAATATACATACCTGTTCTTATATCATGGTGGTTTTGTCTTGCTCTGCTGTTGGCTCATTTTGGGCGCAGTTTGAATATCTGGGCCATTATGTATACATAAGCATATAAATGTCTCCAGGCAGACAGCTTGTGTCAAAAGTGAGGTGCTTGTCTGACATCACTATGGGTCAAACTTAGAAGAAAATTTCAAAGATTACTGTTGTAGAGGACTAGAAAGCAATTTAACAGGCCTCCTCTACCAGTTATGTAATGTGACTATTTTAGTTCTGTGTACCTGTTTGTCCATTTTCAAATTGAGTTAGTGCTTTTTTTCAATGTTTAATGTTGTGATGAGGTAGATAAAATAAATATGGCTGTTCCCAATTTGACATCAGCAGAGTGAGCCAGACTGCCAAAGAGTGACGTTACCATTCATGCGTTCCATGAGCTCACCAGGAATCGCACGCATGAAGCTGTCAGAAACTAACAGCAACTAGGATGTGTTTCCTTCTGTCTGGCAAGTATTTTGTCAACAGGTTATATGCTGTACTGCTCTGGTCTGAATTCTTAATAGTGTCTGTTCTGACAAAAATTATTCTAATTCACTTGCTCCGAATTAAAGTTTGTCTTACGTTCATTATGTTTATACATAAAAAAAAACCTAAGGAAGTAAGAGTTAGGCAATTTTAATATTTTCTGCTTCTCATAGAAATGTGCTGTCATTATTGAGCCGCCCATTTACTAAAGAACACGCCTCAACCTATTTTTTGTTTGTGTCCACCCCACATACTGTAACAGTCCTCTCTGCCCCAAGCACATGCACACACACGCGCATGCACACACACACACACACACACACACACACACACACACACATGTTTATATATGCTGTTGGCTGTCCCTTTTTTTTCTATCCTCTGCATTTTTGTTTTCTAATTTTATGTGAATCTCATTAACTTGAAAGTACAAGATCATACATGCTTGAGCTCAAACTAAACTGTTTGTGACATGCATCATATGACCATTCACATGAAGTCTTCTTAACTCCTAAACGCTGATGTTTTATTTCCTTTCTGTTTGGTGTAGTGAAAATTAATACTTTTACCTAATTCCGACATAAGTATGGTTCCACTCTTACGGTTGCAGATTGTGCTTATCTTAGCAATGACTCTGATACTGTACCACATAATAGGTTAAGAGGAAATGTGAGGAAGTATTCTTACTACCTGAATAGGTCTTCCAAATCTGTAACTTGTGCTCCTAAATCATCTAAAGTGGCCTTTCCTGAATTACAGGCATTTCCAAGCCTAATCAGCTGCTTTGCGTATGAGTCTCCTGCTTTCTGACTCTAAGTAGGCATCCCCCATATTATTTGCCAGGCTTATGTCACATGCTGGTAAAAATTTCAGTTTTTACTATTTGGAGTCTATGCTGTTGGTTGCAGTCTCCAAATTCATTGATGTACCCCTCTGCTTAATTGATTATGGCATTTGTGCTCTGCTGGATGGCTCAGTTAAGGTGGATTCTAATTGCCTTGAAAGCTTGACAGCTAAGCTGCTTTCTGTTCAGCCACAGCACCCCCGAAGATTTTAAATTAAAGCTCTCCAGGGCTCCCAACTCCACGGGCATGGGAAAGTGGACACAGGGTGGTCAGCACTTCTTCAGTCACCACCCGAGACCATAAGCCTGGGCTCTCAGCGTGAAAGCCGAAGACAAGCTCTCCAGAGGCTCCCAGCACCACAGGCATGGGAAAAGCAGACACTGGGAGGTGGGTGCTTCCTCTGCTGCCACACAAGACCACAAGCCAGGACTCTTGGTGTGAAAGGTATGGCAAAAGCTGCTAACCAATCAGAAAGTGAGCGCTCTCTGGCTCTTGCTTCTGATTGGCTCCTGCAGTCTGCTACTGTAATTCTTCTCTGTAGCAAGCTAAATGACTGTTTTATTGTTTAAAGCTTCCAGAAAAAGGCTGTATTACTTATTTGCTTATTGTTAAGGAGTTTTTTATACTGTTTAGAGTGCTGAGCTTTGGGTACTGTGTGATTACAGTCTTTTGTAAAGCTCTGTGCTCACACCAGACTTTAGGTGCCAAAGTAATATGCATCTTCTTTGTCTTGCTAATTTGGCTCTCCTGCTGGTGCAGTTGGCGCTTTGTCCACAGCCAGCATTTAAAATCTGACCTCTCCTTTCTCTCTCCAGCTGAGGACAAGCTCTCCAGGGGCTCCCAGCTCCACAGGTGTTGGAAAAGTGGACAATGGGCAGTCGGCACTTCCTCAGCCACCACCCGAGACCACTGGCCTGGACTCTCAGCGTGAAAGGTATGGCATGGCTGCTACTTTTGCCCACCACCCTTGGCCCCACCTCTTCTAGTTATTATATCGCCATCACCCACCCCTTTAAAGGAACACCCATTGTGTTACTTGCCATCCAGTTAAGTGCCCCCTGCCCTATAGGTACGCCCATTTGTGAGTTGCCAGCCAATACAGGCGTCTCTCTGCTCTACCTTTTGATCTGGTTATCTAAGGCCTCATCTAAAACTCTGTGTTTCAAGTAACACAATATCAAGGCTACAAGTTCTCCATTGTTGCTGGACTTTTAGCATCTGGGAGGGCTCACGCCGCCGGTTTACTTCCCACCAGTAATCCTAGTCTGGCAAATGCTTCCAGTAATTTCTGGGAATGTGCATCTCCGTGAGTCCAACTATGCTGGGATTCCCTTTGCTACCTCTTCTGATCCTCCTCCTCTCTTTTGCACTGGAAACATCTTACTGGCAGAAGCACTATTGGCTCCATGAAGAATATGACCCCCCAGTAGACTGTATACTGGAAATGTACTAGCCATACAGCTATCTGTGTGTTCATCAGTTACCTCAAATATCAGCTTATACCCAGGGTATCCTTCATGGTGGAACCTGGTTTAAATGGCTCTCCAATGTTATTCCCCTTCTTGCTTTAGTGCCAGTCTTCCTCTGCAGTTCTCAGTCAAGGTACTGGTTCATTTAGCCCTAGGTCAGTACACCTCTACAGGTGGTGACTGGCATAGAAACATAGAAACATAGTAGTTGATGGCAGATAAGGACCACAAGGCCCATCCAGTCTGCACATTTCTTTTTCTACCTTATAAATGTGCCATCGGCCTTTGCTCTGTCAATGGCCTATCTATTCATACTCATCTGTATTGCTCCCTTATGCCTATCCCATGCCTGTTTGAAGCCCTACACTGTATTCATATCCACCACTTCGTGAGGTAGGCCATTCCATGCATCCACCACCCTTTCTGTGAAAAAGAACTTCCTCACATTACCCCTTAATTGGCCTCCCTCTAATCTCATGATGTGTCCTCTTGTCCTGCTATTTTTCTTGTATTGAAACATGTTAGACTGCTTCACCTTGCTAATGTCCTTAAGGTGTTTGAATGTTTTGATCATATCACCTCTCTCCCTCCTTTTCTCTAGGGTATACATATTGAGCTCCATTAATCTGTTCTCGTATGTTTTCTGATGCAGTTCCTGCACCATTTTGATTGCCCTTCCCTGGACTGCCTCAGTTTGGTTAATGTCCTTGTGAAGGTGCGGCTTCCAGTACTGCACGCAGTACTACAGATGGGGAATAACCAGTGTCTTGTAAAGAGGGATTATTACCTCCCGCTTATGACTTGTGATACCCCTACTAATACACCCCAACATCCCCCTAGCCTTACCTATGCTTTAGTGGTCTGCTTGGATGATTTCAGGTCATCTGTGATGCTGATGCCCAAGTCTCTTTCTTCCCTCATGATTTGCCAGCAACTCCCTCCCAGCCTATAGCTGGCTTCAGGGTTCTCTTCCCTATGTACATGATCTTGCACTTCTTTGCGTCAACCCAGTTGCCACTCTTTCAACCATTTTGCCAGTTTGCAAGTCTCTTCTTATTCTGCCCACCCCATCTGGTTCATCTACTCTGTTGCAGATCTTGGTGTCATCTGCAAACAGACAAACCTTGCCCTCCAGTCCATCTGTAATGTCACTGATGAAGATATTGAAGAGAACTGGCCCCGGGACTGATACCTGAGGTACCCCACTTGTGACTTGCATCTTTTCTGACTGTATACCTGAGTTGACAAGCCATGTAGGCGAACTAGGGCCAGGATACTCAAATTAACTATTGCTGCCCTAACAAAGATTCTACTACTTCTACTGTTATGCTCTGGTAATACTGAACAAAATCCTGGTCCCACTGCAGCCCTTACATCACCCTCTGATACTGCAAGACTTAAAGGCATGAGTTTGTGGCATACCGATACCTGCAGTCTTCTAAAAAAGTTTACTATGATCCAGGTGTGGATTAGTCACACTATGCCAGATCTTCTGGTGATCTCCAAATCCTGGCTTAGGCCTACTTCTCATGACAGTGAGATTAGCATCCCTTCTTACCAGTTGTTCAGAACAGACAGGCCTACTAGGGGAGGCGGTGTGGCAATCTACGTTAAGGAAAGGTATACAACGTCCTGCCTTGATTCAACTTCTGTTAAGAATGAATTTGAGTGTTTGACCCTTAAGGTGGAGTTATCTGCTTCACTTGATCTTAGAGTAATAGGGTGTTATAGACCTCCATCTGCTGGTACACTGCTTCTTATGCATCTTGGCTCCATTTTAGAGAAAGGGAACCTTGAAACAATCACCATAGGGGATCTTAACTTCGACTGGCTCTCCAAGACCATACCTCTCAACTACTATGAATTTTGCATAGCGCTATGATTTTCACACTTAAGTTTACCTATGCTCCGCATAGGTTTACTGATGTTCCTCATAATGTTAGAGCTATTTTTGGACATACAAACTATTAAATCATTGAACTAAGTTGATATAAACATTCCTTATCACTAACTATATGGGGCCCACTATCTGCAGGCATATTATTGTTTAAAATAAGAAGTGCTACACATTATGGCCCTTTGCTATGATTTTTGAAGGACACTGCTATGATTTTTAATGCTGAGAGGTTGAGAGGTATGTCCAAGCCCACTAGACCTCTTAACACCTTCTGTGACTCCCGTGGGCTGGTGTAATTAATTCATGAACCCACACATCCTAACAAAAGGAACCCGAGTAACAGTACCCTCCTAGATGTTTTTACTGATTAATAAGCCACACCTCTTCTCACACTCTGGAACCTTCTTTGCGGATGTTAGTGACCACTGCTTTATTGCTGCTGTCAGATAACTATATCACACAGTACCAACAGCTAAATTTATCACCAAAATGTCCTGTTGCAACTTTGATAAGGCTGCCTATATACATGAGCTGAAACATTCACTGCGCTGGCAGAACTTCTTCTTAGCTAACATGGTAAACTCGGCATATGACATTTTCCATGACATTCTGATTGGGGCACTAAATAAGTACACCCTCATGATAAAAATCTGTGTGAGAAATAAAGCCTGTCGCTAGTTCTCTGCTGAGCTGAAAGTAGCATTGCTTCAAAGGGATACGCTTTGGAAAAAAGCATGCAGAACCAAGTTAGACACAGACTGGTGTCAGTTCAGAAAGACACAGAACTCCTGCATTAAAATGGTTAGAGATGCAAAGGTAGCATTTTATCTAAATGAACTGGACTCCACTGCAAAGCGTTCCGCTAAATTTTGGAAGATAATCAAGAACATGTCTGGGCATACACCTAGCAACTCCTTGCTACCAAAGATTATCTCTGGGAATAACATTATCTGTGATAAATTGGGGATCTTAGATGCCTCTAACAATCATTTTGCTACCACTGGTCTTGCCTTTGATAACTCTCCTGCTTCCATGGTCTGCTTCCAGTTAACTACTCAATGTGCCAACTCTCCCGCTTCCGTACCTGGCTTCTCCTTCCAACCTGCATCATTGAAAGAGCTTGAAGATCTTTTACTTCAGTTGGATGTTAAGAAAAGCACTGGTGCTGATTCTTTAGATCCCTATTTCATTAAAATTGCCTATCATGTTCTAGCAGTTCCTGTCACCCATCTGTTCAACTTATCATTGTCCCAAGGGAATATTCCCCCAATTTGGAAAATTGCTTATGTCATCCCCTTGTTTAAATCAGGGGATCCTTGCGATCTAAATAATTATGGACCGATATCTCTCCTTCCAATTTTGTCAAAACATCTGGAAAAGATAGTGAGCAACCAGCTCAGGAACTACCTTGAATCTAAGAATCTATTAAACCCTATGCAGTCTGGCTTCAGAACAAAACACAGTACCATATTGACCCTTGCCGAAGTAACCAATAATTGGAAGCAAGAACTGGACAAAAGAAATTTTGTCTGTGCTGTATTTTTAGACCTCAGCAAGGCCTTTGACACAGTGGATCATAGCCTGCTTCTATCTTCATTGAAGAGTATAGGTCTTGACTTACCTTCAGTGCATTGGTTTACTGATTAGCGCGTAGGTCGCTGCCAGCAAATCAAGGCAGAGGGTGACATTTCCCCACTCAAATTTGTTCTGAGGGGAGTGCCGCAAGGGTCAATACCTTGCCCCCTACTATTTGCCATCCACTGTATGTTAACAATATTGATGATAGCATCGACAAGGTCAATATACACCTGTTCTCGGACTACATGGTTGTATACATAAATTGTCCGGCAACTGAAGCTGCCTGTGAAGATCTTCAGGAGGAATTTAACAAGCTGCAAAATCAGCTTCTCTATAAAAAACTTCTACTAAATGCAAAAGAAACAAAAGCAATGCTTTTCTAGCCCTAAATTTGTGCAGTGAACCCAGCCAGTACTGGTGCATTACCTCAGATCACCACAATCTTTGGAGAGAAACTAGAGTTTGTCTCAAAGTTCAAATACTTAGAAGTGTGGTTAGACCATAATCTCTCTTACATTGAGCACATCGAGGACTTACTGAAGAAATTGAGGCAGAGGCTGTGGCTATTGTTTAGAATTAACCAGTTCCTTATTAGAGATGCTAAAATGCGCCTGGTCCAAACCACCTTTATTTCGCTGGTCGATTATGCAGACTTTCTGGACAGTCAATGCCCAAAAGCCTCACTTGTTAAATTGGACACGCTCTACCACAGGACCATCAGGTTTATTACTGGCCTTCCTCTCTCTACCCACCATTGCTCCTTGTACAAAGCTGTAGGGTGGTTCTCACTCTTGTTTAGGTGTAATAGAAATGCAGCCCTTTGGACTTATAAAGCCATTATGAAAAAGTGTCCACAATATATAACTGACTGCCTTCCATTAAGTGAGTTAGGAACATATGCCTTAAGAAGTTCCTCATACATCACGTTATGTATTCCCAAGGTTTCCTCCAACTTTGGCAGAGCGGCTATCAGCTTCATATTGCCATCCCTTGGAATAAAATGCAAAAACTTTTGAAACTGAACTGTCCCATTAGTCTGGATTCCTTCAAGACCCTATATGCTCGAACTGTGAGTGAATCCTGCAGCTGCTTCCCTCACCCTTAACCTGTACTGAATCTTAGGTTACTGCTCTAATCTCTTAGCAGAATATAAGATCGTTTCTGCTCTATCGGACAACCCCAGTATTGTGGCACCACACATGACCTTAAACTTTCCTTATATGAAGGAACTCCATAATTGCTTATTCACTCCATGAGGCTGCTCTGATTACTAGACATCTGCTGTCTATATACCTTGCCTGGCCTCTGGCTCCCATCCCCCTGTCCTTCTCCGTACCATGGTTCATCTATCCTGCCACTCCCCGCCACTGTATTCTCCTTCATGGTTTCTCATTCCACTTTCCACCCACCCTTGTACTCTGGGCTTCTATTCCTCCCCTTAACTCAGCCCTATTCTTATGGTCAGGACATGGTATTACCAGTTAACTTCCTTGCAATATTTTCATCCATATATATTACAATAGCACTCCGAGCTGTTTATGCTGCACTGTTTATGACTGTTGTTACATTGTACATATACTTGATATTTACTTGTAGTCTAGTTGTTTTATGTGTCCCTATTGGCTGTAATAATCTTCTCATGTAATGTATTATTTGGCCCAGAATCAACCAGGTCCATCTTGTAAACGAGCTTGCTCAATGATGTTCACCTGGATAAATAAAGATTTTGAATGATTGATTGATTGATTAAATTAAGCTACAGCAACTGAAAATCAAGAGAGCAAGCAATGGGCTTACTTCATAGACAACTCCAGTTAGACTAATTGGTTAACAGGCAGAGGGTGGAAAATGCCACTTATGCCTTTTCCTCATTTGTGAGAGCTAACTGCCTCACCTTTATAATAGACCTATCCCCTTATTGACTCCAGAAGGGTAGGACTGTGTGCTCCACACATGAACCTTGCTGTCTCACCTGACAGTAAAATGCACTGCCGTCTTGCAACTATTTGTTTTTTCCTCTTGATGCCCTATAAGGCTTCCCATCTTACGGTGTACCCTAGCTTCTCCAGGACTATCCCCACCTCTTACCCTGAACCATTGTGGTGTATACCACTGTTGGCAGTGGAGAGCCTGCAGGGTAGCTGTTGCCATCCTGATGGTTGGGGGGATTCCCCCCTCCATTTTTTTCTGCCTGGTCCTAAGGGCTGTTTTGCATGTAATAATGCATGGACAGGAGCACAGCAGGCTATCTGCATTTGTGTCAGGCACCGTGAGTGCAGCAGTTGTTGCTGTACCACTTATTCTGCACTAGGTAGGGAGCAAGTTGCAGTACACAATGCCACTCTGTCCCCAAAGGAAGAGGGCTATTGACTGGATTGCCACTGTTGGCAGTGTAGAACCTGTGGGGTAGCTGTTGCCATCCTGATGGTTGAGGGATTCCCCCTCCATCTTTTCTGCCTGGTCTTAAGGGCTGTTTTACATGTAATAATGCATGGGCAGGAGCCCAGCATGCTATCTTTATCTGTGTCAGTCCCCCGTGAGTGCAGCAGGTATTGCTGTACCACCTATCCTGCACTAGATAGGAAGCAAGTTGCAGTATACAATGCCACACTGTCCCCAAAGGAGGAGGAGGGCTGCTGATCGCATGCTGAAACCTGCAGTCCCCAGCTGGCATCCAAGCAATCTGGTTCCATTTCTCAGCCATGATATCTTGTGTAATATGCGATAGCAGTACCACTCTGCTTCTGAGCTGGTTTCAGGCCTGTGATTTGTAACTACATTTAGAAAGCAAGTGCTTTGTATTGAACAATTATTTCATAACATCTATGTGAACGAGTTACAGATACTCTTTTCATCAAAATCTTAAACAGCTGCTCTTCACTTCAGCATGTCTGTCAGAAATGTTTCAGAAATTACAATTTGCTAGATAATATACTGTATATGTGACTGTAGATTTTTTTTTTTTATTGGAGGAGGGATCTAGGGGATAGAAGAATGGTGTCTGCACATTGTAAGCCGGTGTGGGTGTGTGGATGCAGTCGTAGGTAGACGTTTTTATTTCCCTCTTTTTCCTGTGTGGAACATAAATAAATAAACATAATCAGAGCCTTTACAAGACAGATTGATGGATCCTTCAGCCAATTTCACATCTACTCCAGACTCAGCTAGTACAAAAAATATCGGGAGTTATTTGTCAATCCTCACAGTATGCTCTGCTGAGTATATAGCCTTGTAAAGAGATTCTACAGAGCAGAAAGTCAGCACCCACACCAAGGAATACTATAGAATTATATATGATGGTTAGTTAATGTATTTTTGCACTTTGCACCTGTACTTTGATTTTTTAATAACCAGTTCTATATTAGTCTGTAGTCTGGCCGCTGACTTCCCTGCTCAGCTAATTTGAATCTGGTATACCATTAGCAGACCCATCTCAGTGTGCCTTTTAACTTTGTTTGGATACTTTCTATCATCATGATCTCTGAGGTTATCCAGAATGAGATGAAGGATGCAAACTCTTATCATTGCAGTACTCTTTTTGTTTGCAACCAAATTGTTTACACACCTTACAATTTACAAAAATGATGCATGGGCTTCAGCATTTAAAACAAAGCCTGTGGAAGTCTCTCCTTATTACTGTACTACAGGTATGAGGTTGTGTGGTATGTAATGAGGGACACTGTATTTACAATGCACACGAAGTCCATAGGTAGGCACACAACAGTCGTGATAACCTAATTGTACGAATATAAGTGTGAGTATTTTAATGTATTACTATCACCTCCTCTTATCCTGAACCGGTATGTGGTGTAGGAGGGTGATTCTAGGACTGAAGATTGGTGTCTGTACATTTTGAGCTGGTGTGGGTGTGTAGATGCTATTGTAGGTAAACGTTTTTATTTCCCTTTCTTTCCTGTGTGTAAAATTAATAATTAAACATAACCAGTGCCTTTGCATGATAGACTGAAAGATCGCATGCTGAAACCTCCAGTCACCAGCTGGCATGTGAGCAATCTGGTTCCATTTCTCAGTCATGGCAGCTTGTATAATAAATGATAGCACTACCATTCTGCTTCCGAGCTGGTTTCAGGGCTGTGATTTGTAACTGCATTTAAAAAGCAAGTGCTTTGAATTGAACAATTCATAACATCTATGTGAACGAGTTACGAATACTCTTTTTTTCAAAATCTTAAAGAGCTGCTCTACACTTCAGCATGTCTGTCAGAAAGGTTTCAGAAATTACAATTTACTAGACAATATATATGTGACTGTAGATTTTTTTTATTGGAGGAGGAGGATTTTAAGGAGAAAAAGATCAGTGTCTGAGCATTGTAAGTTGGTGTGGTGTGTGGATGCAATCCTAGGTAGACATTTTTATTTTCCTTTTTTTTCTGTGTGGAATATGAATAAATAAACATAACCGAGCCTTCGCAAGATAGAGTGATGGATCCTCTGGCTGATTTCACATCCCCTCCAGACTCAGCTAGTGCAATATTGTAACTGAGACATACCGTGACATTAAACATTGACAGTAAAATAATGCACATCCTGATGCTCAATGTAACAGTGTGTAGCACTCCACATGGTACAGCAGCGCTTTACCCCTGCACGGTCCGCAACACAGATCAAGTCCTATTTCCAAGTGTGTATTGGTTCACGGGGGGGGGAATGTCTAGGATGAAAATAAAGAAATAAACATAACTGGAGCCTTCACAAGATAGACTGATGGATCCTCCGGCTGATTTCACATCCCCTCTAAACTCAGCTAGTACAATATCGCACTTCACACCTACTGTGACATTAAACATTGACATTAAAATAATGCACAGCCTGATACACAATGTAACAACATTTAGCACTCCGTGTGATACCACAGTGCTTTTCCCCTGCACAGCCCACAACACAGACCAAGCCCAATTTCCAAGTGTGTATTGGTTTGCAGAGAGAAGGGGATGAAATGGCTAGGATGGCACTCCTTCCCCGGCCCCACTACAAGGGGGGGGGCATTCCATGGACCACTTTCAGAGGCAGATGACAACTAAAAAGGCTGGGTAACAGTGAGTCAGCCAAAAAGGGCTAGTGGTGATGGAGCATAAATAAATGGAGCAGAAAATTCTTAGTACACACTATGGAACTGCATCCCTTCTGAGTACCACAAGGAACAGAAACATACTGCCACAACAGGAACAATTTTACACAACAATCAGGAGCCACTCCTACATTGCAGCATCAGCTTCACTCGGCAAACTGCATATGTGAACATCTTCACATCTATCTGCATGCAGACTGTTCAGGACGAAAGAAGAAGCTGACGCTGCAATGACGAGGCGCTCCCTGATTGCAGTGGTGAATTGGTTTCAAGTTGGTGACATGACTGAAAACTACTGTCACAGCCAGTGTGTTTCTTCATTGGTGTCACAGAGACAAGTCCCAAAAAGCAGTGGAGGCATTGGCCACAAAACTGCTGCACCCCCACAATCTGCTACTCCAGCAAGCTGCCACAACATGTTTCTTGCACATGCACGCACGCAAACATAAAAATGAGTATAACAAGTATTTAAGGGAGATCTTCAATTGACAGCCCAAAGAAAGTATAGCAAAGGTTTTTGGTTCCTGGTTGCTTATGGACAAAAATTAAATACACTGAATATTGATGTTGTCATATTGAGTATGCTTTATTGGTATATTGACATAGCGTATACATTCAGAGGTTAATATACAGCTCATCTCATACAGTCAAACCCTTAAACGACCATGGGGGAAGACATGGCATTGTTCAATCCCCTTTTACATGTTGAGATGTGAAATTGAACCTAGTACATCACAGGAACCTAGTCAGTGCAATAAAATTAACATTGACCCTAATCACAAGACTATCTAACATTTACGACATAGTTATGATACAGATAGCTAACAACATCATTATCCACCCCAATCCCCCATTGCCACTACAGTGTATTGATTGGGAGAATTTCCATTCCAAAAGGAGAAAAAAGAAAGAGTAATCTGGTCAAGAGGAGAACAAACAGAATAAAGCAACGATCTTAGCCCAGTATTTATCTTTTACTAAACCTCACTATTTCAGGCCCAAGACGTAACCAGATTTATCCTAAGTAGATAGTAAAGTGTGTAAGGGTGCCCAAATCTTCTGGTATTTGTTGTTGTTTTTGGACATGTTTGCTATGAAGTATTCCGCCTGCAAGGCAAATAAAATTTCTTTGTGCCACTCTGTGTATGTGGGAATTTGTTGATCCACCCAGTGGTGTAATATGGTTTTCTTAGCACAAAGGGATATCAGGGACATATGTTTCCTTTGATTCCCTGTCGGAGTTTGCCTTGAATCACCCAAAATGCAGATTTCTGGTTGAAAGGCAGTCTGTAGATCCAATACGGGATCAAGTTTAGATCGGATGGCCTCCCAAAATGGGACTACTTTAACACATTCCCAGAGAATGTGAAACAATGTACCCCTTTGAGATCCACATCTGGTGCACAGTTCTGATGGGTAGTGACCCATTCTGTTGCGTTTTACCGGTGTATAGTATAAGTCATGCAATACATAAAATTGAAGCAGTCTATATTGATCCCATCTAATATCTTTATACAGCCTTTTCCATATTTGATGCCATTGGCGGGGCATAGAAGAGGTGGAGGGGAGAAATCTGTCCCACGCATAATGGGGGGTACCCTCTAATTCACTCTTTTGCGTTTGAAGCTCCTTATAATAGAAAGCAAGGAGATGAGACGAGGGTCTCCTGGACAATGAGCCAAGAATAGGACCCAGCATGTACTGGTCCCAAAGGCCACTGCCGAAATGCTGTATTAAAACATGGGAAATTTGGAGATATTTAAAACAATGAGAAAGTGGTAGATTGTATTTAGCCCTGATAGCTGAGAAGTCCAGTAGCTTATGGTTCTTTGTTAAATCTACCACCGCTTCCCTGCAACCAGCTGGCCAAAGAGCTGTAGTAATATTATTATTCCCTATTCTGAAGTTGGGATTTCTAATAAAAGGCTGGGATACGTCCTTTGTAGATGAATACCCAAAAGTTTGGTTCATCTGCATATGTACCCGGATGGAGACCATAATAGGCGTGGCTTTACACTGTTTGGGAGCTTTTTTAACGGTCAAGTAAGGAAGACTCCCAATGTCTACTCCTGCTGTATCGCAAATTGATTTTTCTATTTGCAGCCACAATGGGGACTCCTCCATGGGTTTTAACCATTGTGAAACTATGGCACAATTAATGGCCAGATAATAATAGTAGACATTGGGAACTTGTAAGCCACCCCGCTCTTTGGTTCTTTGTAATTTAGTTATTGCTCTTCGGGGAGATTTATTTTTCCAGATAAATTTAGAAATTATGCTGTGCACTTGAAGAAACCATGATTGAGGGAGGCAGAGATTTAACATTTGAAGGTGATATAGCAAGCGGGGCAGGACATTCATTTTTATAATGTTAATACGTCCCCAAAGAGAGATTGGGAGCAATACCCAGCGGTTTAGATCTAACTTAATATTTGCAATTAGCTGATCCAAATTATATTGCTTCATTTTAGTATTTGATTGCGACAAATAGATACCTAGATATTTTATCTTATCCCTTATCCAGGTAAGCCCAAGCTGTGCATGAATATTGATGTTGTGATTCTGCTAGCATATGGGATAAACACTACAGGAAACTTCACGGAAAAAGTGAACAAGAGAAATCAGAAGAAAAAATAGGGACATCAGCTGATAAAATAACAGTTTGAATTTTTAAAATATATTGTAGAAAAGAAACATAACAAGCACCAGGAATGGATGGCATTCCCACTTAATTTTATCAAAATGCTTATGACTGGTGGTCAGTAATTCTGCAAAGGATTATTTAACTGTGTAATCTGAAGTAAGGCAGTAAGGAAAACTGCAACAGTTATAAATCGATATCCTGTCAGTGCATTTCAGTGAAGATGTTGGCATGCTTCTTACTGGAAAAAATTAAACATATGGGTTGAGCAGAATAATATTCTAAGCAATAGGCCATTTGACTTAGGAGAAAAGTTCTCCACTAAAGACAGTGGGCTCGATTCACAAAGGGGACTGTGTTCGGCACAGGCTGTGGCAAACAGCAGCTTGTGCCAAAGCTCAGTATGCTAGGGACCCTGCACCAGATTCTGGTACAGGATGGGTTCTGTCACCTAAGTCTCCACACTTACGGCAACCTCTCCTGTAGGACAAACACACAGTGCATGGGAGGGGTTTGCCACAGGCTCCTGCAGCAAAGGTAACTGATCCCACACCCTGATCCCCTCTACTGCCCATCAATAAATGTTAAATAATCATCCCCTCCTGGTGGTCTAGTGCCCCCACACCCGATCCCCATTCTGTGTAATATAATAATGTTTGCTCAAATCCCTGGTAGTCAAATCCCTCCTCCCTGCTCTGATCCCTGAGCTGTGTAATATAATAAAGTCTGCCTGAATCCCTGGTAGTCTAGTGGCATCCCTGCCCTGATCCCTGATGTTGCCATAATAAAATGTTACACAATCATCCCCTCTTGCTGGTCTAGTGGCCCCTCACTCCAGCAGGTAGTGCCTACCACCCCACTCCCTCAATCCAGAAATGCAACCAGTTCCTAGCACAGCCCACCTCTTACCTCTGTGACTGAATGCCAGACTGAAGTGTCAGTGAGAGTAGTTTGGGGGCCACTAGGCCACCAAGAGGGGAGGATTCTGTAACATTTAATCATGGGTGACATTGTGAATTGGGGCAGGGGTTCCGATAGACTACCAGAAATGTGGGCAGACTGTATTATATTACACAGCTCAGTGATTAGGGTGGGGGCACTAGACTACCAGAGATTTGTGCAAACTTTATAATATTATAAAGATCGGGCATTGGAGCAAAGGGCCACTAGACTGCCAGGGATTTGGGCAGAATTAATTATATTACACAGATTGGGGATTGGGCCGGGGGGCACTAGACTTACAGGGATTTGGGCAGATTTTAGTATATTGCACAGATCTGGTATTGTGCAGGGGGGGCACTGGCATATTGCCAACAGGTTAACTCTCCCAGAGTAGAATGTTCTAAGTACACTTAGACCAGCCCTGGCTCGTCTAAGGGTGCTTAGAATTTCTCCCTGTAGTACAGCTATGAGACTCCCATTGTTGAGGATGTGGCAGCCTGCATCTGTAACATGCCCCCTAGCACCACGTCACAGCCCATTTTGGGGTGCCTAGGTTGTGCAAGCACCATTTGTGGCAGGCAGCCTGCAGTTGATGCAGATTGCCTTTGAGAATCACTCCTGGTGCATCGTCTGGTACAAGGGGCACTTTGTGCCATTCTTTGTAGGGTAAGCCCCTTGCTCCCTGCTGGAAACTTTGTCAATAGGGCCCAGTATATTCATCTCAAAGCATTTAAAAAGAAAAATGAGAGTGTATGGGAGTAGTTGGCATGTATCAATAGGTGTGCACTGTTTGATAATGAAGCTAGAGGAATTTTATGGGAGATCATGAATAACTGGAAATTAATCTAAGACTTCTGGCCTTAATCAAAAGTCAACAAACAAACATAAAAGTGCAAATCAGATATAGTTGTGATGGTAAATTGATAGACAGTATTGAAATGTTTAAAGGAGTAAAGCAAGGATACCTCTTGGCACCATTGTTTTTTAGTACAGTATTCCTCCTCTATAGAGAACCCCACTATAGCAAAATCCCAGCAACAGTACTTCAAATGGGGTTAGTGGCTCCCCGTGATATACAACATCATATCACCATTCTATGTACTCTGCACATTTTTAATTAATTACCTTCTAAGTGCAGGGTATACAAAGAATAATGCCTGTGCAGGTGTGTTATGATGATTTTTCACACTCAAGGTGCATGATAATCCATAAACAATGAGAGTGAAGCTCGAGGGGGTTGTGAGATTACAACACACCAAGGGTGTGTGAAAAATCATCATAACACAACCCTTGTACAGTCATTATTTTTTATAATTACTGGTTCAGGGGAGTAAATGGCAAGGCCAAAGTCACTGGACACACACACACACACACACACCCGAACACACACACTGCCTGTTTGTTTTCTTGTTTATTTTTCAATTTCATTTTATTATTGTTTACATTAAAGTACAAACCTCCAGAGCAATAGATGGCCATGCTCCATTTACAATGCAATGTCTGTCTTCTGAAGCTGTGCTCACAGTCTACCAATGGCTTGATCAGCCAGATATATTTTTTAAATTTGTAATGGCAGGATCAACCACATAAATGTTGAAATAGTTTAAAAAGTTACCTGCCATGGCAGTTAGGGGCAAAGGATCAGCAATGTCACTCTGTAAATGAAAAACAGAGCCACAATATTTGTTTAGCTATTCGGACTGCCCACACACAGAGTGAGTGCCAATGAGGTGGTGAATTAACTGAGGCTGACAGAAAATGTCGTAATAACCCATTCTATGGGTTATTACAGCATTTGAAACATGGCTCTTGTACATGTATTAATGGGAGTCACCAGTAATTATATACAGAATAATGTATGAGTAGGCGTGTATAACAAAATTTTACACAAACTCAAGGTGTTACATAAACCCAGGAGCAAAGCCGAGGGGTTTATACAAGCACCCCCACACAGGGTGTGTGTGTAAAATCCTGGTTCACACCCACCCACCAATATATTATTTTATTTAATTAACAGTAAGCATTTTTTTTTTTATGTGTTTTTCTGATGTTTTGGTTTGTTTTCTGCCTTGCTCTTTTGTCTGTGTGGAACTCTGTTAAAGCAGCTTGCAGTGGGTTGCTTAGCTCGTGCTAAGGTGCATGCAAGTGAGATTAACAGGTGCTGATTACAACCTCCTGGTTATAATTGAAAATATCAACTGGGAGGTTGCAACCGGGAATAAAACTCATTATCTCTATATAAAAAATATTGCCCATTAATTCAAATTAAATCAAGTCTGTTATAGTTACTGTTACTGGGACTGTGTTAGCAGACAGCTGAAAGTGGTTGGGGGTGTCTGATGTGCAGTCAGGTGAGTGAACAGGAGCAGAAGGAATGTCACACCACAGCAATTTCAATTAATCAAGTAGCAGTACTCTCTTTTAACTGCAGTACTGTACTTCAACATTTACCTGTTTATCTGTTTATTTGTGACACAGTGGAAACGAAGTGGAACAGATGAGTACAGCAAGCTACACAGTCAGCCACAGACTGTTAATCTGTCAGTGTTTGGTGTTTCAGAAAGACAGAGGTATCATCAGAATGACCAGCTTATTGTGAGCAGCTTCATTTTAACATTCTAGTTCATTAAAGTAGACAAAAGCAAAAAGAAGGAAGTAGAAGCAGTCGGAAACCAATATATGTCTGAAATGGTGGGGGAATGAGATTAGTGAGCCACTGACTGTTGAACAGAGGTGCCATCAGAGTGACCTACATATTATGATCAGAAATTCACTTTTTAAGTACTAAAGAAATAACGCATTGATTAAAGTGTAACTATGCACATCAGCGTGTACTGTCATAGATAAGATGTTACAACTGTTTCAATTTACCAGAGAACACCTTTTTTCATTTTCAATATTCCTTTTCAAGATTTTCAGCACATCTTGGTAGTCCAGCTAAAAAGTCTGTATAGAAAGCATTTGAAAACATTTGCCTATACCCTATTTACCACATACTGCCATTGATTATGATATTATAGTGTTCATCATGACAACAGACTATGACCAGACAGCAGACCAGACCTGGGTTTGAATCCCACAGCTTCCACTTGCATACTGTGTGACCCTGAGCAAGTCACTTAACCTCCTTGTGCTCTCAGGTCGCTCCTGTAAAAAAGCTTTCAGCTTAGTGTGCTATACCTGGTTAAATGAATTAAAAAAAAATAAAATAAATGTCAGAAACAGCAATTTTATGGTTAGCAGGGAAGGGTCAGATATATTTTGAAAGACTCAGTGAATAAGTTCTCCACAATTTACAATATTTAGTAGCCCAACAATAGTGGAAAGTAAAAACAAAATAGATAGATAACTAGAAAACAAAGTTAAAATATTATAGTAGTAAATCTAACGTCATTAAGATATTTATTATATTAGAGAGTTGCTCTTTAAATTAGTACCATTACAACCAAAGGCAGAGAGAACAGAAAGGTTTGCAGGGCAGGGGGTGTTAAATGGGTAAAAAAGCTGAGACCAGTGAGCCGCCAAGTGTTCAGATAGTGTGGAAACAGCATCCAATCAATCAATCAATCAATCAAATTTGTGTTCTAAATCTTCTGGCAGCCTAAGGGTTAACCAGGCAGATACATCACTCGATCCTTCGATGTATGAAACAGGGAGCTATGAAGAACACAAGTATGGCTCCCATTCTTCTCGTTATAGCATGGGAGCACTGCATATATATTGACCAGTTAGTGTATGAACTGGATCAAGTACAGATAGATACTTCAAAATTCAATGACCAAAGATTAGGTAGTCTACTATTTTATTTATTTTTTGAGTCTCGGAATTACAAACCTTTGAATCAGGGACTCATTTACAAAAGCTCCGCATCAGTCAATGCAAACAGAGGCACAAGCAGACAATAAGAACATGTGTTACAAGTAATGCAAAATAGAACTGAGAATAGCAACGGAACTTAAGCTACAATGGCTTGAGGGGAAAACAGCGAGGGTGGGGTGGGAAGGCAATATACATGAGCAGTTCTGAGTCAAGCAGTTATAGTAATAACAGCAGTGTACAAGTAGAGATGTATCCAAAAACCTAGCTTCAGTGCATGAAAAAATAAAGGCTGATATAAAGGGAATGAGGTAAAAAAGACAACAGGCAGAGTACGATACCCAGCTGCTCATTTCAAGTAATAAACAATAACATCTAACAGGTAACAGTTTAAAAGGACAAAGTCAAGTTAAACATGAGAGGACACCATTATCAAGGTGGGGGGGTTAGGGGGGAGGATTAAGTACAGTCACAGGAGCAACCAGCCAGAAGGTGCTGCCATAGTTTCGACTTGAAGGGTCGTAACTTATGCTCTGCAGATACTGTGGTGGGAAGTCTGTTTAGAAGTGCAGGTGCCTGTGACATGAAGGCACGCTGGCCAAGGGATGTCCTGCAGTGTGGCACAGAGAAGGAAGGTTTAGAGGAGCTCCTTGTGTTTCTGAGGGTGGCAGCAGGAGTAAGGAGAGACAAAAGGGAAGGTGGGGTGAGGTCAAGGGGTGATCTTTTTTGCTAAGAGACAGGACTGATAGGAAATTCTCCCTTTAAGATTAAGCCAGCCAGCACTTGAGTAGAGGTTGCAGGTGTGGGTGAATCTTGGTACACCAGTAACAAGTCGACAGGCTCTGTTTGGAGTAACCTTAATTCTATTAAGAACAGTTTCGGTGGCAGAGCCATAGATAACTAGGTCATAGTCGATGACCGAAAAGACAGAACTGGTTACAGCCAGATGGAGGAAATTGGGTGTCAAGCATTTCCTGTGACTGAAAAGCAGCCTGTTCCTGATTTTGGCTTTTTGCAGACTTGGTTTACATGCTTCTGAAATGATAGGGAGCTGTCAAGGGTCACCCCAAGGAATTTAAAGCTTTGAACTTGTTCCAACGGCTGTTGGAGATCATTATGGATACTGAGGTGAGATGCGTTGTACTTATTTTGAGAGCTGGCAAATAACATTTATTTATTTATTTATACATCAGTTTGCAAACCTTGGTCTTTTGTAATTGATAATTAGTTTATGCTCAGTGAACCAGGATTCAACTTCAGTAAAACATTTTTGAAGGGCATTCTCAAGGGGGAGGGAGGGAGTCAGGGTGGCTAGCGTAGATGACCGCATCATCAGCATAAAGAAGCAGGTTGCTGGAACAGACAAGTGGGAGCGAGTTGAGAAAAAAACTGAAGAGAAGGGGACTGAGAATTAAACCCTGGGGAACACTGGAGTGCACAGGTTGGCTGGAGGAGAGGGTATTATGGATTCTGAACCACTGGGTATGCCCATGTAGGTAGTCAGTGAACCAGGTGGTGGTTTCATGTGATAGGCCAATGGAAGGGGAGAGCAGCAACAAGAAGGGAGTGATTGACAGTGTCAAAGGCTTTTAAAAGGTCTATGTAAAGAGACCCAATCAAGTGGCCTCGATCAAGGGCTTTGTAGATAGAGTTTGTAAATTCCAAGAAGGCGGTGGTGGTACTTGGACCTTTTCTGAAGCCATGTTGCTGCGAGCATGAGAGGCTGTACTTTGCAAGGTTGTCTGATAATTGATCAGAGAGGATCTCTCCAAGGTCTTTTGATCATGGGGGGAAGATAGAGATTGGACGGTAGTTGCTGCACATGATTCTATCGCCACTTTTGTGGACAGGTGTCACTACAGTGGCCTTCCACAGTTGGGGGAATTGACCAAGGCAGAGGGAGCAGTTTAACAGATTGGTGAGAGGAAATAGGACTGCATCTGGGACTGGTGTAGGTTTCAAATCAAGTGTCACTACTGTAGCAGGATTCACTCAGTACACAGTAGATGTTTAGCCTCAAAGGGGAAAATGTCCTGAAACGGAAGGGAGGGTGTTATCAGGTACTAGTGGGGGTTGTATATTGTTGGATGGGGGTGTTAGTGAAAAAGTCAGGGAGAGGATGGCACTGAGGTCCGTGAATGTGGTGTTGAAGGAATTGTGATAAGGAGGTGGTCTTGGGAGATAGAGCCATTATGTTAAGCATGGAGGGAGGGACTGGCAAAGTAATGGCTTGGATATTGTCCCAGAATTTGTTTCTATTTCTCCAGGATGAGGAGTGGCTCTCCTGGAAGTGGGCCATTTTTGCTTGTCAGATTGCACAGATGCATGAGTTCCTTGCCATTTTGTACCTGTTCTGGAGTACAGTGTACAGTTCTGGAGACCATACCTACGTAAGGACATAGGGTAGAGAAGGTTCAGAGGAGGGCAACAAAGATGGTGCATGGGTTGCATCACAAGTGCTATGAAGACAGGGTTGAAGGAACTGAACATGTACTCCCTGGAGGAGAGGAGGAAGAGAGGGGATATGATAGAGACATACAAGTATCTTACAGGGAGGAACAGGGTGCAGGAAAACACTATTTTTAAGCGAAAAAGATGTTTCAGGACTAGAGGGCATGGGATGAAGTTGGAGGGAGGATGATTCAGAGGAAACATGAGAAAGATTTCTTCACAGAACGGGTGGTGGACAAGTGGAACACCCTGCCAGAGAGGAAGTGGTGGGGCTGAAACAATCACGGGATTTAAGAATGCATGGGATAGACATAAAGGAATTCTAGAGGTCAGGGGTAAGGGGAAATAGACTTCTAGGAAAACAAACTGAACTTACAAGCTCAAATGGGCAGACTAGGTGGCGTAGGCCCTTATCTGCCGACACTGTCTATGTATCTATGTATCTATGTACCTTTACCAGTCTGCTGACTTACTGGTGGCATGTGCAACATGCCAAAGGTGGTACTTAGAGGCCATGGGTTTAAGCAGGGCAGGGGTGATCCAGGGATGGGATTTCCATTTGGTATTCATCTTGGTATAGGGAGAAAATATATCACAGGCCTTGTTTCAGGTAGAGATGAAGTGAGTTAGGGCTTGATCAATATTGGTGGCAGTGATAACTGGGAACCAGTCACAATTAGTCAGGTAGGCCCGGCATTGCCCTAGTATAGCTTTCTTAAGGGAGTGACATAGCGTTGATTTGACAGGGAGTTTGGGAGACCAGTTAGACAAATGGCAGGAGACTGCAGAGTGGTCACTTAGCGAGTTAGGTAAAACTGTTACATTAGAGAATAGCACAGGATGGTTGGTGAGTATGAGGTCTAATAGAGAGCTATGACCAGTTCTGTAGTTTATTCTGGTGGGGGAGGAGACTAGTTGGGAGAGATCTAAGGCAGCAGCTGCATTCCAGAGTGGAGCTGATTCATGGGCTGGCCAGTTAATGTTAAAGTCACCCAAGAGGACAACCTCTCAAACCCATTGGGTAGACTGGAGACCGAGTCAAGGATAAGATTGAACCCAAATGCAGCATTGTGGGGTGGAATAAAAACTGATATGGCTGTAAGTGATTTATCCTGCCAAACCAATCAAAATGTTGATGGCCAAAGCCTGGGCTTCATGCCAGTTGCAAAATGTGGAAGGACAAGGGCCTGGAGGCAGTTAATTAGATAAATGGCACTAACCCTACTCCTTTTCCCCAGCCAATCATCCCTCTAAAGGGTATAACCATCCAGAGCAACAGTGCAGTCAGGTACCTTGGGGGAGAGCCAGGTCTCCACCACAGGAAGGACATCAGGGTGGTGCTGCATGACCCAGACCTGGAGAAGGTCGAGTTTAGGTACTAGGCTGCCGATATTCTCAGAGGCAAATGCAAGGCTCCCTATATCTTTCTTAGAGAGGAATGGTATTGAACCAGGACCTGGGTTACGGTGGATGTTACCGAAGTGCAGGAGTAGGAGTAGACACTGCCTAATTGCCAGATTTTTAACAGCCTTAAAATGGGCTGAGAATCGACAATGGTGGGGCTTGTGGCTGTGAGTATTGACTGGTTGGGAGGGAATGTGAGTGACTAAGGACAGGAAGGGGTAGTTAAATAAGAGACTAGAATGGACAGGAGAGAACAAGAGGACATGTGGAGTATCAGAGTGCGTGCTAATAGTACCAGAGGATCACATGGGAGGGGCAATGAGGGTTAGAAAGTGGATGGGTAGGGTGTGGAGTAAGTGGAGGAGGTATAGGCTAGTGAAACTAGTAATGGAGGCAGAATATTGTTGGTAAAGTGACCCATAGTTTAATGAGATGCTGGAGGCAGGGCAGTAAAGGGGTGATTTGTCAGAAGAGGTATGCCCTTAAATGCAGGTGGGAAGGAAGGTAAGGAGGGTAGGTGAGAAAAAGCAGAAGGGATAGGGATGGGAAAAAGTTGGGGGGGAGACATGATAGTGAAGAAGAAGTGTGCCTGGCTTTGGATGCAGGAGGTCAGATTTTCATAGCTGAGGAGGGGGAGTACACTATATGCCGGAGATGCAGTGTTAATATCTTATCAGCATATGGACTCCAGAAAGCCTTTAATCAGGCTGCAATAGTATTAGATCAGTTAAGACTACAACTCAATATGAAGAAATCAAAAATACTTCTAACGGAACAAAACAAACTCTGATCAGAGTAGAAATGGCTGTGGAGAGCTTTTGGAATGCTTTTACCCATTATTTCTAATGAATTTGCACAATGCAGATCTGTTGAGAGGCAATTTCAATGTGGTCTTCCTTTTACACATTTTTACAATGTGTATTCCTAGAATATGCCTACTGATTGCTATATATTTAGCCTGGGTAGTTCACAGAAGACATGGCATCTTAATTTCAGTCACATCTATATAATATTATGCTGCATTGTGTAAAATCAAGACGTACTGAAAACAGTATTTTACATTTGGATTAGGTTACCCTGAATACATACATTATACAAATGGTAAAATAATGACCCTGGTGAAAACAAGATATTGCATCTAGTCTGGGACATCCTAAGTAAATACAGTGCAAAAATGTGTAAATGAACATCCCTATGACAATGAGATGTAGCATCGCCCCTACGCTATCCAGGATACAAAATATAGGAAATAAATATTTAAAGGAAATCTACTATAAACAGAAATTCACTGTGTCCACTGACATAAACAAACAGTTTCTTTACTGTTTTATCACACATTAGATTGCAGTATTTATTTTAAATGTTGTGGCCATGAGGATGGTGTGTACAGTATGTGTGTATGTTTGCTGTTGCTCATTATATTTTTTCCCCAAAAAGCATAGTAAAAAACACCTACTGATGGCTATATATTTATTCTGGATTAGTTCACAGAAGACCTGGTATATGTCTGAGACAGTGCTGATCAGATAGTGTCTTAAGAGGTTAGAAAAACTGTGTAAATCATTTTTGGAGATTCCTTGCTGGAAAAAGGTGACATTTATGAGGTATGACTCTTTCTTGAAAGGCAATACCTGCCCAACTGAAGATAGTAGCAAGAAAATGTTTAAATGTGTGAGTTGTTTTTGAATGGGGTAAACAGATCTCCAGTTTAATAGGCAACCAATATTAAACAAGTTGTTTCAGTTTCCTATGGTCCATCTGATAAGCAGCTTGGAGTTATGTCTCCAAAATTCTATACAGAAAGAAAGGAGTATTTTATTTCAATTGGCATAGTGATTTGTAGCTTGGAAGGACACATTGAAAACTACAAAAATGTGTTCCACGATACCACATTTTTCCAGCTACATTCAGCAAGATGGCTGTAGGTGCCGTCCACAGCCATAAAAACTTGAGATTTATATGGCAAGTTAATGGGTCTGTAACTGAAGAAATAAACAGTTTTACCCACAGTATCTTGGGTTTAGTATCAGTACTAACTCTAATCAGAATCTTCACTTTGACTATATGAAAATGTAAAGGGGACAAGCTGCACTAGCAAATAACATAGAACACAGAACCATAGTCTTTGATGGTAGATAAGGACCGCTTGGCCCACCTAGTCTGGCCATTTCCTTACCCACAGGATAAGCTGCAGATCCTAGTTACCCAACATCCTATTTCTTCCTACCCCCCACAAAAATTGCCTTATGTCTGTCCCATGAATTCTTGAATTCTCCCACAGTTTTAGACCACACAACCTTCTCAGGAAGGCTGTTCCATGCATCCACCACCCTCTCTGTGAAAAAATATTTCCTCACATTGCCCCTGAACCACCCCCCCATCTTCAAATTGTGTCCCCTTGTTCTTGTACATCTCTTTTTCTGAAAGATGTAACACTCTTGGACTTTGTTGATTGCACTGAGGTACTTAAAAGTTTCTTTCATGCCCCCCTTCTTTTCTCAAGGGTATACATATTAAGCTCCTTCAGTCTGTCCTCATATGGCTTCTCTTGTAGACCCTGCGCCATTTTAGTTGCTCTCCTGTGGACTGCCTCTATCCTGTCTATGTCTTTGAGGAGATGGGGTCTCCAGAACTGGGTGCAGTACTCCAGATGGGGTCTCAACAACTGTCTGTACAGAGGGATAACAACTTCCTGTTTTCTGCTGGTGATGCCTCTCCCTATCCATCCAGTATCCCAGCCTCCTTACTGCCTTCTCCGTTGCTTGATTTAACCTTAAGGTCATCTGATATGATTACCCCCAGGTCCTTTTCCATTTTGTTGTTGTTACTCCTCCCCCCATTGTGTAATCTTCCTCTGGGTTTTGTTTCCCATATGCATTATTTTGCTCTTCTTTGCATTGAATCCAATCTGCCATACTTCTGACCATTCCTCAACCTTGCCAAGTCCTTCTCATCCTTTCCACACCTCCTTGTGTATCAACCCTGTTGCAGATCTTTGTGTCATCTGCAAAGAGGCATACTTTTTCTTCCAGTCCCTCTGCAATGTCACTTATAAAGACATTAAAAAGGAATGGACCCAGTACTGAATCCTGCGGTACCCCACTAGTAACTCCTTTTTCTTCAGAAGTTTGCAAAACAATACATCAAAAATTCTACACAGGCCCTTCTAAAAATATGTGAAATGAATGTAAATTATTGTCTCCTATTCTGGGATGAGATTTGGGGACTACATAAAAAAGTGGCTACATTGGAGCCTATAAAAAAATCTATTTGTGAGACTTGCCCTTGGAATCCACCAGTTTATACTGGATGAAATGCTAAGAGTTGAATGTACCCTACTTGGGCCTATGCACTATCATGCAGCCGCTGATGTGCAGCATGCAACAGGCACATACATGTCCATATGTCCCATACACATGCATGACAAGGCCATATGGCATACAAGTAATTTGTGTAGAGGTACGTGAATACAGGCTGTGTGTAACTCCACGGCAGCAGCACTACACACAGGCTCAGGGATGTGACCTCTTAATAGGGTGTGCACAACACACTGACATGCATGCAAGACATTCATTATGTTGCCCAGGCATGTGGGACCAAGGGCGTAATACAACACCATGTGGTGCGGTTGCTGTAAACTGTATGTATGCAGGTCTGATGTGCAGAGCACAGTAGGGTACATGATGAATCACATGGACTGTAATTAACATGGATGGGAGCCTCAATAGACCCCTGCAGCTAAAGACCTGCAATGCTAAAAATGGCCACAAATGCTAGTGCATAGTTGAACAAGACAGTGTGGGATAGCCATGAATGCAGCACCCACAAATACATGCATGTGATCACTAAGAGATAGCCAAACTGCCCCCCCCACCAACATGAATGCAGCATCCAGTCACAGATACATACATGTGATCAGTAAGAGATATCCAGCACCCCCCTCCCAGACACAGGTGTACCTGCCACCCCATGCACTGCACACGTCCAGTGTGTCTGAAGCCTTACATTCACCCACCTCCTCCCCCTTCACAAACAACTATGGCTGCTGCGGTTATGGCCAGCAGCATGTACCCGCTGACCATAAAAATGACATGGACATGGGAGTCATGTAATTAATAAATCCTTATTAATGTCAAACTCAACATAGCTACTCCAAATACACATCAACAAACCCATATCCCTAGAGGTCATGTGTACACATACAAATAGGCAACTGTAATAGCCACAGGGAGAACACTGGTGGCTACATAGTCAGTCTGGGGGCACAGGCAGTGTGCTACTCATTGTCCTTCTTCTAGGAGTTCTCACTTGACCCCATGGGCATTGTCATCATGCAGCCTCTCCCAGCAAGCCTCAGGCAGTGCTGTGGACCTTGATAACTCTGAACAAGAGAAACACTGGTGACAGTAATTAATAGGATGCACATGCATTGTGGCGGTTACACACAGTGGTGTCTATTCACTAACATGGGTGAAGGTACACTCGAAAAGTATGTATCCAACCCCACGGAGCTCCACACTCTGAGGAGATCCATGCATCAGCCGTATTCCAAAACACCGGCCAATGCATGGCTCCCATCCGTGGCCCCACTCCCCTTGCCTGCAGGTTTAAGGGGGGGGTGGTTGAATGTGGAGCTGCGGACTTGAGCAAGTGTCCAATCAGCTGCCTGAACCAGGTTCCTCGGTGGATCTCCTGCACCCATGGGGGGCCATGTTGATGGCCAGAGCATATCACGCCAACAGCATGGGGTGGAGGTTCCCCAGAAGTCCACACCCAACCCTCTTAGTGTGCCCCAATGGCCATTGCAGTCTCATTGCGGGATCCAGTGACCTCTGCCCATCCCCACTGCAACATGTGGTGGCATCCCAGGGGGACACTTAACAGTTACAGATGCCTTCGGAATACGTAGCCATTGCCCCCCCCAAGCAATGCCCTCCGCATCTTCCTGAATGGCGTGGAGTGCAGACACACCCCCTGTGCCAGCCTCCAGCCTGCCCCTGCACATAGCTGCGCATTTGGTTGGGGATTCAGGCAAATAGGGCGAGCATAGTGGCACCATGAATGCCGTGCAGGGAGTGCAGTGGGTGCTGGCAGGTGTGGACAGGTGCGGGATGGGCTATGTGCCAGGGTTACATGGTGCATAGACACTCCACACCGTTCACGAATAGAGCCCAGTGTGCACATAGGCCCTCACTGGCCCCCCAATGCCTGTATCTTGGATGGCTCAGTCAGATCCCAGAAGCCACTGTGGTCCTCTCTATAATAGGCATCATGTGTGCCCACTAGCCAGGACAGCAAGAAAGGGACATGCAGTTTGCACTGTGCACAACAGGCCAACACCTGAGCTTTCACACCATCAGTCTGGACAAAGAACTCCAAAGCTATGCATTCCAGTCTCCCATGGTAGTCCCATGGAAACACAACAAATGGAACATAATCATTTGCACCCAAAATAGCACTTTGGGGCATGTATGCACCCATCTCCCTCACCTTTTGCATACATATCTCCCTTGCCTCCTTTACTTTACGTATTTGTCCTCCATCCTCTGTTTCCTGGTAGCATAGCATAGGCAACCTCCAGAGCTTTTGTAGGTACACCCCCTCTCCAAACAGAACCTGCTATTGGTGACATCTCTGCCATGACAGTAGCTATTCAGTCATGGCCTGGTGACACCTGTGCATGGCACTTCACCCTGAAGGCATGCTGGGAACATACCCCTTTAAAGGTTACCAGGTAATAAGAGAATGTCCATGCAGCCACCCTTAATACAATAAGGCTGGAAACAGCACACACCAGTGAGAGCATCATAACTCTACACTGCCAGAAAGAGCCACAACACAGGGGTGCAAAGAATGTACCCAGGATTATTAATGAATGTCTTGCTGCTGGGCAGGGAGAAGGAGCATGAGCAGGCATTGAGGAAAAGACCATGTCTATATGTATTTCATTTATGGTTGGCTGCCAACACCCTGCAGGACACACACTGTGTTGAGCACATCTGTCTGGACCATACCACGATCACAGGGCTGTGTGAAATGGTCCGGCCCCATGTGGTCCAGAGTGCACAATGGTCAGAGAAGATGACCATGGAGACAAAGGTGCTATTTACACTGGCGTAATATGCAATTGGGTCATTCCAGAGGGTGCCAGGGATTGATGTCTGATAGGTGGGACAAGTATTCCACACAGGTGCCCAAATGTGTATGCAGAGACCCTGTGATAAACTAATGTCATTGTCATTCCACTGTATGAGTGACAGTAGATATCCACTACAGCCATACCTAATGACACCCTTCCTGGAGGCACATGGCCAAAGGAGGAGATGTACAACAGTGTACACAGGAAGACCCAATCAGTGGTCAAACACAATTGCTGAAAATGATGTTCCAGTGCCTGTTGATGCTTGCTCCTGGGAATGCATGCAGAGTGTTCACTGCATGTGTCATGCTGCATAATATGGCTGTGCAGTGCTGACTTTCTATGCCATAGGACACACAGGTGTTTATCCCTCTGGGTGATAGGGGGAAAGGCACACCAAGAAAGGGGTGCTAAGTTCCTGTGTGGCCAGGCAGTACACCACATACTCATTCAGTGGTCATTCAGCCATTAGGAGTTAGCATGACAGCATGGCACAGTCATGATGACACACCCTGAGTGCAATTCTGCCAGTGTGGGTGGGGGCACATCAATAAGTACACGCCTGATGATATATGTGGCTCTGGTTTATGTGCTGTAGTGATGGGGCATAGTGTTGCTGGCACATGTGATGAGGAATTATGCGCTGTTGAAATATATTGTAGGTGCTTGTGTTCCACTATTTCTGGTCTTGTGTGATGACTGAATTACTTTCTCCTTGCTTGCTGCTGTCCAAGCCATGTCAATGACTGGATGCATAAGTGATGTGTCTTAGCTGTCACCCTGCCACCTCTGCTGCATCACCTGTTGGACTGTTTGTTGGCCTTCAGTTGAGGTTGGCTGTTCTCCCTCTCCTTGGGAGACAGGGAGTGCCAGATATATGGTGCATCAGGGATATGGAGGTCACCTTGGTGACTGTCATAGTGTCCATGCTTGTACCTAACACTGTATGCTCTATCAGGCTCTCCAGCAGGTCCCCTATCCTATCTATACCTCTGTGCATCTACCTCAGCTCCATTGTCAGCTCCTTTAGTCCCTCTGTTTTATCCCTCTATGCTTAGAAGGGATTATACTTCAGCTGCTATAACTCTGTGTATCATGTTTGAAGCTTATCCGGAGAGGCTGTCTTCACAGTCCTGTGTGTTGGGTAGCTTGACATGCGCTCATCCCCATTGTCTGGGTTTGGTCTGTGTCCCCTGTCTTAACCCCGCTCTTCACTGCCCTGTTCACCAATGCTGTGCAACCCTCCTGTGACCTGTGTGTGCCTGGCAAATCTGAAAGCCCATTCCATCTGCCCTATGGCATGTGACTGGTTGACTGTGTCATCTGTGGTATGTGGGACATCCCCTGGGTGGCTGCCCAGGTGGGACTGCATCAGGCCATCCGCATAAGGATTGTTGGGTATGGGCTGTCAGTGGTGGTGTCCTTCCTCTCCTCATCCACCTGGGTTTCCTCTGCCTTGTCCATGTGGAATGTAGCTTCTGACACATGATACTTCTGTAGTGTGCACAAGGGCACCTGTGCTGTACCTGGGAGCAAGAGGAAAGGTGGGTGTTAAGTGCTATACAACTGCTGCGTATGTGTAGGAGTTTACAGCGGGACACCTAGGGCAAAACATACCTATAATTTCCTTGTGCCACCAACTGCCTGTTCCTGATTCCTGTCACATGGCACCCCTGGCAAGGGTTGCATCCTCCTTATCATGGGTATGATCTGTTACTAGGTCTTTAAGGTGCAACACAGGATGGTTAGCATGTTGATGATGTCCCTCACCCCTGATATGCCATGCATACCTGGCAGGGTGTCCATACCCTCCTCCTCCTCCTCCCAGTGCAGGGACACCTCAGTGATGGTGTCCCCCACCATCCTCTCTACAGGTATCAGACTGTACCCTTGCATGTGTGGTCCTCCACCTGTGTTGATCTGCTGGTATTTGACAGCTTCCAGCTTGAGCTTGACAGCTAATTACATGTTGCAGTACTTATGTTTTATGGATACAAGTGTGCATGCCTCAGGCCCAGCCACATTAATGGCTGCCTGTGTGTTGAGCCACAACATTGCCTTGGTATCAGCCAGCACCATTAGTGACTGTGCCCCATACAGGATTGCATAGTGCTCCTGAATGTGGATCACCATGGCTGTCACCTGTTAACTGATGAAATTTGTGCACCAGGAATGGCCTTGGCCATGTGCCTGGCCTATGCTTCATGGGATGGCATAGTCAGTCCCTTTTGGCACCAGGGGCAGCCTTAGTGCTGTGTTTGCCTCTGTACCTCCTCCATCAATGTCTGTTGTGTGTCCTCCATAGCTCTATTCACTTCCACATTGCAGATACCCATATGTGGTGTGATCAAAGGGCATGGGCAGGTTCCTCACTCCATGGCTCAGTTGGTAGCACATCTGCCTCTGGACCACAAGGTTGTGGGTTCTCGTCCCACACTGGGATTGGGCTTGCACCTATAAAATTGCTGTCATCCAAGTGCAGTATTAAGGGGGTTCTGTACTGCTGGGGTGTGCCATCCTTCAGATGAGATGTCAGACCAAGGTCCCTTCTACCCATCCTGGTGTTATCCTGGTGGGTGTCCAGGTGGAAGTAAAAGAACCCAGGGCACTCTTTGCAAAGAGTAGGGAACATTTCCAGTGTCCTGGCCAACAGTCCCCTTCCCATAAACAGGTTCATGCAATTATCCAGGCTGTGTATGGGTAATGATGTGTGATATGTCCACCATTACACATTCAGTCACTTCACTGCCAGTCTTGCATTGCTTGTAAGGTGCTTTGGGATACACTGTGTATGAAAAGCGCTATATAAATGCTTCTTCTTCTCCTTCAACTTCTTCTTCTTTTTCTTCTTCTACTTCTTCTTTCACTGAATGCCTGCTCTGAGTGGCCCAGTGCATATCCATTAATCATGCATGCCCTTGCATCCACCCTCCCTGCATGTGTGTTCATTGACTGTGCATATCTCTCCATGCCTGTGTGATTCTTGCTGTATGCTACCAATATCACACTTATGGACATTGTTTCTGCACAATAGGTCCACAATAGGTGGCTCCCTTGGTGAAAGGGGAGGTTTCCACATAGCGATATGGGCTGTAGATGGTAGATATTCAAGGGCTATGGAAAAGAGGTAACTGTAAGATTTATCCATATATAGGTATCTGGGATATGGTTACCGGATAGGGATAAACAGTAGCAACATATAACTGGTTGAATGATGTTCTAACGACTCAGGGGTTGGCTGCCTGAAGCCGTTTTTTTTTCTTTCTTTATCTTTCTATCCTTTTTCTTCTCTGGTTTTGTTTTGTCTTCTTTATTATTCTCCTCTCTAGTCTCCAAACTTTAAGTATGTCTTGTTGAGGGATTGCTATTGGAGGGGTTTCTAATAGGAATATTGTAAAAGATGTGTATATTGTTCATGGATGCATGCATTATGAGACTGTTGGTACGAATAATCCCATCTAGGATATAAGCCCCAGGGTAATTGCTGTGACATTATTTCTGTACTGACAAGTATATTCTGTATTTAAAAAAGGGACCCTGGGGTGGAGCTCCATGGTGTGGGTGAGCCGGAGTTCCACAACCCCCCCCCCGATTATACGGAGTATGAGGGTAGGACAACCAAGACATGGTTGCCCTCTTAGATGCAGAGGAGTATCACAGACTCACTCTGTGAGGGGTTAGGGGCCCTAGAACTCCTTGTAATTGTCTCTGTATTTAAAACCCCTGTGTTGGGAAACCCCCCAAAATGTAAAATCAAATAAAAGAAAATAATGTTGGGATCCTGTTAAAATGGTGAGACTGCAAATGCAGAGCTTTAAAAAGAAATAAATACATCCGTAAAAGAGCTTGGTTTAGCATTGCTCTGCAACGCGAGGTGCCTTTAGTTAATAAAATAAAGCTTTGGAAAGCCTGTGAGAGGGTACTAAGCCACTGCTCCTAGCACTTTAGATGCGATAGTGAAAGCACTGCAATTTAAAGAAATGTAGTGTATTAGTGAAGGCGCTTGGTTGGGCACTAAACTGTAAAAATACTCCTGAGATAGAAAAAGAAGTTAGCAGCTGAACCTTAAGGTTGCTTCTTTCAGCTGCTGTGTTTAAATGTTCTATGAAAGAGAGAGTTAAATCTTTTGTTTAGAAGCAATTAATGTCTATTCTGATAAAAGTCTGCAGGTTATGTTGGAGTCAAGGATAAAGTAAGGTTTAGTGAGAGGAGTAGGAAACAGAAGCTAAATGTAGTCACATGAAAATCTAAAGAGAAGCAACACTTCAATGTGGTTGCTTGGTATCAGTTTTTCTATTTTTGCTGTGCCCTTGCAGTTTCATTTCCATAAACACACTCACTTGTTTGGGGTAATGGCTTTAGGCTTTGTGTAGCAAACTGAAAAATGATTTTAAAAGGCAGATTATTTTGAACTACTTCCTGCTTGAAGTCAGTTAAAACATACAGTAGATTAAAACTGCTCAAGTAATAACAAAACACAGAGCGGCATATTTGAAATTACCTGTTTTGTGGTGAAGTAGGTTTGGAAAGTGCTGCTGCTTCATATCTCTCCCATGCATTAGTGCCCTATAGTGCTGTCCATCCATAACATAACCCCTTATATTCTGCTACAGTGATTGATGGGTGGTGCTTCAGGGGATGTTTAAAATAAAAAAAATGTTAAAAGTTGTTTAAAATAAATCTGTTAGACTGTATAGTTATTATTTTATGTTAGATAATGAGTACAGTGATCCTAGTAAGTTTAAAACAATTCTAAATGAATTTAATAAGTTAAATGTTAATGGGCAGCATTAGCTCATCACATGATTGGTTTCTCCTGTATAAAAGCACTGTTCTTTGGGTTGTGAATTCAGATAGGTTTTGTGTCTGGAGGCAGACTTCAAAGAACTCTGTGAATTACTCCAAGATATTGGATTAAACTATGAGTAATCTTTGATTTCTACTGTCGTATCAGTTCGCTGTAACATATGTGTCCTGATTTGAGTTAACTTTTGAAGAAGAAAAATAAATTTGAAAACTTAAAGACTGCTCTAGTGTCAAGACTACCAGTATTGTCCACTTGTTCACCTGCGCCCTACTACACAGCAACAGGAGAGGTCAACAGAAAGCAACTTAAATGTTTAAAGAGCTAGCGTACTGTTTATAACGTGTAGGAGTGATGTCACTGTTTTGTGGAACAGCACTCTGCTTGGCATCTGACATGTCTAGCTCTGTCCCTCTGGTTACATCATCAACAATTTGCCTTCATGAACTGTGACATCAGAGCAGCTCAGGAAGAGCCACTTAGTAGTTTCCAGGTCAGGCAGCTGAGGTGTCAATCTTTGTGAGACCACAGTGCTGATGAAGCAGTGGGAGGAGCAGAATTAGCTATATCAGCTACCACACTCAGCTGGGCCATATCTCACAGCACAATGATGCAGTCCTCTTTAGCTGGTTATTTTTGCTGATGAAGTCATGAGAAAAAAAAATAATGCTGAAAAAATAAAGTAAATTACTACTTTGTAAACTGTTGCCTCTGTTGCTTACACATGAGATAATGTTTCTTTTTTGCACAAATCAGGGACTATAGAAAATGCACAGTGCTAGAAAAACTTACAATTTGCATGTAACCCAGTAAAGAGTGACCTACTATTCACAGCAATGGCCAGTATGATTCAAACCTTCTAAGAGAGTGATTTGAGCTACCAGATTTAAAATTCACCCCTAGTCTGAAGAGACTCGAGAATAACTTTTTAACGGTCTATTCAAAATGTGTAGCAATCCCAGGTTAGCATAATGTACCCTAAAAAAGGCTATAAGACCCTTGTGACAGGGTAGACTAGGAACCTGTCCTATTTGTTATGGAGAAAGGGTTTAAATGCAAGGATCTGTGATTATTCTGTCTCTTCTCTGTCTGGTTGTGCAACCAAATTTTCCTGTGAGACTTCGGACTTGATCAACCCGAACAATCTTGCAATTCTTTGCCTCTCTCCCTCAGTTTTCTCTCGCTGTCTGTTTTTCTTCCTTGCATACAGTATCTGTATCAGTTAATATAAAAATATATGCAAATCAATGTATGGAATGAATCTGATAATGGGATTACTTTTGTTTAGAAAATATTTAGTATTACTGATGAAATGTATATTAATGGCATTTTGATATGACTTTAAAAATAGAGGTTACTTGAGTGCAAGTGTCTGATCCTGTTGCAGTGGCTGTGGGCGCCTTAGGAAGCTCATTGTTCTAGCAGCTTCTGATACTTACAAGGACAGAACATTCTGCAAAAACAGGATACTTGCCAAGGATGGGGGCAGAAAAGACTTACATAAAAGAGCTGAGCTGAGCTGCAATGGTTTAGATAGAGTTTTTTTTTTTTGAAGAACAAGAGGGATTTTTACAAGAACTATTTATTTTTTGCTCTGTACATAGTTATTCTGAACAGGTTTATGTATTTTTATGTTACTGCAACTACAAGTACACAGTTTTCTGAAATTTTACAACTGCTTCTTGTTTTCCCTATGATACCTGACCTGTGCCTCGATGACAACCCTTCAGTAAGCCATCTATAGTATTGATTAGGTTTGCATTTGCCACAGAGAGAGAGGGGGGAGAAAAAGAGAAACACAGGAGTGATTCAATACAAAAATGCCACAGTTTCTATGCATCCTGCAATGGTCCTGACAATTTGATCTTTACAGAAAAGGTTTCTGCAGTTTGAAAGTGATGGTGTGTCAGTTGATTGTAAACCATCCATCCAGTATCCATTTGGGTTCTAGAAAACTATTCATAAAACAGTTATTTCTATTATGATATTGATCAGATAAAAACTATTTTTGATGCAAAAGAAAAAGAAACTGATATTGTGAGGCTTCTTAAAATACTTCCTCTTACATGTTTGTATAGGCCATGGATAAAATTTAGGTTTGCCCTATAAAGCCTTAATACTCGATGTCCTTTTGACTTGTATATCCTTTTTTCCTTTTGCCTTATTGTGCCCTGCTTTGTAAAGCTGAGGTTATATATTGACAAATTATATGTTCTTTCTCTGACTTTTTGTAACAGGATAATTGTTTCATTTACATCTTATAACTTTACTACAGCTCATTTCTCACTGAGATAAGCAAACAGTAATCTATATCTGGCTTGAAAGCTTCAACTTGTTAACTCACTGACCTACACAGCCAGTATATTGTTAAGCTTGTGCAACTGTGTTAGTATGGTTTTGGCCATTCTCACTCTCTATTCCAGAGGAATTACCACCCTGTAGGGGTACGACAGCAAGAAACTCTCAGAGAGGGTTCCATCCATAGAGGTGCCATGGAAGGATTCCTGTGGCTAAAGGTACCTTAGGAATCCCCCTAAGGAGAAACTACTGCTGCTGGAGGAGGAGGGGAGGATGGTGGGGCAAAGAAAAAATGCTTCACAATGAGGGTGCAAGGAACTGTCTATATAGCTCAGGAAGTGGGAGTGGCTGGCTGCTTGGCCACTGAACTCCAGGCATAGCCTTACATTTCACTGACCTATGCAGCCAGTATAGTGTTATGCTTGTGCAACTGTGTTAGTTTGGTTTTGCCCATTCAAACTCTCTATTCCAGAGGAATTACCACCCTGTAGGGGTACAATGGCAAGGAACTATCAGAGAGGGTTCCACCCCTAGAGGTGCCACAGGATGATTCCCATGGCTAAGGGTACCTTAAGAATCCCCAAAAGAAATGTAGTATCATCCCCAAAAAGGAGGCAACATAAAGCATAGGAGCAAGCAGTAATTGTGACATAGGAGTAGTAACTGTAACATAGTAGTAGAGAAGCATAGTTAGTTTGATAATGTAATGAGACATTCAGTTGGCTAACATAATGACTGCCCAGGTTTGTGTAGCATGATACTGACATTTTGCTTTGAGATTAGGGGATCCCCTAAGGAGAGAGGGAATGGCAGGATATCCTCCACCTCCATCCAACAGCAGAACCTACTAAGAAACTAGGGGAAACAACTATGCTAACTAAGTGCTATGAGCTGAGGCAATGGCGGAGAGAAAAAAACCCTATGAGGAGGAAATCTCTGGGGATCCAAGGCCTAGGTCACCTTCCCTCCAGGCTTGGGATAGTTTAATTAGTAATGGCTCTGCAGCTGAAATTTGGAAAACCCAATTAGAGGGAGGTGGAAAATATTCCAATTTGGAGGAAGGCTCTCACTCAAACCCTGTAGCGGGAATGCCGTGGAAGGTTGCGATAAAACTCAGCAACAGGATTGTGGGAGCAGCTGCACAGGGGAGGGAGCTGGATGTCATTGTCCACCTAGGGACAAATGACCTGGCCAAGAAAGGGATTAGAGAAGTGCAGGAAGAGTTTGTGGAATTGGGGAGGCGCGAGTCAAGAGCAATTCCATAGTAACCTCTCTCAGAGGTGCTGCCCATCTATGGCATAGGAGATATTAGGTGTTCCACACCATTGATTCAACTCAGTGGTTGGAAAACTGGTGTGGAGCTCAGGGATTGGCTTCATTGGGGACTGAGGGTCCACCTGGAGTGATGCAAGCCTATACTGGCATGATGGGCTGCATCTGTCCAGGAGGGGAACAGGATCCTAGGTGATAGGTTTAAATGCTTCATTGGCAAGCTTTTAAACTAGCCAAGGGGTGAGGCACTGGAAAGGATCAGGAATCTAGCCCCCAAATGATCATGGTAGTAAGTGCTGCAAACATCAACATAGAGGTGTTGATAGGGAGAAAGGCAGGGGTAAATGGAGAAAGTGACAAAGGCAAGAAGGACAGGGATGGGGCAAAGGGAGTAAGGTCATCAGGAAATGGAAGGTACTGAGTACCAATGTTCAGAAGTCTGGGCAACAACTCTCTGAGCTGGTGGCCTTGATGAAGAGGGATGCCTGGATATCGTAGCAGTCACAGAAACACTGGTACACAGAGAACCATGACTGGGATGTTAACATACCAGGGTACATAACCTACAGGAGAGACAGGCAGGGGGAAAGAGGGAGGGTAGCTCTCTATGTAAAGGAAGGATAAAAGCAACTGAACAAAAGAGTAAACAGGGGAGAGGAGGCACTGTGGGTCACCTTGGAGACGGGAAGGCACCACAATCCGCAGAGGATTGTGTACAGACCCCCATGTCAGGGGAGGAATGGACAAGGATATGATAGAAGCATTCTTAGAATGGCAAGAAAGGAGATACTGTTGATGGGAGACCTGAACATGACAGATGTTAACTGGAGCATATTTGCTGCAGCCACATCCAAAAGCAGGCCCATTCTTGATGCCCTACAGGTGGCAGGTATTAGACAGCTAGTTTCGGAACCCACTCGTGAGGGAGCAATCTTAGACCTCAGATTTCAAACGTGGGCAGTGAGAGTGATCTCAGATTCAGAAGTGGGTTGCCATCTGGGACAAGTGACCATCAAACAGTGTGGTTTATGTTAAACTCTAGCCAGAGTCAGTTCCACAAAGTGAGGGTACTGGACTTTAGGAGGGCTGACTTTGGCAAGATGGGAGAGTGCCTCAGAAAAGTACTAGCAAACAGGCTAGAAGGAGGTGTGGAGCAACAATGGAGAATCATCAAAACTGCCATCACAGTAGCAACAAGCCTTAGTGTGAAGCAAATAAACAAATCAAAATGATGAAAGAAAAAGCCACTATGGTTCTCAAAAGAGGTGGCTGTGAAAGTGAGGAAGAAAAAGTTAGCATTCTGGAAGTATAAGGAAACACAGAAGAAGCAGGACAGAGAGCTGTACCAGTTAAGGCAGAAGGAAGCAGGGAGGGAAGTCAGAATAGCAAAGGCCCAAACTGAGGAAAAGATAGTCAACCCAGTTAAGATGGGGGATAAAACCTTTTATAGGTACATCAGCGAGCGTAGAAAGACAAAGTGAGGGATAGTGAGGCTGAATAGAATGAACGGTGGGTGGACAGAGGGGGACAGTGAAAAAGCAGGGATACTGAACGAATAATTCTGCTTAGTATTCACAAAAGAGGAGGAGGAAACAGGAAGTTGTTATCCATCTGTACAGACAGTTGGTGAGACCCCATCTGGAGTACTGTGTCCAGTTCTGGAGACCCCATCTCTGCAAGGACATGGACAGGATAGAGGCAGTCCAGAGGAGGGCAACTAAAATGCTGCAGGGCCTGCAAGAGAAGCCATATGAGGAGAGACTAAAGGAGCTTATTATGTATACCCTTGAGGAAAGAAGGGAGAGGTGGGACATGATAGAAACTTTTAAGTACCTCAGTGGAATCAACAAAGTCCAAGAGGGTAGCATCTTTCAGAAAAAGAGACTTGCAAGAACAAGGTGACACAATTTTAAAGATAGAAGGAGGGCAGTTCAGTGGCAAGATGAGGAAGTATTATTTCACATAGAGGGTAGTGGATGCATGGAACAGCCTTCCTGAGGAGGTTATAGGGTCTAAAACTGTGGGAGAATTCAAGAATGCATGGGACAGACATAAGGCAACTCTTGTGGGGGGTAGGAAGAAATAGGCTGTTGGTTAACTAGGATCTGCGGCCTATCCTGTAGGTAGGGAAATGGGCATACTAGATGGGCGTAGGCGTCCTTATCTGCCGTCAAAGTCTATGTTTCAACAATACATGCATCCAAAGTGCAGAGGAGAGCAACAACTGCTGAGGCACTCACTTGGCCTACCCACCCTAAATCAAACCAGATGAACCAGAGGCAGTCATCGGGAGAATGCGGTGAAAGTGCCTTGCTAGGGAAACCACTAAAGTCAATGGCTAACCTTTATAGTGGATTACTAGAGCTAAAGGAGATCACCGTAATCACCCTTCATTGCTAGTCTTAAATTCTACACCAGGAGCTGCTGTTGTGTAGCAGGCAGCTAAAGACAAGCCCGGGGTGAGGGCATTCCCAGCTATGGGCCAGGTGAGAAGGATCCTGCCCCAAGTTGGACACGCTCATGATAGGGACTAATGCAGAGTGAGACCATCAGCTGCAGGAGCCCTGCGCCAGAATAGAATGGCTGGCATGCCCCAGAAATTGAATGAGAGCTGAAAGCTGGTGAGCTGAATGAGCACAGCATGCAGAGATTGTAATGAGCATCGAGTGCTGAGACTGTGCAAGGTCGAATGCAGATTGAGTGCAGCAGAATCCCAGGCTGAAGCCAAGGGGTAGGCAGTAGGCATGAAGCAATGGTTTGCACAAACAAGGAGCAACGGTTGCATAAGCAAATGTGGACCTGATAGGTCAGTAAACAGTAGTAGTGAGAGGTGGACCTGTAACATACTGGATAGCAATTAAACAGCACTGAATTATGGGGAAGCCAGCCAGACATGACTATCCAAATCAAGGTGACAAACACTCTGAGGATTCTTGGTGGTGAGGCAAGATTTAATAACAAAGCTATATTAACAGCCTCAGCAGGAGCTTAGCTGGCTGACCTCAGAGTTGTAACTGCAATGAAACATGGAGACAAATGCTTTGAAAGCAGGTGTAGCCAGGCAGTGCAATGAAGCTCAAGTAGAATGAGAGCAGAATGAGCAGCACAGCTAGAGACAGAGTAAACTGTGTCAGGTGAAAAGAGTTAAGTATGCAACATGCAGCAGCTATGGTTGAGCTGAAACACAGATAATAATAGCAGCTGTATTGCAGTAGTTTGAGCGTGGTGAGCATAGTGTGAAAACACAAGCACTGGGTACAATAGTAAGTAAAGTAAACAGCAGAGGCGACAATTGTAGGTAACTGAGAGCAGTAGCATGAGCTCTGATTAGGTTTGCCATTGCAGTGCAAGTAATTTGATAGTTGTAACTGAAAGCAAGCAGTATGAGCTCAGAAGTAGCAGTAACTGCAGTTTCAGGTAACTGAACGCAGTAGTATGAGCTCTGAGTAGCAGTATGCTAGAAGCTGAGAAACAAAGCCCCAAAAGACAAAAACTAAAACACAGCAGAACAAGGCCCCAAAACAACAGACACACAAAACACAGGGAAGCACACAGCCAGAGGAAAAATACAAACCAGAAGCAGGAAAACAAACACCGAAGTCCAGCAGAGACATACAGAAACAGCAGGTGGGGGGGTAGGCCATAGCCAGCTCAGAGGACAGACCAACAGAGCCTCTGGCTGCAAAGAAAAAAAGCTTCACAGTGATGCTGCAAGGAACTGCTTATATAGCTCAGAAAGTGAGAGTGGCTGGCTGCTTGGCCACCGAGCTCCAGGCATAGCCTTACATTTATGATCCTACTGGTACTTATCTGTTCGATACATATGAACTGTGGACATCATAATCACTTAAGATAATGATGCAATTGTGAATGCTCTACTTGTGCTTGTTAGGGCCTATGCACCATATCAGGGGTGGTCTATGTGCCCCATAAGTAGCATACATTCATACTAACTGACAAAATTTGATTGATGGATGATTAATGGTTAATTGCCCAGCCCCTTTTAATTGATGACATAATGCCCTACCCCTTTTTGATTGATAGCCAGATGTGACATAATGCCCCGCCTCTTCCATGTGTACCAGAAATTACGCAATGGTCCCTCTCCTTTTGTATCCTGTGTGCACCACAAATTATGCAGTGTCCCACCCCTTCTGTTTCCCATGTTTGCCGGAAATTATGCAATGTCCTGCCCCCTCCATGTGGGCGCCTGACATGATGTAGCACCACCACTCCTTTTCATGCCCATATCCACCAGAAATGATGCAGTACCCCACCCCAACCCCTTCCATGCTGTGACGCAGCTATTGGTGGAGTAAAGATTGGCTTGTCTGAGCTACCCCAGACATGTTAGGAAGGTTATGCTGATAAAAGCATTTAGTACTGCTTCACCATAGTTGGTTTATGTGTTGCTCCTGTGTGTGCAGATTGCCTGAGGGAAACAGTGAAATGGATGAACCTAGCCTAGCAACACCTGCTAGTGCCACACTGGCAAATTCTGTTATGACTGAATTGATCAAATCTTACATGAGACATGGTTTGCATGATAACAATGAGTATGTTAATATGGATGAATGGTGGGAAGTGCCAGATGTGCCAGATGCTGAGAAATACCCTGATGAAAAGGCTGATGTGGGCATGACAGCAATGGACGTGCCACCTGAAAAGATTATCACGTTGGACCTGCTAAAGGGTACTCTAATACAGCTACTGCAAGACTTAATGGCTCAGGACTTGAAGATAAACTGTGAAGAATGTACCACAGACCACCTCTCACAGATGAGACATAGCTGTTTATATGAACCAGAGGAGGGGTGCTGGGATCGTGCTTTTCCTGATGTCTGTGAGAGGTTGCTCCCACGGTGGATCAAGCTACTAGACAAACTGACAGCCTGGAAACTTGGGTGCACAGCATCCTATTTTGATACAATACAAGCAATAAATGACACTTTGTCAGAATTTAAAGAGAAGCCATGCATTGCTAAGGGACTGGACACACTTTATGAACAATTGAGTGTAACACTATGTGGTGCTGTTAAAGAAGCAGTTTCATCAGGAAGTCGTAAAAAATATTTTAAAAGTCCACTGCAAAAAGGAAGCCCTGTGCCATATTATATGTTGTTCTGATGAGGAACGCAGTGCTGCATGGTGATGGGTAACCTGTGGAGTAATCACCAAAGAATGTTTGAAAAACAGAAAATAGAAAATCTTCTACAGACTTTGATAACCGTGCAAATTTCAAACCCTGCTGATCAAACTCTAGGTAACCAGATAAACTGTAAAAAACTTCAGCTCATACAGATTTTAATGACTGACATTAAAAAAGATGTATGCTTGTGTGAAATAATGAACATGACCAGCTGCCTAAACAATAATGTGTTAGAAATTGTTCAAAATGTGCTACCACTAATATTTGAAAAATTGGATGTGGTTTCTCATGGCCGAGTATGGGTAGCTATGGCCTACATTGTTGATATTTGCTATTACAGTTTAAAATGTCAGAGACAGGAAGATGTTAGCAATACGACTGAATTTGCATCCCATTTTTTCTTACACAGCAAAACAAGGCATGTCTTTTCTTGTTGTAATATTTATAATGGAGTACAGCCTCAATTTATCACAATGGCTAACACACGCGCTGTGTTGTCATATAATTAGATGTATATGTTGTGTGGTCTGTCATAATAAAATTTTGACATTTGAAAAAATCCTGTGTCCTTACCATATTACTAAACAGCAGACACGGTTAAGAAATCATTGAAAAACATTAATTATGAACCCATATACCTGGTAGCTTAGGAGGTGTTCAGAGACATCATGGCGCTGTTGCAAAGCAGGAGAAAAGTATTACTCGCACTCAGGTATCCCAGTGACTATCGTTACAAGATGCTTACACTATTCACAAGCCAGCAAGGAAACACTTTCTTAGAAACAGAGTGGTTAACAACATTTATGCACAATGGCAGGCTGATTTGGTCAATGTGGCTAGTCTTTCCAAAGACTATGATGGCTTCTGGTTTATTCTAACAGATATTGATGTCCTATCAAAATACGCATGGACAAAATTGCTAAAAACAAAATCTGGAAGAGATGTGACAAAGGCTTTCAAAATGATACTCAGAAAGGGCCACAAGCCCAAAAAATTACAAACAGATGAACGGACTGAATTTTTTAATGCCAATTTTCAATTGTTTTTAAAAGAACAAAACATACATAATTTTACAACATCAAATGATGTTAAGGCTTGTATTGTGGAAAGATTTAACTGTACATTGAAAACAAAAATGTGGAGATATTTTACAGCATTTAATACATAGGTATAGTCCCTTTAATAGCATTGAGTGCCACCTCAGCAGATTGCTGCTATTAAATCATCAGACTGAACAGAGTATAGATTGTCTTTGCTTTATTGGCCCCTTCACCAACAACCAAAGCAATACAAGGTTCTTTTCAGACGGCATCCCTCCGCACATCATCCTATCTGCCATCCAATTGGAACTGGAGTGCACTGCCTATTTATAGGGCTGCTCCTATAAATAGGTGGCACACTCCCAGCATCAGTTGGACAGCAGGTGGCTAAGGTGATGTGTGGATGGATATGCCGATCACTGTCTATCGCTGTGGCACCAACGTGCAGGGATGGGGTGTGGTGTTGTCAGTGCCACAGGGGGGCACTAACCACCAATGAGGGGGCAGGGAGCCTGGATCAGGGCTCATGGGATCGTCAAGTACTGCAGTACCAGACAGCTGATGTCCATTGAAGAAAACAATAATATATAGTGATGAAAAATAAATGGGTACTAACATCACTCTGGCAGAACAAGGTCTATGCGAAATTTAATTTCTGTTGGGGGGATTCAGGCAAAATTACAACTCTGTTAAGAGAAAGCTCATGAAATTTTCATAAAAATCTTATGAAATTTCACTTAAATTTAATTTTCAGTTATTTCAATGTTACTTTACACTGCTTGTACATATTTGGTACTGGTGAGTCCTCTGCCTCCTGGACATGTGTACCTCTTTTCGGACCACTAGCATTAAAGAAATCTAAGCTATAAGCAGGCAAACACTGAGAAATTCTTAAATAAAATGTCACAAGTTTGTAAACTGCACAATGTTAAAAGGTCAGTGTCACCATTTTTTCACATTATTTCTAGTTACTTCACCACCACCACACATTTTATGATTTCTACCATCTCTAAAAATCACTAATCTTGCTGGTTGTTTTAACCGCCTCTTCTTAGATTGAATTAAAATGCATGTTAATGGTGTAATCATACTCTATCTTGTTTTGTTTAAAATCCTGGATCTACTCCTGTTACATACTTACTGAACATTCGGAACACCCCCAAACAGTGCAGCCACTCATGATTATAGATATGCTAAAGTTTTAATTTGCCAATGAACTTGCTGTGACATGGCCAAAATTCATATTCATGAAGTTTTGTGAAGTTTCTCCTGCCCTAGCAACTTTGACTGTACCTGAATCACAACATTTTTCAATGCAGAGTGTGATATTTCACCTGCAAAGTGGCGTTTTGCAGACTAAGTTCCACACTTCATGACAAAACTTTGCACTTCGTGGATCAATCTGCACTCTGCGAATTGCATTAAATTTCCAGATTAATTTGCTGAGTGAATTTAGTCAACATCACCCATCTCTAATAATGATTCAACAGCCTCCTCTCCTCCCACTCCATCATGAGTGGCTAGACTGTTTATGGATGTTCCCTAGTCCAGGAAAAATACAATAGGAATTGATCAAGAATGGTAAACAAACAGGTTTCTGTGTGTTAACACCAGTACGTTGAACAGTCTGTTTTTTTTTTTTTGCTTTTAAAATTAAAAAGGAATTGGAATCAAACTACAAGCTATATCATTGATCTCTACAGAATGTGGTCAATCAAATTACTTGTTTTTAAAAATAAAGACTGTTTGAGGCCTAAGGGGTTTGACAGTGCCCCATTAAGAGCAAGAGAACAATTTACCTTAAATTCTTTTGCCTTTAACTCAAGAGAACAATGTCACAAGTGTTAGACACTAAAAAGGCAGCTATGAACATTTTTACTTTTAATCACTTGCTTAAAGAATGGCCAGGATATAAGCAACCATAAACTGCAAAATAAAATCAACAGATATTGTTGAATTCTTTATGTTTTGTGAAATTTATGGAATTAAAAAAAAATGTTTAAGATACCTTTATTGCTACAAGGAGATAAGTTAGAAAAGTATATCATCAGGCTGAACATACAATTGCTAATGCTGTATTTTCTTTTGTTTTTGTTTCAATAAAGATGTTTACTGAGTTCTCCCCCCCAAAAAAACAAGAAAAATGTTAAACAGAGGGGCTGAGGCCCAAGTACAACAAGCATAAAATACAAAAGTGACAAAGGAAACTGCAATGTACGAGGTAAATAAAAAATTACACAGCAATAGTTACAGAGGTCATGGGAGAAAGGAAAATAATAGTATGGGGTGTCAGTGTTGGTGGAAAGCAAATGAAAACTTAACTCTCAAGAAAATACTTGAGTATAAAGGTTTCCTTAGCAGCACACTGTGTATTATTTGGGGTGGAGAGGTGGAAGGAAGGAAGGGAGGGAGGAGGGAAGCAGCAGAGAAGGAGAGCCCACTATTTCAGGCCTGGTTTCAGAGGAGGGGAGAAACTTAGAGGGTCTTGAACCCTAGCCAGAGACAGCAGAGACTGGTCTAGACTAAATAGTAGTCTGTGAGGGTTCTGGAGTTCACCCATTAGGAAATGGAGAGGGAATGTCCTGGGAAAGGCCTTGAGGAAGGGTATCCAAATTATTTGGTACTCCACATATTTATTCACTGTAAGATCTGAAGTTCTGTCATATCTGGCAGTCAGTTGTAAAAGACTTGACCACTCTTCGCATGCAGAAGGTTCGGGGTCCCTCCAATGATGCAGCAGTACAAGTTTTGCTGCAGCCAAGGTTCTATTAAGACATAAGAGTTGGGACTTAGACAGATTCGAAGTGTGTGGAGACAGGCAAAGGAGTTCCAGCAGGGGATCATGAATGACCAAATTAGAAATAACCTTAGTACAAGCAGACCATACACTCGTCCAAAATTGTTCAATAGCAGGATATGCCCAAAGAATTTGAATTAATGTGGCTTGAGGAGATGAACAACTCCAACAGTTGATATGAGTTAAGAGGCTTGCTCTTTAAAGCTTAGCAGGAGTTTTTCAGGTCCTGTGAATAATTTTGTATTGGAGTGACTTAGCCTAAAGTTCTTGGGAAGAAGCATATGCATTGGGCCAAACTTGGTCCAAATCTGAGGGAGGAATGGAAATGCTCAGTTCAAGTTTCCACTGTGCCTTGGGTGTGGCTGGTATTTGGGAGGGGGAGCTATCTTGCAGAAATGATTTAATCCTGGAGGTTAAGTGCTGTGGCCTTGGAGCAATGCAATCTACTGGTCAATTGGGGAGAATAGGAGAAGAGTTAAGTCTTTCAAAAGCTTATGTATAAAGAGTTCCCTGAGCTGTACAAATCTCCAAAAGTGGACACAAGGCAAATTATACATTTTCTGGAGACTATTAAAAAAATAAAGGCAGCCCGAGAAAGGATCAAAAAGATCACTGAGCACAGGAATGCCATTGGCCACCCAGTCAGTCCAAATAACAAGACACTTGTCAATAGTAAGTGTGGGGTTTCACCAAATGGGTCTAACTGGTGAAGATCAATATTCCCAGCCAACTTTTTTGCTGTATTTGGTCCAGTAATGCCTGGTGAAACATGCACAGGAGGAGATGGATCAGCAGGGGGACCAGTCTGGGAGGATAAGAGCTGAGGGCATGAGTAACTGGAACCTGGGCTGTCCCCGAGGACATTATTCTTTCTCTGTTTGTATGTGTTTCATAAAATATGCACACCACACTCCTGTGTGATTGTTAGAAGTAAAATATTTGTGTTGTTATTGGGTTGTGAATTTGAGAAAGAGTAATGTGCTCAGGGATGGCCCAGGTTTCAGTTGTTTCAGTGGTGCAGCTGGTTAACGCAATCGGAATGAAATTCCAGGTGGCCTGGTTCTATGTCCCAGCTGATACACTTATTCTTTCTCACCTCTGTTTGATTGTGTTCTATAAAATATACACACCACACTCCTGTGTGATTGTTAGAAGTAAAATATTCGTGTTGCCATTGGGTTGTGCATTTCAGCAAGAGTAATGTGCTTGGGGATGGCCCAAGTTCTTGTTGTCTCAGTGGCAGAGCTAGTTAGCGCGATCAGAATGAGATTCTGAGTGGCCTGGGTTCAAGTCCCAGCTGAGGCACTTATTCTTTCTCACATCTGTTTGTATGTATTCCCTAAAATATGCACACCACACTTCTGTGTGATTGTTAGAAATCCCAGACACACTATTAGTAATTTGTACATGCAGAAAACAATATAACACAGTTACTAAAGAACACCTCAAGTTAAACCAACACAATGTGAAAGGTGTCCCACTGTCCCAAAGAGAATATGGGAGGGGGGGAATTATGTACAAAAATAAAAAACAACTCTCCTATGAAGGGGAAGAAAAATGATTACACTAAGAGTGGTCCCATGCCCAGTGGAGGCACACTGGTCTCTTTCCCCACTGGAAGGATTTTGGGGGGGCTATTAAGCCAATGCTCACATGGGTTCTGAAATGTTAAGGGGAGAGGTACCTTCTATCTCCCCCCAAGCCGTCTACTCCAGATAATTAAGAGAAAAGGAGAAAACAATATAAATAAGGGAAACGTAGTAAAAAGAGAATGTGGAAAAAAGAGCAATTAAAAAGCAAGGAACATCCAAAGTAGTAAAAACAATAGAAATGTTAATAGGAGAGAAAGAACAAAGGGCAGTGGAAGGAAGAAAGGAAGATAGGACTAGGAAGAGGAAAGAAAAATGGATAAATAGGGTAAACCGAAGAAGGCACTGCAGAGAGTAAATGGAAGTGGTCTCAGTTTAAGGGAAGTAATCAGTAAAATAGGGCCTAGAGTAATAAAGCAGAAGGAGGCTATGACAGAAGCTAAGCACCCTGGGTAATAACTTTTTTTAAAGTAACTTGATATGTATTCACTTTTTACATAAAATGAATAGGGAAAATGGAGCAAACAGGGCCATTATAAAAAGGCCAAATATAGACGAGCTACTAGAAATCTCCAAACAGTGTAACCATTAATGAGCTCAGAACATAGCAATCCAAACAATTTTAAAGGCAGCGCCAATAAATGCTTATATGGTAACATTTATGTAAAAGCAAAGAACACATCAACAGAGGCTGGGGGTGTGTGCAAAAGCAAAATCCCCACAAACAAGCGTAGAGGGAAAACATACCATGGGCAGGTAATAACTGGTAAAACTTTCAGCGCTTCTACACTGAGCACCTACATAAAGGACTAGTTATGCAGTAGACAGAATAGTTGCAAAGGCAGGATATTGTCTGAGAAGTAGCCAACTTGTCCAAATCTGAAATAAGGAGGCAACTAGGAATACTATAAGCCCTTTACAAATGAAGAAAACTATAAAGAAAAAAGGGAAGTGCTGGGGTGAAAACAGCCTGGGGTCTTCGTAAAAGTAACATGTCTTCACCCCTCTTCTGTGTCCCACAGCGATCAGAAAATGGAAGACTCAAGAAGAAGTAAACAGGAGAAATGTCTGCAATATTAAATACCCAGATCAGTCATGTAAAGGATCTCCCTTCTAAAGTTCAGGCCGCTTTAGGAGATTTACATCAGAATGTCATGAGCTCTGAATGAAAGCACAGCAATGGGATGGAGCACAAAAAGAGGACAAGCAGTTAATGGAACCATGCCCCAAATCAAATAGGTTCTGATCCAAATGTTAATGTAGCTATACGGTGCCATTGATTGGAGGGGCTCCATGGGGGTAGAATTCTCGGCAGTGGCAAGTCAGCAGGATGGACCAGAGGTGGGAGATAGGCAATTGAGTCAGTTACACCAAGGCAAGGCACCAACTGTAACCCAGAGAAGGGGAAATCACCGGGTTGTGTTAACTAGGAGAAGTCCTGGGTATAGCAGTAGAGAAAGCAGATCATTTCAAGGTGGAGAATCTGTGTTTGCAGCCTTTACTTGTATAGTGTCCATCTCTTCACTTGCAGGACTGCCAGTGGTCAAGAGGGCAGAGGCAGAGGGGGGTTTAGAGGACCCAATTGAACCTGCAAGTAGTTGTCCACTTCCTCAGGTGAAGTGAAATGGAGCATTTGATCATTAGAGAGACAGAGTTTCTGGGTACATTAATGGATATGTAATACCCTTGTGTTTAAGTCCTTGTTTGACCATGGCAAAGACTTGTCGACATTCAAGAATATTCCTCAGATAATCATACGAACATATGAAGAAGCCAGCAGAAGAAGGCCATTTGGTCTATCAAGTCTGCTTGTATTGCAGGGCTCACAGCTTGAGCTAATGTCCCTGCCCCCCCACTCCTTCCATCCTCCCTACCCATGATTATTATCTTCCCCCTATGCCTATCCCAGCCTCTCTTAAGGCTGCTCACTTTCTTTAATGAGATGACCTCTTCTGGCAGTGCATTCCAAGTGTCCACCACCCTTTCTGTGAAGAAGTGCTTTCTGACATCCCTCCTAAACCTCCCACCCTCCAGCTTAAGACTGTGCCCCCTCTTGATATGGTTGCCACTCAGCTTAATCAGGGTAGAAGGAAATTTTGGCACCTGCCACCAGCACATCCTTTAAACTCCTAGCATGGAAAGAATTAGTTCCTTATCTGGGAATCACAGGTGTTTGAAAATTAGTGGTCAGGCCTTAGCATTAGGATTGAAGGAAGTAACTCACCTAATCCTATGAGATCTCTCAATTTCAAAGTTGTACTGAGCAGGATTGCGATGTAGCCAAAGAGGCAAATTATCTCTTAAGTAGAAAATTGGGTTCCTACCTTCAAGGCCATCTGGCAGCCCGATGATGCACAAGTTTTCCCTCCGGCAACAGCCCTCAAGATCCTCGAGCTTAGCCGTAAGCCAGGCCAGTTGAGCTTTGGCCTCTTGGAGATGCTGCTTTCTGAAAGCACCATGTCACTCTACTTCAAGGACTGAAGTTTCAACCTGTGAGACCCAATTGGTTTTAGTCTCCAAGACTTCAGTCGTGTCTTTGACAAAGTCTCCCACAGTAAATTGATCGACAAACTAGCCTCACTGGGCTTTTTAGAATGTCTAATCAATTGGGTTAAAACCTGGCTAACAAATAGGCCACAGAAGGTGTGAATAAATGGCTCCATCTCTCATATAGGACCAGTCACCAATGGTATTCCCCAGGGCTCGGTACTGGTACTGAGCCTGTTTAGTGTATTCATCAGTGATATGCAGGTAAAATCCAGCAATCCACTGTTAAAATTCACTGATGAGACCAAATTAGGAGGTAGGGTGGACAACCCTAGACATGCTTCAGCTCTAATCTCAGATCTAAAATCTATTGAACTCTGGGCAGAGACTAATTCAACATTGATAAATGTTTCATCCAACATTTTGGGAAAAAGAATCCTAAACATATCTACCACCTTAAAAACACCCCTCTTAAAGTGTCTGACTGCGAGAGAGATTTAGGCATTTTAGTCAATAACAAACTTTCCTCTTCTGACCACTGTACAAAAAATTGCTCATATGACTAATGGACTTCTTACAAGAATTCAGTGTACCGTTGTCACTAGAAACTAACAATGTCTAATTCCACTGTATTGAGCATATGTTAGACCATACATGGATTACGGTTCTCCCATCTGGAATCTATACCTTTAAAGTGATATAGCACACCTCAAGAGGATACAGAGGCATGCAACTAAAATGGTCCCAGATCTTGCCCCACTAGACTACCCCCACAGACTTCAGGAAGCAGGCCTTCATTCACTTCACACAAGAAGATGTAGAGGGGACATCCTATTTTTGTGCAAACTAGTAAAATCACCTGAGTGTATGCACCAGTGTGGATTTGTTTATTCGTCCAGATGCACTGCACCCTGAAGTCATTATAAGCAGCTCGAAATGATGAAAGACAAAACAAACAAGAGGAACAATCTTTTTACAGTCCATTCCGCAAAAATCTGGAACTCCCAACCACAGGAACTGGTAACATTGATAATTTCAATTCTTTTAGGAATAACCTGAATATTTGGTTAGAAGGAAATCTATCCCAAATCTAATGACCCACAAAGTGGGGGACAGTCTCGATGGGCCTTGGCCTACTTTTGTCCAATCTGACATAGTAAATCTAATAAATCTAGTAAGCTGTTTTGGGTCTAAACTACTGCTGTCTTAATTGTTTCTACTGATGCCACAATTTGTTTAATAAGGTTTACCTGATGAACTAGATCTGGAGCTTTAGAGGAACAATCTCTGTCCCTGTTTGCAGCCATCTTGGAGTCATGGACCTCAGGCACAGGAGGTGATCTTGAGATGGATTTTTTCTGTTTCAAAAGATAGGATGAATCACCAGAAACAACCTCCACATATTACATATTAGTGAGGGATCCCAGCTGTGAAAAAATGAGTAGTCTGCCACTTGCAAAATTCAGAAGAGGAGTAGAAAAGCTGAGGGGTAGCATGGAGCTAAAAGCTTATGCTGCCATCTTGGTTCAGGGCTCATGTGACCTCCCAGATTTATGGAATTTTGGGATAATTCTGTGTGAGCCATATCCATAACTTTTTCTCAGTGATACACCAGCCCTGCAACAGAGGAGGAAATGTGGAGGAAGGGGTGGCGAATTTTGGCATTTGGTTCCCTAATGATGGGTTCACTGCTGCCGGCACTCTGAATGGGTGCAGTGTTTTGCCAGTCATATTTCACATAGCATCTATATTATATATAACATTAAACCTCTTAGATACACATACAGCAATGTTTTAAAAATCCCTAAGAGTGTTTTTAAAAGCAAAGGGTATATTAATGTAGCAAGCAGGTCCACTGAATCCATCTAGTCAAGCTCAGATAAAAAAGCAGGACGAGGAGGTCAATAATCTTCCAGAAGGAAACTGTAGGATGACAAACAGCTCAGCACAGCTAAATAAATTCAGTGGTGATATGTGTTTTGAGAAATTAAAATCACTCAAGTGGCATTCCAGTGGCATTACCTACTATGCTTCAATGAATGTTTTAGTAAATTTGCCAATGAGCAATATATATTGCTTCCCCTGTAAATTTTAAAGTACTAAACTAGATTTCTCCAGAATTATAAGATTCCAGGACCCACTGATACTAGCTATACATGCCAGGTGTACCTGTAATAGAAGTGGAGCTAAGAACATCCACAGTTTTGGAAAACTTTCATACAAGTTCACAAATTATGAACACCAGTATCTTAAGGTTTACTTAGGCAACTCCTTCCACATTTAGAAATTTCTAAGATCCTTCCAAGAAAAATAAGCACAAAAAGTTTTAGGTATCTGTCTACAAAGGTGGCTGAGATGCAAGCAGAAAAACATTTTCAGTAAATTTCAGAAAACAGTGAATTAACAGATTTGACCACCTGTAAGCTCAATACTGCGCAATCAAATGTAACAAAACTTGACATCTACCTAAGACTCCATACAAAAAGAAAGCTTGCCAATTTTCAGTGCCTAGCAGTAAGAACAGCTAAGTTTTGACAAAAAAAGAATTTCTCAGAATTTTACAAAATTTCATGAAATATCACAAAATTAGAAGAATGTTGTGAACATTCCACAAAAAACAGAGTTTGCCAATTTCTCCAAGCCCAAAATAATTGTTAACTGGAAGAAAACTGTTTTCTTTAACTTTTCTTGCTCTCTGTTGGTAGTAACATAGACTTCAAACATGTCTCCCGGTTAATTTTTTTTTCTCTTTTGGAATAGGGCATGAGTTCTACATGTTTTCTGGTTCTATTGATATGTGAGGTTTGTAGTATTTATACGTCAGCCTCATCATTGACATTATCAAAAGTCTCTTTCTGTAAAAAAGAGGGGTGGCCATCCCCTACTACTCAGACAAGTCCTGTACCTTGGGCTTTCTCTCACATTTTCCAAGGCCTCTGCTAACCATTAGACCCATGGTAATTACATATATGACCCCAGATGAAGCCTTTTGGTGAAGTGTTGGGGTTCAGATGGCTGGCTTGAGGACTGGGGTATGTCTTTTTTGATGTTATATCACTCTGCATGTTTTGGATTACAAATGTATTCAAGATACTTGACAATTTCATGACATTTTGGAATAAAGCTATTTATGGATTCCTATTTAAAAGCATCTCTCTACTGTGTTTCCATTATCTGAATACTCTACAGATCTTGAAGACCTATCCTTACTGCTTACCTTTTGCTCATGTCAATACCGGGGTTGGTAGTAATTGCATATACTTATACAAGTTGCTACTGGTATTTCTGCTACTATCAGCAGAAAGAGATAGCAAGAAAACAGATATTTTCTTACAAAGACAGAGTTAAAGAGGGCTCAACTTCAATGTCCCTTTCATAGCTGTAGAGGAGGTGAGAAAAGAAAATTTGACAAAAAAAGGAGGCTCTTTAGGTGACCAACTCAATAGATACATAAGTAAATACAAAAATACAGAAACAGACAATTCATAAACTTAAGACATGAAAAGGAGTGTTTGATTGCTTTGACTATGTTTCTTTAGGCCTAGGTCTCTTTATTAGATCAAGAATTCCTGTCTTGTTAAAGTGGTGCCTTCAGGAAGTACTTATCATGGCAGAATCATTTTCCATCTATGCACTTCCCCAGGCCCTTCCTTAAAAACAAAACAGTTACCAGGGGCACCCACCACAGGCAGCTCATAGGGCTGGGTGAAATGTATCTTCCACCAGTGAAAGTTTGGTGATATTCCCATTTACCTCCCATGACATTTCACAAAATGTTGTCAAAATTGTGATTTTGGCTGGCCCGGTGGTGCTGAGGGTTGAGGCGCTGGATGTCACACCTCACGCTATGCCGGCAACCAGGGTTCAGGAATGGACCCAGGTTGGCGGGGGTCGGCTGGGGGAGGGAGGATGGAGCATCCTAACGGATGTCTCTCCTCCTTGGGTGGGATGCCAGGGGGCACTTTGGAGCACCTGACATCCTGAGAGGGTCGGGGTGGATGCACCCGACCCTCGAAGGTGCTTGGTGGCTTCAGCCTACCAGAGCCGGGGGGGGATGTCATTAGGCACTTGAGAGGCGCGGTGTCAGCACGCAGACTTCTGCACCAGTGTCTCGGGGTGGGGTTAAGGGGGGGAAACTACTTGGAGGAAAAATGCCCTCCAGTCACCTGGATGAAGTCCTCCGGAGCCGGTCTCACCAACCACTGACCAGGGGCAGACCCTAGTGTGCAGCTGCCACAGGGGAAAAGAGATGGGTAAAGGTGGGTTCTCTCCTCGTCCCACCCGGGGGGGGGGTAATCCGGGCTGTCAAAGGACCCCAATGGCAGTGTGGCACTCTAGGGGCAGACCAAGCTGGTTGGTAGAGGCTGGGTTATTGTCACTCCTTGTAGGATGGAAGGAGTGGTGGTTAGAAGGGACAGTAGGAGTGGATAAAAAATACGTAGAAAAAAAAAACAAATTGTGATTTCAGTTATTTCCATCTCATTTAAAAAGTGATTGTCCACATTTCACCAATTGTGGTGCCTTGGTTTTATCCATATCCATACAGAACTGGGCCAAGTTTCAAATCTCTTGTCTTTTTTTTAATTTTAGTCTTTGGTAACAGTAAGGCCCACTAGGCACAAGTGCCTGTTTTCAGGGGTGATCTGGGAGCACTGGGCAGTTAAGTGACTTGCTCATAGTCGCACAGTATGTTAGTGGAGGTTGTGAGAATCAAACTCACATCTGGTCTGCTGGATGTACCAAGCTCATTCACACCTCGTTCCTCTAACCTCTAGGCTATAGGTGACTGAGTTATAAACTTCCAAATGTTTGGAAAATTTAAAAATCACAATTATGCAAACTAAAAGTGTTTGTCAAAATTGCACCAAATGTGGTATAACTTTATCAAGATGCATATAAATGTGTACCATCTTTTGGAACTCTGTCTTTAAAGGTGACTGCATTATAAGCCTCCAAAAGTTTGGACATTTTAAAATTGCGCTTCTCAATTATCTAAACCACAGAATTTTAAGAACCTATAACTTTAAAACTGGAGAGCAGAATATCAACAATTTTGTTAGATTCCTAAACCTGAAATATTAAACAATGAGGTCACCCCCATGGCCCAGCAGCAAAACATGGTTCTGCCATGCTGATGACTCAAGTTTGGAAGCAAGCCCAAGAAGTCATGTCAGGATACATGCCGTGATCAAGACAGCTGCCATTCAGCAGTTCATCCTTGATCAAGGACAGTTGGTGGTTGTTTCCACCAACACAGTGACCCTTGTGGTTGGGGTAGGGCACATGCTCCTGCCACATGGAAAGCTTTGGCTGTGTGAGGCTAACAGAGGCACCACCCCCACCACGGGAAATAGGAGGGAAACATGTTGCAGAAAAACCTGGTAGCCAATGGAATGATGGTGGGGTTTAGCCTGATCTGGGTATATCCTTGTGAATAGGGGATATTCTTGAGAAATGAGAAGCTAGCAAGGAGAAAAACTAATATGAAGACAAAAGAGACTGTGTGTGTCAACTCTATAATCTCTTGCACACAGGCTGGCCAAGATTGTAAGAAGCCAAAGATACCAAAATAACATCAGTAATTAAAGTTGAATTACATGAGCTTTTGTAAAATTGTAGAGTGGAATTTTGTGATACCTTTTTTCTTCCAATTGTTCAACCAGGTAAGCTGAAAGCTTGTTTACAGGTGCAACCTGGGAGCACAGGGAAGTTAAATGACTTGCTCAGGATCACACAGTATGCAAGTGGGTGCTGTGGGATTCAAACCCAGGTCTCCAGATTTGCAGCTCAGAGCCTTAAACCACTGCGCTATACTGCCTCCAGCCATGTCCATACATTTTGCTCAGTCATGCACTTGTATTTCCATTGTAGAGGAAGGTAAAGTAAATGATGGGTAAAGTGACTATAGTTAAAGTATAGTGGTGCCAAGTGTCAGGTCACTATCTTGAGTAATGAACCATGATGATCAGTCATGGATGTCACTGTGCACTACCTACATTTTTGCAGTATGCTAGAAAATCACTAGAGCTCACTGGCCAAGTGACTTAAGGAAGCATGTACATGCACAGCATTGTTTCTGGACAATGCATCCTGTTCATGTTTTAGCCACCCTCTAGATAACAATGTATATTTATACTATTTGAAAACAGTGGCACCAAGTGATACCAAACTTCAAGTCTTAAAAGTAGTTGTGACTTAGCCATTGTGATAGAAGTATCTGAATATCTTTTGTCATGATGTAAAATAATGTCATGGGTGTTGGAGGTGTACTGCAGGTCTATGATGCTAGTGCAGGTAAGGTGATGCAGTGGTGATAAGTGCTTTGTGAAAGTTAAATTCCACAAGTGGAAAGCTAGCAGTATTACCTATTCTGCCTCCATGAATTTTTGAGCAAATGTTTCCAGTTGTTAATTTCTAAAGTATCTGCAATACATTTTAGCATACTAAACCACATATATCCATCTAAATTAGATGTCAGGACATATTTATTTTTGTATGCATGACAAATCATGAGTGTATTTTTGTAAAAAGCTGTGCAGCTGTAAACATACAAATATTTCGAGCATGTTCACATAATTTGGCAAATAATTAAATTGTGAAGTTTTGAACTCCTGTAGCTTACAATCTGCACAGCCAATTATCTCTTTAGGTTGCAGTTTCTATGACACTTTCAAGAAAGTGTGAATATAAATGTCTTCAATTATATTGTAAGCAAAGAAATATTTTCAGGAATTTTCACATGATTAATAAATTACCAGAATGTGGGCCACTATAACTCCCCCTCTCTTCATCCAAATATTATGAGACTTGGCATATGTAACCCTAGGTTCGGGGAGAAAATCTATTTGTTCAGCATCATGGCTAGGGTTGTACTTCTAGTAAGGGGCGCCCAAGTAAATCCGGACACTGGAAGCAATAACTGAAATGCCCAAACCAGGAATGGGATTCTAGAGTGTGGCTTTTATTCACATCAATGCAGGAATTACAATGCAAAAATGGGGCCCTCACAGGGCTACACTCACTGGCAATGCAGATCTATGGAGTTCAGAGCACATTTTCTTCACTACATGACAGCCTTCAGGTTCTGAACACATCTGGGCTCACTCGGCCCAAACTGGTACTCTTCTCTTTGATTTCTTGGCATGGAGGTTGATGGTGGCTCCTAAACCACCCATGAGCACTTTCTAGCTCTAAAGGGAAAAACACATCCATAATCCCACGTCTGGGTACTTTTTGCAGACACTGGCCAAGTGCCTGAGAGAAAGCTATAGGTGCCCAAACTGAACCCGGTGAGGTAAACCTGGTTACTCCGGATGGGGGTCTCTCATCTCTTGCTCCAAAATCTATACTCTGCCTTTCATTTGGATACAACACCTTTCTTTGAACTACTAGTTTTAGATGCTATCTCAAAATGTGTAACACATTTAACATTCTACTCCCTATTCAGGTGGTGTCCTGACTTAAAAAGTTCTGTAAGTGGCTATGTCCATTTTCCTAGACCCCCACTGTTTCAGATGCTTCCAAGCCATATATAAATTTAAAAGTACTGTACTTGGCAAGTCCTCTGCTGACCCCACAGTAGGCAGATATTTTTACACAATGCTGTCTTGGTGAAACATGGGGTCTATTTCAGAGCAGACGGATCATGGTATGCAGGTGCCCCAGGGCTTCTCTCAAAGGCTACACAAATTCTCTGGAACTCTGTACAATCTGTTCTATCAGGCAGCTTTTACCTTTCCAGGCAGGGTGAGGGGATTGCCCCTGAAATGGTAGATCCCCCCCATCCCTCTGGGGGTGGGCCACTGGAACATCACTGGGAATGGTCTCTACCACTTCCTGCTGGCCTGTTCTGTGTTCCTCTCTAGGACGAGAACACACAACCCACTGCTGATGTAGCTCTAAATCAGAGCTAGGCTTTAAGGGGTTGCCAACTGCAGCACACCTCCTCCTCTCTCCACACTCCTCTACAGAGTCCTCAAGACTGACTTGAATTCCCCAACGTTCTACAACTAACCCCTGCTGCTGCATTCCATTGTGGCTTATGCTGCTGTGAGAATGAAATGGTGATTTCATCCCTCCAGCTCAGCTGAGACTGAGGACAGAGTGAGATAGTCTGAAACTCATTTAACTGGTGTATCACAAGCTGCCTTTCCCTGCCTGCCACTGGCTCTAAGTGGGATTCTAGTAACCCCGGGTAACAAGGGGGTTACACCCACACTTGGACAGGAAAATTACTGTCCGCAGTCATTACTTACCCAGTGCCAGGCCATCCTACCCTATGTGCTACCTACGGAGAGGGGTAATCAAGTCCTTTCCTACCATGTGCCAGGTACAGGCAGGCAACAGTAAGGGCCCAGAGGCCAATGGCTGATACATCAGCCTCTTCTCTATGATCTTACTATGGATACCCAGTGGCCCTGGAAGAACTGTCCAGATCATAGCCCTAATAGATCAATACTGTGGCCCTTCTAGCCAGTCAGGACCACAATCTGTCTATCCCCCAAGCCCTCTAGGGAAAACCTATCTGACCAGAACCCAAAACTACACAAACTGGGGAACCTCCCCACCATCCCTGGAAACCTACAACCAAAACCAAGGAGCTAACACTACACTTTAAGCAATACTGCCACACTCCCCCACAACCATACCTGTGGAAGGAAAAGTTAACACACGTTAACAACAACACAGTACTTTAAACACAACTACTTTAAAGTACTAGAGGAACTCCGATGAGTCCCCGTCAAAGATGCCCTTTCTATCTGCCCCCTTCGCCGCCTGTTTTCAGGAGCTGGACAACCTTCTTGTTTTTTTTAAGTCTGTTGTAACAGCATTAACCCCCCCCTCTCGTTTAGTGTCATAAGTGTGGGTGTAGATTGGCCACCTACACATCACACTTATGCTTTGTAGCTTTAATGCATTGTATTTTTGTTTGCTCCCGCTAACTCCTGGAAACAAAGCGCCCCCTCCCTCGCGCTATGTGAGTCTTAGGATGGTTAATACTGTAATTTGTTTTGGATGCTAATGCTCCCGTTTAGAGAGAGACATTATATTTTTTTTTAATTATATCTCTGTCGGTAGTTTTCCCCCTCCCTCGAACATGCGCACTTTAGAGGAAGAATTTCCGAGACGGAAATTTGGTTTTGTTTATAAAAAAATTCCTTTCTTCTGGTGAGCTTACCTCTCGGAAATGAGAGAGGTTAAACATTTCTCGCTCAGCACTAGGAGCAAGAAGCCTATTCTCTTCGTAGCTTTGTACGCTTTGTTGTTAAAATGCTTTTTGGTCCATAGTGCTGTATTGTGGACTTTCATTTGCGGTGAAAAATAAAACCGCGTTTGCTGTTTGCCTACTGCGGTAGTCAGTATGGCGTTCTTCAGCTCGGAGTGCAACTCGCATTTTGTCCTGTGCAATAAAAGAATTTCCTTAATGAATGTAGGGACAGTTCATTTTGGAGATAGAAATGTTTAAATACATGTTTTCTTTTTGGTAAACGAATGAGTGTTAGTCGAATGATTTAAATGTCATGGGGATAAAATTTTTCAGAGTTCAAAACTTCAGATAAACATAGTTAAACTACTGCACCTATCTGAGTCCTTTGGTTATGTTTAAAATATATATTTTTTTTTTTCCTCTTACTTGAACTATTTCATTTCTCCTCTCCCTCCTTCCTGCTTCTTCTTTTTGCTTCCTTCTGTCTAAGAGCCGGCCTGCCCTTTTGTGTTAATATTTATAATGTATTCTGAGGTGGGAGGAGTTTATACTGTGAAACTAGCTTCTTCTGTTATAAAAATAGTATTTAGGGTAATGGGTATGGTTTTATAAAACACCCAAATAGATTTGTTGTATGTTAAAATAAATGTAAACTAGTTTAAATAAAAAGTATTTTCTCTGTTAAAAAGATAGGTTGGGCTTCATTTCACATGATCACTCCTCCCTATAAAATAAGCTCAAATGTTAATGAAAGTCAGTCTTGCGTTGGTCTTCTAGACAGTAACACTGCTCTAGCTGCTTTCTAGAGCTGTATCTATGTGGATTGTTGGATTTTGTCTTTATTTTATTGTCTGAAGTTCGCTGTGATGTGAGCCAGTATTCGATTACTTTAAATAAATACTTGGACATCTGAGTTCCATACCAACACTTCTGGAGCTGTGTTTTGCCTTCTATCCCAACACTTCCACAGTTGGTGTCAGAAGTGGAAGTGGTGTCTGAAGCCCTTCCTATCGGACCAACCCAGGGATGGAGAAGGACACCAGAGAAGAGGAAGCAGTTACCCGACCCAAAGGTGTCCTGACCAGGACGATGGTGGATAAGTCGGGTGAACCGCTATGGTTGGGACTACCAGAACAGAAGAAAGACAGGTTCAAAACTGAGCAGATGATACAAGAGGAGATGGAAGCTCCTCAAGGGGCAACTGCTGGGGCCCTACCTATTGGGACGATACCAGAAGAAGAGCCATCAGAACAGTTGCATGAATTATTGCGGTGGCTCTGTATAAAACAGTTGGCTGCAGACAAGGATAGGGAAAGGGAACAAAGAGAGAGAGAGAGAGAAGGAGCAGGAAAGAAATAAAAGATGGTGGAAAGAGACATTGAGGGCCATTCAAACTGTTAGTACCGGAAGGAATCCTGCAACAGCACCAGAGGCTCCAAAAGACATTAAACTCACCAAACTGGGTGAGCAGGACGATATTGGAACATATTTAACTACCTTTGAATGGATTGCGGGAGCCTGTGGGTGGCCTAGAGTGCAATGGGTCCTCCGTCTATCTCCTTACCTCATTGGGAAGGCTCAATTGGCTTATGGAAACATGGACAGTCAATTAGTGGGGAACTATGATGCGGTAAAGAAGGAAATATTACGAAGGTTTGACATCAGTGCTGAAATCTGTAGACAAAGGTTCCATGCATTGCGATTTCAACCTACGGATCATCCCAGAGAAGTATATGTACGCCTGAATGATCTATGAACCAAATGGTTACAACCCGGGACTAAGACCATAAATCAAATAATGAAAGCCATTGTGGTGGAACAATATATAAGGGTGTTGCCGCAGGATGTACAGCTCTGGGTTAAAGAACACCACCCTGACACATCAGAGAAGGCCATTTCTTTAGCTGAGGATTATTTAACAGCCCGTCTATATCGGAAAAAGACGCCACCTACTGGGACTTCTATGGTGAGACCTACCACTTTTTTACCTACTTCTGTTTTACCCTCTCCTCCGGGCCCAAATGTCAATATTAGCTCTCTGTCAGACAACAGATAACCCAGGGGGATCCGACCAACTAGACCACCCCTATCAGAAATCATATGCCGGGACTGTCATGAAAAAGGTCATATTGCTCGGTTTTGTCCGAGAAAACAACCTGGGAAAGTACATTTAGCCCTAGCTAATCTGGGACAATATGTTATTCCTATACAAATTGGGACACAAACAGTCATGGGACTTGTTGATTCAGGGAGTAGACAAACCTTGGTTCATCCAGAATTAGTTGAAGGACATCCCCGGAATACTGTACAAATGGGGGTGATCTGCATCCATGGAGACATACATCAGTACCCAACCACATCTGTAGAATTACAGACTGCCCACTCAAAAAGGGTAGTAGATGTCGGGGTAGTACCCTTACTACCAGTGCCAGTATTACTAGGCCAAGATCATCCTGACTTTGAGATCTATTTGGCTGCTGCTACTACACGGGCACAATCTAAGAAAGGTGAAACATTCCCTTTACCACCATTGGATGTTGATGTTTTCGGAGCCCCAGGGAAAACTAGGAAGACAAAAAGGAACGAAGACAAGATAAATTACATTGGACTAAAACTCATGCCTTTAAGGTGGACAGTGAAGAAATTGATAGGACTGTCTTGACAAAAAAATGTAATTTTGAAAATGAACAGAAGACCGATGAGACTTTAATCCCTTTGTTTTCACAGGTATCGCAAGAGGGAATGGAGGGGGATCCCAGTTACAGGGTGAAGCATAACCTACTATATCGTATTTGTATTCACCCTCGAACAGGGGAACAGGTGGACCAACTACTAGTACCAAAAAGGTATAGGGCACAATTGTTACAACTGGCACATGATAGCCCCCTTGCTGGACACTTAGGGAGAGACCGTACAACAGCTCGAATCTTATACTGGTTCTTTTGGCCAGGTATTCATAAAGATGTAGAACAGTACTGCTTCTCCTGTCCTGAATGCCAATTAGTAGCCAGGATAGGAAAAAGGGACACTGTTCCACTACAACCCTTGCCAATCATAAACCACCCTTTCGAGCATATAGCAATGGATATAGTGGGCCCCCTGCAAAAAACTAAAAAGGGAAATCGTTTTATTTTAGTGGTTTGTGATTATCACACAAAATATCCAGAAGCCATTCCCCTGTGAACTATAACTGCCAATAAAATAGCTGAGGAACTCATTAAGATATTTAGCCCACTGGGTGTTCCCAGAGAAATACTCACCGACAAAGGGAGTAATTTTTGCTCACGAATACTAAAGCAGTTATATCAGGCTCTGAATGTTCACGCTATACACACTACTCCCTATCATCCACAAACAGATGATCTCATAGAACGGTTCAACCAGACATTAAAACAGATGTTAAAAATATATACGCAAGAGGAAGGAAAAGATTGGGATCAGTATTTACCCTTCTTAATGTTTGCCTTTAGAGAAGTGCCACAGGCCTCGACCAGATATTCCCCGTTTGAATTGTTATATGGAAGGAACCCTAGGGGCCCCCTAGATGTAGTAAAGGAGCAATGGGAGGAAGGATGAGAGGTAGGTCCCACAATAACACTTGACTTTGTTAACAACCTGAGGCAAAAATTAGTTAAATATGTAGACTTAGCCCATAGGAAAGAACTTCAACAACAAGCAAAACAAAAACTTTTTTATGATCAAGGGGTAGGACAGAAAGCGTTTCAGACAGGGGATCGTTTCCTACTACTTTTCCTTCCTCAGATAATAAACTCAAGATGAAATGGCAAGGACCATATACAGTGAATAAGCAATGTGGTCCGGTAACATATGAAATAGAAACTCCTGACAAAAAAATGAAAAGAAAGGTGTACCATGTTAATTTGTTGAAATCATGGCGAGAGAGGACCAATGAGGCCTGTTATGTATGTCCAGAACCTAATGAGAGTGAACTAGAAATGGCATATAAGTGATTGGATGGAAAGGCTCCTACGATGGATATCCGTAAAAACCCTAATCTGACTAATACTCAATTGCAAGAACTAGAGCATATTTTACATCTTAATCAGGAGGTTTTTACCAGTATCCCTGGGTGCACCAACTTGATTTATCACCACATAGAGGTTCTAAACTCAAACCCGATATGAATAAAACCTTATAGACTCCCAGAGAAATTGAGACAAGAAGTGCTGGTAGAAATAGACAAAATGCTAAAATTAAATGTCATGGAACCGTCTAGTAATGATTGGTCGTTTCCTATGGTAATAGTAAATAAAAAGAATGGGGGGATACGCCTTTGTTTGGACTTTCGAAAATTAAACGCCATCCCCAAGTTCGATAGTTACCCCATGCCCCGTATTGATGACATAGTCGATCGGTTAGGGAAAGCACATTATTTGACTACGCTTGACTTGTCCAAGGGATACTGGCAAATACCGCTGGATGAAATATCCAAGGAGAGAACAGCTTTTAGTACCCCAAAAGGTCTTTTTCAATTTACTATGATGTCTTTTGGGCAACATGGCGCCCCTCCTACGTTTCAGAGATTGATGGATAAGCTCTTACAACCCCATAACAGCTATAGTGCTGCTTACCTTGATGATGTCATCATCTATAGTCCCACATGGGAAGACCATAAAGAACATCTAGAAGCAATCCTACAAACACTGAAATATGCGGGGCTTACTGTTAACCCAGAGAAATGTGCATTTGCTATGCAAGAGACCAAATATCTTGGATTTGTGATAGGAAAGGGTTGTATAAAGCCAGAAATCAATAAAATTGATGCCGTAGCGAATAGTTCAAGACCCATAACAAAGAAACAAGTAAGATCCTTTGTAGGATTGGCAGGCTATTACAGGCGATTTATACCAACTTTGCCTCTATAGCCAGTCCCTTAACTGACCTTAAAAGAGAAGAATCCTACTAAAGTGAACTGGACTCCAGAATGTGAGATAGCCTTCTGTACTATTAAAGCTTTATTATGTACAGAACCCATATTATTAAGTCCGGACTTTACTAGACCTTTTATAGTACAGACCGATGCCTCAACTACTGGTATAGGGCTGTACTGTCCCAAGTAATAGATGGCCAAGAGCATCCTGTATTATATATAAGTAGGAAGCTACATACCTGAGAAACAAAATATGCTACTATCGAAAAGGAGTGCCTAGCTCTACGCTGGGCCGTAGAAACTCTAAAATTTTATCTATGGGGATCTCAGTTTGAACTGATAACAGACCATAATCCCCTTTGCTGGCTTATGGCAATGAAGGACAAGAATCCACGCATTCTATGATGGTATCTTACCTTACAACCTTATAATTTTACCATAAAACATAAGGCTGGGTCAGCGCACAAGAACGCAGATTACTTGTCCAGATTCGGTGCTGGAGTACCCAGCCCAGAGAAATAAAATCAGACCCCGGGGTAAAGATAGGATGAGATTAAACCTAATAATCATTATTTGAAGTTGTTATAGAACCTATTGTAGTTCTATAGCTATTAAGGGACCCCGGGGTGGAGCTTTAAGAGTGGGTGGGCTTAAGCTCCATCCCTTCATATACGTGAGGGATCTGAATTCTTCAAAAAAAGAAAAGAGATAACAGGTCCAAAATAACATTCAAAGAATGTGTTTTGTACAAAACAGAGGAGGTATGTCAAAGATGCCCCCTTTTCTATCTGCCCCCCTTTCATATGCCTGTTTTCAGGAGCTGACAACCCTTCTTGTTTTTTTTTAAGTCTGTTGCGCAACAGCATTAACCCCCCTCTCGTTTAGTGTCATAAGTGTGGGTGTAAATTGGCCACCTACAGATCACACTTATGCTTTGTAGCTTTAATGCATTGTATATTTGTTTGCTCCCGCTAACTCCTGGAAACAAAGCGCCCCCTTCCTGGCGCTATGTGAGTCTTAGGATGGTTAATACTGTAATTTGTTTTGGATGCTAATGCTCCCGTTTAAGAGAGACATTATATTTTTAAATTTTATCTCTGTTGGTAGTTTTCCCCTTCCTCGACATGCACACTTTCGAGGAGGATTTCTGATGGAAATTTGGTTTCGTTTATAAAAAATTCCTTCTGGTGAGCTTACCTCTCGGAATCGAGAGGTTAAACATTCTCCCTCAGCAATAAGACCAAGAAGTCTATTCTCTTCGTAGCTCGTATGCTTTGTTGTTAAAATGCTTTTTGGTCCATAGTGCTGTATTAATGAACTTTCGTTTACGCATTGAAAATAAACCGTGTTTGCTGTTTCTGCTACGGTAGTCAGTATGGCATTTTTCAGCGCAGAGTGCAACTCGCATTTTGTCCTGTGCAATAAAAGAATTTCCTTAGTGAATGTAGGGACAGTTCATTTTGGAGATAGAAATGTTTAAATACATGTTTTCTTTTTGGTAAACGAATGAGTGTTAGTCGAATGATTTAAACGTCATGGGGATACAATCTTTCAGAGTACAAAACTTCAGATAAACATAGTTAAACTGCTGCACCTATCTGAGTCCTTTGGTTATGTTTAAAATATATATTTTTATTTTTCCTCTTACTTGAACTATTTCATTTCTCCTCTCCCTCCTTCCTGCTTCTTCTTTTTGCTTCCTTCTGTCTAAGAGCCGGCCAGCCCTTTTGTGTTAATATTTATAATGTATTCTGAGGTGGGAGGAGCTTATACTGTGAAACTAGCTTCTTCTGTTATAAAAATAGTATTTAGGGTAATGGGTATGATTTTATAAAACACCCAAATAGATTTGTTGTATGTGAAAATAAATGTAAACTAGTTTAAATAAAAAGTATTTTCTCTGTTAAAAAGATAGGCTAGGCTTCAGGTCACATGATCACTCCTCCCTATAAAATAAGCTCAAATGTTAATGAAAGTCAGTCTTGCGTTGGTCTTCTAGACAGTAACACTGCTCTAGCTGCTTTCTAGAGCTGTATCTATGTGGATTGTTGGATTTTGTCTTTATTTTATTGTCTGAAGTTCGCTGTGATGTGAGCCAGTATTCGATAACTTTAAATAAATACTTGGACATCTGAGTTCCATACTAACACTTCTGGAGCTGTGTTTTGCCTTCTATCCCAACACTTCCACAGTCCCTCTTCCTCGTCTTGTCTTCTTTAGGATCACCTGCAATAGAAAAGATAAAACAACCCCAATCTGCAGACAATGTACTATCTAACCCCTACCATCAAAACACTGGAGAATCCCAAAAAGCATTTTTTAGAAAAGTAGAAAAACAGTAGAAACAGTAAAAACAGTACAAAAACATTAACATTATTTACAATACATATTTTGGGGATGGAATGCCCTAAATGTCCCTTCTAGTGAAAACAGTGCCCGAAGGCAAGTCCAAGAAAGAGTCTCTGCTGGGCCAGAGTCCGTTGAAGCACAATTCTGGTAGGACTATAATCCTGAAGGGGAGAGTCTTTGAGGACAGTTCAAACAGTCTGAAGTCTGCTAGGTGTAGGGTGTGTACTGCAATGTCATTAAGATAGAACAATCTAAACTTACCAGTCCCTTGAAGAATGGAAATGGTACAGAACCTGGATTTCCAGCTGAAGACTCTTTCTGGCAGCATTCTTCAGATACAGCTGGGTGGACACCTTCCAGAAAATGACAGGATGGCACATCTGGAAACTACTGGGTTGATGTCATCTAGGAGATGGAACCTTGGAACAGGAAAGGAAACAACTGGTCTGAAGTCATCCGAAATCCCAGGTGATGAATCAGAAAACAGCTGGGCTGGTGTCCTCTCTGGATATGATGTCATCTGGAAGGCCAGGCAATGGAATCTGGAAAGCACACTGCAAGGCTGATGAATCTGGGGTTACCTGGATCCTGGAATACCAGTCTGGCGGAACAACATAGGCACAGCAACAGCTGAATGGCAGCACTGGCTACCACTGCTCTGCTCTCCACTTGGTAGGCATGGGCACATTCGCAGGAAGTTGGCTGCATTCGGTAAAGTACCACAATGGGTCAGGTGCAAGAATTATTACCTCATCTGGGCACTCATAATTCACATTCTAGAAGGTTTCATGTCCCTCTCCATCCATGATCCAAACCATATTTATGAACAGTGTCCTGCCTTCTTTCCAATATTTGAATTTCTCTGAAATTACTCTGTCTCTGGCAAATCGACTTGCACTGGGATGTACATATTTCTTTGCCTCTTCCACTATCCAGGATTTCCCATTTCTTTCATCCCAGACTCTTTGAGGAAAGGTAGGAAAGTCTATCCCATAGATCTCATTCACCTTCCTATGAACCAGTCTTTCCTCTTTACTACACTTGGTCAACTTCTGACCTCTGGTCTGGCTTGGGGGTGGCCAGTCCTGGTTCTGCCAGTGACTCATGCTCAAAGCTACAAAAAATGGATCTCTGACTCCTCCTTGTGGGGACAGGGCTGTGAAGTCACCAATCTCTCTTTCTTGTTCCTCTGAGGCAAGAGCCCAAGGCTGTAGACCAGCACCTTCATCATAAGGTCAGATAGGTTCCCCCTCCTCCTCCTCCTCTTCCTCGCTGAGGATCTGAGCCCAGGGGTGAGCAGTCATCCTCACTCCTGAGCCTGTCCACTCTTCACTGGGCATGGAGGTTGGCATCTCCCATTCAAGAGTCTCCCTCATCTCATCTTCTGCTATGAGACTAGGGCTTGGCTCCTCTCTCCATGGATCTGCTGATGGTCCCTCCGCACTGTGACCCGGACTCGGATACATCAGCACTACTTTGCTCTGCCTGTAGATCCACACCCTCTTCCTTTGTGCCACACTCTGCTGGGCTTCCCCAAAAAGCTCCACCTGGTGCTGTTTGCTGCCAACTGCAGATTCTTGAAGCTTTGTCCATGTGGGAGCCAAACAAATCTTGGGTGCTTTAGATAGGCCATGTTTCTCTAGGCACCCACAATAGTGAGGAACCATGAAGATGTCCCTTCCAGCCTTTAAGCATATTATCCACACTCTAACTGGGATATTCAGGAATTGCCACATGAGGAGGCAAACATCCCCCATAATAACATCTCTCAATGTCCTTTAACTTGTTAACTTCTTCTGCTATCATAGCCCAGGCATGATCTGGGTAGCGGGCTGATCCCGAAGCCATGACTGCAGAGAAAAACAAAAGCTCACTGTTATCTCAAATCTCACTTTTTTGGAAAGTTCTTACAAAATGGCACTCCTGCTACTGCGTTTACTTTACTACCCCACCCTGTAATGGCAGTGGCAGCACTCCTGGCACATCAACATTCTGTTTCTGACTCAAGCCACTGTGCATCCAATTTACACTCTTTACTGATAAAGTTCACTCAAACTGCATAACTGCACTGTTTTCTCTCTCAGCACATGTGTCTGATTTTATACAGGACTTTTCATTCACTTTAAATCACTGTTCTTGCTTAAAGTCCCTAAAGCCACAGTATTTCATTGCACATGATTGCCTGTATTTTTGTTGCATCTATCATACAACCCCACAGTCTCTCACTTTGCTTTGAAAATCATACTGTTGCTGAACCCACAATTATGCTCACATTCTACTGCTCAGAATTCTTGTTTAGCTGATTAACTTGATACAGTCCTTCTTTGAAAAATAATCACACTGTTACATACAGATTCAACTAGCTTTAGTTAAAATCACCCACAGTTTGAGTTGTTTCTCTGGTTGGTACTCACTGAATCAGTAGCTTGCTATTGCAATGGAAAATTCAGCCTACAGCCAGTCTTGGAGGCCTCTGGATTGAAGTGGGCTGGCAGTCCTGATGATTGTCCCTCCAAACACCACGCTTTCTTCCCAGATGATTGAAATGCAGGTTGAGCCTGATTTTAAACAGAAAAGTCTGATTTTATTATTTTTACGTTTTTAGTCACCGTGACGCTGCTTCTGGCAAGCCAGTTCACACATCACTGTCTCTCTCCCTCTCGAACACTGTGCAGTTACTCTAGAGCTAGGTATGCACTTCTGGTCAGGGGCACCCAAGTAAATCTGGACACTGGAAGCAATAACTGAAATTTCCAAACCAGGAATGGGATTCTAGAGTGTGGCTTTTATTCACATCAACACAGGAATTACAAATAAAAGATGGACCCCCACAGGACTACACTCACTGGCAGTCCAGATCTACAGAGATCAGAAAACATCTTCTTCACTACATGGCAACCCTCAGGTTCTAAACACATCTGGGCTCACTCAGCCCAAACTGGTACTCTTCTCTTTGATTACTTGGCATGGCACCTCTGCCAGCATTAGGACACTTTTCCATGTGGCATGGAGGTTGATGGTGGTTCCCTAAACCACCCATGAGCACTTTCTAGCTCTAAAGGGAAAAACACATCCATAATCCCATGTCTGGGTACTTTTTGCAGACACTGGCCAAGTGCCTGGGAGAAAGCTATAGGTGCCCAAACAGAACCCAGAGAGGCAAATCTCGTTTCTCTAGATGGGGGTCTCCCACCTCTTGCTCCCAAATCTATACTCGGTCATTCATTTGTATACAACACCTTTCTTTTAATTACTAGTTGTAGATGCTATCTTGAAATGTATAAAACATTTAACATTCTACTCCCTATTCAGGTGGTGTCCTGACTTAAAAAGTTCTGTAAGTGGCTATGTCCATTTTCCTAGACCCCCACTGTTTCAGATGCTTCCAAGCCATACACAAATTTAAAAGTACTGTGCTTGGCAAGTCCTCTCCTGACCCCACAGTAGGCAGGTTCTTTTACACAATGTTGTCTTGCTGAAACATGGGTTCCATATCAGAGCAGACTGACCATGGTATGCAGGTACCCCAGGGCTTCTCTCAAAGGCTACACAAATTCTCTGGAACTCTGTACAATCTTTTCTTTCAGGCAGCTTTTACCTTTCCAGGCAGGGTCAGGGGATTGCCCCTGAAATGCTGAATTTCCCCCCATCCCTCTGGGGATGGGGCACTGGAACGACACTGGGAACGGTCTCTACTACTTCCTGTTGGTCTCTTCTGTGTTCCTCTCTAGGGTGAGAACACACATCCCACTGTTGATGTAGCTCTAAATCAGAGCTAGGCTCTGAGGGGCTACCAACTGCAGCACATCCCCTCCTCTCTCCACACTCCTCTGCAGACTCCTCAAGACTGACTTGAATTTCCCAACCTTCTATGATTAACCTCTGCTGCTGCATTCCATTGTGGCTTTTGCTGTTGTGAGAATTATATGGTGATGTCATCCCTCCAGCTCAGCTGAGACTGAGGACAGAGTGAGACAGTGTGAAACCCATTTAACTGGTTTCTCACAAGCTGCCTTTCCCTGCCTGCCACTGGCTGTAAGTGGGATTCTAGAAACCCAGGGTAACAAGGGGGTTACACATACCTGTACATTTAGGGACCATTACAGATAATGGGCATGCCAAATAGCAGATTTCTAGCTTTAATAGAGACTGTGTTATGACCAATTAAAAAATCCCTGGAAGAAAATTGGAAATTTTCTTTGAATTTCACAAAACTGCAAATCATAATTTGTTTCATTTTACTCAGCACAAGAGGGAAGCAGGCTTGACCCCCCCCCCCCACCGATTGTGCTTTGTTTATTATATTAGGCAAACTCTTGTTCATAAAGTACAATGACTTCTTGCTTAAATCTGCCCTTTCCTCAGTTATGACATGTAGAGCTCACTCACATTAAGGAACCTTAACATTAAGGTTCATACTAAGGTGTTGAAGGAGCTAGAGCTGAAGGCCTATAATTGCTCCCATACTACTCAATATTCATAATATTTAGGGTTGTGTCCAGCTAATAAGTAGGCATCCAACCATGCTTTAAATTCCTGTTTTGTTTCTGCTTATAATAATATTGAGTGGTAGCTTATTCCATGGACTGATGACCCTCAATGTGAAGAAGAATTTTCCCATTTGATAATTGGAGGATTTACCAGATAATTGAAGTGGATGACATCTGGTATCATATTTGTTGTTTTTAAATTGTAATCCTAGTTCAGTCATTAGAAGAGGGTCCTAGATTATATCATACAGAAATAATAAATCCCCTCTTAAGTGGCGTGCCTCGAGTGATATTAGGTTAAGACATTTTAGTTGATTTTCATATGATAGATTATGCATTCCTGTTAAATGTTTAGTATAATTATGCAGAACTCTTTCTAATTGATTATAATTTGATTTTTTTATAGGGACAACAGAGCTGTGACATATACTCCAGATGTGGCCATACATAGGCCCTAAACAGTGGCATCATCACCCAAGGGTCTCTAGTTGTTATATTACATCTAATAGACCAAATAATTTTGTTTGTCTTGTTAACCACATCATTAATATGATGGGCATATTCCAGGTTATTTGAAATCAACACTCCCAGATCCTTTTCATCAGTAGTGGTTAATAGGGTAAATCTCCTTAAAACTTATGATGTTTTGGGATTCTGTAAACCCAAGTGCATAACCTTGCATTTATTATTATTTAGTTTCATGTCCCATTTATCTACACATCTAGTGATTATGTCACAATAATAAAAGCTTGCCACAATTATATAAAAGTCCATAGTACTACTTGCGTGCATATTATTGACTGTGTCTCTTGTTGTTTGACAGTCCATCTGTCTCATCCAGTCCTCTTGAGGTTGTGTCAGGCTTTTTTGGGGGGCACCCCCCAAAAATGAAAGCTTTCCACAATTAATTAAAAGTCCATAGTACTACTTGTGTGAATATTATTGACTGCATCTCTTGTTGTTTGACGGTCCATCTGTCTCGTCCAGAACGCCAGTCCTCTTGAGGTTATATCAAGCTCAAGCTTTCTTGGGGGGTACCCAAACAAACAAAAAAAAAACAATAAAGCTTGCCACAATTAATAAAAAGTACATAGCACTACAACCTGTGTGCATATTAGTGAAAGCATCTCTAGTAAGGTTGTGTAGATCAGTCTCGTCCTGTCCTCCTGTGGTTGAATCTGGCTTTTACAGTGTGGAGGGGCAGGCAAAAACTTTCTGCTGCTGTGCTGCCATCACCAACCACTCATTCTTCTTGCTGTTTTGTAATCAGAGTGATAAAAAATGTCTGGAGAGAAACAAAAACAACAACCAAATTTGTTTTCCTTTGGCTTTATTAAACCCGATCTGTTTGCTGTGGAAGAATTACATAGCAAAACCATTGAAGTTATCAGTGACACTGACAGTAACATTGTTGATGTTGCTGATGAGCTACATGTGAATTTAAATCATCCTGTTGCTAACCCTGCTGCTGCTGCCACTACTGCTTCTTCTATATCGAGAGGAGGGGGCCAGGGTGTCGGTCGCAACCATATTGACAGACCTTCAGTAATGGTTACTGACATTCTGGTTCATAGTGTTTCCACTACTTCTGGTAGTGTTTTGTGCAGGTACTTCATCTTCCTCCAGCTCTCTTCCCAGAGTAGATCCTAACAACAGGAAAAATATTCTGTGAAACTCAAATTCAGGATTAAATGATGACAGGAATTTGATTGTCTTCAGTATGAGAAGCAAAGCAATACTATGAGTTGCAAGGTGTATAGGAAGCAACTCCTTCTGGCAGATAATACATCTGTTTTTTTTGTTGTTGTTGCTAGCATTACTTTTAAAATGGATTCTATGAAAATTCATGATGCAAGCAGTTCCCATGTAAAATGTATTCTGGCTGAAAGGGCTCAATGCTGCAATGATGGAATCCATGCGGTGTCTTTTTAATGTTGCCTACTTTTTGGTATCAAGGGATAGGCCATCCCGGCACATTCCATTTCATACCCCACTGTTAGGCAAATGTAATATAAAAGTGATTGAACAATACACAAATCACAAAACATGTTGCCAGTTTGAGCATCACATTGCAGCAATAATATGCACAAACAAAACTGAAGCAAAGAAAAAATCTCCAACTGTTAGGATGTTAATAGACAGAAGCACTATTAGAAGTGTAAGGGAATTTGTGAATGTGTTTATCAGCTATATTGAAGATGGTACACCAAATACTTCCTTTATCAGTACTGAGCTATTAGGGAAAGCAGATGCCTGTGGATACATTGCAGCATTAGATTCACTCTTTAACAAACTTAACATCCCTTCATGGAAAAATCTTCCATCGATTTCTGGGATGGCCACTGATGGTGCATCAGTCATGCGAGGACAATGTGACAGAGTCACGGCAAAGCTACAAAGCAGTGGCCTGCCTTGGTTAATTGCAACTCACTGCATCATGTATCTTTTACAGCTTGCCATTCTAGATGCCCAAAACCATATGCCAGAAGTTCAAGAAAACGAAAATGGCTAGAGGGCCCTATATTCATCTTATCATTCTTCTCACTGAAGAATGAGAGCCTTGGAGGAGGCTGCTAAAATCCTTTTCATTGAGTTGAAAAAACTGGTCAGCATTTTCACAGTGCGCTGGGTCAGTTCACACCACAGTGCTGTGTCAGCTCTACTCTACAACCTGACAGCAATAATTGCACACTTAGAGAATATTGCTTCACAGCACAGTGGGAGTCCTGATGCAGACAGTGTTAAAAGACACTTGAACTTTGTAAAAAAAAAAAAAAAAATGTGGTTCTTGGCCTTTCAACAAGAGTATCTATCTATTCTTGGAAGGGTTTCTCAAAATTTCCAAAAAGAGAGTCTGCTTCTAACTCAGATAGAGCCATGATTGAAGACTTGCATTTCGGAGCTCATCAAGCTGAAGACCAGTGCGGGCCCTGCTGAGGCACAGTTTTTAGAGTATGCATGTTCAGAGGGCAGTCTACTTACTGATAGTGTGGATGGCATCACTCCTTTAGCTCCTCCACAAGGCATGACTGAAAATGCTAGCATTGTAGATATAAATAGGAATAAAAGGCAAAAAAGAACCAGGCAGGCCACTGCTTCAGATCAAGCAGTCGAGGAGATTGTTTCCAGTGAAAACGTCTACAAACTGATCAAGGAGAAAATATGTGACAGTGTGGTTGGATTCTTATGTGACAGATTTGAGCCCATGTGGCAGTTTGAAGACTACAAAAAATGTTCAGTATTTGACACAACTCACAATATCTCGCAGCAATCTTGTATATAGCACTATGGATGATCTGCTAATGATCAGTTTAAATGGGCCCACAATTGAGGACTTTAATCCAGATCCATCAGTTGATCACTGGTACTCATCAGCACTTGAATATCGGCATCTTATGGACATAAAGTCGCACATCCAGATGTAGTGGACTTCAAAGCAGAAATAGATGAGAAGTCAGAGGAGATGAGTTGAAAGTGGAGATAGAGACAGTGTGGTTGGAGTGGAAGGTGGGCCAATATTGAAGAAGACAGCAACAGCAGGAACAACAATAGAAATACTGTTAGCAATCTGTCAGCCATAGTTTGAGGAATCATTTAAAATTTATTTTCTACTCTTGCCTTCACAAATTTAATTTTAGTGACCCTACAGCAGCAGCGCAGGCCTGGCCATGTCATGAAAACAAAATAAGTCACACAAAAAGTAACCTCATCCCCCTCCTCCCCAAAAAAAGAACACACAACACAATAAGAGAACCACAATATCTGAAAGTTTTATTGCTTTATTTAAAAAAAAATAAAACCCAGTGTACACTTATAGGACTTGTTTCCACTTGTAAATCAACATGATCTAGTCCAGTCCAGTCACAGTGTTTCTCTGATGGTTCCATCTTCATTAACTATCATCTTGTTTTTTTTTTCTCATTTTATCATAGTTATGCCTTCCCTTTTCAGATTAGACAGACATAATTTTCAATTTGCACTTTATAAATTCTCCCTATTGTGTAATACTTGACGCTGTTCTGGCAGGCTACTTCTCATTAGAATCTCTGGTAAAGACTTTCCCAAATGTAGGTTAATGGACAATTCCTCAGCTGAAAGGCAAGTAAAAAAATGGTCACCATATTTCATAGTCTAGCAGCCATAAAAAATTGGCCATCTAAAAATTGTTTTGGCCACCAGATTCTGAGGTATGGTGGCCAAACGGGGAACCAGGTCAAAAAGTGATTTGTCCTACCCTAGCTGGAGACCATTGTGGTACGATGCCTTCAGCCTCCCCCCCGGTGTGCAGTATGTGGGAGCCCCACAACACTCTGGAACCACAGCAGCCTTTCCAGTGACCCATCAGGGTGCTGGTGCCACCTCTCCCATTACTCATCTGTGTGCCACCAGCCCTCCCCATGCACTTCCCCTCCCCACATCCCTGGCAGACTCCTGGTCAGTCTCATTACCAGGCCACAGATGCCACTTGACCATGCCACAGCTTGTGGAAAACCACTCAGATGTGCTGCATGACCACTTTTGCCACAAGCTGTGGGACTTCGGCAATGGGACCCTACCCTATAGTGAATCAGGTGCAGGATCCCAGCCATACCAGTGATCAACACAAGCTGCTGTTGGCACAACTTGCACCGCTCTTTGAGAATCAGGACCCATGTGTTTCTGCTGATTTTCCTGACATGCAGTCACAGTCCTCTTCGTGTGACATCAGGTCAGTTTGATGACAGCAGGTTGTGATGTAATGCAAAGGATTGTGGCCTGATGACGGCTATGAGCAGTATGAACAGATGAAGTCTAAGGGAAAAATCCTTATTTAATTAAAGTGTTTTCAGTAATCACAAACAAAAGGGCCTTGCATTCCAATTTTTGGGGACTTTTGAGAAACTGTGTTCTGCTGAAGTGAAATGTGAACTATTTGTTGGAAACCAGGTAATTTTTTAGTCAAACAACAAAATTCAGAACCATGTTGCTTCAGTTGTTGGAGTTGCAATGATGTGCTACTGAGTTTGACATTTTGATTTATTGTGGTTGTATAGGCTGGAAGGCAGCAGAAATGGCCTTTTAGATTTGCACGTCATGCTACTGTATCTATTGTGCATTATTGGTGCCAGTATACTGTATGCATTATCATATTTGTACTGAGATGGACATGAAAACAATTGTCAGTGCACAGTTCTGTCCCAGAGCAAAGATTACCAGGTAAAGATGTTTGTCCTTGTCTTGAAACAGTCAAGCATAAATTCCAAAATGTTCATCAAGTATTCTAGAAAAAGGACACACTGGCCTTTTTTACGTGCTGTGTTCTGCCTCTCTCTATCTCAAATATCAGAATATCAGAAACATATTAGGAGGGATCTGCTAAGGCAGGGATGGCCAGCCTGTCGCTCTTGAGCCTTGTGTTGCTCTTGAAGCAGTTTGATGTGGCTCTTGAGGGGGGTTGTCAATTACTTATCAAGTACACGTCACAGTCTTTTAAATCTGAGAAAAGTCAAAGTACAGGAGCTAAAAAGTGTCCTGAGTGCTCAACAAGCTACTTTTACTAAGCCTGCAAGCAAATCTAAGGCTCCAGAGCTGCTCTGAATTCTGTTATTATTTTATCTCCTAAATATGACTAAATATGGATATGGTACATTGGGTATGGTACAGGCCACATTATGTTGTGGCTCACATCTTACTCAGAAATTTAGATATGGCTCACGACCCCAAAAACATTTGCCACCTCGGTACTAAAGTGTGGTTAACCAATCTGTTAAAAATATCAGTCAGTTTGTAAGCATTAAATATCTTCTGTTGAACTGTGGTTAACTCATCTGCCTCTATAGTGTTTATATTTCTTTTTCGTTGTTGCCATAAAGGTTGTTATTCTCTCCATAGCCAGGGCAACCTGAGATCCCTTTAGCAACTATCTCTGCTGCCCCTCCACCATCCATCACCTTCTCAGAGTTTTTCCTGATCACTGTGTCCCTCACAGAATTCCTCTCTGTGCTATGTCCGGGGGGGGGAACACAATTCAGATTATCATCTCATTGGTCTGTTGGTGGATTGGGTAGGTGGTGGGAATGCAGTGTATCATTCATGTCAGTCCTGCATTCATTTTTCCACCAGTTTTTTCCCCTTATGCCCCGAGCTGGGATACAATTGTCTGTGCATGCCTGTGGTGGCATGCATGTGCTACAAGGTCCTCAGCTCACCACTCTTCATATTGACTCTGACTCAACATGCCATCAGGCCTCCATCCAGTGGCAGTATAGCAGCTGTGCCAAAAAGCCATCCCTCCCCAGGAGAGGAGAGCCATCCTTGGGAATGCTCATTCCTTCCCCTCCAGACAACCCTCAGCAATCTGATATAGCACTGAATCTTTTTTCATCGTTATGGTGAGCGGTAGCCATACCACCATGCCACTGGTTCACCTATATATTTTTATTTGTAAGCATCTCACATCCGCTTATCTATCTATATGAGGTAGGAAAGTTGATATTTAGTCTGTTTATCCTCTTTCCATGTTTTAAAGTGTATTACTTAAAACAGGTCATGTAATCAACCCCCAGGATGCACCTGGAAACAAACTAATAACTTAGTTTGCATTTACTGCTCAAAAATGACAAATAAAATAAATAAATTACATATGCACTGGTAAAATGCCACATATAAATTACAATCAGCCAATCAAATGTTGAATATATAAACACATTAGTAAACACAAACTGGCATTCCAAAATTGCAGTAAAGGATTACTGTAGCTGTTAGGATTAGGAACAGCCTAAACAAACAGCTACATAGGACCTTACAGTACATCATAAGGTGGCTATTAGAAGTGATAAATCAGATGTTAGAGAGTTCCTGCGGATTGGGGCTACCACCAAAAATGCCCTGTACCCCACAAATGTTAACTTACTGTAAGGGATGTGCAACAGTCTCAAGTCCCTGGAGTGAGCCCATATAAGTTATTCTGCTAAGACAAACATTGGAATTACAGTTTTGGGAAGTAGGTGGGACCCAGACATTTTAGGGACTTAAAAGTAAGGATAACCATCCTATAGTCAGGTCTTTGCTTTACTGGCAGCCAACACAGCTTGAGTAATGCTGTGGTGATATTTTCTCACCCCCATATTGAACTCAGAAGTGGTTCTAACACATTTTACAGTAGCTGCACTTGTTGAGTCTCACTATACAGTAAGTCCTTCTAGGATACATAATAGTAGTCAAGGCTTATAGAAGTGAATAACCACAACAGAACACTTGGATTTCCAGTCTCTGGTAGGGGATATAGCCTGGTGAGATCTGTTTTAAATTATAAAACTAGTCCTTGACTATGGTCAACACCTAAGATATCAGGGTCAGTCTTTCATCAATAACTGCTCCCAGTTTTCAACCACCTTCCTAATCTCAAGCTGTGCGCTGTTGAATATGGGCAGCCAATCATTTCTCTTGACAGCAGAAACCTGCCAATTTGAGGCTAGGAGTAAAATCTTTGTTTTACCAGTATTTAGTACCAGTCAGTTGTAGGCCATCCAGTGTTTCATTACCAACATGCTCCATTGTAGATAATGCACAGAGCAATTGCCCTGACTGTATCGATATGAAAAAAAGGTACAGTGTGGTATTGTCAGCATAGCGGGGATATTAGATTGTGTTCTTCCTGATTATCTCTCCCAATGGCAACACCACTCCAGGCAGTTCTGCACATGTCTGGACACCTTTAATGAGAAATCTATGGCCCAGAATGTCAAATGTTGATTAAAGACCAAGGATGTGCCCTATTAATACCTTGGAGCAATCCCTCACCATGTAAAGATTATAACACAAATTATTTGCTTGTCAAGATGGCTGCTACAGTCATTTGCTCTCATTGTTCACTCTTCTCCTAAATTCAATTTTTATTTATTTATTTAGAAGTTGATAACCGGGAAAGGTACACTGAGCCAAGGCCCATTTCCAGGTGCAACCCAGGGCAGGGGCATGGGAGCAATAGATACAAAGAAATATGTATTTGTCAAAAAGAAAAAAAAAAAAAACAGGGGATATAAAAGTAAACATAATTACATCTTGAACAAGAAGTAAGTCTAACAGCATACATCATAGTAGCCAATGACATCTGAGGCAATGGTAATGCATGACCTATCCAATAAGGCTAGGAGCTTTGGTACAGAACAAAAGTGCACAAGTAATGTGCTGCCAGGATTATACACACAGAGCTAGTGAGCAATTATATCTGAGGAAACAGCAATGCAAGGGGTGACATAGTAAGGTTAGGAACTGCGGTTCAGAACAAAAGTGCACAAGTGGTGTTCTGCCAGGACTAAAAACACAGAGCTAGGGTTTGGATGGTTATGGAGGTAATGGCTTGTATTGCCGGTAGCAGCTAGAAGTTGGGGGGTGCAAACCTTGGTGGGGGATAGACAGGCACTTGAAGTGTTTTGTAGCAGATAGCATGGTAGGCAAGCTACTACAGAAGGGAAGGGATTTAGAGGGTAGAGAGACAATGTTTTCACAATGAAAGAGTGAGGTGTGACCAGGGTGAAGGAACGGTGGTCTCATGCGCGCAGGGGATAACCAGTGCTGGGAGCCATATCTCTCAACTGTCCCTGATTTTCGGGGACTTCCCTGATTTTGACTCAGAATTTTCCTCTGTCCCTCGTAAAATTTGTGTTTTTGTGACAGAACAGTGGGGATTAAAAGTACAAAATAATATCAAACATTAAAGTTACAAACGTCTTCTTCAGAAAATGCATCTTAAGCTAATCCCCTTATTCTATCTGCTTTCTGAGTGAATAGTATCAATTTTTAAGCTGTGTCCCTGATTTGGGGTCTTTGTCCCTGATTTTTTAAGCCTTGCTCCTGATTTATGAGTAAAGAGGTTGAGCTGTATGTGGGAGTTGAGGCTAATAAGGAGGAACAGTAGGAGTGAAGGGTTTTGAACCAGAACTTAGTGATAAAGGTTGTGCAATGTGCCAGACAACGATCAGTGAGTGAAGGCAAAGAGAAAGATTGGAAGAAGAGGCAGTGATGGGTGCAGTATGGGAGATTAGAGGAAAAACAGCAGAAGGCATGAACCAGTAGGTCCAATTTTGGAAGGGAGGATTGTAGCACTGAACGATAGACCACATCAGCATAATCAAATGAAGGAAGGATAAGCCTGGAGATTAATTCCCTCCTAATTGGGGGGGGGAGACTATCTTTATGTCTATAGGGCATTCCTAGTTTTGGATGCAGTTTTTTGTGAATAGAGTCCAAGTGAAGGAAGAAGTCCAGTTTGGGATGCAGCCAGACACCCAAGTATTTATATGATTCAACTGCTGCAATTTGTATTTATTTATTTATTTAATTTCATTTTATTGGAATCTAGGATTAACACCTTTGAGCTAAAAGCTCATTTACAAAGGTTCCACGCCATATGGCAATAGACAAGATATGAAGACATTACAAAAAAGATAAGGGTATATACAACAGGCAAGTACATTAGGTACATACAGATACAGATTCAAGCAAGTACAATTAAAATACATCAGGTAGGAGAGGTCAACTTTATTGCAATGGTATTAGAGCATACCTAAGGTGGACAAGCAATTTATAGTGTTAGCTGAGCTTTAGAGCATGCAGGTAGAGTTAAGAGGGTCAGAATGGTGGTGACCAAAGGAGAGGATGAGAGAATAGATGAGAGCATGGGGAGGGTGGGGGCAGAAACAAAGGGGTGACAGATAAGGGGTATAGTGGTCAGAGAATTGGGATTGGATAGAAATCACCCAGGGTTATGTAAGTAGGTGATAAGGGCAGGCTGGGTAATGTGGGGGTGGGATATGGGAAAGGGTTTAATGTGGGGTGGTGAGGTGAGGGAAAATTGGGGAAGGGTGAATATGGTGAAGGTAATTTTAATGAAGAGGAAACAGGAAGGCAGGGGGGATGAAGAGGGGGCATGGGGGTAAGTGGGGTGGATGGGTGCTATACAGGACAAATAAGCTATCAACAACAGTAGGATTAGGCACAGGTGATGCAGTCGAAGGTATTAAGATTGGCCAGAGGCTGCAGCAGCTTCTCTTTAAATGGGCATAGTTTTGTTTCCTCAATCAGCTCAGAGTTATTTATTTATTTAGCTTTTGTTGACCGGGTAAGTGCACTAGACAAATCCTGCCTATTTTCAGGCATGACCCGGGGGAAGGGGGATACAGATGCATGCCAACTGACCTTGAACCAGATCAAGCTGTTGGTGGTATTTTTAGTGAATGAGGAAATTGGCCAGGACACCGGGAAATTCCCTGCTCTTTTGATAAGTGCCATGGATCTTTAACATCCACCTGAACTACCACCAATCCAGGGCAGATGGGACCTCGGTTTAACGCCTCATCTGAAAGACGGCACTTCAGAAATGCAGCACCCTCTCATGCTGCATTACAGTGTCAGTACTGGGATATTAACCCAAGTGCCAGATGTGGGAACTGAACCCACAGCCCTCTGATCTCCCGGCCTCAGAGGCGAGTGTGCTACCTACTGAGCCACTGACACTGCTAAGGGAATTTAGCCAGCAGGGGACCCTGTATTCGAAGGACTGCTGTCCTAGTGAGGTCCAGCAGAATGGAATAATGAAGGCAGCTTTACTCGACCCCCTAGTTAGTCTGGAGGAAATGGAGTTTCTTAGCAGTTGCCTCACTTCAGGGGAGCAAAACTTAAGGTGTATTTTTTAGCTAATAGACAGTCTTGGTACTATATTCTGCTATTCAAGTTTAACCAACCAGTGCTTGAGTATAGTTCACAAGTGGAGCCATAGAGCGTATATAAGGAGGGGGGAGATGTCGTTTTAGCTAGTTTCTGGGCAGTGCCAAATGCCATAGCAACCATTTTCTTAATGTTGCATCTAAGTGATTTGTCTTCAAACCATTTTAGGATCTTCATAAAGTTGGTTTGAAGTATGGGTTCAACCTGGGCTAGGGAGGAACTGGAAGCTAAGATCACAGTATCATTGGTGTGCATTTGAACATGTGAATCAGAACAGGCAGAGGAAAAGTTGTTTATGAATCTGGAGAAAAGGGTTGGTCCAAGGATCATCCCTGAGGACACCAGCCAGAATGGGAAGGGGAGCAGATTTTGCTTCCCCAAGCTGGACAAATTGAAACCTATCTGTTAGGTAAGCCTTGAACCATTCCATAGAGGAAGAGTATAGTCCAATAGCCTTGATGTCATCAAGGAGTAGTTTATGAGCAACAGAATCAAAGGCCAGCTAAGTCTCTAAATATAGCCACAGTCAAATGACCTTTATCCATGGCCAAATGGATGTGGTTGGTGAGGCGGAGAAGGGAGGAGGAAGTGGAATGGAGACAACGGAAACCCAATTGGTATGGAGTCAGAATGTCTTTGGAGGTGAGGAATGCATCTAGTCTTTTAGAGATAATGGATTCCTGCATTTTGGAAAGCAACCTTTTAATTTTTGTCTGAAAACTTGCAAACTGATCAGTTTTATTGCCTCTTTAATACTAGCATTTATTTTGGTTGATTTGTTTTTATTAAATATAACTGCTGCTGTTTACATTTACTGACTCCTAAACAGTTGGTGGTTTAAACCTTGCAGGCTATCTAGAGCTAGCTGATCACTGTTTATACTGATGGATAACTGCCAAGATTTAGTGATCCTGCAAGACTGCTTTACTGTCAGAAAACTTATTGTTATGGGACCCCCCAGACTGCAGTTTTTGCTGTTACATTTGGCTTTTTTTTCTGGATCATCATCTAACACTTCTGTTTAAAGCCTTGGATTTATCCCAGCTACTTTCATCTTCTTGGAAGTCTTATCCTTCTACAGATTTCCAGTTTTGTTTGATTTCTGGTTTGTCTACATTCAGATTTTTTTAAATTAATTTGGAGAGCTGCATTCAGAACAAGAGCAGCTACTGGATAACTAGTTTCATGACATCTTGTCCATAGCAATTCATTGTTTATACTGGTGAAGAGAACTAGGGCACTGTAGCAGATTCTGATTGCATTTTCAGTACTATTAGGTCACAATGCTGCTTTGAAGGGGCATCCTGGGAATAAATCAGGAGATTTCATTCAATCAATCAATCAAGTCTTTATCCAGGCAAACACTATTGAGCAGGCTCATTTACAAGGTGGATCTGTGTTACACAAGGTCAAGAACAGCACTTTTATGTACAGATAATAAATAGACATAATTATACAGAAATAGAAAAAGAAATACACAGAGCAATAACAAGTATTTCAGGTATAAGGTTAACAAGATTAGGGAGAATGGTATGAGAAGGGGAATTAAAACATTCTGAAACAGCCAGCATATTAAAACATTTATAAAACAGCACAGCATATAATTGGTCAGGACATATACAAACTTTAGAGGCAGATATGGAGGGGAGGGCTACTGGACTACAGCTGTTCTAGGAGGGGTGCTACGGTAGATGAGCTGGGGACATATATGTTAGGAGTCTGAGGGTAAGAAAGGTAGTGGATTAGCAGAAAAAAAGGGGGGCATAGGTGGAGACAATCAAGGGGCCGGGTTGGGTGGAGATATAGTGGGCAGGTAAGCAGTAGGCACCCTAGCATGCTAAGCATGCTGGAAACATCTGCATAGCTCCTTAGCAGCCTTGGCATACAAGGTCTTGAAGGTGGTAAGACTAACAGGAAGACTACGTTTCATAGATTTCTGTAGTTTGTTCCAGAGTGAGGGCAACACAAAGCCTATGGCCGCTCTCCCAATGCGTGTATTGGCCATAGGTACCTTCAGTAGAAGCAGAGAATGGCTTCTCAGTGCATAGTTGCCTACCGTGCGTAACAGCAAACAGTCAGAAATGTATACGAGTAATTTGTTGGTAATAGCTCTGTAAGTCCAGAGAGCTGCATTTCTATTCCTTCTGTACTGGAGGGAGGTCCACCCCACAGCTGCTTATAAGGAGCAGTGGTGGGCGGTGATAGGTAGGCCAGTTATGAATCTCAAGGCTCTGTGGTATAAGGTGTTCAGTTTACTAAGACAGGAGGCATTACACTGACTATAAATGAAATCAGCATAATCAATTAGAGATAGAAACATAGATTGAACTAACTGCATCTTGGCATCTTTGGTCAGGAGGCATTTTTTTCTAAAGAAGAGACCAAGCCTCTACCTCAACATTTTCAGCAGATCCTCAACATGCTCCACAAAGGAGAGTCTGTGGTCTAGCCAGACTCCTAGGTACTTGAATTTCATAACAAATTCCAACCTCTCTCCTAGTAAAGTATTTGTGGGAGGAAAGGAGCCAGAAATAGCAGGGTTCGCCAAATGAGTAGCCGGAGAGAACAGCATAGCTTTGGTTTTTTTGGCATTGAGTAAGAGTTTTTTATTCAGGAGCTGATTCTTCAACAAGTTGAATTCTGTTTGCAAATTTTCACAGGTGGTTTCTGGAGTTGGGCGTCTTAGGTACAACACCGTATCATCAGCAAAAAGGTGAATATTGGCCTCCTTGATGCCAATATCAATATTGTTTATATAAATGGCAAACAATAGAGGCCCCAGGATGGATCCCTGTGGAACATCTCTTTTTAGTGGTTGGAGTGGAGAGAGCTCGCCTTTTACCTTGACCTGCTGAAGCCTATCTGTAAGGTAATTATTGAACCAGCACAGAGAGGTCAGGTCCAGACCTATCACTTTAAGGGTGGAAAGAAGCAGGCAGTGGTTGACAGAGTCGAAGGCCTTGCTAAGGTCCAGGAACACGGCACATACAAATGTTTTCTTTTCCAGCTCTCATTGCCAGTCATCAGTCATTTAGGCCAGAGCCATAATGGTACTGTGCTTGGCTCTGAAACCAGACTGCGTAGGGTTTAGAAGGTTCTTGTTATCTAGGTAGGTTCTCAACTGAGCATTCACAATTGTTTCCAGCAGTTTAGACAACATTGGTAGGAGAGATATCGGCCTGTAATTATTTAGGTCGCAGGGATCCCCTGATTTAAACAGAGGAATGACGTAGGCAATTTTCCATAGGTGTGGAAGAGTCCCCTTGGACAAGGACAACTTAAATAGGTGTGTGATTGGTACAGCTAGGATGTGGTATGCAATCTTTAATTAGTAAGGGTCAAGAGAGTCAGCACCAGCACTTTTCTTGGTGTCCAACTGTAGAAGGAGGTCTTCGATCTCTTTCAACGAAGCAGGAAGGAATGAGAAGACCACATTAGTGGTGCTAGGTTCAGGAATCTGTGCACTAACCTGTGAACATAACACAGATGCTGGTGAATTGTCAAATGCTAGGCCTGCCATAGCAAAGTTGTTGTTGAAGGCCCGGAGAATCTCCTTGTTATTGTTGATAGTAACATAGCCAGAGATGATTTTCGAGGGAAGTACATTTCCAGCTGTATGACCAGACAGCTCTTTGATTGTGGATCAAAATTTAGCTGGGCACCTTGAGGCAGAGTCAAGCTCAGAATGGTAGAAGTTGGCCTTAGCCTCTCTAACCGATGTGTTGCAGGAGTTCCTAGCGTTCCTGAAGTGGCACCAATCCTCGGCAGTTTTTGATTTGCTGGCTTTTTCCTACAGTTTATCTCTCGATAGTAATGCAGCCTTGAGTTCAGCAGAGAACCAATGGCAAGTTATTGTATTTACATGGACTTTTACCAAGGTCACATGATTATTTATGGCACAAGACACTATTTCTTGAAAAATGTTATTCAAGTGAGATAAGTGTTTATATTAGTAGTTACTTTTAAGAATGATTTTTTAAATTATTTATTAAGCAGTGATTTTTTTGTAACTGTACATATACAGGAAAAAGGACCAAGACACTTAAATACATTTTGGAAATCAGTTTTATCCTACATGGTGAATGAATGAGCAAATCATATATCATTCCCTTGATTACAATTAGTGTTTTTTTTGTTTGTTTTGTTAGTAAAGTGGTCCACATTTGAAAGTGTCTAAAGAAGTGACTTCTCAATGACCTGAACTGCTTTTCTACTTGCTGAACAATTATATCCTTATCCTACAGATCACCTACTGTACATTCATTATCCCTTGGTTTGCCCATTATTTCAAAAATGTATTTTGGAACTGGGCGTCAAACTTATTTTTCTCCCCTGTCCCCCTTCCACATACTTTTCAGTCTGGTCTCTCTTCCATCACTTGAACTGCAAAATACTTCCATTCCCCACCACACATCCCTTGCAAACCCTACTACCCTGCTAACCCCCTGCTTCATACAAGTGGCAGCTCCAACGCCTTTCTACCATACCTGGACCCACTTCTCCACAATGCCTTCTACCCCTCTCATGTCTTTACCTTACTCCTACACTTTAATGTGCATCCTTAAATTTCAGCTCTCCACCTTCAGTTATTCACCGTATCCCCCTAAACCATCTAATAAATATTGGTTCAAGAGTACAAAGCAGCATTTCATCATTATCTATCTCTAACTCCTCTCAGCAGGAGACATAAATCCCAACCTGGGTCCAACACTCAATAAAGGCCTTACCCCATTCAGTCCCCCCCTTCTCAGCCTTTGCTCCTACCCAGTTTCTCTCCCCCGTGGCCTAAAAATCCTTCACCTTAACATTCGCAGTCTGCTCCCTAAACTTGACCTGCTACTTCCACTTGTATGATCCCTCAATCCAAACATCTTCATTGTATCAAAGACCTGGCTAACAAAAAAAATCCCTGATGCATCTATCACAATTCCTGGATATGTCATTACCCACCAGGACCACTCTAGTAGGAGTGGGGGCGTAGCTATCTACTCATCCTCCTCTCTCCAAACCACTACTGTTCTATCGACCACCGACCCCAATGCCTATGAAGCCCTCGTCATTAGATTATCTCTATCCTTTTCTGTACCAATATTTCTCGCAGGAGCCTATTGCTGTCCTGGTCTACACCACTCTGTAGCCACTGATCTAATCACCACTATTGGGTCCCTTAGCTCTTCAGGTGAGCTTTACCTATTAGGGGCTCTAAATCTGAATTGGTTGTCACCCACCATAGATAAGACTTGTACTGAAATAGCTGCCCTTATCCTGTCCCAATTAATCACCGAACCTACTTGCCCAAACCAGAAATCCCATAGTCACACTCTCATGGACTGGGCACTTACCTCCCATCCTCACAGGGTAATCCATTGGGCCTACTGCCAGACACTCTTAGCGATCATCATATGATCTGCATAGTTAGGAAAGTACACAGACCTAAGGTACCTCACAAACTAATAATGATCTGCTCTTACAAAACATTAGACCTTGCCCCTCTACAATCATGTCTTAACTCACGTCGACTGAGTCCCTATATCCTCAGCCCAAACTATCAGTCATGCCCTGGCTTATTTCAAGGATAACTTCATCAATGTCTGGAACAAACGTGCTCCCCTGAAGCAAGTTAGAGTGCATGCTAGTCACCTCCCCTGGGCAACCCCTGAACTCCTGGCCTGTCAGCAAACACATGATAAAGCATGGAAAACCCACAAGTCCTCCAGACTCCCTTGTGACTATGCTATCTACCAGACACTCCAAAATGCCTGTACCAATGCCATATGCCTGGCCAAAGTGGAATATTTCCAGTCCACCTTTAATACTAACATAAACAATCCATCTAAGTTTTGGAAAGTAGTTCACTAACTTTTCTCTCCCCAAACTAAACCCCCATCTCCGCTGCTCAAAATAAACAACCAAATCATTGCTGACCATCGTACAGTAGCAGCAGAATTCAATTCCTACTTTACTTCCTGTGCCTCCACCCTATTAGCTTCCCTTCCACCCAGTGGCAGAGCTAGAGGGGGGACTGGGGGGTAGTCACCCCTCTTGGCTGCCCCAATGTGAATAGTGGCGCCCCAGCACCATCTTTATTCAATGTTTAGTGCCCATTGTAGAGCACATGATTGACTGAATGACCCTCCCTGGCTCCCAAATGCTCCCAAACCTGGCTCCACCAATGCTCCTACCCCACCCTACTACTGTACCTCTTCCCTCCCTTCTGATTCCTCCCAACACCTCCAGTTAGCTGAGAGTTTTATCTTTTCACCCATTTCTCCAAACAACATCTTAAAGGCACTACTCGCTATCAACCCAGCTAAGGGCAGCTCCCTGATGGCCTTGACCCTAAGCTGCTGTACCTCTCTGCATTTTCTATTTGCCTCCCCCTCTCTGATCTCCTCAACCTGTCTTTCTACACTGCAACTATCCCTGAAGCCTGGAAACATGATATAGTTCTCCCCCTGTCAAGTTAGAAGACTAACTGCTAAAGTAATAAATCAGATTTGTTCTATGTCTACGATGTTAGCCAGAGATAACTCTCACAAGTAGTCGTAAATAAAGTATTTTTATTATACTCACAGCCAAGCAGGATAAATCACTGATGAGAGTGATTTGCCAGTCTAGTTTGTATGTACTAAGCTTCTAGAGAGTGAGAAACTGGCAAGACAGTGTTTTATATACTAAGATAAGAACTAGCTTACTGATACCCAAAACCATATACATTGGTTCTGAACTATAAACAGTATTACACAATACGTTCTCTATTGGATAATTACTTAGGAGACAGAATACTAATGAGTATAAGAAATAATGCTTCTAAAGCATAAACCTTAGACAAAGAGAAATGCTGACACTTCCAATCTACATGTGCTTAGATGATAGACTAAACAAGGAATCTGTCTCTTGTTAGTAGAAATAGAGAATTGCTTACAAAGCTATATTAGAAACATAGAATTTGATGGCAGATAAGGACCACTTGGCCCACCCAGTCTGCCCATTTCCCTACCTAATGGATAAGCTGCAGATCCTAGTTAACCAGCAGCCTACTTCTCCCTACCCCCACCTCCTAGAATTGCCTTATGACTGTCCCATGCATGCTTGAATTCCACCACTGTTTTTGACTCCACAACCTCGTCTGGAAGGCCGTTCCATGCATTCACAACCTCTCTGTGAAAAATACTCTTAAATTACCTCTGAGCTGCCCCCTCTATCTTCAAATTGTGCCCTTGTTCTTGCACACCTCTTTTTGAAAGATGCTACCCTCTTGGACTTTGTTGATTCCCTTGAGGTACTTGAAAGTTTCTATCATGGCCCCCCTCTCCCTCCTTTCCTCGAGGCTATACATATTAAGCTCCTTAAGTCTCTCTTCATATGTCTTCGTGCAGACCCTGCACCATTTTAGTTGCCCTCCTCTGGACAGCTTCCATCCTGTCTATTCCTTTGCGGAGATTGGGTCTCCAGAACTGCATGCAGTACTCCAGATGGGATCTCACCAACTGTCTGTACAGAGGGATAATAACTTCCTGTTTTCTACTGGTGATGCCTCTCCCTATGCATCCCAGTATCCCCCCAGCCCTCCTTGCTGCCATCTCACATTGCTTGCCCACATTTAGGTCCTCTGATATGACTACCCCCAGGTCCCTTTCCATTTTGTTGTTGTTAGTATCTCACCCCCATTGTGTACTCTTCCCTGGGTTTTGTTTCCCAGGTGCATTACCTTGTACTTTTAGCATTGAATCTAAGCTGCCATACATTTGACCATTCCTCTAACCTTGCCAAGTCCCTTCTCATCCTTTTCACTCCACCTTGTGCATCAACTCTGTTGCAGATCTTTGTGTCATCTGGAAAGAGACATAAGAGACATATTTTTCTTCCAGTCCCTCTGCAATGTCACTTATAAAGACATTGAAGAGGACTGGTCCTAATACTGAACCTCATGTACCCCACTAGTAACCCCTTCTTCTTCAGAGTGGACTCCATTTACTATTACCTCTGTGTCCTATTCTCCAGCCAATTCTTTACCCAGGCTGTCATCTTGGGACCCACTCCCAGGCTGGCTAACCTGTATATTAATCTTTGTGTGTGGGACTGTGTCAAATGCCTTGCTAAAGTCTAGGTAGGCCATGTCCACAGCCCCTCCCTGATCTACTACTTTGGTCACTCAGTCAAAGAAATCTATCAGATTTGTCTGACATGACTTCCACTGTGAATCCATGCTGCCTTGGGTCCTGTGCCCCTCTGGCCTCTAGATACTCAACAATTCTTTCCTTCAGAAGTGATTCCATCATTTTCCCTTCCACTGAGGTTAAACTAACAGATCTGCAGTTTCCTGCTTCTGCCTTGCTCCCACTTTGTGAAGGGAATCACATCTGCCCTCCTCCAGTCCTTGGGTACCACCCCATCCTCCCATGATTTGTTAAAGAGTTTAGTCAGTGGTGTCACTAGTTCTACCCTTAGTTCTTTTTAGAATTCTGGGATGAATCCCATCAGGCCCCATTGCTTTGTCCACCTTTAGTTTTAAGAGTTCTTTCAGAACCCTTTCTTCTGTAAATGGGCTGGTATCAACTTCTGTATCCAGAGTGTTTCTACTCTTTGTTTTAGGTACTCCTCTTCCTTTGTAAATACTGAGCAAAAATATTTGTTTAGTATCTCTGCCTTTTTCACAGTCACCCTCTCCCTCCCTCCCCTTTATTAAGCCTCACTATCCCTCCCGTGGTCTTCCTTTTGCTCCCTGATGTACCTATAAAGGTTTTATCCTTCTTAACTGAGTTGGCTATCTTTTCCTCGGTTTGGGCCTTTGCTGTTCTGACTGCCTCCCAGCTTCCTTTGCTTTAACTGATACAGTTCTCTGTCCTGCTCCTTCTGTGATTCCTTGTACTTCCTGAATGCTTTCTTTTTCTCTTGAATCTTCACAGCCACTTCCTTTGAGAACCATAGTGGTTTCTTACATCATTTTATTTTGTTTATTTGCGTCACACAAAGGCTTGTTATCTCTGTGATGGCAGTTTTTATTATTCCCCATTATTCTTCCACCCCTCCTTCCTGCCCATTTGCTAGTGCATTCCTTAGGCACTCACCCATTTTGGCAAAGTCAGCCCTCCTAAAGTCCAATACATTTGCCTTTGTATGGCTTGACTCTATTGCTGTGTTTATTGTGAACCATACTGTTCGATGGTCGCTAGTTCCCAGATGGCTACCCACTTCTACATCTGTGATCCTCTCTTCATCTCCATTTGAGAGAACCAGGTCTAAGATTGCTCCCTCTTGAGTGGGCTCCAATACTAGTTGTCTAAGGCATGCCCCCTGTAGGGCATCTAGAATAACCCCACTCTTCGAAGTGGCTGCTGCAACTGCACTCCAGTTAACATCTGGCATATTCAGATCACCCATCAGCAAGGCCACTGATTTACGGTGATTAAAACAATGAAATTCCGTTTTCAAGACTTCAGATTCCGGAATTGCACCGGTGATTGTTACTCTGATTTCCAGATTTTACCGGAATTCTGCTATCATTCTTTAGTATGTGCATAAATAATCAGAATTAAAGAAGACTTAATATACAGAGCATTAAATAAAGCAAATTGAAAATAGTAGGAAAGAATTAAAAGAAAACATAAGTTTTGTAGATTTACTGATCTGATATAAAATGCCAGATTCCATGAAATCATTGTTTTACCGTCTTCAGGAAGTCTAATTCCGAATTTTACGATTTTCCGTAAAACAGAAAACAATGGCCTTGCCCATCAGCAATATCTCCCTTTTTCTGCCATTCTAAGTATACTTTCTATCATTTTCTTGTCCATTTCCTCCCTGAGAGGGGGTCTGTATACAACCCTGTGCAGATTGTGGTGCCATTGCCGGTTCCAAATTACCCACAGTGCTTCTTCTCCTCCTGTTTTCCTTTTGTTCTGTTGCTTTGATTCCTTCCCTTTGTAAAGAGCTACCCTCCTCCTCTTTTACCCTCCTGTCCCTTCTGTAGATAGTGTATCCTGGTATGTTTAATCCCAGTCATGGTTTTGTGTACCATGTTTCTGTGACTGCCATGATATCCAGATGTTCCACCTCCATCAAGGCCACTAATTCAGGAAGCTTGTTACTCAGACTACAAGCATTGGTACTCATTGCTCTCCATTTTTTGATGGCTTTACCTTCTGTTGCAGCATCCCCCACTGACCTTTCTACCTCGGTCTTTTTCTCATTTATTACCCTGTTTTGTAGGGAGAGGCTAGGATTTTCCTGCTGCTTATCAGTGCCTCCCCCTATTACACATGGCATATGTGCCTGAGTGTACATACATATAATTATATGAAAGTATAAGTACATAATAATCACTGATGATCTTTCAAAGACACCTAAGCAGTAATTAGGTCAACTATATATGAAAAACAAACATAATCTAGATAAATGCAATATAATGAAGTATAAATGAACCATGCATAGTACATTAGCATATATTAGCAGCAAAGCACATTCCTAGCACTCATGCTTATACGATGTGTGCTAAATCTATAATGTTAGTGCAAAATAGCAATATCACAGTATAATAGACCAGAGATCTAGTATAAGACATTTATGGGGTAATAAGGGCATAATCCAGGTGCAACACCCCTACCAAAGGGAGGTGATCTCTCATCTCCTGGGAATTACCGCCACATCTCGCTTCCACCCACCCTGGTTAAACTTCAGAAACACCTTGTTCTCTCCCAACTCTCCTCCTTTCTTGACAACTCCTCCTTCTTCACTCCCTTTCAATCTGATTTTCAGAAGAATCACTCCACAACCACTTCCCTTCTTAGACTCACTGTCTCTATCCATTCAGCCATGGATAGAGGGCATAGCACTTCTGCTATCTTTGTTGACCTTACCAAGGCTTTTGACAGTCTCCCACTCCCTCCTCCTTGAAAATCTCTCATCAGCTGGCTTTTTTCTGTCTGCTTACAACTGGTTCAGAGTCTACCTGGTAGGTAGAACTCAATCTGTTAAAATAGCTAACTCTACTTCCCCTCTACTGCCCGTATCTACTGTTGTGCCACAAGGCTCTGTACTTGGCCTTTTTTATTCTCAATTTTTCTAAACACCCTACCATCAGTATGCTCCTCATCCTCCATCCATATGTATGCTGATGACATGGTCTTGTTCACCTCAGACAAATCTCCCTCCGATGTGACTTGTAGACTACAGCTTGACTTCAATAATGATTAAAGCTGGCTAATCTTGCATCAACTTTTCCTAAATGGCAAGAAAACAGTCTCCATGACCTTTGGAACTAGGTAGAGACTCTCTAGGCTGCTCTTCATTCCTTCCTTCCACACCCTTGATGTGACAACACTAGAGGACACCACCTCTTTCAAATACCTAGGTATCTGGCTTGATGAGCACCTTAACTTTTCTGTACATATTTTTGCCATCCTGAAAAAACTGTGCCCCAAGCTCAGTGCCCTTTAAAGGAACCATAGTTCATTACCACTACCGGTTAGGTGTGATCTAATTAAGAAAATTATACTCTCAATTTTTTACTATTGTGACATGCTCTACAGTGCTGCTCCTAAGTCTTCCCTTACCAGGTTGGATACTCTCTTCAATCCTTTCTGCCACTTTGCTCTTCACTCCCCCTCCAGCACACATCACTGTACCTTGTATTGTTCTCTAGCTTTCCCCTCCCTTGAGTGCAGGCATCTCTCTCACTGTGCCAAATTCAAGTCTAAATTCTTAGCTCTCCTCCTTAATCTCTGCTCCACCTCCCTCTTCCCACCATCTCAGATTTACTGATGCACACACTGTAGCTATTCCTCATTGCTCTACCTTCACAGGACAGGAAGCTTTCTCCTACCACTTCCCAAAGCTTTGGAACTCACTGCCACCTCCTATCAGACTTTCTTCTTCCCCATCTTCAATTTCCTCAGCCCTTCACAATTTCTATTCCACTAACTGCACTTGTTCTTAGCACCCCCTTCAGCAATCTCCACCCTGGCACATTATCCTTTAGCCCTACTTTACTTCTAGTCTCCTAACTGTACTTGTTCTTAGCCCCCCCTTCACAACCCTCCCAGTCCCTTACACACTATCTCCTACTCCTCTTTCCCTGACTTACCACCTGTCTCCTAATTGAACCCTTCCTCTGATTACTTCCTCACATGCTACCCCATCCACCCATTCCGTACCACAACCTATTGTGCCATTTTGACACTCTACTATCATCCACAAGCTACTGTACTATTTCACACTCTATGACTGTCCTTCTCCCCCACAACCCCCTCTTCCCTCCACTTATGTTCTCCCCTTTTTCCAATCCTAGTTTACCACTATTTTCCCCAGCCTCCCTTTTCCTTATCCCTCTTCTCTCCTCTGGTCACCCCCCCACACTCCACTTCTCCTCCCACTCCCCTCTCTCTCCTCCTTCTTGTGCCTGGTCCTGTCCCCTTGCAGGGTTCTCTGTCATCCTGTGAGGTATAAATCTGTCTCTGCCTCTCTCTACTCCTCTTTCTTTCCCTCCACTTTCCAATCCTGACCCACTGGCAGGGTTCTCTGCATCTTGAAGGGGTATAGATTGTCTAGCTCTCTCTTTTTCCACTCTCCCTCTCCCCCCATGTTCAAATCAATTGCCTGCCTACCTCCCTTCTTCCTTATCCCTTTCCTTCCCTCCTGTTCCCTTGCCCCTCTCTTCTCTACCACCATGGTCCATTTCTCTCCCTCTCCTTCCCTTCTACCTGGTCCTAACCCCCTTGTAAGATTCTCAGCAACCTGGATGAGTATGGATCTTGGCTGCACCTCTCTTTCCCTCTTCCATCCCCACCCTCTAACCCTCACCTGTCCACTTCATAACTTATCTTATAACTGCCCTCCCTTGGGTATACAACAGCACTTCAAATCATGTGCTCAGCCTACTACTTCTAGCACTTCAAATGTGTAATCCATCCTCTAACCTTTACCCTACTGGATCACCTGCTCTTGGGTTGTTGCAATGTATGCTCTGTTGGAATATGTTTTGTTTTCCCTGGCTGGTTGGTCTGGGTTATTGTGTAATTGTTTTACACTGTTTTGTTTTAGAAATTGTATAGAAATTGTACTTGTATTGCTGTGTGTTTTCTTGTTCTCCCAACTCTTGCCCCCCTCCTCCAGGACACTTCTGGAAATGAGCTGTTTACAGCTCATGTTGTCTTTCCTGGTGAAACATTTTCTAAATACAACTTTTCCAAAGAGGGGATGATCATATGTAAATCTAGTTTTTGGCTCCTGTATGCACTTGTACTTTGTTCCAGATCTTTAATGTGACTAGTTAGAATTTATCTGTTTTCCAAAAAAACAAAACAAAAAAAAAACATTTTTACTGTCATGATTTTGGAACAAAGTTATTTAAGGTTTATTATACAGTATGACAAGTGTGAAGGTTCTGCGTGATAACGGCTAATAAATATTGATGAAAAACAAAACAGTGAGCCAATAACAACATTTACAAAAACAACGACTCAGCTTAACAGCAGTGGATAAAAAGGTGAACCCTATCACAACATTACTGACACAGGCATCAATAGGGCATACTACAGTAACCATGCACTGGTCTACACCTGGAAATGAAAGCTATATGCCAGCCCACATAAGTAATAACCTGTGTATATGTGGGCTCACCCACACACCCCATTTCTAAATATCCAACTCCAGGTAGCACCTTGATTCACAAGATTGCCCATATTGTACAGTCGTTATTGTTGCCTGGTTGCAGTTATTTTACAGTTGCCCTAATTGTAGTCTCTGTTATTGAATCGCTGTTATTACATGGTACCCATTGTGCTGATTCTTTAAAATACCTGTGTGTGTGGGGGGTCTTTACTAAATCATTCTTTCAGAGCTTCTTCCAATGGGAGGGCTTTAAGCCTGAGGTTCAATGTGGGGGAATAAACTCCTCCCATTTCTCATTCAAAAATTCACCTCTTGCAGCACTTCATGCTTAGATTCAGGAACTCACTTTGGTGGAGTTCCCCCTGAGCTCCTGCATAGTGTTTCCTGCATCCAGTTCTGCTGATTGCTGCATCTTGTTTGTGTCTTGTTCCCTGTATTTCATAGCCTGGATTATCTGGTGTGCTTACTGCTCCATATGTTAGCGTTTTGATTCATCACCAGGCCAGGTGGCCATTTGGCACCCCCCTTCAGGCTTCTGCCATTTAATTCCATCCAGCCTGATTTCTCTGTTTCCATTTTCTCTCTTTCAGATGGTAAGCCCTTTTTCAATTTGTTCCTGCATGTGTTTTTGCCTCCTGAGTTTCTAGCAGATATGTCAGTCACTTCCCAACCCCAGACTCGCCTGCCCCATGTTCCTTCTGCATGCTCTCTGCTCATTTGCTCAGTCACTCTGGTCCTGTCCTATCCTGCCCCTTTTGTGATTCTGAGTACAGGCACGCTGTCACCTGCTCAGCCCTCTGGCTCCGATGCATCCCAAGACTATGCTCCAAGCCTCTCCCATTTTCATCCCACCAGTGCCTTCCTTAAGCATTCACCACCCATTCTATCTCCCATCTTCTGTTTTCACTTCCCAATCCCTTTACTCGGCAGTGTCGCTTACACATCCTACGGCATTCAGATGTCTGGCAATCGCAGCATTCCTGTCTCTCCCTCCAATTGCTGTCAGTGTGTCCTTTCTTTCTGTTTTCTTTTGGCTTCGCTTTACATCATAGGGGTGGGGTAGCACATCACAGCTAGCACCAGTGTTCACCTATCTCCTGCTACTTGCACCATTACTCATTCTACTAGTGGTCATTTTGCTCTTAGACCAAAATCAGAGCCCCTGTCATACCATGCTAGCATGATGCTCTTCTGTTACATCTTTCATGCAAGCTGCCTGCAGCCCTGATACAGCTGCTATGTCTCCCTTTGGTAGGAATTCAATTTCGAGCACCCTAGCAGCCATTCAACTGAGGCATTGGGAGCATTATCTCAGTAGCGGAGTGCTGCTTATAGGTGTTTGGATGAAATATTGGTGGCTTTCTCCATTTCCTGGCTGCATAGTCATATAATATCTCTGTGGGAGCATTCAGCCTTCATCTCCATTCATGCAGACCTCTCTGCTTATGTCAGCTCTACATCCCACCCGGCTCATTCTTTTCATTCCCATGTCATCCCCTTTTGCCTATCCTGTTTTGGCTTTAAAAATAAAAACAAAAAAATTGCATTCCTCCCCTTAACATCTTGCTTGTTTCTTTCAGGTCTTCCAGCACCTTTCCTCCAGATCGCCTGCCATCGTCAGCCAGAGCCCCTACCTAGTTCTCCCTTCGCACTGCCTTTTCTATGCTGGGTCCTGCATTCTGTGGTAAGCTCCAGTCCCTCCATCCATTTTACTGTCATCTCCCTCATCCCCATGCATTTCAGTATTTCCCATGCTCATCTGCCTTCCTTCCTTCCTTGTCCTCGTCTTTTCCCAGTTGCTTCCCATACTTGCACTTCTCTATTTCTCATTCCTTGTGCGCTTCAGATCATGTCGTCCTGTCAATGATCCCTCTGTTGAAGAACCTTCTGATGGATCCTCCTGCCCTCTACTGCTCCCACCGTCTGAAAACACACCTCTAAATCTCGTCATTTCATCAAAAATTGGACTGTGCCTCAGTTCATGTTGGAACTCTTCAAAAAGGGTATTTCCTACTCTTCTTCTGCTCACAAACAGGAACTCTATAACCTCCTCATGGCATCCATATCCCACACTGGACCTCTCCCTGGCCTCAGCCAGCCTATTCCTCAGAATCTCTCTGCCCCACATTCAGACATTAGGGACTTCATGGCTCAGATGACTGCCTCCATTACAGACATACAGACTCACCTTTCCTCCCTTGAAGCCTGCCCCATTGCTACTTCACCTCCTCCTCCAGCTCCCGCTCTGCCCACAGGCAAGCCATCCACAAGCCTCTTCTCCCCTCTGGCCTTGATTCTTCCCCTTGCAATGGTGCCTTCTCCATCAATGACTCCTGCTGTTCCTTCAGGTTCGTCCCATGCTTCTCATCCTTCATTCATTTCCCCCTTTTCATCTAGCACCAGCTTACCTCTGCAAAGACATCCTGGATGGTAAAGATACAATTTTGGGATTGCTGCTCATTTCTTCCCATGATGTCATGGACAATCGCATCATGTTCTGCAGTGATGTGTCGATCATCTTGAAGTCCAAAGATTCTTGTCTCCTTCATATGATGACAATGGCTGAGTTTGTTCTGGCCTTCAGCCTCTATCAGGACATAATTTATTTTGCCTTCCTGGCATGTAGAGAGGAACTGTACACTTATCTCTATCTCCTAGTTGACCTCAGCATCCGCTATGGTGGTATGCACTTCTACAACTACCATCACTCCTTTTCAGCCAAAGCGGCTTCTGCCTTGACCCATTACAACATCAAGCCGAATCGGGCAGTATTGGACAATGAGTTATTTTGTCAGCTTTTCAGCGGCCAACATGTCTATTCTTGTTTCCTTTGGGGTTCATTCAACCATTTCACTCCCCTTTGCCCCATGGCCGTGTCTTGTCCAAAACCCTCCTCCTCATCTGTCCCTAGGCCTTCTCACACTCCTGACTCCCCTTCTCATTTCAGCTTTTCACCCCTTATCCAATCCAATTCATGGGCCTGCCTTGACTGTCACGGTCACCCAATATGAAACATCGGCATTAAATCTATATGCAACAACTTTAACTACCAGGTTTGTACCACTCCTGGATGTGCATTCCTACACCTGTGCTGCATTTGTGGAGATGCGCATGCTCATTACATTTGCCCCAAAGCCGTGAAACTGTCCAAATGACACCAGGTTCATCCATCCACTCATGTTAACCTGCTGGCCCTGGCTCGCCTCCTGACTGCCCATCCTTCTCCAGAGTCGGTGCATTCTCTACTCTCAGGTTTCACCCATGGTTTTCATACCGGTGTCTCTGTTCTCCCTACTTCCTCCTTCATATGTGCTAACCTGTAGGCCACCGTCTAGGAACCCGAGGTGGTTATTTCCCTCCAACAGACTGAACTTGCAAAATGATTCATTTTGGGACCATTTTTGCATCCTCCATTCCCAGTTTACAGAATCAATCCCACTGGTATAGCAACTCGGAAGTTCTCTGGCAAGAAGTGCTCATTATCGACCTCTCTGCTCCTCATCATTCCTCCACCCCAAGCATCAATTCCCTCATTCTCGCTGATTAATTTTCTTTGTAATATGCCCACTTCAATGATGCCATCACCATCATTAAGCCGTCCAGCCATGGATCTTGACTTTCCAAGGCGGACATCTCCAATGCCTTCAAGATCCTCCCCATCCATCCTTCTCTCTGGCACCTTTATGGAATTTCTTGGGATTCTGTTTTCTTTTTTGCTGTCCACCTTGCCTTTGGATGCAGTAATAGCCCTAAGCTGTTTGACGCCTTTGCTGAGGTACTGTGCAGGGCCCTGCTCAATGTTTGCTGCTGGCCTGCTGTGCTTCTCCTGCTGGATGACTTCCTCCTTATTTATCCACCTCACTCAACCCGGAGGAGAGCCTGTCCATGCTCATCCACCTATTTGAGGACCTGTCAATCCCTCTATTGGTGGAGAAGGCCTTTGGCCCTTACACATCCATTGAATTTCTGGGCATCATGTTGGATTCTGACCGCATGGAAGCACGTCTTCCACTAGACAAGCTCTCTCAAATTCAGGAGCTGGTCTTTTCCTGCTCTGGATTGGTGCAATTACATAGTTGAGGGGATCCAGTGGTAGATCAAAGAATAGTAATTGGCAGGGCCGGGGGCTGGCTCAACAAAGCCTTGAGCTGTACTCCTAATTTTCCAAACGCCAGCTTGAAATGGAACATCTCAGCTGCAGGTGAGAGCTGCTGACTGACTTTCAACTGCTGAATTATTTCAATCTGCACAGGAGAGTTTGCCTGACATTTGTTTGATGTGATATTTGATGCGAGAAGACTGCCTGCCATTTCATTATTGTTGCCACTGAGACTCCTGAAATATAGACTGCCTGCTGCTTTATTTTTTCTATCAGGACTGGTGCAATAACATAGTTGAGGGGATCCAGTGGCAGATCAAAGAATAGTAATTGGCAGGGCAGGGCTGGTTTACAAAGCCTCACGCTGCACACGGGTGTGAGCACCATATTAGTGGTGAGTGGTGCCAGCACCACTGGAGAGAAAAACTGTGTTGAAGATTGCAATGTTGAATTTAATTAAGAAAATGGGTATGCTATTCATTATGGGAGTGGATAATGTGGGTGTCTTTTTAGTGAACAACAATGTGAAAGAGACATGATGTAATAGTGTTAGTAAGGGAATAGGTTTAGTAGCCTTGGGGGATATGTTTCATTTAAAAATACAAGATTTGTTCTCAGAAGAAATATGTTCTCAAATGAAAGAAGAAGGATTGTAAAACAACAGGGTGTATTAGAGATCTCACATCGGGTAAAAAACTTGGGTTCTGAAAGTTTTCTTTGTTTATGTTTGTTAATGCAAAGTGGGGACATAGAAGTAAATCCAGGCCCTGGCCTAGATAGAGATCACTCTAGTTAATGAGAATGTCAGGAGTATAACTCACAAAATTGATCACTATAGAGCCTGCCTGATTAATAAAAATGTTGACCTCTTGGCCTTTTCTGAAACCCTGAGATAAGTAACCAAGAAGTGTACCTTGATGGTTATAGGGTAGAGAGAACTGATAGAATAAATAAAAGGGGTGGGGAGTTTTAATTTATATAAAAGATAACCTAGGCCCTTATTGGAATTTATTAACTATTACCCATGAAGGAATTGATTGTATAATGATTGAACTACTTAAATTCAAACTAGTAGTAGGATTTTTTTAGCCCCCAAACAAAACTTATTGGTTTTGATACTCTTATGGATCTTCTTGCAGAGGTAATACAGGATAGAAATGTGGTTATTATAGGAGATTTTGATGCAAATTGGAATCAAGAAAGAGGATTGAGGCTTAGAAATAACTTTGAGGCACTGGGATTAGAACAGAAGATTGAAGTACCAACTAGAATTACTGCTGGTAGGGGTAGAGGGGCTATACTTGATCTTTTGTTTGTTTCCCAGGACCTGAAAATTATAAAATAGGAAGTGCTGCCAATAAACTTGGGGGACCATTGTCCCATAACGTGTATTATTAATCTTCCCAAATCCCCAGTAAGCAAAAGAATGAATATTGGGTAAGAGATTATAGGAATTTTAATGAAGCTAATTTTAGACAAGTGCTTAGTGAATTTAGTTGGGACAGACTGTTTTTAATTCCGGACATTAACCTAGCTGTACAGGAACTGAATGATTCTTTAATATCTATGACTCAAAAACATGCACCAAAAGTTAAGAGAGTTAGGAGATTTGGAGAAAGTCCATGGATAACAGACACAATTAAGAAAATATTCAGGATTAGAGATAGGACATGGAAAAAAGCTAGGAAAACTAAATCTTTGATTGACTGGGGAACTTTTAAACTATGGAGAAATAAATGTTGTAAAATAGTTAGGAATGCTAAGAAAAGGTATTATTCAGACAAATTAAACAAGGTAAAAGATCAAAAAATGTTCTGGAATTATATTTCAGAAATCAGACATACTAACAGAGCCTTAAATCAGATAAGTTTATTGCAATGGGATACATTGACTGATGAACCAAAGGAAGTGGTTTCTGTGCTAAACTCCTATTTTATTTGGTTAGGAGATTTAAATATTTTCTCATTGAAAAAATGCACATCTAATTTGTCCATAAATACAATAATTGAAGAATTAATAACAAAGCAAGTAACTCAACAAGAAAATAAATTTAATATTAGGCTGCAAACATTAAAAGAAGTGCAGCTGGAGTTACAAAACTAAAGCATTAGTAAAGATAGTGGGCTGGATCAAATACAGGCACGATTTTTGAAAATAGGAGCAAAGGCTCTTGCACCTATTATAACTTATTTGTTAAATTGGAGCATAAAAAGCTTTACAGTCCCCGAAGTCTGGAAAAAGGGAAAAGTAATACCTGTTTTTAAAGGAGGTGACAGCACTATACCCTCTAACTATAGACCCATCACAATTCTTCCTATGCTTTCAAAAATAATGGAATGTAGAATCCATTTTCAATTGTCAACACTTAGAACAAAATGCTATACTATTTGATAATCAGCATGGGTTTAGACCCAATTGATCCGCAAACACCGCCCTAATAGAGTTCCATAACTGGGTTGTTACTTCTTTGGACTGGGGGGGAAACACTGGGGTGGTGTTCATGGACCTTAGTAAAGCATTTGACCTAGTAAAGCACAGGAAACTTTTAGAAAGGCCATGGGAGGTAGGGGTACAAAAAGACTCATTACAGTGGTTTGCATCTTATCTGGCTAAACGAAACAATGTGTGGCTATTGGAGCAGAAATGTCGGACTATGGGGATGTAAACTGGGGAGGTTCCTCAGGGATCCATTTTGAGCCCGCTTATGTTTAATATTTATGTCAACAATTTGGTGCAAACCACTAAATATGGGTAAATTAGAATGTATGCGGATGATACAGTGTTATTAGTCTCAGCGAATAATATAGGAGAATTGGAAGAGAAATTACAGGGGGATTTGTATCAATTGGAAAAATGGTTGAGTGGTTCTGGATTGCTTTTAAGTCTAAAAAACCCCGATAATTTTCCACTCAGGTCGAGAAGAGAGTGGCCTACAATTACACATTCAACTATCAAATGGTACTACATTGAAACAGGTTAACTGATATAGATATTTGGGTGTGCAAATGGATTCCCACTTGACCTTTAAAGAACATATTAATAGTCAAGTTAGAAAGGTAAATCAAAGGTTAGGGGCCCTAAGAAGAGTGGCGGGAGTATTCTCAAAGGAAGTTAGAGTAAAGCTCATTAAGCAGATGTTGTTACCAGTTTTAGAATATGGAGCACCCCTTTATAAGAATTCTGCCCAAATATTATTAAATAAGGTAAATCAAGTATACTACAGACTGAGTAAATTTATAACTAGGGATGAAAATAGAACACATCATTGTATAGTTTATAATCAGTTATATTGGTTAAATCCAGAAGCACAAAGAATTTACATTTGGTTAACCATTTGTCACAAAACAATAAATACCAAAAATTATCATCCCTTAGCAAAATTTGTTATGTTCTGTCAACCGAAGGATTTGAGATACTCAATAAGAGAAATTAATGATAAAATTTCAATGTTAAAATATCACAGTAAACTTGGAGAGACAAAGTTACAAAATAAAATAGCTAGACATCGGAATAAATTAAAAATACATTTAAGGAACATAAATAATCTATTTTTAAAATTGCACTGAAGGATTATTTGCAGACTGATTGTATATGTTAAGTAAGTTGATGATTTATAATGTGTACATTTGTTGTATGTATAATGTATGTCATAGTTTGTACCAAAGATGTCTGTACGCTATTTGTTGTTTTTATTGTATTTGTACCTAAAGAACACAGGACTTTAGTTGAAAACAGGGCCTTTGGTCCTAATCTATATGTTCCTGTATAAAAATAAAAGTTTTATCATTATCATTATCATTCTCTACCCGAGCATACTGAACCAAACATGACCTGCTCTCCCTTTTGGGGTACCTAAATTTCACAATGAGGATCATTCCTCAAGGTCGCTTTTTCATATCTTATCTTCTCATTCCAGCATCAACTGTTCCAGAGCTTCATCATTACATCCGTATTACAGCATCTGCAAAATCTGACCTAGCCTTGTGGTCCTTTTTTTGAACTCTTTCCTAAGCTCCCCTACCTCCAGGCTCTCCAGCATGGGCAACTTGGTCATAGGTTTCTCCCATCCTGCCTTGAGCGCAGCTCACTCAATTCCAGCCAGGGGCATCCCTCATCACCTGCGTGGCATGCCCGAGCCCTCCAAGGGTCTCTGTCCTCCAGGGAAGGACTGCAATCACCTTCAGTGCCCTATCTAGAGGATTGGAGGGGAAGCCTACACAAGGGAGGGAACCAGAACATGCATCCTTACGCATGACGGTGGACGCAACATGCCACTGGCCCCACGTCACTTACAGAGGGGGGAGGAATTTTCAACTTTATTTCCCACATGAGGGCAGTGCAAAGTCACCCAGCCATTTACGTGTGTGCACCCACCCATGTCCAGAGGGCGGCCACCCAACGTTGCAGCCCATTATCTGAATCCTGCAGCTGTAGTACACCTAGCCATTGCTAGGTGATGCTACGTGCCGTGACAGTCCCCTTACCCTTCCCCAGGAGAGGAGAGCAGTCTATGGACACTCAATCATCTCCTCCTCTGCTGACCCCCAACAACCCGGGCTCATTCCCGAACCCAGATCGCTGGCGTGGCAGGAGGTGTGGCATCCAGCGCCTCAATCCTCAGAGCCACAGAGCTGGCTTCATGTGGTCCCTTTTTTTTCACCAGATGGAACAGATGCTCCATGTTTCGTAAAGCTCCATCTCCTCAAACTCATCCTCGAATATTCACAGATGCATCTCCAACCCATGGATATGCAGCAATATATTCTCAGTCATGGATCACTGCTTCTTGGCCTCCTGACATTTCTTCTACTTCTCCGTTATTCGAAATATATCCCATTGTAGCAGCCACAGTTCTATGGGGGCATCTATGGTACCACCAATCAGTTTCAGTATATTCTGATAATCAGTCCACAGTTGCCATCATCAATAAAGGTCACTCATCCTCACCGTCCATCATGTTGTTCATGCAGAGGTTAACCTGGCTTTCACTCATCCATAACTTCATCAACACATGCTATTATATTCCTGGTGTAAAGAACAAAGCAGCTGATGCTCTTTCTCAGTTTCACTTTCAGGATTGCCATCTTCTACGTCCTTCAGTGGATCCCATCATAACTCCTCCACCATCGTACTATGACTTAATATTGACATAAGTCACTATCAACACCAAGCATCTCTCTCTCCTTATGCAGTCAACATTCGCTTCTTCCACTAGAGCCGCTTAGATGACTGCATGGAACAAATACATCTCATTCTGTGCTTCATCATCCTTCCACTCAACCATCATTTCAGTAGATTTAGTGCTGGCCTTTCTGACATTTTGCCATCAGGCCTTGCATCTTTCCTATGGCACTATTAAATTGTTTTTAGCCAGCATCCAGTTCTTTCTCTCCCAATATTCTTCATCCTCATCATCTTTGTTCTCTAATTAATCAATCAAAATAATTTTATTGGGCTTTCAGCGATCATCCAATGCCAAATACTCCTCATCGCCTTCCAATAGAAGGACCACTGTTTCATAGTTTATTGGACTTGCTGGATTCAAACCCATTTGATCTTAATTCCAATCTCATTGACTGGCCCAGTGGTGCTGACTGTTGAGGTGCTGGATGCCACACCTCGTGCCATGCCGGCGACCCAGTTTCAGGAACGGACTCGGGCTGCTGGGGGTTGGCAGGTGGCAGGATGGATAGAGCATCTCATGACTGCTCTCCTTCCTCTGGAGTGGGTGCAGGATCTGCACTGCATTGCAGTGACACCTAGCAGAGGCTGGGTGCCCCACAGTTGTGTGCATACTGAGGAGGAGGAGCATTGTGGGTGTCTGCATGGCAGTGCGCTGATGCCACTGCACAACCATCTCCTCAGAGGTTAAAAATTGAAGGAAAGAGGTGGGGCAACTTCGGCGACTGGTGGCCAGCCCTGTGTCCCTGACCTCGAGATACATCTTCACCGGGTCTGCGCTGCAGGCCCCTATGGGAAGGGGTAATTCTGCCATAGGCCAGCCCATGTTAATGGGGCATATAAATTCACATGCCAGACCGAGTGCAGAGGTGTGGGTGCCGGTGGCTGGGGGTCATTGGGCACCACTCCGACCAGGGAGGAAAAAGAGTGATATGATAAAAAAAATTCAAATCTCATGGTGTCATCAGCTATTACCCTCACCTTCTATGGATTTCTTCATCCCAGAGAATTCACTACATCATCATCTTGCTCATCTGCTTTTCTCAGAGTATCCAACCTGGAAAAGCTTAACAACAGTTACATATTAAATCTACTTTCTTCAAAATCTAATATACTAACATACTAAAATGGCAGCAGAATAGGCCTAGCGGTCTTTCTTGTCTGCTCGTTTGGTCAGCCCCACTCTGGGAGCTGACTTTACTGCTCCCCTTGCTCTCTCTGGCTTTTCCCTTCCCAGTCCCTGATATTCCTGCTGCACAGGACTTTGCTTCCAGAATGCTTCCCCTGTACCTGTCCCATCCCTCTTGGACCCCTCCACTGTCTCTGCTTCCACCAGCCCTCTGGGCAGTGCATTCCATGGCTACACCACCCTCTCAGTGAAGTAGCACCTCCTCCTTTCTCCCCTGAATCTTTTCCCCTTCAGCTTCCACCCATGCCCTCTAGTTGCCCCCGCTCCGTCCTTCAGAGCACCCTGACTGCTCCTACCCTATTTAACTCCTTCATGTACCTGAAGACCCTGTCCCTTCTCTCTTCCAATGTGTACATATTTAGCTCTTCGAGCCTCTCTCCATAGGTCCTGTCCCCCAGGCCCCAGATCATTTTGGTTGCTCTCCTCTGGACCCTCTCCAGGAGTTCAATGTCCCTCTTTAAGTGTGGCCTCCAAAACTGCATGCAGTACTAGGGGTGTGGCCTCACCAAGCAAGTTATGCAGAGGGAGTATCACTTCCCTCCTTCTGGAGGTGATCCCCCTAGCAATGCATCCCAGCATCCTGTTGGCCTTGGCAGCTGCCCTCCTACAAGTCTCAGAGTTGTTCATCTTGACATCCACCACCACCCCCAGGTCCCTGTCAGCCATTGAGACTTGTAGCACCCCCCTCTGGGTGTACACTTATCCTGGGTTTCTGGCTCCCAGGTGCAGTACCTTGCATTTCCCTGCATTGAACCTCAGCTTCCACTTTCTAGATCACATTTCCAGAGCCTCCAGGTCCCCCTGTAAGGCTTCTCTTCCCTCCTCCCCATCCACCACCGCCACTAGTTTTGAGTCATCCGCAGAGACTCATATCACTCCTGATTCCCTTCCTTATGTCAGACACGTAGGTGTTGAATAGGAGGGGCCCAAGGACTGATCCCTTAGGGACCCCACTGAGACCCTCCTTGGGGATGAGACTATCCCGCCAAGCATGACCCTTTGTGTCCAGTCCTGGAGCCAATTGCCTATCCTTCTGATCATCTGGTTCCCCACCCCCATTTCTCCCAGCTTATTTAACAGGCCCCTGTGAGGAACAGAGTCAAACGCCTTGCTGAAGTCAAGATAGAGGACGTCCACCTGTCTACCCAGGTCCAAGGCACTCATCATCCTGTCATAGAACTCCACAAGGTTTGTCTGTCATGATTTCCCTGGGACAAATCCATACGGTCTATCATCCAGGCACCCTGAATTTTACAGGGCCCCCCCCAGCCTCTCCTTGACAATGCCATCCATCACCTTGCCCACCACCGATGTCAGGTTGACGGACCTGTATTTCCCTGCCACCTCCCTTGATCCCCCCTTGTGGATAGGCACTATATGCACCACCTTCCAGTCCTGGGGCACCCACCCTGTCCTCAGAGAGATGCTGAAAAGCTCCACCAGGGGATTCACCAGGACATCCGCCATTTCCTTCAGCATTCTGGGATGTAATTTATCTGGCCCCTGTGCTTTCTCCATCTTAAGGGACCTGAGGGCTTCCCTCACTTTCTCTGCCATGATTTCCACCTCCGCCACCTCATCCCCTGCTTTGCCTTACCCCTCCTGCCAGTGATGTCCCCATCTCTCCAGACCCACTGATCAGCAAGGGTCCTCCCCCTCCTCAGTTTCACCATCTCCTCCCATGTATGATGCAGTGCCCCATTTTCCTTGGTGAAGACTGGGCTAGTACTCATTTAGTACCTCAGTCGCTCCCCTGGATCTTGACCATCCCACCCTGTTTTAATCACTAATCAGCCCTTCACCATTCATTTTCCCCAATGTATCTAAAGACCCCTTTCCCTCTCCTAATTTCCCTGGCCAGGTTCTGCTCCTTCCTTGCCTTAGCTGCCCCCACCACCTAGTGGCCCATCTGGCTATTAGCTCCTTCTCAGATCCATTCACTTAATCCCTTGAATGCATAAGCGCCTTCTTCCCCCACCACTTCCTGAACCACCCTTGTCCACCAGCAGGGCTTCACGGGCCCTACCACATTTTCATCTTACTCTTGCATAGGTGCTGGTAGAATCCTGCACCTCTTTCCTGAAGATTTTCCACCTACTGTGAGCGTCCATGTCTGGCCCAATCCCATCCAAATGCTTCTTAAGGATCCTTCCCATTTCCTTGAAATCCACCCCCCTGAAGTCTGTTACCTCCATCTTTGTGCAGTCTTCTACCCCTCCTAGGTCTAGACGGAACCAGATCATCGCATGGTCACTCCCCGCCAACAGTTTCCTTACCTCCAGGACCCCAATCTGGTCACTGTCTGCCAGGACCACATCCAGTATCTGCTCCTCCCTGGTCAGTTCCCCCACCTGCTGAGTTAGGAACACGTCCTGAAAGACATCCAACAACCTCTGTTCCATGGCCACTGAGGATGTCATAGTCTCCCAGTCCATTCTGGCATGTTTAAGTCCCCCAACACCACCACCACCCTTCCCCTGTCCAATCTGCAGTGTCTCCCAACATCTGCCACAGACACTCCCTCCAGCTCCTCCACCAGCGCAGGGGTCTATACACCACTCCTATTTTACTCTCTTGCCCCTGTTATCAAGGTGACCCAAATCACCTCCACGGTTCCCTCCGCCTCCTCCACTCCTCCTATGCCAATGCAGTTTTTGACTATTATTGCTTCCCCTCCTCCCCTTCCCTCCCCCTGTCCTTCCTGAACATGGTGTAACCCTCCAGGTTCAGGTCCCAGTCATGCCCTGCAGTGGCCCAGGTCTCATTGACTGCTGCCACATCCACCTGTCCCTCAGTTAGCATCACCTGGAGCTCAGACATTTTATTGCCCAAGCTCCTGGCATTTAGCAGGACTACCTTCCACCCTTTCCGTATACTTCTATTTGCCCTGCTCACGTTCCCATGGGGATTCTGTCTTCCCCCAGTCAGTACCTTACCAGTCAGCCTTTTCCCACATTCCTCCAGCTCCCAAGGGGGCTGGAGACAGTCCCTCCTTTATCAGACCCCCCTCAACAGCCTTTTCTCCCATCCCTCCACCTTCACAAGTTTAAACCCCACCTTTCATCAATGAACCCCTCTATTTTCATCTTAAGGATTTCCCTCCCCTCAAACTGAGATGGAGCCTATTCTCAGCATACAGCCCTCATCCTCCCAGGTCTCCCCCCAATCTCCCCATCAACCCATACCCTCTGGCCCTACACCACTCCCTGAGCTACTGGTTTATCTTCCTAATCTTTCTCTTGTGTTCCCCACTAGCCCTTAGCACCAGCAGGATTTCTGAGAAGGAAATCACACATCCTATGTCATGACAGACCCTGGCAAGCTTCCTGAACCTTACTTGTATCTCTAGCTCACTATTTCCCTCAATGTCATTGGTACCCAGGTAGACCTGTATGTCTGGGGAACCTCCACAATCCTTTGCCTGCTGATATACCTCATGCTTGGCCCTGTGCACCATTAGTCCAGGAAAGCATTTTGTTCTAACTGGGCAGGCCTCCCCCTCCCTATCCCATTTGATACCCCAATCATGGAATCACCCAACAGCAGCAATCTGACCACCTCTTCCTCCATTTCCCCTTCCATGTCCCTCATCCTTTCTACCGCCCATCCCCCAGCCGCTCCTTGCTCCCTCCTCTATATGGGTGCCCTCTGCTGACCCTTCCTATTTACCCTGGCCACCCTCCCTCTGATCCTATGCCTCTCCTCTTCCCAAGTGTCCTTTTGTACCCTGCTATCCCCCATCACTGCTCACAACTGGTCCTCCCTCCATCTGCTAAATTTGCCTGGCTCATCCTCCCTTCCTTCCCGTCTCCGTTCAGACCCTCCTTATCTGTTGTGCTCCCCTGGCATAAACCTTCAGCTGCCTTCACTGTATCCTCCTTGAATTTCTTTTCCCGCTCCTTTCCCTTTGCTCCCAACTGGTCTTTCTCCTTGTACTTTCCTCCCACTACCACCTCCCCCTCCTGCTCTGATCCACCATTCCCCCCATTTTCTCATTTTCCAAGTTCCCCCCTGTTGTTCCTGCTGTCTGGCCCCTGCCTCCTGTGCCCCACTCCCTTTCCATCTCTAACCACTCCTGTAATGGCTACATCACCGCCCTCATCCTCAAGCAGAAGAAGATAATTGAAGTGGTTACTGAGCTTAAGGTCCTATCCACCTCTCCCCCTCACTTCCTTCTGTCCAGCCACAGCCATCTGTCTACTTCCCTGAGAAAGTCCTCCCTTTGGCCCCCCCGTCTGTCAGGGTCCCCAGATACCTGCCTGCTTTCTTGGTAGTGTCCTCCTTTTGGGCTCCCTCTGTCAGGGTCCCTATGTGACCCCAGAATACTCTCCTGCACTCCTTTCCCTATGCCCCTGCCCCTAGTGCTTGGTGCAATCCTGCGGGAGAGCCCCCGCCCTATTCCTCAATCATACCTCCCCCCTCCCTCCCTCCAGCTGTCTCCTAATCCCCTCAACCTCCTCCCTAAACTGTGCCAGCTGGTAGCACACTGGGCAACCACCGAACTTCCTAGCCCAGTCCAGTATCATGGCCGCCCCACACCCTGTGGAACCCCACCACCCTCCCAAAAATGCCGGCGCTAATGACATGTGGTCCCATCCCCCTCCAAGCAGGATTCCATGGATGAACCACCAGGTTCCCCACTAGTCCAAGATACACTTCTACCCACTAATCAGGTCACCCACTGATCCCAGATACAGTCCCACAGTAAACAGGTACCCCCATTACTAGGTGCAGTACTGCACAGTAAACTTATAGGGGAAGAGTACAACTCCATAAACTCCTCTCTCCCAGCCCTTAAACCCAACCCCCAGTGACTAGAACTACATGAGCTGCACCTGAAGCCTTTCCCTCCAATTGCAGGGCAGGTGTTCCCCTATAAAGGAACCGAGCTCTGGGGAAGGAGGGTGGGATCAGGGCCTATACCCGACTCTCATGAGAGTGTATCAGCCCTGTGTCTGCCCCTCACTGCACCTCCAAGCACTACCAACTAAGAAAATCTTTCAAGTCTCCTTACTCTCCCAGCATCCAGCTAGAAGCTTCTTCCCCCTTCCTCTCTAACTGAAGACTGATTGAGTTGGGAGTCCCACTTTACTTTCAAACAGCACTAATCCCCTGTAATATGATGCCTGCACTTACAGGGCAGCTAGCAACTTTTAAACACACACAAACACCAACTAGCCTGTTAGAAACACACAGAAAACCAGCTAAGAAAATCTTTCAAGTCTACTTACTCTTCCAGCCTCCAGCTTTTAAACACACACATACACCAAATTGTCTGCTGGAAACACACAGAAAACCAGCTAAGAAAATCTTTCAAGTCTCCTTAATCTCCCAGCATCCAGCTAGAAGCTTCTTCCCCATCCCCCTCTGACTGATAGACTTCATTCTGGAACTTCTATAACTTATTATTCCACATCAAACAACTGGTGTCCAGTTGCAAGGCTGTCGAAACTCATGATGTTCCATGCCAAGTCTAATCTCTCTTCTTCTCTATTACCTTCTGACGTCAGTGTACCAATGACATCCAAATGGTTCCTTAACCACACAAGAACCCTCATACACAGACTCGGACTAGATCCATTTTCCTATTCAGGTCATTCTTTTCTAATAGGAGCAGCCACCTCATCATCCCGTCATAATATTCCTGTCCACATCATCAAAAGACTAGGAAGATAGAAATCATCTACATTCAAAGTATATATTCCTAATCCGACTTCCGAACTTAAAAATGCTTTTTCCATTATCTCCTCTTAGTTTGGTCAGAGGACAAGCAGATCAGTAGCCATGAGTCCTCAGTGGTTTTCCCCTAAGGTTTTTTTTCCACTCCAGAGTGCTCCTGTCACACTCTCAGGAGTTGGAGGAGGTAATTCTTTTTGGGCCTCTTCTCCCTACAGCTACTCAGCTCTTCTGCCAAGGGTGGGAATTGAGGAAAGCCACGTTATAAATAATCATCAAAATCCATCACAAATTCACAGTATCACCAAGCACTACATATTTCACCAACATTGAATGGGAGGGCTTTAAGCCCAAGGTTCAATGTGGGGGAATAAGCTCCTCCCACTTCTCATTCAAAAATCCACCTCTCGCAGCACTTTGTGCTTAGATTCAGGAACTTGCCCACCATCCTCCCTATTGATCTCCTTCTTCTCCGGCATTCAGTCCAACCTTGGGTAGGGCCTCTGTTCCCTACAGCTACCCAGCTCTTTTACCAAGGGTGGGAATAGAGTAAAGCCACATTATAAATAATCATCAAAATCCATCACAAAGTCATAGTATCACCAAGCACTACATATTTCACCAACATTGAAACAGTAATAAGAAAAGAAACATTTCAGAGTTTAAGACTTGTTCTAATGGGGATTGCCATTTTTCCACTTGAACTGCAGTATCATATTATCCAAGTTATTGAAAATGTGTTTGGGGATACAAAGTGGTAAAGCTTGAATAAATAGAGCAGCCAAGATAATACTTTCATTCTTACTACTTGCTGATAACATAACATAACATAACATCACATCACATCACATCACATCACATCACATCACAGTTGTCAGCAGATAAGGACCACTTGTCCCACCTAGTCTGTCCTAAGAACCTCTACCTATATTGCAACCTGAGACCATATTTGGTCTCTGGCTTACACCCCCCTATTGTTTCTAGGATGCCCTTGTGTCTATCCCATGCATTCTTAAATCATGTGACCATTTTACCTCCCCCCACTTCAGCTGGGAGGCTGTTCCAAGCCTCCACCATCCTTTCTGTGAAGAAATATCTCCTCACATTTCTTCTGAACTGAATTCCCCTTTCCATCTTCATATTGTGGCCTCTTGCCTTTGAGCATCTTTATTTTTGGAAATTGTTCCTCTCCTGTACTTTGTTTGTTCTTGTGAGATATTTAAATGTCTATATCATAACTCCCCATTCTCCTCCTTTCCTCTAAGCAGTTCATATTTAAATCCTTTAGTCTTGGCTCACAGAGCTTCTGGGGCAGGCCCTGCACCATTTTAGTTCACCTACTTTGCACTGCCTCCACCCTATCTATATCCTTTCAGAACTGCAGCCTCAAAAACTGTACACAGTACTCATGGTGGGGTCTCACCAGTGATCTATAGAGGGGCATTATTACCTCCCTCTTTCTGTTGGTGATACCCTTCCCTATACATCCAAGCATTCAGCTGGCCTTTCCCACTGCCTTGTCACACTGTCTAGCTACTTTCAGGTCATCTGAAATAACCCCTAGGTCTCTTTCCTGTTTTGTGACTGTTAATGCCCCCCCAAGTTCGTATGTTGCCCCCTAGTTTTTGTGCCGTAAGTGCATGATTCTGTACTTTTTTGCATTAAATCTCAGCTGCCAAACTTGTGACCATTCCTCCAACTTATTTAAGTCCTCCCTCATTCTTTCTGCTGCCCTGGTGTGTCTACTCTGTTGCAGATTCTTGTGTCATCCACAAATAGGCATACTTTCCCTTCCAGTCCTTCTGCAATGTCACTAATAAAGACATCGAAGAGGACCTGCTCTAACATTGACCCATGTGGCACTCTGCCAGTCACCTTGCCCTCTCCAGAGTGTTCTCCATTTAGTATCACTCTTTGGCTCCTAAAACTAAGCTAATTATCCCCACATTCTACATAGAAACATAGAAATTGATGTCAGAAGGAGACCACCAGGTCAATCTAATCTGCCCATTGTCTTTTAGCCCAGCCTTCTAACTGCTCTTGGGTTTCAAGGCTCCCTTGTATCTGTCCCAAGCATTCTTGAAACCTACCACTGTGCTTGCCCCCACCACCTCTGCAGGCAGGCTGTTTAAGGCATCTATCACTCTTTCTGTGAAGAAAAACTTCCTGGTGTTGATGGAGAACTGCCCTCCTTGCAGTCTTAGATCATGTCCCCTGGTTCTGCTGACATGCTTAAATTGGAAGACATCATCTATCTGCACCTGGTTTATGCCTTTTATTTACTTGAATGTTTCGATCATGTCACCCCTTTCTCTTCTCTGTTCCAGGGAATACATGTTCAGTTCTTTTAGTCTGTCTTTATAGGACATCTCGTGCAGTCCCGGAATAATTTTTGTTGACCTTCTCTGCACCGTCTCCACTCAGTCAATGTCCTTTTTGAGGTGGGGCCTCCAGAACTGGATGCTGTATTCCAGGTGAAGCATAACCATTGATCTGTACAGTTGCAAGATCACTTCCCTCTTCCTGCTTGTGATTCTCCTCCCAAGCATCCCAGAATACCGCTGGCCTGTAATGCTGCCTTCTAGTACTGTTTACCTACCTTCAAGTTGTCTGAGATAATGATTCCCAAATTGCAGTCTTGGGTGGAGGAAGCCAGTCTTACCCCTCCAAGGTAATGTTCCTTATTTGGATTTCTTTTTTCTTTGTGCATGACTTTGTACTTTTGATGTTGAATCTCAGCTGCCATGGTCCAGACCATTCTTTCAGTTTTCTGAGGTCAGCTTCCATCTTGTCCACTCCCGGCTGGGTGTCGACCCTGTTGCATATTTTGGTGTCATCTGTGAACAGACACACCTTTCCCTGTAGTCTGTTAGTTATGTCCAATATGAAAATATTGAAGAGCAGGGGCCCCAGTACCTAACCCTGGGGCACACCGCTGGTTACCCTACCTTTTGATGACAGTTCTCCACTTATTTGCACTTTCTGGGTTATGCCCTTTAACCAGTTTTTAACCCATCTAACTACTTCTGATACAGCTCCTATGTGGTCTAGCTTCTTTACCAGTCTTCTGTGTGGAACCGAGTTGAAGGCCTTGCTAAAGTCTAAGTAGACCACATCTACTGCCCCACCATCAGCTATAACCTTTGTAACAAAGTCAAAAAACTTAAGTCAGGTTTATCTGGCATGACCTACTCACTGTGAAACCATGCTGCTTGGGGCCTTGATGACTGCTAGCCTCCAGGAATACCATGATCCTCTGTTGGAGAAGTGTCTCCATTAATTTCCCCACTGCAGGTGTGAGGCTTACCAGCCTGTAATTTCCAGAGTCCTTTCTGCTGCCCAGTTTGTAGATCAGGACCACAATTGCCCTTCTCCAATCTTTGGGTACCTCCCCACTCTTTAGGGATTTGGTGACACAGGAGATAAGGATGTTGAAATTCACTCAGAGGTAAGAAAATAGGATTAGAGAAAGAAATATGCTAAGAATTGTGAGGACATATAGTTGCTAAGGTAAGTACCAATCCCTCATTAAAAAGGTTGTGATTGTAAAACTACCTTTAGGAATGTGCACCCATTTGATATGGGTCTGCACCCTCTTCTTGGACAGTGCCAACTTGCTGTTTGCACCCGAGTGATTTTTGAGGTTGCCGTCTTTTTGTGGAATGTTAATTGAGACCTCTGTGGTCAAGATGCCGGGTTCTGCATTTCTCTTTCTGGGTGTGCTCCCTTGGATTTATGGGGAGTGGTGAGAAGCCCACTGACAGTGGTGGTGTGAGCTGTCACAATAGCCTTCCAGTCATGGCCTCCCCACTCTGTTATAACCTTTTCTTTTAATTTTTTAATTTTTTAACCAGGTGAGACACATTAAGCTGAAGCTTGTTTACAGGTGTGACCTGGGAGCTCAAGGAAGTTAAGTGACTTGCTCTGGGTCACACAGTATGCAAGTGGGGGCTGTGGGATTCAAACCCAGGTCTCCAGGTCTGCAGCTCAGCACCTTAAACAACTGGACCACTAGCATCAGGGATTTCTTTAATCTGTGGTATGAGCTGGTGATTGAGGGACGTCTAGCACCAGCAATCACTACACATCTGGGAACAGGCAATTGAGGGGTGGCGCCACATGAACCTGCCTCACTACCTATGCAAATGAGCCAATAATGGGCATGAAAATGGCCCTCTTCATGCTTGCATTTCAACGGGCTCATTTGCATGCGTCTCTTTGAATATTACAGATAGCACTCTAATGCTATTCATTCTGATGGTGTACTTCAGGAGCCCTGTTGAGGCAGCATGAAGTGGTTTAGCGCTGTGCCACCATGGCCCTACGTTCATTTGAATAGACCCAGTGAGCTATTCAACTGAATATACATCTTTGGGCATTTGGGTAATCGTAAGGTACAGCACAAATTTTTGCACTCTTCTTTACGTGATTTTGAATATCAGACACCTGTGTTCTTTGTCTAAGCATACTTCATTATGCTTTTACTTTTTAAGGGGTTACTAAAACTTTTAATTTCCATGATAATATTTTAACTTTCTTCATTATTTTTATTTATTTAGTTTTTGTTGACCGGGTAAGTGCACTAGACAAATCCTGCCTATTTTCAGGCACGACCCAGGGGAGGGGGATACAGATGAATGCCAACTGACCTTGAACCAGATTAAGCTGTTGGTGGTATTTTTAGTAATGAGGGAAATTTGGCCAGGACACCGGGGAAATTCCCCTACTCTTTTCGATAAGTGCCATGGGATCTTTAACATCCACCTGAACTACCACCAATCCAGGCAGATGGGACCTCGGTTTAACGTCTCATTCGAAAGATGGCACCTTAGAAGTGCAGCACCCCTCTCATGCTGCACTACAGTGTCAGTACTGGGATATTAACCCAAGTGCCAGATGTGGGAACTGAACCCACAGCCCTCTGATCTCCCGGCCTCAGAGGCGAGTGTGCTACCTGCTGAGCCACTGACACTGACAACTTTAAACTATGAAATACCAGTTTTCCCATCTGTTCCTTGCCCCCGGCCCCACACAGCGAGAATAAAACAGTATACATAAAACTCTTTAACAACCCTGATTCCAAACTTTTCTTACATCACTTTTTGTGAGAAACATAGAAAACATACGTGTTTTTCTTTTGTATTTGTATTAGGACCTCTTGCATTTTTTACTTTTTCCCTAAAGCCCACTTCCCTCAGCCTACCTCCCCTCCCATGCTGCCCTCGATCAAAAGGTGAAATCACACAAACATGCAGGTTCTGCCAATTCCCTTTAGTGCTCAAGATAGAGTTCACTACCCAGATTGGGAGTCTGCATGCCCCCCACCCCTTTTTAAAGTCCAAAGGGCTGAAATACCATTCTTTTTAATGTTATGCATCCCTCATGTCATACACATTATACAGCATGTTAAACCTACTTGTCATAAATATATAGAGATTCATATCACCTTAATACCTTCAGAAAGTGAGAAATAATCCAGTGTTCAATTTCAATTAATATGCTGTTATACAGAACAATATATTAACCCTTTACTAATCTTTCCCTTTAACTCAGAAGGTTTACACTAGTAAGACCATGGGTTGTTGTTGAGCCACCTCAGGGAGTACTGTGGACTTATTGACACTGTCATCAGCTAGTTAAGTCCATACTTAGTAATAATACACAGAGGGTGGCGATGAGGAATTTCTCTTCACTTCTGAAGCACCTGCACTGTGGTGTACCCCAGGAGTTGGTCCCCTTGTCTATGTTATTCACAGTGTACATACTACTCCTGGGAGGGATCATTAAATGGTACAGTCTGGGTTCTGATTGCTATGCAGATGTTGCCAAATATGTCTGTCATTTACATCTGGGATGCCTGATGCAGTTGAAGTACTACATTTGTGCCTGGCAAATATTCAAGACTGGTTGTCAGCTTGTTGGCAAATATTTGCTCTGGATAAGATGGAGGTATTGCTGATTGACCCTGGTAGAAGGTAGCATGTGGATGCAACTGAAGAACTGATTGGGCTTGTGCTTGGCCACTGTAGATGTTAGCCTCCACTAAGGTGAAGAATCTGGGGGTTCATTCTGGTTAAGAGGCTGACATTTGAGACTTACAGTAAGTGTCAGCAGTAGTCCAGTGGCTTTCATCATGTCAAGAACATCACCAGGATTAAATCTTTGGTCCCCCTAAACACCTGCCATCATGTACATGCATTTGAGACTTCCAGGTTTGACTACTGTAATGGTCTGTACCTCTGGATCAGTAGAGGTTTCCTATGATGCCTGTAGCTGGTGCAAAACACAGTGGCCAGGTTGCTAACAGGCCTTCCTAGGACCTCTCATATAATCACCATCCTGTGTATACTGCACTGTCTGCCAGTGATTCCCTTTCTGGTTTGTTTGCTGACCTACTGTATAAGGCCCTGTACAGACAGACTATGCCCTAGTTACCTGAGAAAACTCCTGACTCCCTACCAGCCCTCATGGCCTCTCTGCTTCTCTGAATGGGCCTCTTGGCAGTTCTCAGCATGATGCTGAAGTTATCAGGTGAGAGAACATTTGGGGTAGCCAGCCCAGCCCTATGAAATTTGCTTCTGAGATCTCTGGGAGAGGCCCACTCAGTGGAGGCCTATAAGAGGGACCTAAAGACCTTTTTATTTAATGAGGCTTTCTCCTATTTTTAATAGTCTCTTTTACCTGGATACCACCTACAGTATTTTATCACTACTATATTATTTTTTTTTTTTTTGTATTTATTAATTTATTTACTGATGTTGTTTTAAAGTTGAGTTATTCATTTTTTTTATATCCATGTCTTGGCATTTTTTGGAAAGCACTCTGTGCCCCTGAGACAAGGTGCTGGATAACAAACTACTACTGCTGCTTCTACCGCTAGGCCCAATATTTGAGTTAGCTCCAGACTGGGAGACTCAGAATCATCTGCACAGCAAGTTGCTTGATCAGAGGTGGTGTCTTTCCTGTTTGAATGGGTTGCACAGCTTTTGAGTTCTCTTCTTTGTTCACTACAGAGCTGTGGGGGCTGAGCCCAGCCAAGCTCCTCTGCAAATCTAATCCTGGCAGGTGAGCTGGATCACCACTTAGGGTGGTCCTACTGAGAAATAAGAAAACAATATTCACAACTGAGAACTGAACACAATCCCCCTCCCTATTACCAACCTCATGTTCAGCCACTGTGCAATCATTCCACATTGTGAGACAGAAGGTGTCTAGAAATAGATGAATGTTAACAACATAAACTGAAGTGAGAAATAAATGTTCATAACTGGGAATCAAACTCAGGGTCCATCTCAGCTAATGTCTCAGTGCTCTGCCACCGTGCTATCTTTCCAAATGGCAACACAGAAGGTTTCTAGAGAAATATGAATGCTAATAATATTATCTGTAGTGAGAAAGAAAAAAATGTTCACAACTGGGAATCAAACCCTGGCATCCTCCCAGTTACTGGTCTGATGCTCTGCCACTATACTGTCACTCCCAATGACAAAACAGAAGGTTTATAGAGATAAATGAATGCTAACAACATAAATTGGGCTGAGACATAAAAAACAAATGCTCACAGCCACTGACCTGGTATTCTGCCATTATACTATCAATCCTAATGACAAGACAGAAGCTTGCCAGAGATAGATAAATGCTAACAGCATAAACTGAAGGAGATGAGAAATAAAAAAAAAATCACAACTGGGAATCAAGCCCAGGCTTCCTCCCAACTTCTGTCCTGGTGTTCCAACACTGTGTTATCAATCCAAACATCAAAACAAAAGATTTCTAGAGATAGATGAATCCTAACAACATAAATTGTAGTGAGGAAAAGATCACAACTGGGAATTAAACACAGGCCCATTCACAGCCACTGTTGAGGTGCTCTGCCATTGTGATATCATTCTATTTGGAAAGAACAGGAGGTTTCCAGAGATAGGTGAATACTAGCATCATAATTTGAAGTGGGAGAGAAAAAAATGTTCAAAGAATTGGATATGGAACCCAGGCTCCATCCTAACTGCTGACCTGGTTCTCTATCTATCCCTGTGCTACCTTTCCACATGTTGTGAGATAAGGTTTCTAATAAGAGATGTATGTTTACAACAGGAATTAATGTAAGAAAGACAATAATGTTCATAACAAGGCAACTAGCATTGTCTGCCTACCAACTACTGCCCTGGTATTCTGTCTCACTGCTACTGCTCTACATGGGGAGAGGAAAGGCTTTGAGAGAGAGAGAGCCAGAGACAGAGACAGTGAGTCAGAGAGATATGAATGTTAACAACTTAAATTGTAGTGAGAAACAAAACAATGTTAAAGCAGGGAATCAAACCAACAACCACTGATCAGGTGCTCTGTCACTTAGCAATCATTCTAGTCAAGTATGGTTTTATTATTCGGCTGAAGGCCATTACAGTATAGTAAAAAACAATCATACTAAAATATAGCACTTCTGCTTACAGTATACAGATTAAATTATCTTAGTCACACTGTATTAATATTACAGTTCAGTTCCATTAAAAAAATATATATATTATTCTTCCAGTTTCCACTTTCCCACAGGATAAAAGTTCCACCAACATTTTCCTATACAATTCAACATTAAATCCATTAGACAGTTAGGTTAACTAACCATAATATAAAACATGTATTATTAGCCATATCTGTAAATAATTAGATATAATTTTTATTTTGCAGCTAGATGCCATCCAATAGGACCTGGTGTGACTCCTATAAGAGAGCCAATCAGAACATGCACCTGACATCCCACTAAAAAAACAAAAATATCTCCCATTCCCACACATTCCTGACACTTAGCCAACATGTTTGAGCCAGTCACAATTAGGATCCTACTCTTGGAGCTACTATGTAGGAAGATTATCCAAGGATGCCCGCTCACCAGACCAAAATTAGGAAAACCTGCACTGCCAGGAACACTGATCCAATTGGGGTGCTATCAAAGGAGAATCCCACTGCACATGCAGTCCCATGCTCCTACTGCACCCTGGTAGAATGGGATTTATATGTCGGCTGCTTCTGTAACCAACTATTAGTCTTTTAGAGACTGAGCTTTTCCCCAGAACAAATTCCCACATTTCTTTCCATTTTTGAGCCCAGTACTATGGGATTGAATCCCACCAATGCATGCTTAATTGAGCCTAAATGGAGATATAGAGAAGTTCCCTTGGGGAGCAAAGGAGAAAATCCACCAGGTGAATTCCATGGCCATCTGCCGTTATCATTCAACTCAGAACATTACAATTAACAAGTATACATAGTATTAGGGTCCACTACAGGTAGGGAATTTTACTCCTGAAGATACATGCTACAGGCTCACTGGAGAGGCCAATTCAACAGACCCAATTTAGGGTAATTCAAGCTATCCACAAAACCCATAATTTTATGGTACTGTCCAGGAGTATCCTACTGTGCATGCAGTTCCATATCCCAACTGTCCCTCTTTATGAAGGGAATTATATGCTGACTGTCTTTTATACCCAGATATGGGTCTCCAGAATTAGGCCTACCTCAAAATGCTCTTGCACGTCTCTCCATTTTCAGCTCCAAAACATTATAACTGGACCCTATAGCCACACTAGATTTAACTTACACCAAAAATAGCAAAGAATTAAAACAAATACTTTTGTTTCTCAGTTCATTTGTCAGATATCAAGTACCAACAAACCCTGCTGCCAAAAGATAAAATATCTTAACAAGAGCACAAAACAATGTATCTCCAACTTTCATTTCCCTTTAAACACTGGGAATAGAATTTTTCAAAAATACAGCTCTTGTTATTAGCACTAGCACGCACTGAGAACAGCTTCCTTCTAACAGCAAATTGTCAGTCCAAATTTAATTGAGACTCCATTGAAGCAGTGTGAAAAAACAAAATAGTACCTCATGGAGTGTTACCCCTTAGTTCCAGCAATCATCAAACAGTGTCTTTCATGGGCTTTCTAAGAATAAAAAGCAACCACCCCAAAAGTTTACATCACATAGTCTCATTTTCCAATTTGCTTCTAATTAGGTGTTTCAAGTAAGCCGAAGCTAGGCATCCTCCAGTCATCCTTTCACAAGTAACTCTCCATTAGCAGGCTGAACATTCACCTCTGGAGTGAAACATACTCTAGGACATCTAGATAGTGAAATAAAAAAGAGAAACATCTCTCGTCTGAGTGCAGTAAAAATCATCTGTTTAAAAAATGTTCCCCCAGTCCTATGACAAAGACAGCATACATTTTGTAGATTTAAATTAGGCACTTCAGTGCTGATAGTGCATTTGTTATCTTTTGGCTGCACCTCCAGGTGCTCACCTCCAAACGGGAACACCAATATCTCAACTCCTCATTAACTCCTCAACAAGGCACTAGGCAAGGACCCCTCAACTCAATTTGATTTGGGCTAAGCGACAGCCGAGGCGTCAACAAGCACATTGGATAAAATCATGCAGGACTATTGGCAACAAGAAAGCACCAGGCTACACACTTGAGCCTACACCAGTGAATCACTGGGGGTTTACAAGGGGTTTACCAGCAAAACTAATTCAACAAGTACAGCCCATCAAAAAAATTAGGTGAGGTTTCATTCATCTTTCTTAGTAAAGTAACAAAATGAGCATATTAAAATGCCATTAACGGACAGCAAGAAGCGGAACACAACAGCATAGCATGCCATGTTGCTGCTAGCCCCACCCCCATAGAAAGTTGTTCTGCTGCAGTAGTGATCCTGACCAATCATTCTGCACATTTAGGCACAACGTTTTTGGACAGAGGCATTCTAGCAACATTAGATTATTGTGAAAAAGAAAAATAAATTTGCAACTGAGAATCATATCCAAGCCTCCTCCAAATAATATCCTACTGCTCTTCCACAACACTATCATTCCAAATGTATGACAGAAGGTTTCTAGAGTGAGATGTATGTAAGCAACACAAATTGTAATGAAAAAGAAAAGAAATCACAACTAGGAATTGAACTTGGGCACCTCCAACTACTGTTCTGGTACTTTGTCACTGTGCTATCTTTCCACATGGTGGGGAAAAATGTTTCTAGTGAGTGACACATGCAATCAACATAAATTAAAAATGTTCACAGCTGGGAAAAAAACCCAGGTCTCCACCCATCTTCTGCCCAGTCACTCTGCCTATCTGCTATGTTTCACATGGGAAGACAGAAGATTTTTTAGCATGAAATGCATGCTACCAACATAAATTGTAATGAGAAAAGCAAAACGTTCTCAACTGGGAATTGAACCCAGGCACCCTTCTCAATTACTGCCGTGGTGGTTCGCCACTGTGCTGTCATTACACACGGCAAAACAGAAGGTTTCTAGAGACAGATGAATGCTAACAACAGCAATTTTAGTGATAAAGAAAAACTGTTCACAACTGGGAATTGACCCAGACTCGTTACCAACTACTACTTTTGTGCTCTGCCACTGCACAATCATTTTCCATGCAAGACAGAAGGGTTGTAGAAATTGATGAATTCTACCAATATAAACTGTAGTGAGAAAGAAAAAATGTTCACAGGTGGAAATTTAACCCAGGCCACACCCAACTACTGTTCTTATGTTCTGCCACTGTGCTATCATTCCAAATGGCAAAACAGAAGATGTCTATAGAGAGATGTGTACTAACAATATACATTTTAGTGAGAAAGAAAACAACATTCACATATTTGGAGTCAAACCCAGTCCCCTTTCCAGGTAAAATCCTGGTGCACTGCCACTGTGCTATCATTCCATATGGCATAACAGATGATTTCTAGAGAGAGATGAATGCTAACAATGGAAATTGTAATGAGAAAGAAAAACATAGTTCACAGTTGGGAATCACACCCAGCCCCCCTCCCAACTACTACCTGGGTGCTTTGCCACTGTGCAATCATTCCATGTGGCAAGACTGAATGTTTGTAGAGCTAGATGAATACTATCAACATCCATTGTAGTGATCAAGAAAAAATGTTTACATACTTGGAATTGAACCCAGACCCCTTCCCAGCTACTGTTCTAGTGCTCTCCCACTGTGTCATCATTCCTCATGGCAAGGCAAAATGTTTCTGGAGATAGATGGATACTAACAATAAAACCCGTTGTGAGAAAGAAAAATGTTCACTTCCTTTCAGTGTTCTGAAGGTTTTTGTAAACCATGTTAAAACATTATCACTGACAGCAGCAATGATATCTAATCATTTCTCTCATACTGAACACATTTTTGAAAGAAACAATTGTCCCTACTGGGGGTAGAACACAGACTTGTGTAGATCTGAAACACTGTGTTAAGCCCTAGAAGGCTTATCATTGATATCATTGGCATCATCCAGCTGAATCACTCAGAGGTAATGTAACCTTAAACTTGGCTAAATGCAGAAAAAAATATAAATGACCACAAGAGGTGCTTTGCAAATTATGCTTGCTCTGGCACTTACAACAAATTTCCGTAACAGGATTTTATTAAGCAAATGAAGTTTGTGCCAGAAACCTGAATGTCATTTTTAATTTTTAGTGAAGAAGCACCGTACAAATAGGAACATCAGAGGAGTGTGGCTCATCACTGGCAAGATAGCAGCATAACTCTAGCACCTTCAGCTTCTCTTGGGCAAATCTGCAGACATCTGTCATTACCATGATGTTTTTGGTACAGTACTAGACATTTTTCAACTATTCCCATCATGGCAAGTCCAAAAATACCAACTTTGACCACTGCTGACATCATATTGCTGTTTTATGATTTCTTGTTTTGCTGTCTGCCACCTCCACTGCTACCAAAAGTTAATGTGATAAACACGTGGCCCAGGCCTTGACTGTCTAGATAGTGATTGCTCATAGGAAACCACTACAAATAGCAATGCCACTGGTCACCCAGAATGATATGGCTAGCATAACTGTCCTTCTCTAGTGCATCCTACAGGATATAGTGGACCAGAAAGCAGCAGTTGGCCAGACGACCTCAGACTTGGCAGAGATGGGCCAATGTGTGGAAGACAAAGAATATAGATAGGCAAAGCTTGAAGAGACAGATGGGGAAATTAATGGCTGCCTTCAACAGCAGGATGGAGTAGTCCAGCATCTGCTCTCGAAGGTTGGTGATCTTGAAAACAGGCAAGGAGGAACATCTTTCATTTAGTGAGCCTGTCTAAAGGGGTAGAGGACATACATATAATTTCCTTCCTACAGAACCTTATACCTTCCCTCCTAAATGTGCTGAATTGCCAGCCACTGGAGAAAGAGAGGGCTTACAGATCCCCTGCCCCTAGACCTTGACACTGAGACTGCCTCATGCCAATTCTTCTCAAATTGCTCCATTTCCCAGTTAAGTAGAATATTCTGGAGTTGGCACAAAAGTGAGGAAAATTACCAGACAATTGTCCAGATGATGAGCATATGAATGTGTGGGATAGCATCTACAACACCTGGGGAATAAAACCTTATTATGCACTGGACAGTAAAAATCTTAGAAACTGATTGATCAGCAGCATTCCAGACCCATACTTATATTCCCTCATAATGGAATGGCTAAAAACAAGACTCCTGACCAGAAAACAATATTCCTGAGCCTTCTCAAAACCCTTATTCTAATCAGTTAAAAGTCAGGGCAGTTACCTGATTAATGAGTCCAGCATTGGACTGCTTTATGTACTAATGTGCTTCCACATTTTAAACAATAAAATAATTAATTGTTAGACCTGTTTTGTGCCTTTTTTTTACTTTACTGTATGGGTCCAGTGCATAATCACAATAACACACTCCAGAGTGTGCTTTATTAAGGGGATAAGTGATGGCAAGGACTGTGATATGACATATATCTTAATGAGTAGCATGTGAGTTCAGGAAATATCACGAGTGGCTCACTTGCCACGAGTTAAGATATATGCTGTATCTGACCCCTTGCCATCACGTATGCATTTTATTCACTTCTGAAGGAAAGAATTGTTGAGTACCTAGAGGCCAGTGGGGCACAGGACCCAAGGCAGTATGGATTCATGATGGGAAGGTTGTGTCAGACAAATCTAATAGATTTCTTTGACTGGGTGACCAAAGTAGTAGACCAGGGAGGGGCTGTGGACATGGCCTACCTAGATTTTAGCAAGGCATTTGATACAGTCCCACACAAAAGATTAATACACAAGATAGCCAGCCTTGGAGTGGGTCCCAAGGTGATTGCCTGGATAAAAAATTGGCTAGACAACAGGACACAAAGGGTAGTAGTAAATGGAGTACACAGTGAAGAAAGGAGGGTTACTAGCAGAGTACCGCAGGGTTCAGTACTGGGACAGGTCCTTTTAATGTCTTTATAAGCGACATTGCAGAGGAACTGGAAGGAAAAGTATGTCTCTTTGCAGATGACACAAATATCTGCAACAGGGTTGATACACAAGATGGAGTGGAAAGGATGAGAAGGGACTTGGCAAGGTTAGAGGAATGATCAAATGTTTGGCAGCTCAGATTCAATGCAAAAGAAGTGCAAGGTAATGCACATGGGAAACCAAAACCCAGGGGAAGCATACACAATGGGGGGTGAGATACTGATAAAAGTAAAAATAGAAAGGGACCTGGGGGTAATTACATCAGATGACCTAAAGGTGGGCAAGCAATGTGAGAAGGCAGTAAGGAAGGCTGGGGGGGATACTGGGATGCATAGGAAGAGGCATCAATAGTAGAAAACAGGAAGTTGTTATCCCTCTGTACAGACAGTTGGTGAGACCCCATCTGGAGTACAGTGTGCAGTTCTGAAGACCCCATCTCCACAAAGACATAGACAGAGTGGAGGCTGTCCAGAGGAGGGCAACCAAAATGGTGCAGGGTCTGCATCAGAAGACATACAAAGAAAGACTAAAGGAGCTTAATATGTATACCCTTGAGGAAAGAATGGAGAGAGTGGACATGATAGAAACTTTCAAGTACCTCAAGGGAATCAACAAAGTCCAAGAGGGTAACATCTTCCAGAAAAAGAGATGTGCAAGAACAAGGGGGCACAATTTGAAGATAGAGGGGGACGGCTCAGAGGTAATGTGAGGAAGTATTTTTTCACAGAGAGGGTTGTGGATGCATGGAACAGCCTCCCTGAGGAGATCATGGAGTCAAGAACAGTGGGGAATTCAAGAATGCATGGGACAGGCATAAGGCAGTCCTAGTGGGGGGTAGGAGGAAGTAAGCTGTTGGTTAACTAGGATCTGCAGCTTATCTGTTAGGTAGGAAAATGGGCAGACTAGGTGGGCCAAGCGGTCCTTATCTGCTGTCAAATTCTATGTTTCTATGTTTCTATGTAGGGGTATTTTTTTGGTGATAGAAACTGTAACGTCGAATTTTAGATTCTTTTACCTTATGTATTTGGGCCTTTGGTATCTGTATGGTTCATTCGGCAGTGTTATCTGCTGGGGTTGCTTCATTGGGTTTTTCATTGTGGGTTTGATATCCAATGGGTAACAACTTTAGACAAGGGGTGGGATATTCAAAAGAGTTGTGCATGGTGCAACAGGGTTGCACCATGTGCAACCCACCAATGCACACCGGCGTGATATTCAAAGGGGCAGGTTGCTGGGGCACATCAGTAATGTATATGGTACAAGTGCGGAAGGCATGCCCATGCATATGTGGCACATCCCGATATTCAGCCCAGGATGTGCAGTGCATATGCTGGCACAACACCGTCTTGCGCTGCTCAGGGCGATGCAGAGTTTTACCTTGTAAAACCAGGAACAAATCCTGGCCACCCATGGGTGAGCTGCCATATTACAGGGTGCAACATGACATCCGCCAGCTGTGGGTGACCACCCACCCAGCCAGAACACAGTCCACATGCCCCCTGCCTGGGAAGCATTGTGCCTCCCTCTCCCATTCATGGGTATAGGAACAGTACATCTCTTGTGGCCCAGTGGAATGCTGTCCATTGCCCAATCATGGGCATCTGTATTAAAAATCCCTGGTGGTCCAGTGGACCGGTCCCCATTGCCTGATCATTCACATATCGGGGCTGTGTATTACAGTATGGTCTGCATGCCCATTGGCCCACACAGTGGACCAATAGGCATACAGACCCTACTGAATGCTGTCAGTCAGCGGGCAGCTGGGCAGCATGTGGGTGGGCTGCTGCCACCCACTGCTGACTGGGGGAGTGCTGGGTGGTGGAGGCCTCAGTGGACAGACAGGGAGGGGATACCACTGGACCACTAGGGTGTCTTTCAGTGATTCCACCCATGATGGGGCACTGGGAGGGGTTTCACTGGACCACCAGGACTTATATTTACTGATGCCTGTGATTGGGTGATGGGGACCAGGTCCACTGGACCACCAGGGAGTTTTGATATGGATGACCATGATCAGGCAATGGACAGCAGTCCAGTGCACCACCAACATATGCCCATGATCAGGAGATAGGGATCAGTCCACTGGACCACCAAGGATTATTTTAACAGATGCCCATGATCGGGTGTACAGGTGCAGGGTCTGCTAAGGGACTGCAGGGCATCGGTCCCTGATGGCTGCAGCCTGGCAGGGTGCCAGGTGCAAGTCACCTGGGATCAGTGCACCACATGCTAATGGGCCATAATGACATGAAAATTGCCCCTTTTGCACCTTGCATGCATAATGGCCTCATTTGCATGCCCAGGGCTGAATATTACAGTTACTATGCCTAGCACAACCGCACTTGTGCTGACGCATACCCTGCTCCCCTCCTGCCACTTGCACTGGTGAAGTGCCACTGCGCCGTGTGCAGTGCGTGCACCCTCAGTGCCATATTCAATGGTGCTGAGCCATGGCATTGCACTGTTGAATGTCGCATGGTCCATGCCCTGGTGCAGCACAGTTGCACTGCATCCAGGCTTGCGCCCCGGCCTGGTGCAGTCTGAATATCCCAGCCAAGGTGTCCAATTAAATTGAGCTTGTTTTTAAACAGATTCTTCCTACAGCTAAAATGCAGTGTCCCTTAACGTACTGATTCTAAACAGTTTACAGATAACATTGGAAATGTTTGTTAGTTCTCTAAGGAATCCTGAAAAGAAAGTGATTCCCATTAATGTGTTTTAAACAATTTTCAAATCCGAAATTGTGCAACAGACCTCTGTAAATTATACATGAATAAAAACAGCAAGAAGTTTCAGTTGTATGAGCCTTATTTTGTAGCACTTGGCCCTTTCAAACAGTATTAACAAGGGCTATTTAACTCACCCCTGCGATGAGCGCTTTTCAGATAACTTCACAAATTGCTAGCTGTTCAGCAGGAGAATGATTAAGCGCTTGATACTGCTGTGTACATATTAAATATACCTTTTGTAGCGCTAAACCTATCTGTATAATTGAGCCCTGTTCAAGCACCTTGTGAACAGGAAGAGGAACTATTGTTCTTGAGGTACCCTCGAACTACAAACTCAGTTTGCTGCTTCCTTTTTTTAAATAAATATACTGTCTGTCATTGTGGGACCAGATTTACAACTGACAGAGCATTTCTAATGCATTTTAATATTTTGTGTTATTTACTTGGCAGCATTTAATGTCCATGACCTCGGAGAGTGCTTCTTGATTAACAAGGGCTATTTAACTTGCCCTTGCGGTAAGCGGGCGAGTTTAGGGCGAAGCGACTTGGCGGTGTGAAGATGCACATAAAGGCCACACATCTAGTGCGGTTTAGCGTGTTCAGCATGTTTCTGCAGTTCATGCAAAAATTACATTTATACTTTTTAGACATCAGCTGGGTACGGCAATTGAGAACGTTTTGGGGTAAGACCATTGCCACCTAAAAGGATAGAAATTGGGAAATACTCTCTAATATATACTTGTAAGAATGGATATCATAACTATGGCAACCCCTAAGCACCCCATTTTTGACTATTATGATGCTAGAGGGGGAAATAGGCATAAAATGTCCAACCTGTAATATGTATAAATTGGTTGATGTATTACCAAATACAGATTACAATTTTACTTGTGAGAAATGTTTATTAAACAAATTCATGGAAGAAGAACTTGGCACATTTGGGCAACGACTCTTTGTTTTAGAAAACAGTCAGGCTGACATGCTCAGATGCCACACTGAAAGAAATGAGACACTATAAACAGAAACAATAAATAATGACATAGTAAACACAACAAACCAAGACAACCACTCATTAAATAAACAAATTATACCAGAAATTGTTACAATTATTGATAGTAACATTGACACTTGTAGAAAAGGGGTAAGAGAAGATGACCCAGAAGAAAATGAATGGGCCACAGTAACATCAACCACAGCTATTAAAAAGGGACGCAAAGCTAATCAGTTTCAGATTACAACACAAAATAGCTTTCAGGTACATTTTTTTGAGGCTGACATTAATACTAGTTCCTTACCGCCAAAATTAGATTTAAATGTAGCACACCCTGACACTACTAGTGCAAACAGCATCCAAGCCACATTTGAACCACTAATTTAACTTGACTGCCCCTCAACCTCACATTTTAAAACAAAACAGAAAATAATATCCCAGTCACTGAATATAGAAAATAAAAAAAATTTGGATATAGATCAAACTACAGCCAACAAAGATTCTCCCAGACAAATATATGTACTGGGTGACTCTATGATCAAACATATAGATAGAGTTATTTGCACCCCAGATAAATCAAATCGAACATGCTCAAGTTATAAGGGAACTAAAGTAGCTGATATCTCAAACATGTTAAATTCAATGCTTTCTCGTGCTGGATTAAACCCTTTAGTAATAATTCATGCAGAGGTAAATGACATCTTAAATGCAGATATTACACAATTAAAAGAAAACTATGTGGCATTAAACAACGTATTAGTAGAGAAAGGCTGTACAGTGTGTTTCTCATAAATTATACCAGTACCAAGGGCCACAATTGCCATATCTAGTGCACTTACCCGGTCAACAAAAGCTAAATAAATAAAAATAAAAATAAAATCTAATAACATTAAAAAAAATAAAATAATTGGTTAAGAATGTGGTGCCTAAGACAGGATATCAAGTGTATCTACCACTGGGAAGACTTTTCTGGCTGGGACTCACTATTTTGCTGGGATGGTCTTCATCTCAGCAGAAGAGGGAGTACCATATTAGGGAAGAAAATAGCTGATGTAATTAATACTTTAAACTAAATTATAAGGGGGAGAACTGGAAAGGTCTAAATTCTCTAAAAAACAAAACTAACACTACGAGCCCAAATGTCAAGTCATGTAATATTCTGTATTTAATGTCAGATCCCTGAACAGCACACATATGGCTGAATTAGAGTGTAAATGTAAATTACTTAACATAGGCATTATTGCTGTGATAGAGACCTGGTGGGATCCTGCCTCCAAGTGGTTAAAAGAGTTACCTGTTTACAAATTGTATTACAAAGATAGAGTAAATAAAAGTGGAGGAGGAGGAGTATGCCTATTCATGCACAATGATATCACATCCTTTGAACAAACTACTACAACTAATACTGAATCACTTTGGGTAACAGTACAATTTATAGGTAAGCCAAAACTAGTTATAGGAGTCTGCTATAGATCCCCTTCATCAGATTTTGAGTATACCAAAGATTTAACAGATCAAATAACAGCTATGGCAGATAAAAGTAATGTAATTATCCTGGGAGACTTTAATATGCCTGGAATAAATTGGGAAACACTTACTGGCTTAACCACACAAGAAAAATGATTAACATGTTTATGTATTAATCAAGGTTTAGAACAGTTAGTAAAATTCCCTACTAGAGGAATTAACATACTTGATCTAATCATTGCTAACATAGATAATAGAATTTCAAATATTGACATTTTTGCTCCTATTGGGAATAGCGATCATAGTTAAATTTTACTGAATTTGACCACTACAAACTAAATTATCATCAGGCATTCTACATAAAAACTACAATAAGGCTAATTTTAATCAAATAAATCTTAAACTTGACCAAATTGATTGGGATAACATGTTTAGGAGAAAATCTACAACTCAAGCATGGGAAATATTTAAAAAACTCATATTTAAACTAGAACAGACATGTCCCATTAAAAATCAAATACAACAAAAAGGGTAAAATTCCTATATGGTTTTCCAAAGTTATACATAGACAAATAAAATTAAAAGAGCATTTATTTAAGAAACTAAAGACTAACTATACATTGGGTACCAAGATTAGATATAAGAATGCAGTATCATATTTTAAAAAATTAATAACACAAGCAAAATCTAAGCTTAAATTTGCATTGGCCCATTCTAAATCTAACCAAAAATCTCTTTACTCATACATAAACAGTAAAAAAGGTGATTCAAGAAAAACTGGCCCACTAACAATAGATGGGAATTAAGTTAAAAATGATCAAAAAGTAGCAACTATTTTTAATAAATATTTTTGCTCTGTCTTCAACAATAAAGATGACTACTGGCCGATGCATAAACCACATTCATCACATCCAAAAATAATCAATCAGGAGGTGATAAATGTTTTATCCCTTCTTAAAAAATCAACCAGCTCAGGACCAGATAATATTCAATCTAGATTTTTGATGGAGATAGTTGATGCAGTAACCTTTCCATTAATGTTAACATTTAATAAATCTCTATCAGAAAGTAGTTTTCCTGATGACTAGCACAAAGCGATTGTGGGGCCAATTTTCAAAAAAGGTAGTAAAACGTGTGTTCAGAAATATAGACAAATAAGTTTGACATCATTAATATGTAAGGCTATGGAAAGAATAGCTAAATCTCACATTGACCCAGAAATTAACATGCTTGGGATTTTAGATCTATCTCAGTATGGTTTCAGACCGGGATCATCTTGCACTACCAATCTTATTTCCTTTTATAACAATATTAGTAGATACTTGGACAATCATATTCCCTCAGATGTTGCACTCTAGATTACAGCAAGGTGTTTGATAAAGTACCCCACTCATCACTACTTAGGAAAATGAACAGGCTTGGCTTTTCCCAATATTTGTTAAACTGAGTATCACACTGGCTATATAATAGAACTCAGATTGTTAGGATAAACTCTTCCCTTTCAGATTCACATAAGGTGACTAGTGGTATTCCTCAGGGCTCCGTCCTCGAACCAACTGTATTTAACATATTGTATTTACTAGTGACCTGACTCTATCCTCCAGCAACTTTAATTCTAAATTTGCAGATGATACTAAAATAGGAGGCAGAGTAGATTCAACTCAGAATATTGCTGCTCTACAAAAAGATCTCAATGATGTTGAAATATGAGCAAAAACCAGCCTCATGGACTTCAACGTTGATAAGTTTGTGGTTCTACATTTCGGGAATAAAAATCCAGAGACTACCTATTGGTTAAATAATAAACAACTTAAACATTCTGAATGTGAAAGAGATCTGGGTATTTTGGTGAATAACAGACTATCAGGTAGCCAACATTGCAATAGAGTGGCCAACACTGCAAAATCTTTGTTAAAACAAATTGGTAACACCGTTGTTAATAAATCTGAACAGTGTTTGGTCCCGTTATATCGGTCATATGTCAGGCCCTATTTGGATTTTGGATCTCCCTATTGGAATCCTTACCTTAAAGGAGACATTTATAGATTGGAACAAGTCCAGAGAAAAATGACTAAAATGATACCAAGACTGAAACATATGTCATATGAAGCATGTCTGTCAAAAACTGAATTACACTCATTACAACAAAGGAGACTTAGAGGAGATTTGATGTTTTTATTTAAAATATTGAAATGCCCTATTCAAAAGAAAGAATGTGGATTGACATATTCTAATAAATGTATTGTTGGTAGATTACATAATAAACAAATAAAAATTGAATGGGTTAACACTAATAAAAGAGATAACTTCTTTAGTATAAGAGCACCAAAACAATGGAATTTATTACAGAAATATATAGTTAATTCTGAAACTATTGAGTCATTTAAAACAAAGTTAGATAGCTGGTTGACAAATCACCAAGAAAATTGACCAGCTTTTGAGATGAACAATCTCGATGGGCCTTCTGGCCTTCTTTTGTCCAAATTATCCAGTATATCCAATATGTGTTTTTATTGGTTCTTGTTTTCTTAGTGTTTTGTCATTGGATGATGTTTTTCTTTGCTGTTCCGGTTTGCTTATGGTATTCCTTCTTGGCACGAGGATTTCTTTTAGCTATGGTTTATATTTTGGAAAAAGTTGTAAAGATATTTATTTTTTAATAGTGTGATTATACAGGACAAGTTCAGATTTGGTACCAGCGATTTTTACTGATGTATAGAGATCAGAGAACCGGATGTTGAAGTGCACTGAAACGTATCGCAGTTCCATTTAAGTGCAATAAATTATTTTATTGAGTGGGTTTGCCTTTATATTTGTTACTTTACATTTCTGCTTTATTGTTTGGTAGGCTGGGTGAGTAGATATATTTGGTGGGGTTTATTTCTTTTAGCCTTATTTGATATTAATAGTTATCTGTTTGTACAACACTATAATATACAATTGTGTTTTATAAACCAATACCTTGAAAGGAATATGCAGCAAGATATCATTTTTAACTTGTTTTATTGGTTTGGCAGGTCCTCAGTGTGATGTGTAGATGGGTGATATTTTGAAATGACATGTAGACAGGGGTGATATTTTGAGATTACGTGTACACAGTATAGATGTCTGGAGCTCTTTTGTGCTGTGTATATGTCATGTTTTGGTTATCACTGTGGGGTGGTGATATGCTTTTTTAAGTGATGGCATATCACTTCACCTCTATTGTATAAAATAGGATACCAGCACTTTTTGGTGCATAAGGCACTCGGCCTCACCGCATGCCTCACAACACACCCAAGACGTGCCTATTATCCCATTCCTTCATGGCCTAAGCAAGTCTGCCTGTCTATGTTTTGGATTACACTCTGCAACGGGACATCATACACTAGGCTTGAGCTTTGATTTCTTCCATCCCCCTCATGTACAACTTGCTGCTGTGTCAGAAGGCGTGATGGTACTGGGCAGTAGGTTGAACAGGATAATGTATCAGGTCCTGCTCCCAATTGTACATTCAGGCTCACTTTGCCAAAAATCTCATATTAGGCTTTTTGGGTATTCAGACTGACTGATATATACAAGCCTTAACTGTACTCTCCCTTATTGTTTATATCTACCACCAATGTAAGCGCTTCTGTGAAGGATTACTATAGCCTTTTGCTCTGACACACATTATGGCTACACTGAACCCACCAGACTTTGCTCTGCTTCCCTTCTGCAATGTCTCCTCCACCCCACTTCAACATGAAAGGACTTCTTAAGTCACCATCCCACACTTGTAGGGTCACCCACTACTGCCTGTTTCTATACTCTTTGCACTGCTGTACCACTCGGTGTATGGGGGCAGTGGGACAGGCCCGCTAATTAGAAACAGTGGAGTGATGGTACTTGGAACATTTTTTAGCTGCTTGAAGTCAGGCAACCTATACTTCTCTTGGACACTGGATTACGAGGCCTCTGACACATCATCCTGCTCTCCCTAAAGATGCTATGACCACAAGGATGCTTGCCTATGGACTACTAAATAGTCATTTGTACTATGTCATTGTAGTACTTTTCTTTTGGACTCATACCTGGCATATCCTTTGCATCATCTGGTTCATTAAGCCTTATTACGTGTACCTGGCTGCTTTGTAACACTGCCTACACTTGTTGCACTGGGGGTGATATGTTACTATTGAAAGAACTGCGGCGGGAGGCAGCCACAGATCTTCCAATACAGTGCCCAGTTTTCAGTTAGCAACATTTGATGCTGCAAGCCTCAATAATGTTGCCCCTCAGGTTGGCTTACCTCACTCTCAGCACCTTTACCCATTTCCCTGCTGCTCCCCCTAGCTCCCTCCTCCCCACCCACTTCTGTCCCCCCACTAAACAGGCCAAATCAGCCCCCTGAAGACAGCATCCACTACAAGGGTAGGCAAGTTCCCCAGTTGCCTAGGCTGAATGCCAGCAATATCTCATTTCATACTCCCGTTTATTCTTGCGTTTAGCCTGCAAGATCTTACACTAACCTGTACCATGCTCCTAGGAAAGGTCACAGCATGTCTCACCTGAATCAAATAACTCCTTTAAACTTTAGTGCACCTTTAACTGGTTGATTGACCTGCAGGCTGGGAGGCACTGGTCTGGATTCAATAAGCATCATTTTTAGAATTAAGATCACACTTAGGGGCTCTGTGTGGTTAATGCTCCTTCTCTCTGAGGCCTCCCTCAGGGGTAAACCAAGGAAACAAGCATGCCCCCTCAATTTGTAATTTTTATCTGTTCACCTCTCTCTGACATATGCACACTGTGAGCAACAGCAGGACCACCCCCCATGCTACGTGGTCCATCCTCCTGTCTATACATTGAGACGTTTGCATCCATATGTCCTGCAGAATCAGTTCTGAAAGCAATAATACCCAATAGGGTGGATGATATTGGGCAATACTGGACTGCCCAAGGGTGTAATGAGGCCCAACACTGCAGGCGGAGAGCCTTATATCCACTGAAAGATCCGGTATTGCCCATACCGCCCAACTGGAGGGTATTATTGTACTTAAAACATGGGCCATATGAAAGTTTTTTTGTAATATTTCAGAAATTAAATAAATGGTAAAAAATTACAAAAAAATTAATGATGCACAGATATCCAATCCTGTGATACGATCCAGTTGGATTTTCCACATTTTCATGGTATCCGCCTCAATTGGGTACTGCCTGTTTAAGGATCCAATTTGGGTAAGTGATCTGAAGGTGCAAGGGGGTGTACACTGCTCTGTATTGTTTGTTGTTTTTAAAAAAGACTCAAAAAAGCCTAGTATTGCAGCATTTCTATCTTGCCACTGACACGGATTCTAAAGCTAAATGTATTCTTTGTACTGTGCCTACTTTAATAAGTCGGGGTTCATCTGTTAAAAGTTACGGGACGTCAAGTCTTTTAAATTATTTGTGATATTTTACTGAGACAAAAGAGGTGAGAATCAACCTCTGCCCCAGAAAGAATGTGTTGAAATAATCGATTAAGTACTGGTAATAAGAGATCTCGAAACATCTTATAGAAAAGGGAAGAGAATCCATCGCGACCGGGAGCTTCATCTGAAGGTAATCCATTGATTACTTCAGCAATTTCCTCCTATGATATAAAAGAAACTAGAGAGTCTTTATGATGTGCTGGGAGGGAGGACAAATGGGAGTCAGTCAAACACTTCTCCACACTCTCAGGATGGGGGGGGGTGCTCCATGTCCCTGTACAGCATTTCGTAGTATAAATCAAATTCTTGAACTGTCTCGGTAGGAGATATTTTCAGACACCCATCAGCTGACACCCTAATTGGAGGGATAAATCTCGCAGATTCTTGTTGCTTGATACGGAGTGCCAATAGGTGCCCCGCCTTCTCTCCCTGATCAGTGTAACTAGCTCTGGTACTTATAATACCTAACTCTGCCTTTTCCCGAGCAGCTCTAAATATCTATCTCTCAGCAATAGGAGCTTCCTCCTGTCTTCTTCTAGTATTAGCGAAATATTAATTTAGAATTCGAATTTGGGATAGTAATGATAATAATTTCCTTTCTCTAGCCCTTTTCCTCATCACCGCCATACTAATAAGAATGCCTCTCATATGTAGGCTAAGGCCCCCATATGATATCAGTTTTGCACTGTCTAAAGAGGTTGGACAAGAAAAAGGCCTCAATTTGTTCCTTATGAGTTTGCGATATTTAGAATCTTTAAGCAGTTGATCATTAAGTTTCCATCTTGTTTCTTTCTTTGAAACATCCTGGAATGCCAGTTTACATAGCACCAATGAATGGTCAGAGACAGGGCCAGGTTGGATCGTCGAAGTCCTGATTCCAGGTAAGACAGCCTGAGAAATAAGAATGTAATCAATGCGGGACTGTGAGCCGTTCACCAATGACCTGTAGGAAATGCAAAGTTTTTAAACAAATATAACATTCTTATTGCATATATGTGTAATGAATGCATTGTATTTATTAGTATCTGAACCGATGTTGAACCAAAACCGGTCGGTTCAAAATCAAACAATATCCTGACCCATAATCCGGGATAAAAGTGGTATTCGTGCATCACTACTAAAAATGAACATAAAGTTGGTTTGGTAAAAGTAGTCCCTCTACTGATATACTTACCAGTTCTTACCAGTAAAGGGCAGTGCAGCATTTCTTGCTTGTATCACAGTTTTTATGTGCAGCACTGTTCAGGATGTAGCTTCTTGGTTTTTGGATCATAAGCCTCCCTCCCAGTGTCAGTTCACCTTCATTCTTGTTTTTTTTTTGGGGGGGAGTTGTATCTTTGTGAGACTTCATTACTTAGGGACAGTTATATTTTATTTTTGGCTCTGAGACAGAACTGTCTGTTGATGGTAGGACCGCTATCAGGCAATTGGGGAAATGGACATTGGGAGATGAGATAATGATTGTTGAAGTAAACTGAATCAAATTTCTGTTAAAAAAAGTTACAGATCTCCTGATCTTTTGCAAGAGCGTGAGTGAAGCGGGCCTAGTTATGGATACAGTTCCCTAATGTATTGTTTCTGAGTAGTGCTCGGTAAGCGATGTGCTAGTGCTACTCATTTAAACAGAAGCACCTTTTTTTTTAGTATTTCTGTGGGATAATTGTGGCACAGTATCTGGTATCTCTGTATGTTTGTAGGGTGTCATTGTGCACTACTGATCGGGTGTACTGCGAGTGACATGGCCATTAACAATTGTTTTAATGTGTTTCTGTCAGTTACCAGTTTACTTCAAGCAGCAGTTGTATAATTATTAAAATGGAAATATGTGTGCTGCCAAACACAGTTATGTGAAGCTGATCGCAGTGATGGCTTGATTTTTGCTTTTAAATAAGTGGCTAAGTTTGATTTCATTTGGTGATAAGTGAGCCCAGTAAAGGTTGGTGTGTGGTTTTTATGTGGCTGCTGGCAATGAATTAAGCAGTAGCTCTCCCAAAGTGAAAGAAAAAAATGGTAGTGATTTTGAATTCATTTGAGTGTTTTCACCCAGTGAGGAAGCAGGTTGGGCACAGGGATACCTGAGTGGGTGAGGGGGCACTGAGGCTGGTACTTTTTATTTCTTGGACATCTGTTGAAAGTTAATGTACCCCCCTTGCAAGGGTACTAGCCAATCAGATGCCAGGAAATAAAAAGCCGATTTCCTAAATAATAATAAATGACTCAGCCTACCACTCACCCCAACTTTTCCTAAATGGCTTTTATCCCCCTTAATCCTCCCCCTCCATCTACTCCTTCTCTCCCTTGCCTGCTAAAGCACATGTGAATCACATTGTTCAGGCATAGGAGGGCTCCATCAGGATAATTTCTGTGTCTTTTTACATCTGTACTAAACCTGCAAGTTTTCTATTTAATGAGTTGTTCCAGAGTTCAAGCTCTTACCTTTTGGTATCTTGTACATTATTGGTCTACATTATGGTGTTAGTGATTATTGCTCTTTCCATCCCCAACTATCTGGATCTGGGTATTGAGGTCTGGTGACTTCCACCCTAAAAGCAAAAAAGCTTAGAAGCACCAGAAAGGCAAAGAGTGGTGCTAAAGTCTAGACATACACATCAAAAACAAGGCACAAGCAGCCACTGACTGGACAAAATAAACACTCAGATGCATAAATACTATATTAGTGTCAGTCCATTTTATACGCAAAATAGTAGCATTACAAAAACAATTGGCTAGAGCAAGATATGCTGTGGCAAAGCATAATAACTTATGGTTCACCCAGCTAACTGCTAGGTTTACTCATAGTGAACTGGGAAGCCCAATACAGTACTTTTATGCATTGATCATGTTCTCAATTAATTAATTGATTGAATAATCACCTACCAACCCTAGTAGTCACACAGTGACCATACAATATTGCACAGACTTGGGCCCAGATATTCAAACTGCGCTCAAAATGAGCGCAACAGCGGAACAAGCACAAACCAGTTGCATGAAATGCGCAGCATGGTGCCTATTCAAACATGGAGCAGAACAAATTACGCAAGCAACCAACATCTGAATCGTCGAACATACTGCGCCATAGTGCAACCAGGAAGGAGAAGCTGAGCGAAATGTTGCGCTATAGGCGCCACAAAACAACCAACTGAGCATTCCAGAGGGTGCCTAAGCGCCAAGCGAAGCCCCCCGAGCAATGGAACTGCACATCCAGAGAGGCAGGCTGGGGCCCACCGCCAGCCATGCCACACATGAGCACAGAACACACTGCAGAACCCACACCCACCTGCACACCCCAAGCACAGCATCACTGGGGGTGGGACGGATGATCTACTTGCCCATGGGGACAAGCCAACAAACATAGCAGAGCCATGACACCCCAGCACAACCACTGGCAGGCTGAGGTGCCACACACAGGGTTGACAACCACAGTGCATGTCAGCCCCCATGCGCATGGCACACCCTGCCTGTGATCCCAAGACACCACCTATGTGCAGTGACTGGCACTGCAGAAACCATGCATCCCCAGCACCCGTCAACCCATGCAGCACAGAAGCCTACAAGCCAGACACACCCTGTACCCAGCAGTGGGTGGCAGCAGATGCAAGACCAACGTCACTGCTATGCTGGAATACCTCCCCATGCACACACACACACACACACACACACCACACATACCCAGAGACCATACCAGCCCAGATGGCATGTACACCCCTGCAACTGAGCACCCATAGGCAGCTGCAAGTCAGAGCAACACATTATTCGTATAAAATGTATTTCACAACAACAAACATTATCAAGAACAAGTACAACTATTTACAAGGGGAGGGACGGTACAAGGTAGGGTTGGTCAAGGGGTAGGGATGACAAACTTGGAGAGGGAAGGCAGGGTGGTAGGGATGGGAGAAGTGGGAAGGGTAGAGAGGTCATGGGCCAGCCGGCCACCCGTCCTCCTGCCGGTGTCCTGCAGTTCTCTGCCACCTCCTCCGCAAGCCATGGCGGTGAATGGATTGCAGGATGTCGCTGTTCTGGGCCACAAGCTGTCGGATGGCCCTGACATCCCTCGCCATCCTCTGGAGACCTCGAGGCCTAGGAAAATGGGAACAAGTCAATGGCTGTGACTGACCACAACCTGAACACCACCCAACCCGAAGCCATATATGCCCAATGTCCTGCACCTGTGATGGCATACACCACCCACAGTGAACATGCACATGGCCATCACAAACAGGCGGCACCAGCTATGTGCACCACTGCACACACACACTGCCCATGTCCATCACAGCACAAACAAGGCTGGCAAGTGGCGTGGCAATGTGGTGCGATGCCTGTCTACAGCTATGTGCCCAGTGCATGCATGGACCACCAGTGATGCATACACAGGCGTGCTGTGAAACTGGACAGTGATGCATGTCACCTGTGTGCGCACAGACATAGATACATAGCCAGTGTCAGCAGATAAGGGCCTATGGCCCCACACAGTCTGTCCATTTCAGCCTGTAAGTTACTTTGTTTACCTAGAAGTCTGTTGCCTCTTACCCCTGACCTCAAGAATTCCGTTATGTCTATCCCGTGCAGTCTGAAATCCCGTGAGTGTGTCAGCCCCCACCACTCCCTCTGGCAGGGTGTCCCACTTGTACACCACCCGTTCTGTGAAGAAAGTCTTGCTCATGTTTCCTCTGAATCGTCCTCCCTTCAACTGCATCCCATGCCCTGTAGTCCTGGAACATCTTTTGCACTTCAAAATAGTGTTTTCCTGCACCCTGTTCCACCCTGTAAGATACTTGTATGTCTCTATCATATCCCACTCTCTCCCTCCTCTCCTCCAGGGAGTACAGGTTCAGTTCCTTCAACCTGTCTCCCTAGGAGTTGTGATGCAAGCCATGCAACCATCCTTGTTGCCCTCCTCTGAACCTTCTCTGCCCCTCCTCGTCCTTACGTAGATATGGTCTCCAGAAATGTACACTGTACTGCAGGTGGGGCCTCACTAGTGTCTTGTATAGTGGAATTATGACCTCCCTTTACCTGCATGTTTGTATTGTGCATGGCTACTGGCCCCCAGCATGCAATAGCATCCATGAAGTCATGATACTCACACTGCTCAAGCAGCTCCGACTGGCGCTGTTGCTGTTGCTGCTGCTGCTGCTGGTGGGCTCCAACCCCTGCTGGCGGGTCCTTGCACGGCCCTCTTCACTGTTGCCCCGCATCCTCCATCCCGGCCTGTGGGAGACATATGTTGAGACAAACATCAGTGTGACTCAAAAGCAGACTGCCCCTGCCCCAGTGACAGTGCCTGCCCACACAGCCATACCAAGTCATCTCACAGCTGCACACACTGACACAGCCAACGTGGCGAGCCATCACCTATGCACAGCCACCAAACCACACACACCCCTACAGATAATACAGGTGCATATATGGCACACCACCTGGCCTAGGCACCACGCCCCACCTGGCATGTGACCGCAGCCAATTCAGCAGATCAGGATCCCTCCGGTGGAGGTCACTGTACCGGTGCCGGCACTGCTCGGCTGACTGGCACTGTCCAGTGACCCCCACCAGGTCAGTGGCCACTTGCTGCCACACCTGGGTCTGGGCAATGGTGAGGCGCCTCACCATAAAGTGCCTCATAGTGGGGCTCCACTAGGGCCACCAAGTTGGCCACTTCAAGCTGGCTCCCGGGACACCGCCCTCCCTCCCTGCTTCATGGCACCAACTTTACCATACGCAATATGAAAACAGCTGCGCCGTAACCCCGATGGGAGATGTTGCTAACAGACCACCACAGGCTCCAATAGCGCTGTTTGAACAGTGCCGTCACTTCACATAGTGCTGTCACCAGACAGCGCCAATAGGGAGGCGATACACATGGCAAGCGAACGGTGCCAGGTGGCAAGGTCATACACAAGGTCATAAGGCAATGACCCAAGGCTACGCACAGTGCCATCTGGCGTATAGGCATCCTGCGGCGACCGACCAGCTGCGTACCAGTGCAACAGTGGGTATTGCGCGGTAGGTGCCACAGTGCCATATAGTGCCCATTGCTGTAGCACCACTGGCACAATGGTGGCCGCATGGCCTGATTGCCGATCGCGCTCAGCACATCAGCAGGTGACAGATGCCTCGTAAGCTATCTGGGCATGCACAATGCAGTGTACCACACAGGCACAGATCTCGCCATTGGCTCAGCCGACTCTTCCATATTGCGCAAGCGCAGATTCGCGATATTCAGCCGACACATGCAAATCATCTGATCAGCCATTCAAGGCGCCAGTGGCGTGATTTGCATGTGTCATTATGTTGCTCCACTCCTAATTTGCATGTATTGCGCTATAAATGTGCGACATTGGGCTGCGTTGGCAGATTCAGTTGCAGGTGAGAGGTGAGTTGCATGCTGTGTGATGTTCAGAACGATGGTCATGGGAAAATGCTGTAGACTGCACAGTGACAGGTGTCCACTTCCCCCCAAACAGATCGCCATGGCCAAGCAGAGTCATTGTGAGGGTGAGGACGGTGGGCGTAGGAGGAGGCCCAACCTTACAGCAGCAGAGATGGAGGCTCTCTTCCAGGCCTACCTGGATGAGGAGCCAGTGCTGAGTGGATGGAGGGGCACCCCTCAGTCCCGTGCGGCTGCATGGGAGGGGGTAGCTCAGGCCGTTAGCCTGCACGGAAGCCACCAGTGCTCCATGCAGGAATGCAAGAAAAAGATGGGGACAGACCTCAGGAGGTTGAAGGAGAAGGTGGCAGCCTTCAGGGCGGCACGTGCTGGCACTGGCGGGCCTGCCAGTGGTGCTGCAGCTGACCCCAACTGAGGAGACACTGGTCGCAGCCATGCAGCCAAGTGCCATTGAGGTGTACCAGGCGGAGGATTCCAGACAGGTGGAAGCCCATCACTGCACAGTATGACATGGTGGTGGTGTTTGGGGGCGGTTGTTCACATGCACTACATGTACTCTCTTTCTGTTACAGATCCTGTTCGTCTTCAGGAGATGGTGGTGGTGGGTCCAGACAGTGATGCTGACCTGCTGGACATGGAGGAGGTCCATCCACCTCCACCACCAGCCAGCAGGCACTGCAGCAGCATGCGGCTGGGCCGCAAACTCTGGTGTCAGTGATGACGGGTGCGAGGGGTGCAGGCCTGTGTCTCAAGCAGTCTGGCATGCAAGCATGCCAGCACGCTGTGACCATGGCAGTAGCACGTACCTGCACCATTGATGATAGAAGGCCTGCAATGGGCAATGATGGTTGTGTGTCCCATGACGGACACACGGCAGGGCCAGCACATGCCCCTGGGCCTGTCTGGTTCCAACTTGTGTACCAGCATGCTGGCACGGTCCCAGGCTGTGCCTGTCAGCACCTGTGGGGCAGCACCGGTGGCTGTGCAGGTGTCTGGCACTGTTGCCAGCACAGTGGTGGAATGAGTGGACCCGGGGGCACAGCGGTTGGATGGGCAGCAGCAGCAGTCACCCAGCAGGTCTGGGGGTACAGTGTCAAGCAGTGGCACATGTCTTCCACCCTTTGATCCGCCCATTCCTGGTCCTGGTGAACAGCGCCCACCCTCAAGGGGTGTTGTGCATCAGGACCGTCCACACCCTGGGGGTCAGGATGCCATTGGGGCACAGTACCCATTGGACGAGCACACCTGCCTGCTGCAGGAATCAGTACAGCTGCAGAGGCAGGTTGCAAGGTCCGTGGAGGCACTGTCTGCTTGAGACCGAGCCGAGCTGGTCCGTATGCGGACGGATGTGACCGCCGCCATTGACAGGCTGACCCAGGCAGTGGTCTCTGTCGCGGACGCATTGGGCACACAGTCAGGTGCCCCTGTACCGCACACCCCACACAGTGCACTCTTCACTCCCCGTTCCCGGCGTCGTGCGACACCAGGCCTGTCGACACCGGGTTCTGCTGTGGGCATCCTGAGCACCCCTGGTGCAGGTTTGTTCAGCATGCTGCAGACCCCTGTGTGGGCAAGGTCACGTTCGCGAGTGGGACCCCTGGTGGTGCAACAGTGCCACCCCATGTGGCCCCTGCTCAGCCTGCCCATGCTGTTGTCACGGCGGGCCACCCACGATCCGCGGTGGTCGTGGGACAGTGCTACATGACTGAGCTGTCTCCCAGTGCGGGCCCTGTCTGGTGCTGCCATGTGTGCAATGTGTGTCATGGTGGGCAGTGCACTGCTGGGTGCTCTACTCACCACGCCAACACACGGACCACCTGCACACCCTCCCAACTGCTGTCCACAGGTGCGTGTGCATGATGATGCCTGCATTGCACTGTACACCAAGGTGCAAGGGTGCCCAGGTTCTGACACATGTACTTGGACAGTACGGGTGGTGGGGGTGGTCGGTGGTGCTGTGTGTTAGCAGTGTCGGTTCTGCAGGTCTGTGCATCTGTCTGTGTACGCTCTGTGCCTGGTGTGTGTGTGTGTCCATATGAGTGCTCACCCCTCCCTGATGGTGTGTTTGTATGCCTGGACCCTTCCACCCCTGACCGTCATGCACCCCTGGTGTGTTCCCCTGTGTACCTGTGGTTTGCGCATGGACAGTGTTGGTTGCACATGTCCCCTTGACTTACCTGTGTTGTGTGTAGTGCTCCTCTGTGATGGTGTCCCGGTGCAGCTGGGCCTGCCGGATCAGTCGGGGGTCCCTCCATCCTGGGGGGGCTGCTCATCACCATCATCACCGGCGCCACTGGCATCCTCATCGCTGTCCCCCTGTTCGACCTGTACGGCTATCCCATGGTCTTTGGCCATGTTGTGCAGGATGCAACAGGCCAGGAATATCCCACAGGCCTTTTGGGGGCTGTACTGTAGGGCACCACTGGAGGTGTCTAGGCATCAGAAGCATGCCTTAGGCATCCCCTAACACCCGCTCCTATGATGTTGCGTGTTCTTGACATGTGCCTCATTATAGCATAGCTGCGCTGGGGTCATGGGGCGCCGGTACGGTGTGAGCAGCCAAGGACAGAGTGGGTATCTGCAGTCACCTGTGTGGAGATAGTGGAGATCAGTGTCATGTTCAGGTCCATATTGGCCATCTCCCTGTGTGCCACTACCATGGCACATGTGGCATTCCCACCCTTGCCCAGAGTTTGCATTCCATACATGTGTACTCACCCACTAGATGTCCTGTGGGGATGTCCCCACTCTCGAATCGATGGCACAGTGCAGACTGATACCATATGAAGACATCATGTGCTCCACCAGGGTATGTGACACAGACATTGATTATGCGCCCAGTGGCATCACACACCACCTGGCATTTGACACTAGGGAATCCCTTTCTGTTCCGATATGCATGGCCATTGGGGCCAGGTGGCATGCGGATGGCCACATGGGTGCAGTCTATGGCCCCTAACATGCCAGGCATACGTGCTACCCTGTGGAACTCCTGCATGTTTGCTGTATACTCTGCCGCGGTGCTGGGGAAATGGATGTACTCTGCAGCATGTGGCAGCAGTGCGCTGAGGAATTGGGTGAGGATGCGTGACGTGGCTGACTGTGTGATGCCTGTGGTGTCCCCTGTCGGCCTTTGGAAGGTGCCCGTGGTGAGCAGGCACATGCAGGCTGTCACCTTGGTCTCCACCGACAGAGCGTGACTCCATCATGAGGTGCCTGCATCACATCACTGCACAGCTCACAGAGCCCGTCTCCAATATTGCCCTGTTCCAGGCGGTACGGCCCATGATCTCTACATTTGTGTACAGCTCAAAGCTGATGCAGGCGCAGGTACCGCCTTTGAGGCGTGCGCTGACAGGCCCTTCACGGCACGTCCCCTGCAGCATGCATTCTCACCCCCTCATTACAGCTTCCATGTGGAAACTGGCACTGTCCATCTCCCCAGCTTCTGACCCCCTGGCTGGTGTTGCTGTGTTACCCCACTGTCCTGACTGCTACTTCCACTGCACGGGCACCCCGCTGGCCTCTACAGACTATGGGACACACTTTCCTTGCCTGCCCTTTGCTGTCTGTCTGTCTGTCTGTCTCTCTCTCTCTCTCTCTCTCCCCACTTGGCAGCCTGGTAGCATTCTTGCGCTTGCTTCCTTGAGCCTTTTATTTTGGCTCATTTCCGCTAGTGCGCAATTTCCGGCTGTGCCGCTATTGCGCATCGCGCAAGTCTTTGAATATCGCATTGCGTTCTTTATGCATGGGTCCACCCCCTTCGGTTGCACATGCCTTCATTTTCATTGCGCTGTTGCTCAGCATGTTTTCAGGGGCGCAACTGCCTCCTTCTGAATATCGCAAAATGGCGCAGTTTTGGACTTGCGCATGCGCAACCCTGTTGCGCATGGTGCAACCCTTTTGAATATCTGGGCCTTTGTGTTTAAGGTTACACCTAAATCATGTACAACTTGGATAATGGTTTACTAAGGAGAATTATAATAAATATATATAGAACCCTTCAAATTTATGCACTTTAAATAAATAAGCAAGCAGGTATTATAAAAAAAATTATAGCTTTAGTATAAATATGCAAAAAAGATATTTTATTACCAAACCTAGGCAGTTATACTTAAGGCTACCAATTACTTAAAAGCTATTGCAGGAGAACCCCAATGAACTTCCAGTGGCATAAAAATTCTACTGAAGTACATATGTGTAATACTTGTCCAAAAATACATACACACAATAAGTACAAAAAAAAAAGATCAAATGTGGAAGTGATTTTTAACAGGATGGTGGCTTTATAACCAAACTGGTACTTTAAACCAAACAATGGTGTTTTAAAAACACACTAATCCTGTATAAATAAAGACTGTTTACACGATATGTGAACACACAGTAGAAATATACACATTCAAGCAAAGTATGAAGTGGAATCAATATGAAGCAGAAGTTTATCCACATAAAGAGGGAATATTTAAAAAAACTAAGCTTAATTTCATGAACCAGGACCACAGTTTTACAAAGTTATATATATATAGTAGCCACGAGATGTAAATGGTAGCCACAAAATATAGAAAGCAGCTACACGATATAAAATCAGCATACTTTTTAACATCTAAATTTCTTCAAAAAAGCTAATAAATCAAAGACTCTGCTGCTTTTTTGTTCCAAATTCCCAACCCCAGGGTACTGAAGGACCTGGCAGAGGTCCTTGTGGGACCTTTGGCAGACCTCACTACACTCAGGGTGTATACCTCAGGATTGGAGGATGGCTCATGTGGTGCCCCTCCACAAGAGTGGCCCCAAAGATGAACCAGGGATCTACAGACCGGTGAGCCTCACATCCATAATGGGTAAGCTGATGGAGACTATCCTGAAGGAGAGGCTGGTGGCCCTCCTAGATGCCAATGGACTACAGGACAACAGACAGCATGGCTTCATATGTGGTAGATCCTGCCAAACCAGCCTGATGGAGTTCTATGACTGGGTATCTGGGCAACTGGATGGGGCAATGCAGTGGATGTCTTGTCTCTGGACTTCAGTAAGGCGTTCAACTCAGTGCCACATGGGAGGCTGGAAGTAAGTTAGGAGGCACAGGGGTGGGTACAAAGCTGGTGAGGTGGGTAGGGAACTGGCTTCAGGGAAGGCAACAGATGGTGGTGGTGGGTAGGGAGCTTTCACACCCAAGGGTAGTGATGTACGGTGTTCCACAGGGCTTGGTGTTGGGACCAGTGCTGTTTGGGATATTCATTGCAGACATATCATTGGACATCAAGAGCAAGATCAGTCTGTTTGCTGATGACACCATGATGGGAATGGTGGTGGATGACCTGGGGGGATGGCAGGGGTTGCAGAATGATCTGAAAAAGCTGTAAACCTAGTCAGACACCTGGCAACTGGGGTTTAATGCCAAAAAGTGTGAGGTGCTGCATTTTGGGGTGAAAAACCCAAGGAGGAGTTACCAGCTGGAGGGAGTGCAGCTAGTCCAGACACAGGAGGAGAAGGATCTGGGGGTGCTCATTACAGGGTCAATGAACAGCTTGGCACAATGTAGGAAGGCAGCTTCAAAGGCCAACAAAGTGCTGGGTTGTGTTGCAAGGGGTATATCCTCGAGGAGGGAGGAGGTGATTCTGACACTGTATAGGTCATTAGTTAGGCCGCACCTGGAGTACTGCATGCAGTACTGGTACCTGTATCTGAAGAGGGACATTGAGTTACTGAAAGGGGTGCAGCACAGGGCAAGAAAGATGATCAAGGGGCTGGGAGACTTATCATACAAGAGGAAGCTGAGGGAGTTGAACATGTACTCGCTGGAAGAGAAGAGGGACAGGGGGACATGATTGAAACCTTTAAGTTCCTGAAAGGAATAAACAAGTCAGGTACAGAGGAGCTATTCAAAGTAAGGGGGGGAGGGACACCAGGGACCATGATATGAGACTGGAGGGAGGAAGGTTCAGGAGGGAGATGAGGAGACACTTTTTTACAGAGAATATGGTAGCTTTGGAATGCATTACTTGCAGAAGTGGTATCCAGTAGAACAGTGGACTGCTTCAAAAGGGGATGGGACAAAAAAAAGGGGGAGGGTCAATGGAAGGGAAGGCTGGACGGGAGGGGCAACTGCAAAATAAGGGGTGCCAGCTGCACATTCAAGCAGACTTGATAGACCTCTAGGCCTTTATCTGCTGGCAAATTTCATATGTTCATAGTTCAAATATCCAAAAGCTTTCTCTTTGACCTATAAGCCTTTTGATGTCCCCTCCTCTTATTCCAACTCTTACCAATTCAGTGCCTACAAATGTAAAGCTATGCTTTATCTGGGGATTAGATCTTATATGTTTGATTATAGCATAGCTCTCATCCCCTCTCTGTACTGCTCTAACATGCTCTCCCATCCTTGTTTTAAAATTCCTAGTGGTTATGCCCACATAGTAGGCTCCACAATCACATTGCAGGCAATATACTACACCAGAACTGTCACACATGATCAGACCTTTAATATCGACTTCTTTTCCTGTGATGGGATGAATAAAATACTTACATGTGCATATACTGTCTATTTGCAATAGGCACACTGGCCACACCGATGTGTGCCAGTGGGGGCGGGGGGGGCAAGCACTGACTGTCTCAAAGGTTCTGGTCCTGGTACACTATTTATAACTACCATGTTTTTTATACTTCTGCATCTTCTAAAGACTACCTTAGGGCTTCTCTTTACAAGCTCTTCAAGTCTGGGTTCCAGTTCTAATATAGACCAGTTACTCATTGTAATCTCATTTACCTTCTCAGCACTACTCGAATATGTAGTGACAAAAGAACAACTACAGTAGCTTCTTGATTTCTGACAACCTGAGGTTCAACATAATTCAGTGGATTAGCCCTGTCCATTTCATTTACCTTGTTAAGAGCAGTGGCTATACTATCGGTATGTACCCACAATCCACAAACCTCCTAACTTGTAGGACCTTCTTCTGCCTAAATTGACTGGACTGTGTACAATATCTAAGGGTAAGACTTTCATCTCTTAAAAAACTTTTTCTGCTTTTGTTTCTTTAACTTGATGTCATATTGAGTCACTTTATCAAAAAGCAGTTTATTCAGCCTTTCATATTCTGTTACGTCAGTTTTATATTTTAATAATGGTTCTTCATTCCCAATATCAGTTGTTATTTATTTATTTAGTTTTTGTTAACCGGGTAGGTGCACTAGCCATAAAATGACTATTTTCAGGCATGACCCGGGAGAGTACAACAAAAAGAGAACAGTGGAACAACAGCAATATGGGTACAGTAATACAAATAGAGGAACAGTACAGCAGTGCTACAAAAATACAGTGGGTAGAAACAACAAAAAATAATGGCACGCATTATACAAATAATGGCAGTAAGATATATAATGAATGTAGCAACCATGGACCTGACCTCTGGAGTGAAAGGGTTAATAAGAGAGTAAGGTTACATAAAGAGAAATGTGAGGAATGTTCAAACATAACAAGAAAGGCTGACAGAAAAAAGTCAGGGGTAATTTTGCAAAACAACAGTGATGGTCAGCAACAAGGTTCGAGAAGGAAGAGAGCTAGTAGTCAAGAAGTTATTTAGAAAGAGAAGGAAAAATATAGGAAGGGGAAGAGAAGCCAGTCTTGGAGCTGGATTAGAGCAGGGGTGACATTATTGGTAAGTCTCAGGAGCTTCAGGTTGGGTCAAAGCATGTACAATCATCAGCCAAGGATAGATAATGACAATATTCACTTTTAAATCTAAAGTGAGACTGAGACAGCTGGAGGATGAGTGGAAGAGCATTCCATAGCCTGGGAGCAGAGAATTGGAAGGACCCTGTGCCTTTAGTCGTTCAACATCTCGGAACATAGAGCAAGGATTTGTCAGCTGATCACAGGCCATGGGAGGATAGTTGAGGGACCAGCAACACCACCAGCTGGGATGTTTTTTTTTTCCCAGATGATCGAGTCCATTAGTGATCCAAGGTAGTATTGTCTACTGGCAGAGGGTTAACTGCTCCCTTACAGGCTGGGCGTACTCAAAAATAAGGTTTATATTATTGGTTGAAGCAGTATGCATATTTTGAAGAGATGAACATGATTATCAGAATGACAAAGTCTTCGATTGGAGTGAAAAAACAGGGGAACAACCAAGGATGATGACTTTAAAATCCATATTGAAAAAAGGTACTGGGGTAAAATTGGTACTTCTACTAGCCCCTACTGTCCTTGACTATACCACAGGTCCCTCAGATGCTGAGGATTCTGAAACCTCCTTAAATGGTGACTTGGGGAATCAGAAGCAGGACAGTTCCCTTTGCAGAATCAGAGAAATGTATGCAGTCAGCATCGGAGGAAAACCTATTTTCAGCCCACATACAATCAATGAGGAGGACAAGGTGGGGGAGCGGTGTGGAGGAAGAGGCAGGAACAATTATTAATACAGGAGTGCTTCATAGATTCAAGTACCACTGCCACTCCTCCAACTCCTATTACAACTGGAACTTTGTCACAAAATGCTATTTCTGATAATGTGTTACCAATTGTGAATTTGTCTGATTATAATTGAACTGATTGTGAAGCAACAATACTCAACAAAGGCCTTTCTTTTTGTCCTACAGTTAATGTGAATTTTTTTGATACACGTGTAGATCCTCACAGATTTGCTCAAAACCTTACGTTTAAATGTATGTACAATGAAAGCAATGATTATGTTGATGGTTAAACTGGATTTAGCCTTAGGTCTGAATATTGCCCTGCACCTAACTCAGTGGTTTCTACTTTTATTAAAAAGTGTAAACTGGACTTTGAACAGTTAAAACAGGTTCCATCTTGCCCTGTAACACATAATTGTAGCCAGGAAGAGAAGATGGCCTTTAAAGCCTTGGGGGATAACACCTATATAATAATTAAGCCACCTCTTAAGGGTGGCACCATAGTCATCATGAATAAAAGTGACTATGTAGCTGAAATACACCACCAGCTGGGGGTACCACATTTTATAAAAAAGTTTCTGGGAGCATAATTTCAACATTTAAGGAGGAAGTGGATGCTATCCTGAGTAGGGCCTTTGTTAAAGGTTACATTTCAGAAGTCCTGTATAGTACCATGGTGGTAAATTGTCCTGTTGCACCAGTAATTTATATACTACCTAAAATACATAAGGGTCTGGATCATCCTCCAAGGTGGCGTATAATTTTTGGGTGTGGCTGGCTCACTGAGCCTTTGTCTATGTTCATAGACTAATTTTTGTAACTGCTGGTTAGCAACCTTAGATACCATGTGAAAGATTCCACTGATATCATTAATGTGGTAGAAAATCTCCACATGGAACCAGATTGGTATTTTGCAACCATTGATGTGTTAGATACCATGTGAAAGATTCCACTGATATCATTAATGTGGTAGAAAATCTCCACATGGAACCAGATTGGAATTTTGCAACCATTGATGTAATTTCTTTATACACAGTTATTCCACACCAGGACAGGTTAGATGCTTTCCTTTTTTTTGAAATACTGGATCAGTAGACAGTCTAGTTGCTGTACCTACTACCTTTTTGGTACAACAGGCTGAGGAGGTTCTTACAAAAAATGTGTTTATGTTTCATGACCAACTGTACTTACAAATTCGGGGTACTGCCATGGGGGCCACCATGGCCCCAGTTTTGCCAATTTTTCTGTTGGAAAGTGGGAACATGGCCATCTCTACAGTGCCACAACAAATCCATTTAATAAAAGGGTGGATTTGTTGCAGCACTTTATTGATGATGTCAAAGTAGTGTGGAGGGGCATGAGGGTTGAGTTTGGACAATTTGTGCAATGGAAGGAGAAAAACAGTTCATGTCTTAGGTACAAGTATGAACTTCATCAAAAACAGATCAACTGTTTAGATCTTAAGATTTATAGGAACAACAATGGTGACATTTGCACAACCCTTTTCCAAAAAGAAAATTATAGAAATAATTTGTTGAGATATGAAAGTTGTTACCCTCCACATGTCCGTTTCACTGTACCCAAGGACAACTTCTACATACCCTTAGAAACTGTACACAGCCCAGTAAGTTTAGGCCGAAGAAGGCCCTACAAGTTAGGAGGTTTTGGATCATGGGTACAGTACCCATACTATAGCCACTGCTCTTAACAAGGTATATGACATAGACAGGACTAATGAAGTACGGCTGCATAGCAGTTCATCAAGGTCTTCATTGATCTGATCTGGCAAGATCAGTGAGTATTTGACAACTGGACCAACTCTGATGGGCTCAAGCCTAACTGACACTGTATATTGACAAACTCATGATGAGAACAAGAGAAGTGCTAAAAAACTCAGACACACTTTCCATAGTGCAGAACAATTATTTTGCTTCAGTAATACTTTTACAAGTATGGCAAAGTACAAGATTCAGCTCATGTGCATAGCAGTGCACATACATAGCCTCTGGAAGATGCTGGCGGAACTTAGCTTGAACTCCCCCTACTGCCCCACTCATAACAGAGGCACTATCATATGCCTGTATCACTCATTTTGTGCCTGTAATTCCACTGCCCTGGAGACATTTTAGCAGTGATTCCAAAATGGAGTCAGCATTAAAAGATTTCAGTTCTGTGAATCCTATAAAACACTCTGTAATGCTTCCAATTCCAGGTACAATATACCTCACGCAAACTGTCAGCTGCTCTTTATGTTTGTCTCTTGCTTCATCATAACAGCAAACATTCCTCAGCTGTTAAGTTCACCAACTATGTTTGAAATTACCTGTTCTGTGCAACATGCAATCACTCAATTTTGAGTTTATGGAGAAATACAAGTAGAATTTGAAGGTGCCTTATACATTTGTAGAAAAGGATCAAATTGTTTTAATATATCCATGCCTTCCAGAAAAGTTCATTTCAACTACCATCCGTTTCATTGTGACCCCTGAGAGAAAGTCCTTGCCTACCCAGAAATAATGTGACAGCAGTGATGCGCTCAAGATAGCATCACCTGTCATTTACTTCTTTGATGTTTGCTGCTTGTAATTTGTGGACAATATCACCAGTATTCTTTGTCTCTTTAAATCGAGCCCATAAGGTGTTTGCATTTGCATGATATGAAGTATTTTCATGCTTTCTAAATTAGTCAAGTGCCCTTTTCCAATTAACAAAGCCTGTGCTTAACAAAAAATCTTTATTACGGCGAGTGGCTCCATATTTCAGTCCAAAGCATCTACTAGGATAGCAAAAGGCATCATCCAGAGAAACAGAATATTCTAACCGGTTGTAATTTTCAAACCAGTGAAACTGGAATGACCTTTTTCCCTCCAAATGTACATTGTGGGTAATAAGGTAACTTACACTGAATAGGCCCTGTCTCAAGTGTTCCCAAATCTGTTATATTTTGAGCATTTACAAGTTCACTGTTTTATTTATACATTCTGTGTCAACATCAATATAACTGCAACTGTTCTGGTCACTTGTGCTTGGTTCAGCATCCTCCTCATGCACAGTGGTACATGATTCATGAGAATGAGGGAGCGCAACATTATCATTACTTTCTAAACTGGTAATTTCTCTCACATCTTCATGTGTTTTCTTTTCTCTGGACTTTAAGAAATGTCGGATATCCATTTTTATGAAACAGTGAAAACCAGCAAGTTCTGATACAATAATTTATTACAATACAACTGAACCACACACTGCCACCTCATGGCTCACAGCAAGGCAATGGCACTGACACACTGAGGTTTACTGAGTCACTCACTGCTGTGGATCACAGCAATGGAGACACAATCTAAATGATTTCCTTTTCTTTTTTATGGCTGCAGTGGATGGAGCCTGCAGACATTTTGCATGTACAAAAGGGCTGATATAATGTTTTCTGTCTGTGGAACTGGCTGAAGGTGTAAATAGTCTCCTCCACCTCACCCTCCTCCAAGAAATGCTTTCCACCCTCAAATACATATGCTTTCATGTCAGCCTATGATTGCAGGGCACTGTTTTCTTTCTTAAATGGGAGGTACAAGAAATGGAACCTGAGTAGTGGGAGGCAGCATTAGGTTTTTTTTTTGGGGGGGAGATCCACCCTCACTTCCACCTGAAAAGCTCCTAAAGATCCACCCCACCTTTTTTTTGGTTCATGTGGGAGGGGCATGAGGTTGATCTGTCATGTTGGAACAACTATATCCAGAACTGGGAAGGAAGAAGCCAGAGAAGGTGAGGAGGGCAGCAAGGTCAGCTCCCAGGGTGGGGGCTGACTGAACGAGCAGACACGAAAGACTGTAAGGCCTATTGTGCTGGCATTTTAGTATGTTAGTAAGTTAGTAACAATCAAAGCTGCCTGGGGCATCAGATCTTAAGGTTCAGGAGGAAATAAAAAATAACTAAAGAGTGCCTGAAACTGCATCCTTATAGAGCACTTGTGAAACTGCATCCTGAAATTACAGCACTTGAAGAAAGCAAGCTCTTGCAACACAAGAATGACAATTAGGTATAAGACCACAAAGGGTAAATATGTCACCCAAGGAGGACTATCCATACTGGATACTGAGTGTCTGTTTCTTAAAGCTGTTTATACTTCTACACACACACACACACAGCAACATTCCACCCAAATAGCTAGGAGAAGCTCTACATTTTATTTCTCTGGGACCTAAAGTTTAGCAGTAATGTGAAGAGAATAAAGTCATGTGTTTTGTGCATTTGAATAGGTTTAGTGTTTTGAAGTTAAACGATATAAATATATATACATAGTGTACTGGGCACCTGAAAAGGAAGGAGATACTACTGAAAAAAATGCTATTCTGATGATTTATTTATTTATGTGTAAGATTTTAAGTGTATTTCTGCCTAGGTCACAGACACATAAGCTATAAAAAGTACATTTAAGAATGGATGTATTAGTCAAAGCTTGTAGTAGCTAAATAAAGCAAGAAAAATAATACATTGTGCTTTTTTTTTCTTTCGATTATTTAACCAGGAGTGGCACACTAAGCTGAAATCTTGTTTACAGGGGCAACCTTGAAACACATGGAGTATGCTACCTGCTCAGGGTCACCCAGTATGCAAGTGGGGGCTGTGATTCAAACCCTCATTTCCAGATTTGTGCCTCGGGAGTTCAACTATCTGTGCTATACTGCCTCCATAGTTATGGCAGTCATCTGTTTTATGGTTCATGATGTTGGTGTAGTATAGTACATTGCATTGCAGGTGTAAATGTCAATAAGTAGGTCATGCAGCAGATGTGCTGAGCAGTTACTGAAGCAAGAAATGCATTTAGGATAGTAAAATATTCCTGTTAGAAAACTGATAGATGTGTGACATTTGCATCTCAGTTTCAAGGAGGTTCTTATGGGGTGCCAATGTACAATATAAAGTAGTTATAGTTTTCAAGTTGTCTGGGTAATTGCTCTGAACTACCACTGTTATAAAATTTAAATTATTCTATGAAGAAAATCAAGTTTATGTAACTGTCTGTAAATGTATTCAAAACATTTTCTTGTCCTTATAATGTAATGCATTAGCTGATGTTGCTAGGTTAAGAAGTCACATAACAATGCCCAGGGCATTAGGGTTTCTGACCATAATACCCTGCCCTGTAGGGACTAACAGGTATCAGGGGTGTGACTTGGTATTGTCAACAGTAATTCTTATGCCATTCCACACCCATCCCCACCCTGTGGTCAGTGACTGGTATCGAGATGTGCCTTTGACTCTTCAGCCCCAAAGTTCACTCCATTTTCTTATACAGTACTTTACCCATTTCAGCGTATTTCCTTATGGAGTGGTGAGTGTAGAGCTTGAACACCCCAAGGCACACCTTGACACTTGACTGTGTCTGTAAGGGTAGAGTGAGGTGAAATGGAGTGAGCGTTATGTGCAATGACTCAAAGGCACACCCCATGCCTGTCCATCTCTGAATAGTGGGGAGTGGGGTTGGTGTCACTTCAATACTTCACTGCCATTCCTGTTCTGACAGTTTGTCTGTGTGTGTGTGTGTGTTCTCTCTCTCTCTCTCTCTAGCTATATGTCTAAGTAATTATCTATCTTTCTATGAATTGCATGTATCAATATTTTTACCTATTTCTAATACAAACCTGCATATCACATTTGTCTGCACTCTGAACGCATACTTATGAAACTGTGAATATGTGTACTCCACTTCTGCGTAGACCTCACTTTCCTAATATTCCTATTATCACAAGCATAACTAACTTATCTGTATCAAAAGCTTATCCTCTGAAAGTTATTACTATCACATTTTCTTTGCTAACAGTCCATCATTACACCGACTTCCTGACATCAACACATTGCTTAATATAACTTACATCACCTCATGGACAAAAAGCCCTGTTTCTCAAAAAAAACAGTGTAAATAATCCCTAGGCTGAACATATGCCAGCCATTACTTTTTCATGTACTGCCACCTTCTATACCATCATGGGGATTTGCATATGTTTCTCATGATGCTTTGCATTACTGGGGTATGTGCAATTGTGTTTTCTTTAAAATTTGGCTGTCTGGGTGGCTTGACTGCCAACGGAATGGCAGCATAACTCTTGGGCTCCTTCCTCACTGAGAAAAACCTGTGGCAGGTTCGTCTAATCCCAGGATGTAAATCATCTTTTGTTACTAAATACTTGTCTGGGGAACTGCCCTGAATCATCCGGTGTGTTTTTCCTGACAGAATTGTGCTGTGAAGCTGCTAAAGCTCACTGGCTATCTGCGAGCGAAGTGGCTCAGCTAGGCCACAGAAATTGCAGGCCTAATCCTCGAGACGTACGACGTGTTTGCCCCACACAGCCCACTGATGGAGTCTGCAGCATTATCCCTACCAGCCCAATCAACCCCGAATAAGCTGGTGACTGAGGTTTCTCTGCCCATAATTTCTCCAATACAAGATAAGAGTGCGCAACCACCATCAGTGACTGAATCGCTAACGTATATCACCCAAATGTTAGAGGCGGCTTTGATGCGTGTTGATACCATCTGTACAGCACTTGCAAATACTACTACAGAGGTACATGTAATACAAGATTGATTAAATGTGGCAGAGCAAAAGGTGGAAACTTTGGAAATACAACAAGCTAAACTAACACAGAGAGTGAGAATGCAAGATCTAAAATTGGAAGCACTGCTTGCCAGAGAGGAAGACCAAGAAAATAGGGGAAGATGCAACAACCTCCAAAGTATTGGAGTTCCTGAAGGAGCTGAGGGAACATCCATGGAGAGGTTTCTCAATAAGATGCTCCCTGTAATGCTAGGTGAGCACTGGAAAGGTCCAGTTGAAATCGAAAGAGCTCATCAGATCATTGAAAGGAAAGAGAATCAGCAATTAGCCCCAAGGCCAATCATGGCTTATTTTCTGAGATATTCTACAAAGAAATGCATTCTAAGTGCTGCTTGTGACCTAGGTGAAATTTGATGGCAAGGAGCACTGATTTCTATATACAGAGATTTCGCACAGGAGACAGCGAATAAGCGCAGGACCTATGGTCCTATCAAGAAGATACTGTCAGCCCATAATTTTCAATGCAGATTTAAAGGTCTTTCCAGACTGTTGGTTTCTAAGGAAGGGAGAGAATTGTTAACGGATGCTCCTGAGGAGATTGAGAGATGGGCCTCTAAGTTTTGGCCCAACTTACCCCTTTGGACTTCATCCCCCAGAAGGCTATGGGAACCCTCGGACACCAGAGCTAGGAACCTTAATCACCAGCAACGGAATCTAGAGGACCGATGTGCTATGGAACCAGGTCCTTGGCTCAATGAGCCCACCCAGAGAGAGATCTACCTACATGAACATTAGGCCTACACCTACAGCGGCTGATGGTCTGAGCCATCCCTTCCTCCCTCCTAGAAACACCAGCTTGATTTCAAAGCAGTGACAGAGATCTAGGAGCAGTTAACAGCTTTCCCCTGAACTGCAGCAAACAGCCCCAGCTGCAAAAATGCCTAGAGATGAGCCTTTGGAGTCCTGTTCAGATCGCTTTGTGGATTTAACGGAGCCCTCCTCGCCTAATCGTGGGAACCACAAGAACTGGGCTGATAACCCAGAATCTTCTCTGTTGGAAGTGGTGGACATTTCTAGTCAGGTTAAACCAGGGATTAAATTATACGCAGCAGCGGTAACTTCTGAAGAAGTTCCAGTCCTTAGTAACTGCTTCCAACAAGCAAGGAATCGAAATGAAGAATCCCCTGGCTGGACCCTGACTGTACTGACCATGGTTTGCAACATCCTACTGCATGATGTCTCTCTTGCTTGGCTTAATGATAACATAGAGACATGACAAAGTTTCCCTTTCTCTGTGATTACTGATACTCTGTGCAATATAGTGTCCAGATGAAGAAGGCCCCCCATGTTCCTCCTTCCCTTCCCATCCCTCCCTATACCACCACCTTCTAAGCCTGATCTAGGTCTGGGAAGTGTAAATAATGCTGGAAATTGCTGAATTTTTACTGTCTAATGTTTGAATTATTAATGAAACTGCACTGTATGGACAAATGCTCCAGTGGGCTTGGCCTATGTTTCTCAAATAGGGCAGTTCCTACTCCTCCCTTTTTCTTTTTCATTATTAACCTTCCCCCCTTTATTGGTCATATCTCCTCCCTCCCCGGATTATACTTTCTAAGGATTATTCCTCGGATGAGGGCGGATAAGCCCAGTTGGGTTATGACTCTCATTGATACCCCTGAGCACAGACATAGGTGGAGCTGAGGATACGGTTCTTGTTTATCCTCTTCCTGAAAACATCTGTAGCAGTTAGCGTTTTTGACTACAGAATAGTGTATTTAAGCCTGAGTAGTACAGGCTTTCTGTTGTTACTAGTAGTCAGTTCTAGTTGGGTTAGATACTATTGTTAGCATATAGACTTCCTGTGGATATTATTGTCAATCTATAATCTCTCTTGTGTCTCAGGGCATAGAATCCTCTAGGTATTTGAGAACAGGTTACATTAGATCTCTTAGATAGTACTGAAGGTCTATTCCTTTAGAACATATTGAAGGAAGCTCAGAGGTTTCTGCCATACTCATTACTATGTCTCCAGATATTGTACAGGGCCTACATCTAGTGTCATGGAACATAAAGGGCCTTAACCACCCACTCAAAAGAACCATAGTGCTTCAACATTTACGTTCCTTGCACACAGACATTGCTCTTTTGCAGGAGACACATCTCCTCAATAAATCCACTCCTTGGCTCAAGAAATCATGGGTTGGCATCATACATGCTAGTTCAGCATCTTCCAAACAAAGGGAGTAGCTATATTAATTTGGATATCGAGCAGTTGGACAGTGGAAGAGTCTCGTGCTGATAAACAGGGGAGGTGGGTAATAGTTAAATTAAAATCAGGACTGGACAGATTGATAATATGCAACCTTTATGCTCCAAATGTGGACCAGGCAGGGTTTTTTCCAAATTTAAGCCAGACTATTGCTGGGCTAGCAGAGTCTGACTCCACTATTCCTTTGATAATAGGAGGAGATTTTAACTTAGAACCAGACATATTCTTGGATAAATCTCATGCTACCCCCAAAATCCACATGAAGGCACATGCAGCCCTGCAGGAAATGAGAGCAGAGTGGGGCCTAGTGGACATGTGGAGGCGTGATCATCCATCAGGTTGTGATTATACGTACTACTCCTCTCCACATGACACCTATAGTCACATTGACTATTGGTTAGCTAACCAGCCAGCCTCGAGTGCTATCTCAAACAGTAGCATAGACAATATAATCATATCAGACCATGCACCTGTGTCACTTACTTATACCGCCCCTAAGAGTCAAAATGCTGGTACAAGATGGAGATATAACCCCCTCTTAGTTAAGGATCCTGAATTCCAACAAGAAATGCAGAAAGTAGCTCTGGAATTTTTTACTTTTAATAATGCTGAAGAAGTCTCAGCAGGCATAGTCTGGGAAGCATTTAAGGCCACTCTCAGAGGCCACATTATTGCCTTTGCTGCAAACTGGAATAGAACCCAGAAAAAAGAGATAACAATACTGCAATCAGACTCACTGACCTGGAGGGTCGTTTTGAAGCCTCCCAGACCATTGCTTCTAGGGACCCCTCACTGATGAGGCATATCGTTGGACTTAAATATCGAATAAACTCACTTTTATATCATAAGGCAGAATGGACTTTGTTTAGGGCTAAACATCGATACTGGGAAGGAGGAGATAAAGGGGGGAAGCTCCTTGCCTACCAATTGCGGAAGCAGCAAGCATCCTCAAAAATACATGCCCTTCACACCCCCACAGGCTAGTTAGTGACTCCAAGGGCATTAATGAGACCATGAAAAATTATTACCAGACTATATACCTATCCAAATCTATAGATACAAGGGAACAGCTCTCAAGTACACAGCATCAGTTTTATAAAAAATTTACAATACTCTCATTAACTCAGGAACAAGTTGACCTTTTAGACTGCCCTATATCAGAGACTGAGGTGCGACAGGCCCTATTTCACATGGCCAAGGGGAAAGCCCCAGGGCCAGATGGAATGACTGTTGAGCTATATCAAGCCCTGGACCAGGAAACTGTGAATCCCTTGTTGCTTGCTTTGCAATGTGTCCATTCTTCAGGCTCCCTCCCCACCACAATGAATGAGGCTTTAATTACAGTAATACCTAAAAAATCTGATGATTCCCTGAATTGTTCTAATTTTCACCCCATATCATTACTGCCAGTGGACACAAAGATCCTGGCTAAAATATTAGCTACCAGATTGCAGAATATCCTGGGTTCAATTCTCCATCCATCCCAAGTTGGTTTTATGCCAGAAAAGGTGGGTTCAGACAATAATAGATTGTTATTGAATTTAAAGTGGCTGGTAGATAGAGCTAAAATCCCTATGGCTGCCCTAGTGGTTGATTTCACAAAGGCTTTTGATTCCTTAGAATGGAATTACCTCCACGAGGTCCTTCATATACATGGATTTGGTCCCCAATTCTGTTCATGGGTCTCAACCCTCTATAATTCTCCAAAGGCCAAGTTTCTCACTAATTCCACCATTTCTTCCTCCTTTCCATTATATAGGGGCAACTGACAAGGCTGTCTCCAATCCCCCCTTCTTTTTCTAAATTTTCTAGACCCCCTACTTCTTGCTCTTGATAATACAGAAGGGCTTACAAGCATACCAGCACATGGCAAATCCTGTACTGTAGCAGCCTATGCAGACAATCTGCTACTTACCCTATCTCACCCCCAAGATTTGTTACTAAGAGCTCTCTAAGTTCTTAAAAACTTTGCAGCTCTATCAGGCCTGCAGGTCAATCAGCAAAAGACTATACTGGCCCCACTGAACTCACTCTGCTCGCAGGAATGCCTTCATGACACAGAACTTAAATGGGCTCAGCAGAGTTTTTCCTATCTGGGGATATATATACACCTTCTAATGGGCACATTTTGAATCAGCTAACTTTTCCCCTCTGCTAAAACAACTAAATGCAGAAATGGAAAGATGGAAAAACCTACATATATCTTTGATGGGTAGAATGGCTGCAGTGCGAATGCTATTACTTCCGAGGGTACTATATTTATTTAATAATCTTCCAATACGAATATCTCCCAAACTCTTTGTTTCCCTTGAGAAGATGGTCTCTAATCTAATATGCATGAAAAAGGCACATAGATGGGGGAAAAAACAAACTTAGGGCTCATTGGACTAAAGGAGACCTTGGAGCCCCTTGATTTCTGAACTATCTTCTAGCATGTACTGCGGCACAAATAACAAAGTGGTTTGTACCACCCAATACATCTTGTCCAGTGTGGGTTGGCCTTGAAATAGACATGGTGGCCCAATCCCACTTAGGTCCTTGCTGAGCTTTAGTGGCTCTACAGGCAAGGGCCTATCTCCAGTTATAGGTCACTCCCGATATGCCTGGCATCACATTATGACCCTCTCCCATACCCCTAAGAATGTGTGGGCCCCACCCCTGGCATATGCAGAGCTATGGCGCAATATCTTTATAACATCATAGGGACAACCTCTTAACTGGCCTGGTTGGGAAAAAAAGGGTATTCGCTTTGTGAAAGACCTCATGATGCCTGGCACAAATACATTATTATCCTTTGCCCAGTTAAAGGATATATTTAATCTTTTAAATACCAACTTCTAGCGATATCTCCAAATATGCAGCCTTGTCTTTGCCCTTTCTGCCCAAATAAGTCCTCTTTTCTCCTTATTAAATACTGAGCAGAAATAATCATTTAGCGCTTGTGCCTTATCGCCTCCTGCTCCCGCCCAACCCCAAGGGGGGAGCAATGGTAGAAACAGGGTGAGAGGGGGAGACAGATAGGTAAATCATGTAGGGCAGAGTTCTGGAGGGTTTGAGGGCACTGAGGGTGGACAAGGTGCCATTCCCAGATGGTATCCACCCCAGGCTACTGTAGCAGCTGGCTGAAGTCCATGCAAGACCTTTGGCAGAACAATTTAATGCCTCACTACATTCGGGGTGTGTCTCTCAGGATTAGAGGATGCCTCATGTAGTGCCCCTCCTCAAGTGTGGCCCCAAGGATGAACTGGGTAACTACAGACCAGTGAGCCTCACATCCATCTTTGGTAAGCAGATGGAGACTATCCTGAAGGAGAGGTTGGTGGCCCTCCTGGAGGCCAAAGGACTACAGGACAGCACACAGAATGGCTTCATATGTGGCAGATCCTACCACATCTACCTGGTGGAGTTCTATGACTGGATAACTAGACAACTGGACATGGGCAATGCAGTGGATGTCCTGTATCTGGACTTCAGTAAAGCATTCGACTTGGTGCCACATGGGAGGCTGGGAAGTAAGTTAGAAGGCACAGGGGCAGGTGCAAAGCTGGTGAGATGGTTAGGGAACTGGCTTCAGGGAAGTCAACGGAGGGTGGTGGTGGGTGGGCAGCTCTCATCCCTTGTGGGTAGTGATGAGTGGCGTTCCACAGGGCTTGGTGTTGGGACCAGTGTTGTTTGGGATATTCATTGCAGACATATCATTGGACATCAAGAGCAAGATCAGTCTGTTTGCTGATGACACCAAGATGGGAGTGGTGGTGAATGACCTAGGGGGATGAAAAGGGTTGTAGGATGATCTGGAAAAGCTGGAAACCTGATCAGACACCTGGCAACAGGGATTTAATGCCAAAAAGTGCAAAGTGCTCCATTTTGGGGTGAAGAACCCAAGGAGGAGTTACCAGCCCTAGGAAGTGCAGCTAGCCAAGACAGAGGAGGAGAAGGATCTTGGGGTGCTCATTACAAGGTCAATGAACAATTCTGCACAATGTAGGAAGGCAACTGCAAAGGCCAACTAAATGCTGAGTTGCATTGCAAGGGGTATCACCTCGAGGAGGGGGGAGGTGATTCTGCCACTGTATAGGTCATTAGTTAGACCGCATCTGGAGTACTGCATACAGTACTGGTGCCTGTATCTGAAGAGGGACATTAAGTTACTGGAGGGGGTGCAGCGCAGGGCTACAAAGATGTTCAAGAGGATGGGGGACTTGCCATATGAGAGGACGCTCAGGGAGCTGAGCATGTACTCGCTAGAGGAGAGGAGGGACGGGGGACATGATTGAAACCTTTAAGTACATGAAAGGAATAAATAAGACAGGTACATAGGGGCTGTACAAAGTAAGGAAGGGGAAGGACATCCAGGGCCATGATATGAGGCTCGAGTGAGGGAGGTTCAGGAGGGAGATGAGGAGACACTTTTTTACAGAGAAGGTGGTTAATGGGTGGAATGCGTTACCGGCAGAAATGGTATCCAGTAGAACAGTGGACTGCTTCAGAAGGGGCTGGGACAGGGCAAGGTGGAGGGTCAATGGAGGGAAGGGTGGGAGGGAGGCAGCTGCAAGATAAGGGGTGCTCTGAGCAGACTTGATAGACCCCAGGCCTTTATCTGCTGGCAAATTTCATATGTTCATATGTTCAGTAGCATTTGCTCTGGGATTCTTTTGTAAACCTATATTGCTTCAAGTTCCTTCCATTAAAATGTACACCTCCATATATTTTTCTAATAATGTGTATGCCTTCCTTAGAACAGAAACTAAAACAAATCTTACTATTTACAATCACTGTGTTGTTTTTCCATACCTCCTTAACAATTCCACACAACTTCATTATGCAGCTGTGGTGGATCTGACCAGAATTTGTTGTGTCTGAATACAGACTGAGCTGTACTTTGCACTTCTCCTGCAAGGAACTGGCTCACACTACAATGGCAATTAAGATTCAGTGTGTCACCACTGTGAGTTACAGTTAAGCCTAAAAACCTTCAACTACTACTACAATATTTTCAAAAGAATTGTGAGATGCACACTGCCAGTGCTGCCACCCTCAAAGCAAGCAATTTAAGTCTGAGGTACACTTTGTCACTTATGTGGTGGATCAGACACAGGCTGCTGAGATTTAAACTGCAACAACTACACTTTTCTTTTTATTAATAGAGTACAGCGACACACACTGCTGCCCTCAGCCCTCCCACAACAAGCCCGGTACTGGTAAAAGAAAATCTCAGGTACTCTGGTCACTGATGAGGGTGGATCACAGGCTGTTGAGATTTAAACTGCAACAACTACACTTTCTTTTTATTATTAGAGTAGTACAGCAACACACACTGGTGCTCTCAGCCCTTCCACAACAACCCCATTACTGGCAAAAGAACATCTCAGGTACTCTGGGTCACTAATGAGGTGGATCACAGGTTGCTGTGATTTAAACTGCAACAACTACACTTTTCTTTTTATTATTAGAGTAGTGTATCGACACACACTGCTGCCCTCAGCCCTCCCACAACAAGCCCGTTACTGGCAAAAGAAAATCTCATGTACTGTGGTCACTGCTAAGGTGGATCACAGGCTGCTGAGATTTAAACTCCAACAACTACAATTTTCCATCTATTATTAGAGTAGTACAGCAACACACACTGCTGCTTTCAGCCCTCCCACATCAAGCCAGTTACTGGCAAAAGAACATCTCAGGTACTCTGGTCACTGATGAGGCAGATCATAGGCTGCTGTGATTTAAACTGCAACAACTACGCTTTTCTTTTTATTATTAGAGTAGTATATCGACACAGACTGCTGCCCTCAGCCCACCACAACAAGCCACTTACTGGCAAAAGCACATCTCCTCTGGGTCACTGATGAGGAAGATCATAGGCTGCTGTGATTTAAACTGCAACAAGTACTATTTTCTTATTATCAGAGTAGTATGGCGACACACACTGCTACCCTCTGCCTTCGCACAACAAGCCCGGTACTGGCAAAAGAAAAACTCAGGTACTCTGGTCACTGATAAGGTGGATCACAGGCTGCTGAGATTTAAAGCAGCAGTTCAATGAAAAGGGGTTAAAATTTGACCCTACCTTATTTTCTTCTTGATTAATGCCAGATGCATTCCATTTTATTTTGATGGTAAAATTTTCAGTTTACATTATCATTTAAGAATTTTATGAAAGTTTTAAAATAATTATTTCTCAAGAAATAAAGATGGCTGCCTCATTTTTGCATTGAAATAATACTGAGGACCTGAAGAGGGTAAGAACCCAGACAAAAATGCAAATGTACTGTGTACAGTGTAGAAAGCATGAAGAAACCCCAAATCAACAGTTCTGTCAATATTTTTCATAAACACAGCAGAAAATTAGCTTTTTGGAAAAACGTTTTTCATTGCACTTCTGCTTTAAACTGCAACAACTACAATTTTTTTATTATTAGAGTAGTAGAGTGACACACACTGCTGCCCTCAGCCCACCCACAACAAGCCCCTTACTGGCAAAGGAACATCTCTTCTGCGTCACTGATGAGGAAGATCGTAGGCTGCTGTGATTGAAACTGCAACAACTACAATCTTCTTTTTATTATTAGAGCAGTATGGCGACACACACTGCTGCCCCCAGCCCATCCACAACAAGCCCGTTACTGGCAAAAGAAAATCTCATGTACTGATTTAAACTCCAACAACTACACTTTTCTTTTTATTATTAGAGTAGTATGGCGACACACACTGCTGCCCTCAGCCCACCCACAACAAGCCCGTTACTGGCAAAGGAACATCTCCTCTGCGTCACTGATGAGGAAGATCGTAGGCTGCTGTGATTGAAACTGCAACAGCTACAATCTTCTTTTTATTATTAGAGCAGTATGGCGACACACACTGCTGCCCCCAGCCCATCCACAACAAGCCCGTTTCTGGCAAAAGAAAATCTCATGTACTGATTTAAACTCCAACAACTACACTTTTCTTTTTATTATTAGAGTAGTATGGCGACACACACTGCTGCCCCCAGTCCACCCACAAAAAGCCCGGTACTGGCAAAAGAAAATCTCAGGTACTCTAGTCACCGATATGGTGGATCACAGGCTGCTGAGATTTAAACTGCAACAACTACAATTTTCCTTTTATTATTAGAGTAGTATGGCGACACACACTGCTGCCCTCAGCCCACCCACAACAAGCCCGTTACTGGCAAAACAAAATCTCAGGTACTCTGGTCACTGATGAGGCAGATCGTAGGCTGCTGTGATTTAAACTCCAACAACTACACTTTTCTTTTTATTATTAGAGTAGTACAGCGACACACACTGTTGCCCTTAGCCCTCCCACAACAAGCCCGGTACTGGAAAAAGAACATCTCAGGTACTCTGGGTCACTGATGAGGTGGATCACAGGCTGCTGTGATTTAAACTGCAACAACTACACTTTTGTTTTTATTATTAGAGTAGTATGACGACACACACTACTGCCCTCAGCCCTCCCACAACAAGCCCAGTACTGGCAAAAGAACATCTCAGGTACTGTGGGTCACTGATGAGGTGGATCACAGGCTGCAGAGATTTAAACTGCAACAACTACACTTTTTCATCTATTATTAGATTAGTACAGCAACACACACTGGTGCCCTCAGCCCTCCCACAACAAGCCCGGTACTGGCAAAAGAAAATCTCAGGCAATCTGGGTCACTGATGAGGTGGATCAAAGGCTGCAACTGCTCTGCTTTAAACTGCAGCAACAATTACAGTTTTGTTCTAATAGAGTTTGGTGACACTTGCTGTTGCCCTCAGCCCTCCCACAAGCCAGGTAATGGTACTGGCAAAAACAAAATCTTAGCAGTACTCTGGATCACTTATGATGCAAATTTGTTCTCAGTTACAAAATCCCCCCCTACCCTCCCAGTGCACACCTAGATTGTGTTGAGTTGATGACTGTACAGTGATGAGGCTCACTCAGTTCTCAGCCACACAAGCTACAGACTACAACTTAAGTTAGGTTTCTCTGTGGCCTACTGGCCTAGTAGGCCTACAGTGAAAAATGGGGCCTTTCTACCCTTGCCTTTAACAAGTAGCAAAAAAAAGGCAAGAACTTCAAAAAGTTAACAGCAATTGCTGAAATTCAGAAAATGACTATTTTTAATGCCAAAATGTCAAAATATAAAAGTGGTATACACTAAATTTTTCTCAAATTCCACTCAACAACACAGAGACGAACTGTACTCTGACTGAACTGCAGTGCTTTTGCTTTCACTCTCTCTCTCCAGTCTCTCTCTGACTGAAAAGGCCACACCTACATCCCTACTCACATGTCACTCACTGGCCACCCACAAGGCTTATTGCCTACAGTGACACTCTGTAGTCCATGCTGCTTAATAGTCATGCGACTATCAAATGGCCATGCACAAGACTCTATCGCCTACAGTGACACTCTGTAGTCCATGCTGCTTAATAGTCATGTGACTATCAAATAGCATAAACTACAAATAAGTATCCCACAATGAACATGGCCCATGTAAGAGTGCCTGTCATGTGACAGCAGCTGGCTGCTGCTCGTTGCTGGCTTTTGCCAGGCCAGTCAGTGCTACAACAGTGCACTGGGGCAGTGAGTGCACACACACTAGTTATCGCCTCTCAGTCTCTCCCATTCCTGAGCTCCTTCTACCCGAATCCCAGCTCCCCTTTGCAGTGCCAGTGAGTTCAAACTTGACACTGTACAGTGTGACACACCACCATACATGATACACAGGCCAGCTAAGCTTTCTTCTCCTAGTTCTTCCCAAATCCCATTCCCATCCCAATCTCCACAGAGTGACTGGCTGCTGGCTCACCTCAGTCATCATACTGACATACTATGTACTCTACTAGTCTTTCTCCTCTGGCTCCTCTCTCTGTGTTGGCTGGTGACTGTCCTCTCCATGAGCCCATGACATGTGGAGTGGAAACTATGGACTGACTCACCTCACCACCAGTCAAGTGATGAGTTGTCCACATCCAGGCAGGCATCCAGACAGTTTTGTCACTCTCTCAGTCTCTCTCCTGTCTCCAAGTCATGACTTCAAGTTCATAATCCACGAGTCATGACCACAACACAGCAGCCAGCATGCATAAATTATCTATTTATTTTTTTTAAGGGGCTAATCACATCCATCCGGTGCCGGTGAAGGTAACTATTTTCTCCCCTCTGCTCTGAGTCCTGAGCTGAGCCCAGCATAAAAAATTGTGTTTTCCTCTGCCTCCGAGTCCTCCATTGCCAGGGCAACCAGAAATCCTCACCAATCACAAATGCCATGTGCGAGGAGCTCTGTTGATGGCTGCCATGGCAGCAGTCACTGACAAGTGATGGGTCAAGCAAATTCATTTAAAATTAGAGGTTAAGCTATCTGTGTGTCGATCAGAGTGTAGCCAGGACAGTGGTGGCACCAGAAGACAAGAAGACAATGCAACAGGCTTCTGGCAGGCAGTGGCACTACAGAACCAGTCCAGGAAAGTCAAGGGAGCACTCTGAGCACAGCCACAGGTGAGTGGGCTGTGACTCAGAGAGAGTAGCACCGAGCTGGGGGGGGGGCTCAACTCTGACTTGCAGAGGGAAAGGGGTGGCAGGTCAGGCACCCAGGCAGCAGTGAAAATGGGGTTTTGAGCATGCTAGCCACTGTCTGCCATTGGTTGCAACTTGCAATTGAGTGCTGGGAGGGTGACTCAGTGTGGAGACTGAGGGCAGTGCATAAACAGTGAACTGCACCATGGCCTGCAATAGAACAACCAAAAAAAAAACAATAGCGCATTAAGGCACAGGAAAGGTTTGGGGTCCCAGTCAAAATGTTCAGAGGTCTAGCCCCGGAGGCCCAGACCTAGCAAAACCTCTGGCTAATCAATTTAATTATGTTGAACCTCAGTGTGCCAGAAATCAAGAAGCTACTGTAGTTGTTCTTTTTTCACTGTGTATTCGAGTAGTGCTGAGAAGGATGAAGGTAAAGGAGATTATAGTGAGTAACTGATCTAAATTAGAGCTGGAAACCAGACTTGAAGAGCTTGTAAACAGAGGCCCTAAGGTAGTCTTTAGAAGATGCAGCAGTATAAAAGACATGGTAGTTAAAAATATTGTACCAGGACCAGAACCAGAACCTTTGAGACAGTCAGTGCTTGCCTCCCTACTGGCACACATTGGTGTGGATGGTGTGTTTATTGCCAATATACAGTATATGCACATGTAAGTATTTTATTCATCCCATCACAGGAAGAGATGTCGATATTAAAGACTAGATGTACCCCTTTCCATCCCCAATCTAGCCAACTCCATCCCTGAAGAGCTCCATAGTGTAGGGTCTCCCACCCAACCCAATTGCAACAGAGGAAACCATGGTCCATATCCATAGTTTAGAGGACTCCCATCCACTGCCCATGTACACAGACACCCTCACTCCCCCATACCCAACCTGTTGCAAAGACCAGGATTGCCCTCCACACCCTGCCATGGCCAGCCATTGACTGCACTAAACCCAGGCTGGGTACCTTCACTCTGGAATGACCCAACTGTCTGTACCGTGCACTGGGACACTAGTCCAGCCTCGGATCCATTATTGTTTGCTGCTATGTGTATGTCCCTGGCAAATTGAAGAGGGAATTTACATACCTCCAATGCATACTTAGTCAGTGCTGTATCTTCCTGCTGTCATACACCACTGCAAGTCCACACTGTCATCTCTTCCCCTGTGTAACATTCCACCCTCCAGACTTCTGAAGTATCCCGGGTGCCATGGGGTGTGGTATCCTGTAATGCCATTTGCAGTGTACGCTTCAGACTATAGATAGTTCATCTACAGTTCCCCAAATGTACAAATGAATAGGAGATCAGCTGTAGCCTGTTTGGGACCTGTGTGAGTGGGTTTAGCATCGGCCATCACCCACACTTAGCAGTGCAGTGGCACCGGGATGATGGATCCCCATCGCAGTGCCTGAGGAGTATGGCCACTGGGTGTTATCACCCACACACAGCTCATGTCTATGTATAACACATTCCAGCATCATACTGTGAGTGCTCTGCCACCTGCCAATAAAGTGGTATGATCCCATTACAGAGCCAGTCATCACAATGGGATGGGCTGGGGCAGTGAGGGGGGCTGTCTGTTCACCATTGAGGAGGATCGAGGGCCACTACACTATGGACATGGACTATGGGTGTAATCAAGTGCAATTAGGGATGGCATTGGGGTCCCTACAATATGGAACTGATAAAGCCTGGACTAAAGTACGATCAGGGCTTGTGGAACAGGTAGGGGGGTGACATTGTATCACCAGAGACTTCAGGGCCTGTCCCAAGTGAGAGTGATTGGGGTTAAAGATTGGGGGCAAGAGCTGCTCCAGTGCATTCATCCCCATGTCAACATGCAAATGGACTGGTAATGAGCATGCATAAGGCCCCTTTGCACCCTGCATGCTCAATTAGGTCATTTGCATTCCTGGGTTGAATATTGCCCATGAGGGTTGCGATGCATGCTGGTATGTGCCACGCGTTCCTCCTGGAAGGTATTCAGTAGGGGTCACCCTGGATGCACCTGACTTGGCAGCTGCCTGTACTGTGACTCCCATCCAGGGTCACTTTTTCAACAGGAACGATGAAGCCCACCTCAGGAGATGAACCCAAGAGTGTCACAGGTTTACTGCATGTCAAAAGAATTAACTCCCTTTGAAATTGCATTTTTGCTGCAGTAATTCTACTGCAGAATTCTGCAGTGCTGCACTTCATCCTGGTGGGCTTCACTGTATGCACACTCTCTTCCAGTAGTGCATTCTTTTTGAATGTTGTATCAGTGCTGACCGGCGCACCCTCTTTGTGCAATGCATCTTTCTGCTCGTGCATCGATCAATCACTTAATATATCCCCCTAGATGTAAAATATTGCTTTTAGTGCGTTCTGATTTTACACAATGCAGCATAATATTGTGTAGATTTAGAGCCCCACTGAAAATAAGATATAATTTCTTCTGTAAACTATCCAGACTAAATATATAGCAATCAGCAGGCACATTCTAGGAAAACACCTTGTAAAAATATGTAAAAGGGAAGACCACATTGAAACTGTCTCTCCACAGATCTGCATTGTGCAAATTCATTAGAAATAATGGCTTAAAGCATCCCAAAACCTCTCCACAGCCGTATTGGTTCTGACTAGACCTTGCTTGTAATGCCACTATTTTACATATAAAATGGACTGACACTAAAATAGTATTTATGCAGCTGAGTGTTTATTTTGTCAAGTCAGTGGGTGCTTGTGCCATGTTTTTGATGACTTCCACTCTTAAGACCCAGATAGTCCAAAGTGTTTTGTTTACATGGAAGCTTACAGTCATTTACATTGCTCCTGATCTAATATTTTGAAAGGATTTCAGAATTTCTTGGAATACGTTCTCAGTATCTTCTGTGTTAAACATTGCACACTTCAGTAATATAGTTGGGTACTCACAGAGGCAGTACATTTAGGAGTGACATGGGGACTGCTGGGGTCATTCCCAGCCCATGCCTGGACCATATAATGAGATTTTCTACTGGTCTATGCCATCTCTTTAATACAGTTATATGTATGCTCGCAAAGTATGGCCACTTTAAATTCTTGGAATGTCTATGATTTGAACTTTCCTTTCAAAAGGAAATATATTCTTACTCATCTGAAGTCCTTACCTTCTAATGTAGCTCTCCTCCATGAAACTAAGCTTTGACCTGGTGAAGCTCATAAACTTAAGAGGGAGAAAGTGGCCTTGAGGTGCATACTTGTGCCCAGACCACCATGGCTGGGTTTCCATCCTAGTTCATAAAATCCTTCAATGGTCACTATACAAACAACAGGTGGACTCTGTAGGGAGATGGATATGAGCCAGATATAACACCCCTGAGGGCCCAGTAGTTTTGGCAAATGTATATGGCCACAGTCATGATAACCCTCACATTTTCAACCCTCTCAGCTAATCCTTGCTTAACAATGCTCTTCCCTCTTCCCCTCCCACACAGACTCCCCTTTTGCTAGGAAATGATTTTAACCTAACACTGGATCACTTCTTGGACAGGAACTCAGGTAAAGGATCCCTAGTGGCAGTTCAAGATTTAGTGGTAGTCTACTCACTGCTGGATTTCTGCTACCAGCAACACACCACAGACCTTAATTTCTTGTGGTTTTCAACTTCCCATTCCACCTCTAGTCACATTGACTTCTGGATTATCTCTGACCCAGTCACTCAGATGATACACTTCTCCCAGATAGCCCTCCTCTATCTGTTGGACCATGCAGTGGTGACAGTTTTAGTGTCATGGGGCCCTCCTCCTCCTCTCTCAAAATCTACTTCCTGGTGCCTCAGTCCCCTCCTTCTTTAAGACCCAGCTTCCAAGCCTTCACTAAAACAGGAAGCTACATCCTATTTTCAGTTGAATTACAGAGGTGATAGCTTCAAGGCTGTCCTGTAGGTGGCCTTTATGGCATGCCTTCAAGGGCACATCATGAGCTATGTGGCTCACTGCCACAGTCACAAGAGAAGGAACAGAAAGCACTAGAAATGGATTTAACTGCCAAGGAAAAGGAGCTTAAAACATTTTCCTTGCCTCATTGTTTACGCACAGAGGTTCTTTGTTTTTTAATAGTTTTTATTTTAATGGGTTCACCACAATATATCCCAGGCACACTGCCTTAGGGGTAGCTGGTCCATTCCACTGGGGTGTCAAACAGATGAGGCATACTGATGAGTCTGGTGAGGGCCGAAACACTGTCTATGTCTTCTGTTAGCACCCTTGGCAAACTGTGTGAGAGGCCTTTTCGGCACCATGCAATTTCTGCAAAAAGCTGGACCAACATAACATTCTGTGTGATTTGCATATGCAGCCCATGATGCTTTGCATTGTGGGGGCATGTGTGATTTGTATTTTCTTGAAACTGGCTTCCCAGCCAAATGCCCTTTAGGGTAACCCTTGCCTCAGTGTTTACCACAGAGGTTCTTTGTCTTTAAATAGTTTTTATTTTAATGGGTTCACCACAATATATCCCAGGCACACTGCTAGGGGTAGCTGGTCCATTCCACTGGGGTGTCAAACAGACAGGCATACTGATGAGTCCTGGTAGAGATGGAACACGTGTCTATGTCTTCTGTTAGCACCTTTTGCAAACTGTGTGAGAGACCTTTCGGCTCATGCAATTCTGCCTAAAGTTGGATCAGCATAACATTCTGTGGTGATTTGCATATGCAGCCCATGATGCTTTGCGTTGTGGGGCATGTGTGATTTTGTATTTTCTTGAAACTTGGCTTCCCAGCCAAATGCCCTTTAGGGTAACCCTTGCCTCAATGTTTACGCACAGAGTTCTTTGTCTTTAAATAGTTTTTATTTTAATGGGTTACCACAATATATCCCAGGCACACTGCCTTAGGGTAGCTAGTCCATTCCACTGGGGTATCAAACAGGCGAAGGCATACTGATGAGTCCGGGTAGGGCCAGAAACACGTCATCTATGTTCTGTTAGCACCCTTTGCAAACTGTGCTTGAGAGGCCTTTGGCACCATGCAATTCTGTAGGTTGGACCAGCATGACATTCTGTGGTGATTTGCATATACACAGCCTATGATGCTTTGCATTGTGGGGGCATGTGGATTTTGTATTTTCTAGAAACTTGGCTTCCCAGCCAAATGCCCTTTGGGGTAACCCTTGCCTCAGTGTTTATGCACAGAGGTTCTTTGTCTTTTAAATAGTTTTTTATTTTAATGGGTTCACCACAATATATCCCAGGCACACTGCCTTAGGGGTAGCTGGTCCATTCCACTGGGGTGTCAAACAGACGAGGCATACTGATGAGTCCTGGTAGGACTCTTTGCAAACTGTGTGAGAGGCCTTTCGGCACCATGCAATTCTGCTTAAAGTTGGACCAGCATAACATTCTGTGGTGATTTGATATGCAGCCCATGATGCTTTGTGCATTGTGGGGGCATGTGTGATTTTGTATTTTCTTGAAACTTGGCTTCCCAGCCAAATGCCCTTTGGGGTAACCCTTGCCTCAGTGTTTACGCACAGAGGTTCTTTGTCTTTAAATAGTTTTTATTTTAATGGGTTCACCACAATATATCCCAGGCACACTGCCTTAGGGGTAGCTGGTCCATTCCACTGGGGTGTCAAACAGCCGGGGCATACTGATGAGTCCTGGTGAGAACGAAACACGTGTCTATGTCTTCTGTTAGCACCCTTTGCAAACTGTGTGAGAGGCCTTTCGCACCATGCAATTCTGCTTAAAGTTGGACCAACATAACATTCTGTGGTGATTTGCATATGCAGCCCATGATGCTTTGCATTGTGGGGGCATGTGTGATTTTGTATTTTCTTAAAACATTTTGCTCTCTCAGGTGCCAACTCCCCTTCTTGAAGACATTAGATCTCTCCATATGCATTTGAATGCCCTAGCAACCTGAAAGACCAAACTAGCAGTCCTGTACCTGATGCATAAATACTAGAATGGAATGGGAGCAAAAAGGTCTGTAAACCTCTGTTCTACAGATTGCTTAAGCAACAAACTGAAAAACAAAGCCACAGTCTAAGAGATTCTATGGGTATTCTGCACACACAGTCACCGCAGATTAACAAAGTGAATGACTCTTTCTATGAACAGCTCTACACATCCCCAGGCCACTGAATGATAATAAATTAATTATTATATCTTTCTGTAGGACTTGAATCTCTCAAAGTTATAGGAAGATATTCCAACACTAGCCTGGAGGCCCCTTTATCTGTTTAAGAAATCCATGCAGCTATTATGGCCCTCTCACTACAAAAAAAACCCAGAAATAATGCCATGCCCATAGACTTTTGCCAGTCTGTTACAGAGATAGTCTCATTTATCGTGAAATGTGTGTTTCACAAAGCCAGGGAAAATTCCTCAATTCCATCTTCCTTGAGAGAGAGGCTCTGATCACAGTCCTTCCCAAAGAAGACAAGTAACACACACTGCTGGGCAAATATAGGCCTATTTTCCTTAACAGAGCAAATGCTAACATCTTTGCCAAGGTGTTGACCACCAAGCTGGGTTCAATCCTCCCTCAACTGGTCCACCACTCCCAAGTGGGGTTCATAAAATGCCACCTTAGCACTGATCACCTCAGGGTTTTAGTCTCTGAAATGACCATTACAGCTGCTACCTCCTCTCAGTCCACTGCCATGACCATAGAATTTAAGAAAGCTTTCAACTCGTTGGAGTGGGGGAATTTATATGCGACCCACTGCAAAATGGGGTTTGAACTGAACTTTAGGAACTGGATTCAAACATTATATATGCAACCCTCTGTTAGAGTTTTAACAAACTCTGTACTATCTGACCCTTTCTTGTTGCAGAGGGGTACAAGGCAGGGCTGCTCTCTGTCATAGAAACATAGAAACATAGACTTTGACGGCAGATAAGGACCGCTAGGCTCATCTAGTCTGCCCATTTCCCTACCTACAGGATAGGCCGCAGATCCTAGTTAACCAACAGCCTATATCTTTCCTGCCCCCACAGAAATTGCTCTTATGTCTGTCCCATGCATTCCTGAATTCTCCACAAATTTTAGACCCCACAACTTCCTCAGGAAGGCTGTTCCATGCATCCACTACCCTCTCTGTGAAATAATACTTCCTCACATTGTCACTGAACCGCCCTCCTTCTATCTTTAAATTGTCCCCTTGTTCTTGCAAGTCTCTTTTCTGAAAGATGCTACCTCTTGGACTTTGTTGATTCCCTTGAGGTACTTGAAAGTTTCTATCATGTCCCCCCTCTCCTTCTTTCCTCAAGAGTATACATATTAAGCTCCTTAGTCTCTCTCTCCTCATACGGCTTCTCTTGCAGACCCTGCACCATTTTTAGTTGCCCTCTCTGGACTGACTCTATCCTGTTCTATGTCTTTGCAGAGATGGGTCTCAGAACTGGACACAGTATTCCAGATGGGGTCTCACCAACTGTCTGTACAGAGGGATAACAACTTCGTTTTCTGCTGATGACTGCCTCTCTATACATCCCAGTATACCCCAGCCCCTCCCTACTGCCTTCTCACATTGCTTGCTAACCTTAAGGTCATCTGATATAGTTACCCCCAGGTCCCTTTCCTGTTTTGTTTTATTTTCTCCCCACCCATTGTATTCTTCCCTGGGTTCTTGTTTCCCAGGTGCATGGTGCACTTTTTGCATTGAATCCTAGCTGCCATCAACTCCTGACCATTCCTCCAACCTTGCCAAGTCCCTTTTCATCCTTTCCAGCCTCCTTGTATATCAACCCTGTTGCAGATCTTTGTGTCATCTGCAAAGAGGCATACTTTCCTTCCAGTCCCTCTGCAATGTCACTGATGAAGACATTAAAAGGACTGGACCCAATACTGAACCTCACGGTACCCCAATAGTAACCGCCCTTTCTTCCAAGTGGACTCCATTTACAATTACCTTCTGTCTGTTGTCCAGCCAATGTTTACCCAGGCTACCACCCTGGGACCCTCCCAGGCTGGTTAGATTTTGACTAATAATCTTTTGTGGGACTGTGTCCAAATGCTTTGCATAAAGTCTAGGTAGGCCATGTCAACAGCCCCTCCCTGGTCTACTACTTTGGTCACCCAGTCAAAGAAATCTATTAGATTCGTCTGACATGACCTTCCGCTGTGAACCCATGCTGCCTTGGATCCGTGCTCACTGGCCTCTAGGTACTCAACTATTTCTTTCCTTCAAGTGACTCATCCGCTTTCCCTACCAGAAAGGTCAGACTGACAGATCTGTAGTTTCCTGCCTCTGTCTTGGTCCCACTTTTGTGAAGGGGTCACATCCGCCTTCCTCCAGTCCTCAGGTACCACACCATCCTCCCATGATTTATTAAAAAGAGTAGCCACGGTTTCACTAGTTTCCTTCCTTGAATTCTTTTAGAGATTCTGGGGTGAATTCCATCAGGACCCATTGCTTTTGTCCACCTTCAGTTTGGGAGTTCTTGCAGAACCCTTTCTTCTGTGAAAGGACTGGGATCGACCCCCATCCAAGAGTGCTTCTGTTGTTAATTGGATTAGGCACTTCCCTCCTCTTTTGTAATACTGAGCAGAAATATTCGTTCAATAGTCCTGCTTTTTCACTCCCCCTCTGCCCACCATCGTTCATTCTATTCAGCCTCACTATCCCTCCCTTTGTCCTTTCTACACTCGCTGATGTACCTATAAAAGGTTTTATCCCCTTCTTAACTAGGTTGGCTATCTTTTCCTCAGTTTGGGCCTTTGCTATTCAGACTTCCTCCTTGCTTCTTTCTGCCTTAACTGGTACAGCTCTCTGTCCTGCTCCATCTGTGTTTCCTTGTCTTCCGGAATGCTATCTTTTCTTCTGACTTTCACAGCCACCTCTCTTGAGGAACCATAGTGGCTTTTTCTTTCATTTGATTTGTTTATTTGCTTCACACAAAGGCTTGTTGCCTCTGTTATGGCAGTTTTGATAATTCCCCATTGTTGCTCCACACCTCCTTCTAGCCTGTTTGCTAGTGCTTTTCTGAGGCACTCTCCCAACTTGCCAAAGTCAGCCCTCCTAAAGTCCAGTACCCTCACTTTTGGTAAGCCTTGACTCTGTAGCTGAGTTTAACATGAACCACACTGTTTGATGGTCCTTGTCCCCAGATGGCAACCCACTTCTAGATCTGAGATCCTCTCACTGCCCCCGTTTCAGAGTAAGAGGTCTAAGATTGCTCCCTCTAAGTGGGTTCAGAAACTAGCTGTCTAATACTACCACCTACCTGGGGCATCAAGAATAGCCCTGCTCTTGGATGTGGCTGCAGCAAATGTGCTCCAGTTAACATCTGGCATATTCAGGTCTCCATCAACAGTATCTCCACTTTCTCTGCCATTCTAAGAATGCCTTCCATCATATCCTTGTCCATTCCTTCCCCCTGACATGGGGGGTCTGTACACAACCCTGTTGCGGATTGTGGTGCCTTTTCAGTCTCCCAAGGTGACCCACAGTGCCTCCTCTCCTCCCTGTTTACTCTTTTGTTCAGTTGCTTTTATCCCTTCCTTTTCATAGGAACTACTCCTCCCCTCTTCTCCCTGCCTGTCTCTCCTGTAGGTTATGTACCCTGGTATGTTAACATCCCAGTCATGGTTCTCTGTGTACCATGTTTCTGTGACTGCTATGATATCAGGCATCCCTCTTCCATCAGGCCACCAGCTCAGGGGAGCTTGTTGCCCAGACTACGATCATTGGTACTCATTACCCTCCATTTCCTGATGGCCTTACCCTCTTTTTGCCCCATCCCTGTCCTTCTTGCCTTTGTCACTTTCTCCATTTACCCCTGCCCTTCTCCCTATCAGACACCTCCATGTTGGTGTTTCCACACTTACTACTGTGATTGTTTGGGGGCTAAGTTTTCCTGCTCCTTTCCAGTGCCTCCCCCCTTGGCTAGTTTAAAAGCTTGCCAATGAAGCATTTAAACCTATCACCTAGGATCCTGGTTCCCCTCCCGGACAGATGCAGCCCATCATGCCAGTATAGGCTTGCTTCACTCCAGGTGGACCCCCAGTCCCCAATGAAACCAAATCCCTGAGGCTCCACACCAGTTTTCCAACCACTGATTGAGATCCCTTAGTACGGAACACCCTAGCCTCTCCTTTGCCATAGATGGGTAGCACCTCCGAGAAGGTTACCGTGTGTGCTACTTGACTAAGGCCCCTCCCCAATTCCACAAACTCTTCCTGCACTTCTCTAATCCCTTTCTTAGCCAGGTCATTTGTCCCTAGGTGGACAATGACATCCAGCTCCCTCCCCTGAGGATAAGTCCTGTCCCCTTGTTACTTGTCCTGGCCATTGAGTCACTGGCCATAGTCATCAGACAACATCTCAGGTCTCAGGGCATATGTATCTGGAAGATGGACATTCAGACTCTGCTATATGCTGATGACTGTTGCTTTTACAGAATGTCACAGCAATCATCCCTTCACTCCTAGACCTTTTAGACCAATTCTGGGAGTTCTCCAGCTTAAAAACTGACTCTACTAAAACAGAGATAATTCCACTGAACAAATCCTGCATGGAGCCTGCAGTGGCCCCTTTCAATGTGCAGTGGTTGCCAAAGGGTATTAAATACTTAGGCATCTGGATAAGTCCTGACACCTCTTGTATAATCTTAGACAATTTTCCCCTCTCCTGAAAAAGCTTAAAGAGGACTGTGACCATTGGAAACGTCTCCATCTACCCCTACTAGAGGAAAACTGCTACCATAAAAATGATTATATCCTCAAAAGTAATTTACTGCCTTGCCTACTTAGCTATCTGCATTCCTAAATCCTGGTTTACTGATCTAGACCCCCTAGCTGGTGACTTCATTTGGGAAGGCAAACCCCTTTGCTACTGCTGACTGAAACTTAGGGCTTCATTGAAGTAAGAAGGCTGGTGTATCCATTGGTTCTAGGCTTATTTTGTGGCCATTAGAAGTGCCCAGACACTGCAGTGGTTCTCTCCTCTCCCGGCCTTGTAGCTTACTCTCTGAGTCTCTATTGAAAGGTACATAGGGCAGGTGACAGACACAACTGTCATACTCTTATTTCAAGCACCCCCTAAGATGAAGTTGCCCACTATTCCACCCATCGTCATGACATTGAAAAAGTCAGAGACCTGGCAACAGGGCAGTTTCCCCTCTAGGTCCATGCTACCTCTTTGGTTAAACCCCTTCTTAAGGGTAGGTACCACCCCTATATTTTAGGAGTCTTGGTATAGCAAACACAATTTGTCAGTTGGAAGATCTCTGGCAACCCAACACTTCCCACCTGGATACATACAAGGTCCTAAGAGGGTGCAATGGCCTTCCTAAGGCAGACTTCTGAAAGTACCTCAAAATTGAAAGTGTTATAGTGTACTGTTCTACCAAACTCCATCCAACACTTCCAGAATGTCACCTCTAATTCAGTCATGGCTGGCTACTCCACTGACAAGATTTATAATCAAATCCTAGAGGAACTCCTGGATATATCGGAATGCACCAGAACTAAACAGCTTCTACCTTGGTGAAGGACATTTCCACTACACAGTCACCCCAATTGTGGTTCTTAGCTCACTCAGCCTGTCCTGACTCAAGAAATCTCCTCATTCAGAATAAACTCCCCCATGTTTTATCATATCCTGGTAAGGCTTTTCACCTTAAGGCTTGTGGACCATAATAGGTGCTGGAGGTGTAACTCTCCAAGCACTGACTAAGTGCAAGTTTTGAGAGGCTGCTCACTGGTTCAGGGCTTTTGCTCTGAGATCCATAAGTGCTGCACCACCATCCTCTCACCCTCCCCCCATTTCTGCAGCAGGTTTATCTTTTAGGCCTGCCCCCCCATCTCACCCACATAACTATCAGCACTGGCTATAGACAGCCAGTGTGGAAGCTAAGAGGCTTCTGTTGCAAAGATGGAAAATGGCTGAGATCCCTTTGGCAAATAAGTCTACAATCTAGTCACTCTGGGTAGGATATTACATATTGCAAAGAAAGTTCTATGTAAATATCAGAAGGTATTTGACCCTTTTCTTTCATCTCAGAATGCCCTCAAGGACCTCTCTCAAACACCTCCCCAAACATTTTATTCCCCAAGTTACCCCCAACACATCTATAGTCGTGGTTAGGTAGCTCTTGGTCAGTAAATTGCTTCCTAAGAGGGTACTAACTGAATAAGGTCTGCACTATGATAAATTTCAATGCATGCATGTATCTACCCTACAGCTGTACCCAAACCTCTGTTTATTCTAATTGTTGTTATTTAATATCAGAAAGTCCTGAATTGAGTTTTCATGCTGAATTGCTGTTTCTGTGTGCTCTCTGTCTTGTACTGTTAAAAAAAATGTTCAATAAAAATGACTAACTGCAAAAAAAAAAAGAAAAGAAAAAAATGGGAGCATCAGCATAAGGAGTTCTAAATGACTATAACCAATAATATTTCTGGATGAATCATACAGTATATGGTTTCATGAATTGGGGGCTGCATGTGCAGCTAGTTTTTAAGGTGAAGGGGAGATAAAGCAAGTACAGAGAGACATATAATAAAAAGAACAGGGTATTTTAAAATATATACTGAGACTGCTGCAAGGCTTACTTTCCCTTTAAGGTATAGATAGTGACATATTATCAATGTATTCATTTTTTTAATTTCAAATCTACATTAAAGGGACATATGCTTAAACCATGTTCACGTTTGTAAAGTATTATTATTATTATTATTATAACCCAAAAAAAAAAACAATTTATATCCTCAGGTATACTCCAACCACCCCAGGTGTGGAAACTTGCTGCAATGATCCTTGGTGTCTTCTGCCTTGCATTGCTTCTTGCTGTAGTTACATTGGCTGTAATTGGTGAGTATGCAGATGAACAAATTGAAGAGATTACATTGGGCTGTGTTTTCCTTGGACAGTAACATGCTTTCTAATATGCAGTTTCCTCTGTCTGAACAGTTCATTTATGTGACGTTATTGGCTTTGATATGCAAACTCAGAAAATAGTTTTGTGTAATTTCATGAATTATTACTGTATATACTTTTTCATAGGGAAATGCTCAGCTTTGCAAATAGCAGTTTTTTCTAATATAAAATGTGCAATTTTGAAATAGCTGTATTATATGGAGAAGAAATGTACAGTTTCAGAATGTTGTGAATTGTTTGGCACCAAAGAGATGACATAACTCCATTATGAAGTTTCTAGGATAATGATGAGTTTATGAGCAAATTGTTGAAACTTTCATTTCATTTAATTATTTTTATACTTGTTAATTTGATGAACAAGAATGCCCATTTTCACAAGTGGCAAGTATGAATTTGTTTTAAAAAAATAGCGCTTTCTTAATTGCATTTGTTTTAACAAAATGTTCGCAATTTGAACAAATTGCGCTTTTTGATTTGGGGGAGTGTATGGCATGGGTTTATCCTTGACTTCTTGCTACTGAGTGTGTGTCTCACTTGATCATTTAATTTAATTTATTTTATTAGTATCAAGAAAAACAAGGGCACATCTAGGCATCACAACTAGCAACATTAATGTGGAGCTCCTGCAACGGTGATACAAAATTAACTCTCTAACCCCTAACAACTGCAGAAAAGTGAATAATTTTCCTCAGTCTGAATTCAGACATCATAAGGATCAGTTTGATACCAAGTTTTCCTAAAAATGCCATGGGTAATCCACAGAAAATAGTAGATTAAAATCAGAGGACTCAGAACTTTTTTACAGCTGTCAGATGCAACTCAAGATACAACAGAGGCCCTGGGCTCCTGGCTCCACAGTAACAGAGGACCACAGAGGAGTGACCCTCAAAGCTCTGTAACACATAGTATATCAGCTATGTTCATTCACTGCTAGCATGGTTAAGCAACTCAATTCCATTAGAAATAGGCTGACAAATGTGGTGCAACCGGGTGACTCTGTAAAACGGAACTCTACTGAGGCAAACAAGACAACTCATTAGGCATTTGCACTAGCAGGTATCCTAATAAAAAAGAATGCACATCTCAGGTTTCCATCTAGAAAGATTGGAAACCTTCTTTAAGAATGCAATCTGAGGGTCCTGGGCTTGTCAGTGGGCTTCAAAGTAGACATTATGATGGACTTCATGAAACAGTAGCTTCTCAAGGTATTTCATCTGGTGGAATCCCAAAGCCATGAGGGGGCATATAAAGTAACACTTCAGTGAGTGTTCACCAGATCTGAGCATCCGAGAGCAGTTCTACTCTTTTTTCTTTCTGTCTGGGACAATGAGAGATTTGTTTGTTGCAGCAAAGAGTCTTCCAGATGTGGCAGACAGGCAAACACTATTACTTTTTTAAGACTGGTCATATGAAACACCACAGTGGTGAAAGGACTTTGACAGAGTAAAAAAGAAATAAGGCTCATATAAATCTTTTTTTCCTTACTGCCTCCAGCCCATCATCGAACTGTGCACAATAAATCATATTCCTTTTCTGATCCAAATGATGTGATGAAACTGTTGGAACAGCTGAAGAACACCAGAGCAACAGTACTTGAAGACAAGATGTGTCAAGAGCTGAGAAAGAGCTGGGGGAGGAAATTAATGCTGAAGAAATATTTTTAGACATCTGGCATTATAGATGTTTTTTAAATTTTTACTATATTGAATTTTTTTACCCAGATCATTTTTCCCTGTGACCGGGTTTGCAATGTTACAGGGACTCTGCAGCACTGTATTATGGGGCATATTAAACTACCAGGGAATAGGGGAAGTATGTTTCTTTTGAAATTCACTCAAGCTGACTTGGAAGAACCACAGTTTTCTGGGACTGCGTGAACTGATTCTGTGCCTTTTCCTGCAATTAAAGGGGTTGACATTGTAATGGCGTAGCACTTTGTGTTTTACTCCCACTGAGCTATGCAGCCCGAATCCACCACAGCCCCACCTCCATGTAGGGGTAGAAACATGTGCTTGATGTACCCAAAGGTTCTGTTCTGCACATGTGGGGACCTTTGTGTGTCTAGAGCATCTGGACAATGATGGCGATTACCATGCAGACTACAGTCTGTTAAAACAGGGAATTTTTAACTTCACTGCCAGCCATAGAAGATCTGCACTAGCCAAGATGGACAAGTGGAGGGTTACATGAACTCATCCTGGTCAATTTGGACTCTTCCCCAGACACGTTAAAATTGACCCTTGCTTCTAAAATGAAACCTTCCTTTTCTTCACCTTGACAGTTTCAGTAATCTCTTCATCAGTGATGTTGTTAAAAAGCTCAAAGCCATTCTCAAAGGTAACACAGTCCTCAGCAGTGCATTGTAAAATAATGTTTATCAAGACATTTACAACAACTGAAAAATTAGGATCATAATGCAGGTGCAGGTGATGTGTCAAATGATAGAGGGAGAACATCATGAGAAACATGCAGCCTATAAAATGGAAAGGCAGACTAGGCAGGGAACAACTGGGTGGAGTGGGTGAGCTAAGCGATCCTTTTCTGCCAACATATTCTATGTCTGTATGTGTCAGTGTCTGCATCACAGTACTGCTCAGTTGATGAGTTCACGTGGGCCCCATGTGAATTAGTGCCACATGTGGGTGCAAAGTTGGCATGATGGTAAGACTGCATCTCTGAGATACTGAAACTAAATAAGGGAGAATTTGCAGTATCTCCTGTAATTCTGAACCAATGAGGAATCTATTTCATTTAATTGATTCAGAGTTAAGGGCTGCAATGTTTTGAGTACCTGCACAAATCCTACACAGTTTTACTAGCAGGAGGAAATGAATGTATTTAAATAGTTTAGGATTCTGAGTTTCAGGGAGGAAATTGCACAAGGATTTTAGATACAGTATCATCAATTTAGAGTGGTGGCTCTATTTAAAACAGATGTAGACTTTTATTTAAGGCTAAAACAGCCCTCGTTTACATATTATTGGAATTTAAAAATGTTAGAAATGCTCAGACTAAAAGAAAATTTATATTTTTTTGTTGTTTCTAAGGAACTCTTTGGATAGCAGGCTGTTCAGGAGAAGAGGGGGTGACTGCACAGTTTTCTGGCAGACAGTTTGGCACCAAACTGCAAAATATTTGGGGGAGGGAGATGACATCACTGTTCTCTTGTAGAAAGTTGGGCACCTGACCTTCTGATGTTTGGGGAAGGGGGTTCTGCACAGCTCTACCGAGGTGAGGTTGGGCACTGAACTGCAGACATTCTGGGGGCGATGAAGGACTGCAGTTTTCTAGTGGTTTGTTGGGTACCTGATTACTGGATGTTCAGAGAGGACTGCAGTGTTTTCCTTTTTCTTGCCAAGGATTTTATCCCTACAGGTGCATCACAGGTGGTTTTCTCAGCCCTGTCCCTGTCTCCCCTGCCTAACAACTGCCTTCCCAGTCCACCAAGCTTCATATCCCCCACAGATTGCCCCTCTGTGGTGGTGCCAGGAAGGGGAAGGCCAGCCTCCCCTCACCCAGACACGCAGCATCCAGATTTATGGCTCAGTGAACTGGTGGCAGTGCTGGGTTAGGGCAGGCAGGAAGGGCTTCTTGTAGCCTGTAACTGCTACTTTTCTCATTATCTCCCCTCAGTCCCTTCCATGGTGTAAATAGGAGTACGTGGTGACATGCACATGGTAAGACTACAGCACCACCCTTCGTGTTACATGAGCTATTGACACTACCCCTGGGACTCAACCTGGGGCTGCCAAGGTCCTAGTCAGCAAGAGTCCCCCTCAAGGAGATGAGGGCTGTCCTCTGGATGCTCAATCCTCTCCCTCCCCTGCCAACCCCGGGTGACCTGAGCTCATTCTCAAAAGTGGGTCACCAGCATGATGAGAGGTATGGCACATAGCAAACATTCACCACAGGGCTGGCTGATGGCAATGTTTTCCAAAGGTAGTGGTAGGCACAGAACTGCTGGACATTCAGGGGCAGGAGCTGCAGAGTTTTCCAGTGGTGGAATTGGGCATCAGACTGCTGGAATTTCAGGTAAGGGAGGTGACTTCAGAGTTCTCTAGTGTGGGGTTGGGCATCTGACTCAGTGTGAGGCAGCACAGTTCTCTGGAGGTGGGGTTAGGCACCCAACTGCCAAATGTTTGGTGGAGGTGGGGTGACTGTAGAGTTCTCCAGCAGTGGGGTTCACTGACAAGAACGTTTGTTAGGTGGCTGATTGGTGGAAATTCCCTGTGATAGGTATGGCTTCATCCTTTCATATGTGTATAGTTTCCACCTATCAGCCAGCTAAGCAGTGTCATCAGCAGCCTTTTTGACATCGGGGTTCCACTCACATGCTTCAATTGGGTGCTACAGAATACACTTCTCCAGCCCCTACAGTGCTTGAGTAGCTCCAAGATGTTTGCTGCATGCATTCATTTAAGCTACTGAATGCATAACACAAAAGTCAGAAAAAATCACTGTTTATTAAACTCTATCTTGGCAGTTAGGAAAAGCACCAACATGTCAAACTCAATGATTGTCTTACAATTCTGTGACTGCTGTGCACACTACATGCAATCAAAAACAGGCCTAGTTTCTCTTTCTTCTAAAACAAAACACTCCTAGCAGTTTTCCTGACAAGCACTGACTAATCACACACAAGTATGCAGGAATGACCAATTTACCAAACTCGACTGGCACTTAGAAAGTGCATAACAACTGTTAGAATCATTTTTTCCCCCCTTTTGGAATTGTTAACAGACTTTCTCAAACAGATGGCTTCTTTTCAGAGCAGAGAAAGCTCTTAATCTTTTGTCACTGAAATGAGAGGCACTTACACTCCACTCCAAATGAGGAATAATGAAGGACATTTACCCTTATAATGAGGGACACATCCTCATACATGTAGATAGAAGCTCAGAATGCTGTGGAAACCATTGTGTTTAATTGAACAAAGTTTATTTTTGATTTGGCATATTAGAATAGTATGAATTTCTGCTTTAAAGTCTGAATTTATAGTACATTCTCTGTGCAGGCAGCATTGTTTCTGTAGGGGATGGATGACAGACAGAGCAATTTTGAGGTGTACAAAACAAGGACAGTTGAGATGCATGGAGCTCAGAGCAAACACAATTATCTTCTCTGCAGCTCCTGCAAGTACTGGGTCACATTGACTGGCTTTAATGAGCTTACAGACTGGCCTCTGTTTGGACAGGAAATCTCACTAGATGTTGAACTCTCACACAGTGTTCCAGTGGCCAAATAACAAATCAAGAAGCACACATAGACTGGCTTGGTGGTGTTGAGGGTTGAGGCACTGGACGCCACACCTCACACCACACCAGCGACCTGGGTTCGGGAACGAGCCCGGGCCACCAGGGGTCAACAGTGGAGAGAGAGAGAGAGAATCGAGCATCTGGAGGACTGCTCTCCTCTCTCAGAGAGGGTTCTAGTGACAGACCAGCATCACAGCAGTCCCTGGTGGAGACCAGAGGCAGTGCAATGATTAGGGCTAGCATCTAAGGGGAAGATGTCAGGCGACTGCCTTCCAGACGTGGGTGGGAGCATCCATGTCACAGGCTGGGTGGCATTGCATCTCTCATGTCTGGGGCATAACTAAGAAACACCCTGGCTTGCCAAGGAGGTCATAAGGGCCTCAGGGCCCATTCTTCACTTCCCCAATACTGGGCAGATCACACCAGGGAGCCACAGCCTACTTCTTGAGAGGGACGGACCCTCTAATTCCAGAAAGATGCCACCAATGGAGGGCAGGCCTTGCCCCTTGGGGTGATCTGGGGTGCTGGGAAGTCCCTTGAGGGGAGGGAGAATGTGAGTGGTCTGCCACAGTGGGGAGTAGTAGGGCTAGAGTTGTGTGGGCACCTCTGAGAGATGTCTCAGTGAAACCAGAGTAATAAAAAGAGTCTGAAAATAAAAGAAGCACAAATAACATATAATTGTCCTCTGAATATGAATACTCAACCAGATATTAAAAATCTGGTATTTTCCCTCTCCTAAGGGATACCATAGCATTGAATGCTTGGAGTGTAGCTGCATGTTGTCTCTTTGTGGAGCATCTGGACAGCAGGAAACTGGAAAAGCTTGATTTATTTTATAAAAGGTATGCCGTTGTTCCCTATATTTTAATATATTCCAGTTTCTTTCTTTTTTTATACTTTATTTTTAATTCCTTAAGAAAAAAAAAGTTTACAGTACTTGCAAGGAACAAAAACAATAACATTAAGCAAAAAAAACATTTTTGCATTTTCACATTTACTTAATAAAGCATAAAGAAATGTTTCAATTTTAGGGGGATTATATAAGAAAAATTCAATATAGATATATACTTTTGAGCCAGAAAATATTGCTCATTAAAAATCATCCTTGAATGGGCTCCAAGCTTTTACTCCCAACTGAAGATTTTAAACCAAAAAATAAAAAATTTAAACCCTTAACCTTATAGATTCAAATCTCACTCCTTACCCCAATCAGAAATGATACTGCTCAAAAAAAAAAAAGAAAGAGGAGAAAAGAGAAAACCTGAGGAACAAAAACAAAATCCTCTTATCAATATACTTTAAATATTAGCAGGATTAACTGGATGATATTCTATAAGATCAGCCTCATCTTCTTCTTCAAGATCGGAACCTATATCCTCCGGGAGTTTTACATTTGCATCAAAGAATACTCTTGCGGAGTCAATATCTTCAAAGAAAAACATTTTCCCTTGAAATTGCACCCTCAAATGAGCAGAAACTAAGAGATTAACCACAAACCCAGCCTGCTTACATTCTGACATTATGGGCAAAAAATGTTTCCATCGTTTCTGTGTTTAAAAACAAAAGTCAGGATATAAATGGAGACGCTGCCCTTCAGAGAAACACTGCTTAGTTATACGGGCCAACTGAAGAAGTTCATTCCACTCCAACAAACTATGAAAAGTAATTATAATGAATCTTGCCTTCTGTAAATTCTGTGAGTTCTTCACCCAATTAGGGGTCCTATAGACATTTTCCAAAACAAGAGAGGGTTCCAAAGAAAAAACTAAAATGAGGGCGTTCTCCATAGCAAACTTCAGCTATGAATCAGGTACAACACTAGAAAAACCAATTAATCTAGATTCCTCCTCAAAGCATTATTCTGTAATCGCTCTAGTCTTGAGGCTTGGTGCTATCTGGTCATGAAGTTCAGCGTTTACCACACCCTCCAGTGAGAGCTTTCTTCCTGAAAGCAGCTTCAGTTCATTCTCATTTACTTTAATTGACTGCTTGGTGTTCTCTACCCTCTTCTCTATTTCAGCACGACGTAAAGAAATTTCTATTAGAGAGGTCTCTATCCTGACTGTCGATAGATGAACCTCTGTCTGAAAGTCAACGAGAAGTGACTGAATAGAAGCCAAAGTAGGTTTTCCTTGAATTTTGGGTTTAGCGCTCGCACTGAAGCTCCTCTCCTGATGGTTTTAGGGGAAACAAATTTGTCCATTAGTCCAGCCAAAGAAAACTCAGGAATACTGTGAGTATTTTACAAAAGAAAATAATCAAAAAAGATTAGAATGTTGAGTTTTTTAGCTCAAAATGTGGAGCTCCAAACTAGTGTGTACTCACTCATTCAAGGCTCAACAGTGCCCCCATTCCAGTTTCTTTCTGTACTTTCCTGTGCTACCTGGTGTTGTTGGTGGTCTTCTGTGTTCTGTTTTCTCTACTTTAGGGAGCTGGAATCTGAGTGCTGATGAAGCCTGAAGTGTCTGAAGACAGTGAGCCATGTGGAGGACTGTTTAATCAGGAGTCTTCACAGCAAATTTGTCACTACTTTTGTTGCTGATATGGATATCTCTGTGTGACTATAGGGCTATATGAGAGCCCAAAGTAACAGAAACAGCAACAGAGTTAAGATGGTTAAAACTGGGACCATATTTCCCATGCATATGACTAGCTATATAATTATTTGTGGTTTCTCCAGCTAAGGCTACAGAAAGCAGTGCTGAAGTATTCAAGCATTGAACTGTTTGGGGGGAACATATTTTTAAGAAACCCTGAAAACGGACCCAAAAAAGTATTTAAATCCTCAGCGTCTCCTTATGCAGCTTTTGTAAAAATCCTGCAGATGATATTTTTATATGTTGTGCACTCAATCCTAATTAGCACTTGAGTCAGGGAAGGGTACTTATCGGTAGTCCATTTAATGAACTAGCTTCTCTGTAGTGTACGTTACACTATTTATTAAGCTTGCATGTTTGTTTATCAAGGCTAAAATTTTAAATTACATAATTTTAATCTTATTTTGAATTTTGAGTTTCACGCCACTTCCACCTGGTTAGCTCATGTGACCCTGGCTTTATAGCGCAGGTGTGGTGTCTTCCAGGTAGATCTCTCATCAGTGAGACTACCAGGACAGCACTACTTGCCTATCTGCCTGCCTCTTCATGTTTATATTTTTTGGCTCCATGGAGAATTTGTAATATTATCTCCTGAGCCCACAGAGTTTTAGTGCCCGCAGTTTCATTTGAGGAGTCATCGACTATAGTATCCATTGGGAGCTTGGAGCACAGGGACAACACTGGCTATCAAACTGGCTATCAAACCCCATCTTACTATTTGAGAAGTACGCTGTTTTAATACTCTCACCTGATGAGTTCAAAATTTGTCAAATTGTATTAAATTTTTTATAACAAATTTGGTTAGCTAGTGACAATGACAGTGTCAACATTATTGTAGTCATTGATCAACACTTAGGTTGTGGTCAGTAGTTAGTGTTATCAGGATTTGTTATTAGGATTTGTATGGTGCTAAAATTGTTCTTTGCTTTGCAGCATTTTGTGTTTTTTGAACATTAGTTTTAGATTTTAGCCAAAGTATGCATGAAACTTAGTTTTTTCAATTTCTTTTTCTTTTCCTTCATAAGTGGCCACTCCAGTGCTGTAAGTTAGGGTGAACCTTTTAAATAATCTTCGCACTTGTGCACCTGTCCATCTGAGGAAACAGAGTGACACATTTCTCTCAAAAGCCTAGGGATCAGTCCAGTATCCAGGTTACTAGTCAGCACACATTTTGCTTTGGAAGCTGATTACATACTGCATTCATTCAATGGCTCTGTACTTTAAAATCATCAAAGTGGACAGTGCAGGTTTTGTCCTGAGGTTGAATGTCTTTGAAAACCTGAGCTGCATGGTGTGAGCATACCTGGATAGCATGAGGTGAATCTGAACTAATGATCATATACCACAATAGTGGCATGTAGTTTTCTTTAGATGCTAATAAGACTTACTATCAATTATTTCTGAAATCAGCAGTTGGTATTTGTGCTAGCAGGACTGCAGAACAGATGTTGAGCTCTTTGTGAAACCTTAAAGTTAAACTGAATTGCAACACTGGTTGGTACAGATTTCAATTAACTTGGTGTCTTTTATAGTTACTTTTTTTTCTCATTTTGTAGCAGCTGTTTTGAACACTTTTACACTACAGGTTCTGAAACAAATGAAAGTATTTAGTATACATTTGCTGTAATTTGAATGTAAGAGTGAATTTTATAGTTGTTGTAAATCTAGTCCTGTTCATATTAAATTATACACTGCTGCTGTTTAGTAATATAAAAGCTTCACTTTCTGATCCCTGGATCAGTGTAAACTGCTCATAGATGTAATGGGGTAAAGTGAGGGTCGAGTGTGGTAAAAAAAATCTATATTAGGGAAACTGATGATTGTTACTACCCACCATCAAAAAAATTTAAACAGTGATAGCTCACCAGTACTGGTTGGGCTAAAGCAGAAAATTATTAGTGAAAAAAGAATTAAACAAACAGAAGTTACTGACTATATCAGTAATGTCACCAACGATTTTACCTCAACCCCTACATTAAAAACCTGCAGCTCACTCCCCACTTTCTCAAGTGTGAAAGAAGTGCAAATGACTTGAAAAGGTAATCATTCTTTCAATCTGGCAGAGTTTTCAAATGCAGGAGAACTGCAGGACTCTCCAGATAGATCTTGCAGCACATCTGCTACCATGAACCCATATCTCTACAAGGAAAAGCTGGTGGTAATTGCACCATAGAATCTGCCCAGAATTTGGACAACAGTTATTTCCCTTTCATTAATTCTATAAGCAGGGAACATTTAGTCATCATAGGAGGTTTAAAAAAAGAGGATTCTAACAGATATCATACTAACTTAAGGAAAGTAATGGATGACCTGCAGTGCACAATACATGTGTTAAAATCATTAGAGGTGACCTACTCAAGAAATTCATTTAAATGCATGATTCAGCCAGATTGTTATGAGTTGAGAGGTAACCAGAAAGCACATTATAATAATAAAGAAAGTTTAATTTATGTACCACAATGCTTGAGTGATGATTTAGTCAACCTTTTTAAGAATCAAGAAACAGATAATTTAGTCTTGATGGAACAATTAATCATTATAACAAACAACTTAGATACAGTCAGATGGGATATAGCAATGAATGGTACAAAAACAGACTCTGTAAATAGGAAGCTTGATTCACCTTTCACACCAGGAGAAACTTCATCTCTCCTTATAGTAACTCGTGAAAACCTAGTGGAAGCCAGCATACCTGATTTCAGCCCTATTAGAATTCCAGAATCCCCCAAGAAGAATAAAAAGAAAAGTAAACTTTCTACTGACAAAAAATAAAAAAGAAACATCCTCAAAAGAGAAAGGACTTAGATACAATTTTTAAAAATACACTATCATTGCAAGAATCTGAATCAGGCTCCAATAAAGCTATAACACTGAGAGAAATCAGCAACAACTCAAACAATATTACATAGCAGAATAATTACTCCTCTGCAGTTACCCTAGTTAACCAAGTAAAACAATTACAAAATGAAGTGAAGCTATTATACTGGGAATGTCAAATGCACAGACAGAACTCCACCACCCATATAGCAGAATTTGGGCTCAATAATAACACAACAGATAAGATGGCAAGCGTTCCCAATTGGGGGATTTACCTCAATCAAAATAAAAACAAAGAGGAGGATCTGCTAAACTATTCCTCAGAAGCAGAAAATGTAAAACATTAAAAAAAGCTAAACATCTAAGATAACCATCTCCCAGTTTTAATATGTATAGGTCTGGAAAACTGGATGGCTACTAAACAGGGCAACTAAATACAACATATGGTTAGCAGTACCCTAGAAATTCAGTTAACCACATCAGATATTGAAGATGTGCAGATTTTAATAGACAATTGGGGTTTAATAATTGATATGCAGTTGATCTCTCCCAGGTTAGCTAACTATATGATAAATGCTTACATCTTTGAGAAGTGGGTAATTCAGATACTTTCCCCCAACTTAGGTCAGTTTAATACCTATACATCAGATAACACCAGGGAAAAACAAAGCCCAATAGTCATACCTTATTTGGCAGGTATATATTGAAAGGGAAAATAAACATGCTATTACAGGAGCATTACTCAATTTATTTAGAAACTTCTTACACATACCCATAGATAAGGAACATTTCCTGGAGGTGCAAAGAAATATTGTGGGAAGTCAGTTAGCTATTCCAATAAAAGGAAAAATGTTGGTGAACAAATTCTAATGAGATTGCAAGCATTGGATTCTATGGGACTTTTTCTCACGGAGTCAAACAGTTTGGATACTCCACTTATTAATGAAGAAGTAAATCAAATAACAAACAAAAGCCAGTTCACAGACAGACTAATGAAAATAGCAGGATATGAAAACTGACTCCTTCCTAGAAACGGTTACCAGAACCTATCAGCTACACACTTACCAAACATATTTAATATCAATACAAATAGCACCATTATTGAGAATGTGGATGAGAATTCATATAATTTTATTACCTGAAAGATAACTGGTTTAGAAAACAAACTACTAGATAAGGACTGAAAGGACTTTATTAATGAGGGAGATATCTTATGTTTCCAGGAAACATGACATGGGGAAGAATCTATGATCCATCTGAATGGTTATGAGCTCTTCCATGTCCCCGGAAATAAAATCAGCAAATAGGCAAGAAGAGCTGGGCATCTTGTAATTTATGTTAAAATTGGTGCTTTTGTTGGAGTATATAAAATGTATTCAACTCAAAATTACATAAGTCCCATGTTTACTATAAGAACTTTTAAAATAGTCTTAATAAATTGTTATATTACCCCAGTATGCTTTATTTTTTTTTAAATAATCTCCGTGGGAAAATTTAAAACTTACAATTCACAATATTAGTTTGAAATGCCCAGATTCAGAGATTTTAGCCCTTGGAGATTTCAGTGCAAGAACTGGATACTTTGATGGCCTAATAAATCATCAGCACTGGGATTACCATAGCAGCCACAGACACTGCCAGCTATTTCCTGAAATTTCTGTGATATTTCCAGAAATATCTCCTGCTTTCTGCATTTCCACAGTAGGGGCAGCAGAGAGAAACTCTTCAGAAATGTCGTGAAATATCTGGAAATAGCTGGCAATGTATGTGGTTACTACTGTATGTGGAAATCTCTAGCCTTATATACACTAGGACCACATTAGACAAAAAGGTGAACAAAGCAGGTCTTAAATTAATTCAGATGGTAAAAGAATGTAACATGCACCCTCTCAATAGCAGTTTACCTGGTGATAACACAGGACATTGCACATTTTTTAAATCCAGTGGCCTGTCCCTATTGGATTTTGTAGTCTGGACTGTCTCAATACTTACCTGGCATGCACTCTCAATAATACGTACAGCAGAGAGTGACCATTTCCCTGTACTCTTACAGGGATTTTCAAAGGAAAAGATGGACAATAAGATACTTCCTCTACCAAGTAGTGAGATCAGAGCAAAAAAGGATTCAATGGGATGGTACAATAGATATTACAATTTACATCACCATAGGAAATGTTTTTAAGGAAAAGAAACTCTTCCAGTACTCCAATCTGGTGGTCCCAATACTGTGGGAACAAAAACTGTAATTGGATAAATTTGGTATTCTTATAACAACTCCAAAAGTCTTTACAACAATGACAAATAGAACAGCAAAGGGAAATAGTGAAAAACATAATAATGAAGGCATGAATAACATTTTGATATCTCAAACATCTAAGGGACAAACAATGAATAATCATAGGTCTCATAGGTAAATACAGAGCCATATAGACGTTAGTCCTTTTGCTCGCCATTTAATTAATAACCCTGAATATTATGTTTAAATAAAAAGCTATCTACTCTGTTTTTAAATATATTCACAGTATCACTAGCTACCACTTCTAAAGGTAATTTGTTCCAAATATTAGTAACCCTCAATGTGAGCCAGGATTTCCTTTTGTTCATTTTTGAACACTCCACAAATAGTTGTAAAGGGTGGGATCTGGTATTACACATAGGTTCCCTGTATTTCAAGCCAAGTGATGGCCAAAAGAAAGAAAAAAGTCGAGTTATACAGACTCAGGAATTAAATACAAAATGGCAGACACTTAATGATAGGGAGAATGGCATGGACTTACAAATATTATCATGGAATATAGCGAGTATAAAATATAAATTGGCTGACAAAGAAATCAAGGATTTTCTTGAAACCTTTGATGTGCTTTGTTTACAAGAGACCTGGAGCAATAACTTTGAAACATACTTGATTCCAGGATTTACTATGTATGGGGTCCCTGCAGTAAAAGAAAAAAAAGCAGGGCCACCTGAAAGCTGGACTTATTACTTATATGAAGACCTCCTTGAACTTCAGAATAATTAAAATTAAATGCCTTAGTAATAATGTACTCCCATTAAAGATGGAAAATGACAAAATCAAATTATTAATAGTCAATTTATATATACCCCCCCCAAAAAAAAAAAATCAATGGATGTGTGGATACACACTAAAGAAACTTTGGAAAATTTAATAGAGGAACAAGAAGTCAGCCCAATTTTGATAGTAGGAGACTTTAATGCTTGAGTCCCAGATGAGAAATATGCAAGAGATATGTATAAAGATCTCTTGCAGTGTCTCCCAGCTATTAACCATAAAATAAGTTATTTTAGGAAACTTAAAGATAAAAAATGAATAAAACAGGGAAGGATTTAATGAATGGAAGATAAACTGCAGATCAAGAAGGAATTTATACATACAGTATATGGGATCCATGTGTTCTTCCACAAATGGTCTAGTCTGGGTCAAAGTGGAAGCACTTAGTATGATACAAAATTTAACAGTCTTGTACCGACCAGATTCTTCTCATTATCCAATATTAACTATGATACAGATACAAAATTATGATGGTGAACAACTGAAAATTTTCACCCAGGAGGGTGATATGGAAGTCCTGACTCATAAAAGGATTAAGTGTCAGAGAGACACCATAAGTATATTCCAGGAACTATTCACAGAAAGTAGCCTGGAAAAGCAGCGACAGTATCTGTTAGAAACTGACAACTTTGCTAATATAATACAAGAATGTCATAAAAAAAATATTTATATAGGGCCTCTATGCAAGATAAATAAAAGTCAGATTGTAGGTCAGAAAACATGGTTCAACCACACCTGCAAAAAAGCTAAACAAAAATGAAATCAGATGGCTAGAACAATAAAACAAAGGAGAATCAAAAAAATATCAAAGACTAAAACTGAGCAAGGAAGACTTGTAAGCAGGTTTTAGAAGACGAGAAGAAAAATATCACATCAAACAATAGAAAAAGCTAAGAAAAGCTGGTATTGTGAAAGATAAAACATTTTGGAAAATTGTTAATGGAGGATACATTTAATAGGCACCTAAAATAGAAGCCTATGTCATGCCAGACATCTGGGAGACTCATTTTCAGAAATTATATTTCTCAGAAGACAAGGAAATTCAGATAAATAATTTAATAACTAATAAACCAATTGCAGAGATATATTTTACCCAGCCCCAGTGGTTATAGAGGAAACTGAAATATTTCAAGCATTAGTCACGATAACTTTGAATAAAGCCCTTGGACCTGATTGTATTTTGGGTGATGTATATAAAACCTTTCTGAATTGGTGGATACCAATCTTTGTCATTTTATTAAACTCCTTAATACGGGGTCAGAAAATCCCAGATAGTTGGAAGGGGAGACAAATGTAAGATATTGCAGTGCTCCACAGAACAAATAAAAAAACCCACAAAACAACTAATTTTAACAACTATTGTTGTATTTTAAATTCCACCTTGTGATACCCCCTAGCACCTCGGCTTAGTGCCTTCATGGGGGCGTTTTTACATCCTGGTTACCAATGCACATTTAAATACATAGAAAGTTGTGACATCACACTAGAAAAAAACAATCACCTAATAGTTAAAATAAATATCATTACAAAGCATATATGTGTATTCTAAAGTTCTTTTACACATTCATTTTACATTTCATGTGCATCATACCAATAGCAAAAGAACAAATAAGTAAAACAAAGCACAAATGTCTCAATTTAGTCTAAATGGTGGTATAGCATAGATAACAAAATATTTGTTGTTAACTATTATAGTTAAATACAATACTTATTAATGTAATTTCTAATAATATGTCAACAGGTTTTCCATAACAAGGATATACTGATATCAATATTCATTCATAAAGTAAATAAGGAGCCACCAAAAGATAACATTTACCATTCATAAATATTTCAGGTTATTACTTACTACCTAGTCTCAAGAAATCATTATAAAAGCAGGAAAAAAAAAGGAATTTGGTTTATCAGTGAGGTCTGTCCAGGACCTTTACTTATCAGAACATGATGCTTGTACACATGCTGGCCATCTGTACCAGAAAGTTTAAGAAGGTTCCTGAAATAAAAAAAAAACATAAGTTCTTTGATACGGTATAGTACATCATTGAAAAAATACAATAAACAATTTGTACAGGATGATGTGTATAAAACCTTTCTGAAGTGGTGGATACCAATCTTTGTCATTTTATTCAACTCCTTAATACAGGGACAGAATACCCCAGATAGTTGAAAGGGGAGCACTGTTTTCCCAATACTAAAGAAAGGAGAGCCAAAGGACCCTAGAACGTATCAACCTATAAGTCTGATTGACATTTCACAGAAAGTATTTTGTAAAATTATATTATGTCGACTTCAATCGTGGATTAGCGATAATTCAATACTAAGTGAATATTAGATTGGTTTTAGAGCTGGTAGATCTATGGTTCAGCATTGTTACATTTTAAAACATTTGATATGGAACTATATTACAGTTAAAAAATGTAAATTATTTTGTTGTTTCATGGGTCTATCAGCAGCATTTGATAGTATATGTAGGGCGCTTCTAATGGAAAAATTGTAGAACTTGGGTCTAGATTACACCCTTCTGGACATTCTTATTAGAATGTGTAAGGACACTTGGACCCAAATACAATGTAATCAACAGGGACTGACAACAGCAAAAATTAATGTGATGCTAGTGGTTCATCAGGGATGCCTACTGGCCCCAACTTTATTCAATTTATACATTAATCCTATTTTGAAAAATCTTGATAATTCTGAATATCATTCACCAAAAAATGGAAATAATAACAGTTTTACTCTTGGCATATGCAGATGATTTGGCTTTGATTTCTACATCTTTTCTGGGACTTCAAATGAAGTTGGATAGCTTTAAAGGAATATGCAAAGCTGATGGTTTGAATATGGACAAAGAAAAAATCTAAGGTAGTAATATTTGGTGATAAATTAAAACTAATGTCTAAAGCAGTTGTGAGTAATGAAAGAATTGTAACCAATAAATATTACAATTATTCAGGATTACATTTTTCACAAAATAACTAATAGAAGTGTCACATTTTGCTTACATGGTCTAAAATGAAAGTGACATCTAACGCTTTAAGGCTGTTTAATTTCAAACTGGGCAAATGTACAGTTAAGGGAATTCTTAAGTTTCTTAATGTTAAATTGAAGGTTAGTATTTTGTACACTTCAGAAGTATTGGTGATCTAAATTTAAAAGATCTTGAGTGCATCATTAACACATTATATTGTTATATTCTGGTGGTACCATAATCAGTTCCTGCAGAAGTTCTCAGGATGGAACGTGGACAATTTTCTGTGGATACTATGATAATAGAAATATGAATATTGTTTATGTTGGGACTTTTTCATCTCCCAGAGACCAGGATGCCTAGATGGTGTCTGGAAGAAGAAATTACTTATGCACATTTGGGCTGTATATCCCCAAATATTAAACTGATTCAAAAATAACTTTATCCAATGAGTCTAGGTCACCTTCTTAATGAAAGTTAGATAAGACCAAAAGAAGGAATGTCCTCAATAGTAAAATTGAGGGTTAGGGATTTGGCAATTGTGAAAGAGCTAAGAAGAATCCAAAGTCTAAAATTATACAGATGGTATAAAGAAATTAAAGTAGTACATCAATTAGAACCATATTTGCTTAAAATTTCAAACCCTCAACGTGGGTGGTTAATCATGAGGTTTTAACTAGAGCTTTATGCAGATAAATATATACATTTTAGACAAAAGAGGAAAGGGGTAATGGATCTCATCTGTGGTTGTGGGAATGGAGTAGAAGATGACTTATATCATGTTATTTTACTGTACCCTATCCACGCAAAAGCTAGAAATTAGTGGCTTGGAGAAATCCTGGCAAGTCTTGGCTTTCCTCTTAATCTTATGCTACATTATCTCTTTGCTAATGTTGATGGTGATATAGTAAACAAACTTGCAGAATATTTATCAGCAATACATCTGTAAATATTTTAATGAATAGAAAGAGAACTGATGACTCTGGAAACAATTTTAGGAATGAGAAATTTTGAACTGAGTATAGGAAATGGATGTATTCTTATTTTATGACATTTATTACAAAGAAATTGTAAATGTCAAACCAACTAATGCAACTTGTATATTTTAATGAGATTTGTATAGGACTGTTGTATGTTTGTACATTTTTTTAAAGGCTTTTTTGCTGATCAAATATGCTCTTTTTGACTTTGAATTTGAAATAGTGTCATTATTTGATATCTTAGAAATCACAAAAAATAATTACCAAAAAGGAAGGTTGGTCTGATGAGCAGTGAGTGAGGAAAAAAAACACTATTAAGACACAGGATTAGAGAAGTTAGGGACTCAAGAAAAATGAATAATTTAAGATTTTAAACTACAAAAGGAAAAAAGTACCAACTTTTTCTAAAAGAAAAGAAGCTTGCTTATTATCATATTCAGTGGGATAGAATGATTACAGCTATCTGTGAACTAGATACAAACATATTCGGGATCTTAGTGGCTAAAGGAATAAGTAATAGTAAGTCTGCCCCAGATTCATATCTTTCAGAAAACATTTGGGTAGATTAATATAAAACTATATTCTTTGACTGTGATACAGGTACAACAGTTAAAATAATAGATTCAGTCATTTTTAAAGTAGTACAGCATACAGAAGTGTATATTGCAGCAAAAACTTTAAAAACAGGTAAGGCAGCCGGCCTAGTGGCGCTGAGGGTTGAGGCACTGGATGTCACACCTCACACCACGCTGGTGACCCAGGTTCAGGAATGGACTCAGGTCATTTGGCGGTTAACTGGGGAGGTAAGGATTGAGCCTCCAGAGGACAGCTCTCCTTCCTCAGGGTGGGTGGGTGGTTTGTGCTGTGTACATCTGCACAAGAGGGGTTCAGACTGTTCCCAGGGTACTTGGCTGTCTCCATGGAAGAGGAAACAGCTGCTGTGCCCATTGAATAGGTAAGGGCATGTGGGAGAAAACAGAGGAAAAATACTGGGATCCAGCAGGCCCCATGATGGCCCTGATGGGCCAGAGGATGTACCCCTCTGAAGGGGGAGGTCATAGCCCCTACCAGGTCTGCTGAGGTGGTACAAATAATGTTGTGATAAAAAAGACAGGTAAAGCCCCTGGCCATCACAGGATTCTGCTAGAAGCACACCATTGTAGCCCTCCTGTTTCATGTGATCTCCTCACCGTCTTCTATAATTAAGTGTATAAGTGAAAACTTTACCCCTGATTCTACAAGGGGAGCTGAGTTGGTCCTGATTCATAAAAAGGTCAATATATCTGATCCATCAATGTACCATCCAATTATTCTGCTGGACATACATTTAAAGATATTTTCACGGATCATACTAGATTGACTCAGACAACAAATCACTCAGATGGCTATTCTTACAGAATTACAAGCAGGATTCAATACTAACTATTCAACGATTGGCAACTGTTTCATTTTACTCCATCTCATTGAAAAATACTTGCTGATAAGGAAGTAAAAACATTGTGTAGCCCATATTGGCTTTTCTGCAGTATTTTATGCAATCAACAGGACAGCACTGTGAACTATAATGCTCAAAAATGAAACTGATCCAGCTTTAGTTGGCATTATTTTTAACTTGTACACTGATACTTGGGCTAGAGTAAGGATGGGATCTGGGAGAGAGCTCTCTAGTCTCATCCCCATTAACAAAGTGGTGAGACAGGGCTGTGTTCTAGCCCCTACACTCTTCTGCATATACTTTGTTAAGGGCAGTCATAAAATTAGAGTCCCCTAAAATAGTTGGAATTAGCATTCCCAACCTGGCTTATGCAGGAGATATTATTTTATTTTCACCAACTAAAAGGGGACTCCAAAATAAATTAGATTTACTGAATGTCCAGGAAAGGTCATTAAAACTAAAAATTAACACAAATAAAACACAATTTATGGCATTTGGTTCCAGGAATGAGACATTTTAATGTAATATTAGTGGGTCAGAACTAAACTCTGTACAAGAATATACCTACCTGGGGCTTAATTGTACACCCAAAACCACATGAACAGAAGTAACACATAAGACTTCAATAGGTTTAAACAAATGTAGCACTATCCGTGGAGCTTACTCAATACAATCACTTATTACAGCAATAAAAGTAAAGTATTACTCATAAATTATTTATGGAGCAGAAATCTGTAAGAGTAAAAACATTGAAAAATTAATGATGCAAGTACATAAACTATTAAGCAGAATGTTAGGCCACCTCAGTCTTTACCCGCTGCACATATACACACAGAATTGAATGAATTGTACTTATTTATTTGTTCGGTCACAGACCATTATAAACATTTATAGTTAAAAATACAAAAATGTACAACATTCTTTTCATTTTTGGAAAAAAAAGGGAAAATACATTTGATTTTAACAACATTCTCACTACATAAATACTAATCATAACATTTATAATAAAACTATAAAATCCCTATCAGTAGTTCACATCAGCCCTGCATTCATGTTTGTGTTCTTGTAATCCTCTTTCGAATTTTTACAATAGTTTCCAAATATCTTGCAGTGGACTTAATAATAATTTCATCATTTGTCCTAAACAACATTTTTAATAACAACTCTTGATCATCAGATAAAATAGTTCTACAGATTGGTATGATCCATTTATTTCTAGGCTTCTTGCACCAATGACAGTAAAAAAGTACATGTTTTAAATCTTCATAACTTTTTCTTGTACAGGAACATAGTTTTGCATCTCTCTGATTTTCCACCCTGTTTCTTGCATCTATAATATTATTGGGAAACAACTCTAACTTATATAATGTATACAATCTTCTTTGATTTGGGTCAGTAAGAATTTCATAATGATGTCTAAAAAATTATTAGTATCATTTATTCTGAACCAAGGAGAAATTCTTAACAGAAATTTTTTCCAACTCTTTATGTTTAATAAAATCCAATAATCTCAGGGTGATAGGGTTGGTAACTAAGACCTATTATAATACCTTTCTCAGTATTTTTCTTTAGATAATCCAAACCTATGACCTGCAAGATTTCATATACAGATTTTAGCCAACTAGATTTTAGATGACCAAGGTTTAACCAGTTAAGTTTTTCCTTTAAACAGCAATAAGTTAATCTATGCTTTTATGGTGTTTAATTTTTATCCAATAATTAACTTTTCTGGCTGCAAAGTATGCTCCTAAGGATACCTTGCCCAATTCTGCCCTTATAATGCACATGGGAACAAACTTTCCTAACCCTAAACTTAATCATATTATTTTATTTATTGGTATTTCAATTTTGTTTACCTCTGTTGGTTGCTAAATTTCCCCATTATATAGGGCTTGCGCATTGTACTTCACCTCAATAGCTTTAATAAGGGTTTAACTGAATTCTCTCCATAATTTTTATTAAACCTATATAATGAGTTAGCTGTTTTTTAGGTTTAAAATCAACTTCTCTGTATGTTTAACCCATTTCCTTCGTGTGAAAATTGAAGACCTAAATAAGTATATTCTTTAACTTTATCAATATTTTTCCCAATCTTCAATTTAAATGAACAATTTTTGGCTCCAAATACTATAATTTGACTTTTTGTATCACTCATTTGTAAATCATATTCTTTGAAAATTATCCAAATGTTTAACTTCATTTGTAAACCTGATCGAGTTAATGAGAACAACACCAAGTCATCTGCAGAAGCAAGAGAAGCACATTTTGCCCCAATATTTTGGAGAATCTGTTTCGATTCCTCTAATTTATTCAACAAAACATCAATATAGATGCAAAACAGGGTTGGTGCTAAACACAACCCTGCCTTACACCCCATTTGTCGAAAAGGATCAGAAAGTTGGCCTCCTTTGCCAACTTTCACTTGTGCCCAAGTATAAGTATAAAGTTCTCTAATAATAGTAATTAACTCCTGTGAAATTCCCTTTTTTCCCATAATTCCCCACAATTTATTACCTGATATGGTGTCAAAAGCAGTACTGAAATCTATAAAAGCCGCATAAAGTTTTTGTTTCCTTAATGTAACATATTTTTCAATTAAATGCCAAATCACAAAGAAATTATCAGTAGTAGAATAACCTGGTCTGAATCCTGCTTGAGCCCTTGAAAAATCCCCAATATTAGACATCTGGTCTCTTAATCAATTTAAAATCAACCTAGCAAAAATTTTGCCTAGGTAATCTAAAAGAGAAATAGGTCTATACATTGCTGGATCAGACCTATTACCTTTCTTGAATATAGAAATTATTATTGCACCTTTCCATGATGCTGGAAAACTCAATTCTCTACTACATACATTAAATAATACTGTAAGAAGCTTGGCCCATATTACCGGTGACTTTAAAAAACATCTGAAGGAATTTGATCTGGCCCTGGAGCTTTCTTCAGTTTTAACAGTGTTAACACCTAAAGCACCTCCTTAAATTTAAGCGGGATAAATTGAGTTAGATTGTAATTTAAACTCAACCAGTAATTACCACACTCATTACTAAAAAATTTCTTTGTGTAATAGAGAATCCAAGACTCCGTTGTAATGTATGTATCAATTTCAAATCTTGCTTTATTTGATCCCTTTCTCCACTTGAAGCCACAATGATTTATAGTCTTTTTGATTTATAACCTTTAACATCTCTTGCCATTTCTTCTGTTGAAAAGCATTCCTTTTATTAAGTAAAAAAGCTTTATATTTTTCTCTTTGTTTAGATCTTTAAAGGTCAAAGCATTTTTTTGTAACTTTACACCTCTTAAAACATTATTAAGTTTCTTTTTTTCTTGATGACATTCTTTATCAAACCATATCTTTGGAGCTAAGTCCCGACTACTTGTTTTTATTTATGGTTTACTTAGCAATGTTTTAATTTCTTCCAAACATGCCGTAACATTCTGAATAATGGTTTCACTATCATGAACAAGTTTTAATACATTATCCAGTCTATTTTTTATTAAAGTATGTATCTGATAAGCTACCATATCATTTCAAATGATTTTATTATAATGTATCTTTATTATCTGTGACTGAATATGGTTATCATCAATTCCATAAATCAGTTGTTTGGAAAATAGCACTAACGAGAAATGATCAATATCCACTTTATCTGTAATTATTAAATTTTCCCATAATGACACATCCCCATTCCAAAAAAATAATCAATTAAAGATGGCCCTCTTGCTGATAGTTGAGAATACTTAACTTTTTTGTCACCTTGTAGGTGACCATTTAGTGGTATTAAATTAAATATATCTAAGATCTTAATTAAGTTCCTACCCAGCCTATTGGTTATATTATCTTCTGAGCATCTCGCATAATTTGGCGAATCTTTATAAACCCAATTATGGTACTAACTATCAGCATAACCATCATATCTGCCTATTCTGGCATTAAAATCACCACACCGTAGAAGTTCCTCAAAATCGGAAAGTGCTCAGCTTTTATAGAGCAGGTCTTCTAGATGGGCCCATATAGAGTGATCATACTATTTGGAATTTGGGGGGGAATATAAACATCAGCTAAACAGAATGAAAATCCTTTCTTCTTGACTTGTACAATCAAAATATTTTTATTAGAACATATTAATTTTACTTCTGAATTTCAGTCTATTTTAATCCAAGTAATTAGCCCACCTGCTAACCTTCCTTTTTCTGTGTTTTTTCCCCACTTGAATGAAACATATAATAACCATTTAGGTGGATATCTGAATTTTTACAGTGCCATGTCTCCTGAAGACAAATTATATCAAATTTTAAAATAAATTCCACCCATTCACTATCTACTGATTTATCTGATAAACCAGAGATGTTCCACGAGAGCACCCCTAGCTTGTTATTAAAGTTCCATCCAAGGGAATAATCTGATTTGTACCATCAATCACCACAGGATGCTAATTCTAAAAATGTATTAGATGTTACAATATTATATATTATTCCTGAAGTCTTGGATTCTCTAGTTAATTCTTCTGTCATGCTCTTATTATTTCTCTATGAAACATTTTTAGCAGCCTTTGTTAAATTGTTATCATTATCCTTCACCAAATACAATCCCAAGGAATCCAACAAGACCAAATTGTTAACTGATTTATTGTATAAATGTATTTGATTAACTGTTAAAATAATTGTATCACAAAATAGATCACCTCTCTCTCGTTACATATAATGATTTAAGATCCTCCATTGGAACTTGCAATATTTGTACCAATAGATCTTTAACTAACTTGCCAGCTTGGTATCATTCTCATTCTCGATCCTTTCAACCCCATTGAGCTGCAGAAACATTGGATAATTCCCTTTCTTATGTCCTGAAGCATTTTTTACTTTAAGGGAGTTGGGTACTTCCCCATATTCCACTGGTAATATATGTATACCAGCCTTGTCCAGTAGTACTGCCTTCTCCATGATTATATCTACACATTTTTTTGATTACAATAAGGCCTCTACCTGACCAAGTCTCAATTCTGATTGTCCCCTTCTTTCTTCTAGGATTTTAACTTCCTTCTCTGGAATCATAAATATTTGAGAGAAAAGATTAGTCAAATATTTTTTAACTTAAAATTGGTAACTTTAGAAGAGACATTTAGTCCAAAATTTAAAACTGATTGTGGATTGTTATTCAATTTAATTTTATTCAACATGTCTCTATTTATATAGTCCAACTTATAACCCAGCTTCCTCAATGATTCCCTAATAATCCAAACTTGGTTAGCTACCCTTGGAACCTTACAAAAAATAATAAACAAGGCACACCCTCACAATCTTTATCTTCCCATAACTGTATAATATCCTCATTCCCAATATCAGCACCAGTTACTGCCCTAAACAAATTCACAATCTTTTCCTTCAGTAATACATAGGTGCATTTAGCATCAGTTGGAAAACCATACAAATTTAACATAGCACAGTCAGTAATATTTATAACTGGCTTACTAACTTCAGTGTTTATTGAGGGGATAAATGACATTTGAATTGTATTACCTCTGTCTTTAATTTCCCCCTCTAAAACCATAACTGATGACTTGTTAGGTATTTCCCTAACCACCTCTTCAATCCCAAACTGATTTGTTATTGGGCTGAATTCCTTCAATTGGGTCTTGTTTTGTTTTGGAGAGATACCATCATTATTTGGGTTAACACATAAATGACTGTGCGTGTTTGTCTTAGTTACAGAACAGTGTAGCATATCCACTTGTAGCAAAGTTTTATCAGAAACACTATCCAAAGATAAAACTCATTTTTTTCTTCAAATCTCTGTTCTTATCTTCCTTTACCTTTATTTTTTTCTTTCTTTTTTCCTGTCTTTTTTATTTCGATTACGTATTGGAGTTTCAGGAAAAGCAATATAGGGAAATCTGGTCTTAATTGCTCATTTAGTACTTCCTGATTATCTGACTTATCAATAACTATTAAAAATGAATCCTCCTGAGGGCTTATTTTATTCAATTGTAGGAGTAACTAATCCATTCTGCTACCATTAATCGCTATATTTTCTTTAATTGTGTCTAATTCAAATTTAAGATTAATTAGATGATCTAAAATCATCATATGTGCAATGTGTGGATTTTGAATATACGTTTTTAAATCCTCATTAAGGGCAAATGGGTAGGTAGTATTAGAATTAAACTTGCAACCTTTTTTTCCTGAGACAATTGCCTTGATTGTTTAGGAGTTGTGAATTGTTTGAGACCAATTATAGTGTCCTGCAATTCACTAGCAATATTCCTCAAATCATTAGGCCACCTAGGTTTAGTATTCGATTCATAAAAATAATCAGGAGAAAATTCCAAGGAATTACACAAACTTGAGTGTTCCCTCTGACTTGTATTACTAGAAGCCTCCAATGTTATGTGCAACTTTGTACACAATGTTTCTTTCAAAACTACAGAACTCAAAGTTGTATCTGCTGCTGCTTTTTGACAATTGTCCCCAATAAATTCATTAAGTTTATTGCTAGGGCTAATTGGATTATTGGTCTGATTAAGACATCTATTGGAAGCCCCTGACTCACTACCAGTCATGTCATTAGATGTCATTTGAGCAGATTGTAGCTTTTTTCAACAAAATGATCTTTAATTTTAGTCTGCTTTGTTTTATTTACTGCGATACTACCCTCTGAAATTGTCTCTATAATGTTCAACTTAGAATTAAAAATCCTTAACTTATTATTCAGTATTTCCCCTAACATAGTTCCTTCTCTTTTAGCTATTGGAATGGTTCTATATTTTAAGTTTGTAAATCCCTTTGATTTTCTACCATCTTGGTTCATTATTTGCATTTGAGTGGGAATACTACTACTACTTATAAAACCATCCAAAGCATTTTCTCTAATTCTGTTAACATCATCTAAAGTAGCATGCATAGATGATTTTAATTCAATAGGAGAATTTACCATGTGTTATACAGAACTATGATCAATCTCTACATTAATATTAGAATTGGAGCCTTTGAATCATCCATTTCCCCTTCTTTGGTGTCTGGTTTGAACCATGAATTTTATATAGATATCTCTGGAGTTAATACACCCCTAAAATCCACAACTAACTAAAAATTTTGTGAATATCACAGTTACTCCAAAAATACAAAAATAAAAAATTAATACCTAGCAACAATAATCAAGTTTAAAAAAAGCAAAAGGTTGATGCATAGCTTTAAAATGTTCTTTTTACTTTATATTCCCCAAAAGCTGGAAAACTTTTAATTCAATTTCTAGAATTTGCTTCTTTACCCCACAAAAACATTAACACCCTCAAACAACAGTTTACAACTCTTTAAAATTCCCTTTTATCTTCAAAAACACCAGTAAATAACATTAAAGTGAACTGTTTGTACTCTGGATTTTTAACTCCGGTGGCGCTTGTACCCTCACTTCATGCTTCTGCTCCACACGCCGCACTAGTAGCGCCAAGGCTCTTTTATAGGAACTGACCCACCTCTCTTGCTGACATGCTCTAATGACCACAAGTATCTTCCTGCTCTCAATTATATGCCCAGGAGATTTAAACAGACAGTTCTAATCTTCCAGCTTTGTAGAGGAGCCAAGGCACAAAACTCTGTTCTGTAAACTCAGGAATCAGTGCAAAAAGCAGAATAACACAGTTCAGTACCTGCAAGTGTCTTTTTGTAAGGAAACTGCCCCTCCTCTCAAACTGACATGCTCTAATGACCACATATATCTTCCTGCTCTCAATTATATGCCCTAGGAGATTTAAACAGACAGTTCTAATCTTCCAGCTTTGTAGTGGAGCTAAGGCACAAAACACTGTTCTGTAAACTCAGGAATCGGTGCAAAAAGCAGAATAACCCACACAGAATTAGATTTTTGGAACATCAGAGCAGCTGTTGATACTAGGAAAGCCCCTTACTGGTTGAAATTCAGCTGAATGCTGTAGGATAGACTCCCTTTAAGTGCCTTACAGAACAGAAAGAATGGGTAAAAAGGGATGTGCAATGAACTGCTGGTGCTCAAGAGTTCTGCAATTGCGGAAAAATATGATCTCTCTAATTTACATCAACATTTGAATCAAAACATAATGCCGAGTTTTAAATATAGAAAATATATTCAAATAAAATGTCAATTACTGGATCAAATAAGGTAATGAAATGATCATAAATTCATAGGTTTCTACATTATATGCCAGTCTTCGAGGCAACCTTGGGTACAAATATTACATGAACATTTTAACCAATCCTAACTTAAGCAATTGTTTTATAAAGTATAAATTAGGATGCTTTGAAAACAATATGCTATGGGAAAGGCATAATAAACTTCCAATAATTGCAAAGAAATGCTACTGTACTATAGGCACTAAAGAGGACTTGATCCACGTTCTATGAGAGTGTCTGTGGTACAGAAAGGCAAGATTGTTTTGGTTGTCAAACACATAAAATTAAGGCACATGCAAACTCAAATAGAGGGATGCCAAAACTAATAAATTCAAGACATTTATTAAAAATTAAAAAAATGCCTGACACATTTCAGACAATAACATGCCCTTTCTCAAAAGATTGTTTTGGTTGTCTCCTTTTGTACAGGACTGGAAAATATCTATAAAGAGTTGTTAACACAATTACTCTTTTTAATGCAGGATGATTGGACCATCGTAAGAATGCCTACTTTTTTCCTCTAAATTAACAAAAAAGGAAAAAACAAAATCAAACACATAAACATGTATCATGTATAATAAAGTTGTTTCAATCATGTGTGTGCCAGCAGCAGAGCACCCATCATTATGGTGCAACATGGCCAAATTCACCACCCCCTCCCCAAGGTCCATCCCCCAGAGTTGGAATATTTAGCATCGTGGTGCACAGCCCTACCCCACATAGGGGCACAAGGGTGCATCCCCTGCAAACAGAGGGGGCTGCAACATTGGAACTTGCCACCCTAATGACTGGGCACATTGTGATTGGTGCCGTACATGCTTGGAACTTGTAGCGGTTGGCAAAAATTACAGTTAGTAAATTATCTATTACAAATACTTAGAAAGGAGATGAACAGAGATTAGGCTGATGGCGGAAGAATTTAATGATTATAATAATAATTACAGTGAGAGATTACAAGTGGTACATTCTTCATTCTTCAAACTAACAGTGTAGGCTGGCTTGCTTATATAGTGGAAGACAGCATCATCATTTTCTATGGTTGTCTATGATTGGTTCATAACAAGTACAAACATCAACTTACAAGGTAATTCTCCTTTTAGTATATGTATGAGCTCATCTTTTGGTCAGCACAAATGTATAGATAGTGTACATTCTATTATTATATATGGCTAGCAACAACTGTCACTGCCAGTTGCCAAAATCTAGGAGGAAGAAATAGGTTTGGACTTCAGAATGTGCATACAAGCATTTTGGTCTGTCCTGATAATAATAAACACTAAAGATAGTCAAAAGGGATAATTTAAACTCTATCCTGTATTTCTGCTTTGCAATCACATAAGACACATGTTTGCTATTACTCACATGGTCAGTACAAATATCAAAAAGCACTTTAATATTGCAACTTGTGGTTTAGTTTGTCTTGTGGCTTTACAAGTTTTATATGATCTAGCTTCATAGGTCAATATTTGTTACACAGATACATTATGTTTTAGACCAAAATGAGGTTTAGGCTGAAATATTGGGACAAACTTCTTTATCCCTTGTTACAAGCCCCCTTTGGCCCAATATTTCCTAATTATTATTTGTGCAACAATGCAGTTCCTCGGAGCATGTACATCTCACTATGTACATTATGAATAGTAAGTCTTAAGTGACACAGGCCTATAATTACCAAGAACACTAAGATCACTTGCAACACAAGTAAAACTTTAAAAGACAGGACTCCTAAGGGTCCCCCTGCATAGCTATAAATCAAGTGCTCATTATCAGTTTCACTGAGCAATTTATTTACAACTACTTGTGCCTTATGAATTTGTATCAAATGAGTATCTTTTTGATTTAAAAATGACTGTACATTAAGAGACAGGAGAGGTATCACAGCTCCAAATGATGGCACTTAACATGTCAAGCAACATAGTGGCATAAAACTTTGACACACCAGTATATGCACTACTACTGTTAACATTTATATTTTAACCAGAAAAATCTAGATTTATATGCACTGTACTGTACTTTACATTATTTACAAGCATTTGATCAATAGGTGTTGATGTAAGTCCACTCTCTGGCCCTGTCATCACATTTGGGCATTCGGTTGGTGTTACAGTTAAGTATATGGCATCTGAGACTGCAAAACGTAATGAGTTGTTTACACCAGCATAGTTACAAAAACTATTATCACCCCAAAGACAGTAGGACAGAGTTAACACATAAACACCATTGTCCTTTGGTGTGGCTCTGTTTATAACAAGAGATTCATTTTTCTGTTTCCAGTCCATATAGCTTTGCTGTGATCCAGTCTTGAGCTTTGATGCACAGCTAGACCAGCTGTTAAGTATGTCCACACACCAATTTGTAGAAAGTCAGCGTTAATATTGCTGGCTGCTGGATGGCTGATTAGCAGACACACTGGCCAGGGGTGCATTAGATTGTGCATTGAGTCCTTTTAATGGAGCAACCACACACACTGGCATGGCATTTGTGTTGTGGTAGTTGATTACACCCTGGCACACAGATTAACAGTACATACAAAAGTAATAGTTTACAATAAACCATTAAAAACACAGTCCATAGTAAAGCAATAGGTTTGCATAAAGTACCAGCCATGTTTGGAACAAACAGCAGTGAAGAAGATGAATGTCTTGCTTGAAGATCAATTGAAGAAGAATCTTCTTGCTGAAGTTAGGGGATTGCCCCTACCCCAGACTTAACTTTATAGTAAGTAGAAACAATAAGCTTGACTGCAGAGTTTAAACTGACTGGACCTTTTTCAGTTGATTTAAAGTTTCACAAATAGATGTAATTTTGCCAAAAACATTACACTTGCAGAGGTAATAATGACTTGATTTATGCAATAGTTCTTATGTGGAACCAATTAGACACAAAGATAGTGATGACATCAAAACTATGGCAGTTGTTTGTTTTTTTTTAGGAAAAGATGAAGGTCTTGGCAACTAGATGAGAGTATTACTGTTGTTGAACATGGAGATTTTATGTGTCACCGTGAAACCTGCAAACTTGCAAAGTGTTAGAAACTGAGTTACCAATGACTTTTTGTTTTGTAAAGAGTGGTGTGACAGAGCCTAAGTTTGCAAATGAAAGAAAAAATAAAAATGGGACATCAACTGCACACCTAGGGGTGCAGGTTGAGGTTTAATATACCATTTGACCATCTGTAAATCCATGATAATGTTATGATTATACCTTGCTTTTAAATCACAGAAGTGGTTAGAGATGATGAACATAATTTTTTTTTAACTAAGACCAATTATATAAAATCTTGTAATGTTACAATGCGCTTTTAAACATATAGGCCAGATATTCAAAGGGTTGCGCCATGCGTAACAGGGTTCTTATACGCAAGTCCCTACATTGTGCCATTCTGCGATATTCAGCAGGAGGCAGTTTCGCCACTGACAACAGGTTGAGCAACGCGCAATGCAAATGAATGCATGCTCAACAGGAGGAGGAACCATGCATAAACTACGCAACCCGATATTCAGTCGGGTTGTGCAGAGATGTCTATCGCGCAACTAACCTGCGCCTGCACAACTTTGAGCAAAAGAGGATCAAGTTGAGGGCCACCCACAGGTGAGCTGCTGTCATGCCAGGCGCAACACAGCAGCTGCCACCCGTGGCTGGCCCCAACTCCAGTCCCTGTGCCCCCACCAGCCCGATTGCAGGCAGAACGCAAAAACAACCCCCTACATCTCCCGATGCCCGATCACGGGCAGAAAGTAACATGAAACACCCACACACATCTCCTGATGCCCGATCATGGGCAGAATATGAAACAAACCCCAGTGCCGATGCGGGCAGAATGTATAAAGTCCCCAACCCGAATATCTCCCTGGTGGTCAGTGGACGTAATGCCCGATCATGGGCAGAATGTCAAGTTACAACCCTCCCAACATCTCCCTGGTGTCTGATGTCCCCCACCCACCACAAAGCCCTCCACCCGCTCCCCGGCGGCGGAAAGGAAAAGAGGGAAAAAAGTTTGTTGGTTTTTACTTAGAATGCTAGTTATGTAATAAAAGTTAAATTGCATGGTTCACTCTTGGTGTGCTTTCATAAAAACACATTTTGTGAAAAATTGTGCTTTAGGTATGGAATACATATCAAGTCTGAACTGGTAGTTGAAACACAAGAAGGTCAAATAAAATGCAAAAGGTCACACAGTGTGCATGCAAGGTCACTCAAACCCAGTTATTTTTGGTGTCCTTGAACACTACTGATATTAAAAATATCTTTAAATAATAATAGAGCACGAAATGAAACTGCTGGCCAAGACAGTACCCACACATATCATACATACACACAAGAGATACTTAACATAAAATAAGACTGACATTATTTGACACCAATTTGTTGAGGTAATGCCCATAGTTTTATTACAAAACTATACGTGTTTTAGATATATAATACTGAAAATATTACAGCCACGGGCATTTAGAATCAGGGTTATCCCCTTCCCCATCAAATGTAAAGTGAGTTTTTCTACCGGAATGTTGCTGTATGGTAGCAACATTGTTTTTAATATTGCAGCTTAAGGTATTGATGCACTGCATAGGAAAGGCAGTATGTTTATACTTCTTGGCTGATGTTACATTGCACAGGAAATGAAAACAACTTAATATATAATTAACTTAAACATTTTTATCCAAGGACACTTGAATATGATATTTAAAAGTATGCCAACATCATTTTTCATGAGAATCTTTTATCCTTCAGAAACGCTTAGTGTTACTGATAGATTATTAATCATGCCAAACAACCCGTGGTTTGTTTATGGTAGCAATCACAGAAGAACAAGTGGCTAGCCTTCTCAGTCCACCCCACAGCATACTGAAAGTTTTAGAATCAAACTCTTTAACATTAGAAGAGGCAAGGTCTTTGGGCATTAGGTTAGTATGCCTTGCCAATACCTCTTATTGATGGTGCAAGTTTGCCATATCTGACTTTTTTACTCCTACATTTTAACTGCTCAGATAAGGAGTTAGTACGCTGTAAAAGTGCTTATTTTAGATTTAAGACATTTACATCTTACAAACGTGCTATTTATTAACAGAAGTTGTGTTATAGTTTATATTGCAATCCAATAAAGAGAATTATCCCTATCTAAAGACAAAGGTCTCCTGTACCTTTACTAACTGTAACTTTAGTTGTTGGTTTTCTCTGCAGGGATTTTGGCTCTTGACTTATTTGTATTTTAAACTATGTATTTTTGACTATAGCTGGATTATTACATCTTGGTGCTCATGCAGCTTTTTCTTTTTTAAGCCTCATGTGTTAACGAATTACCACCTGGCTATATTATCACAGACTTTGTACAGTATTTGCTATGGTTTTCTTTTTATTTTTATTAAAATACTGCTGTGCCTGTTGATCATGGTTTGTATGCTCCCCATTTAGGTGTTTCCCAAGAAACAACCTATTAATGTTTTCATACTCATTTTCATCTTTGTGCCTGTTTAGCCTTTACTGCCGGGTCCACCTGCACTGGTGCCCCAGGCCATCTGGCTATGTTCCTTACGGCCCCTGTGAGGTCCAGCTTGCAAGTCCCAGCACCTTCACTTACCTACTCTACCCATGAGTTCCTACAGAGTTAAGCATTACTCATTTAAAGAAATTGGAAAGCATACATCACCTGATTAGCAAGTGGTTAAAACTGTCTGTGCACCTTTTCTCGCTTTAAGCCACTGAGCACCATGTCTCTCGAGTGTCATCACCTTCATTGGGCCCACAGACTAACCAACCAGTAGTTAGATGGCCTCCTCACATGCAGCACCAGCGATCCGAGTCTTTAAGGCACCAAATGTAACGTTGTGGAAAAAATTACAGTTAGTAAATTATCAATTACAGATACTTAGAAAGGAGATGAATGGAGACGAGACTGATGGCGGAAGAATTTAATGATTATAACAATAATCATAGCAAGAGATTACAGGTGGTACATTCTTCATTCTTCAAACTAACAGTGTAGACAGGTTTGCTTATATAGTGGAAGACAGCATCATCATTTTCTATGGTTGTCTATGATTGGTTCATAACAAGTACAAACATCAACTTACAAGGTAATTCTCCTTTTAGTATATGTATGAGCTCATCTTTTGGTCAGCACAAATGTATAGATAGTGTACATTATATTATTATATATGGCTAACAACAACTGTCACTACCAGTTACCAAAGTCTAGGAGGAAGAAATAGGTTTGGACTTAAGAATGTGCATACAAGCATTTTGGTCTGTCCTGATAATAATAAACACTAAAGATAGTCAAAAGGGATACTTTAAACTCTATCCTGTATTTATGCTTTGCAATCACATAAGACACCTGTTTGCTATTACTCACATGGTCAGTACAAATATCAAAAAGCACTTTAATATTGCAACTTGTGGTTTAGTTTGTCTTGTGGCTTTACAAGTTTTATATGATCTAGCTTCATAGGTCAATATTTGTTACACAGATACATTATGTTTTAAACCAAAATGAGGTTTAGGCTGAAATATTGGGACAAACTTCTTTATCCCTTGTTACAGAACCATAATAAAGACCATAGATTTGGTATTGATATCTAGCCTCAAAGGGACAAACAAGACATTCAGTGTTGTCTAAAAGCATAGACCTTGCCTAAAAGCATATACCTTCCATGCAAGGTTTCCATATAAGGGTGTCTCAAAGGCACAACACATCCTGTGTACTAATCTGATGAATTATAAGGACCCACTGTTGTGTATTTATTTGAAATATCTATATATTTTTATAGTCTTCTATTTATTATCTTGTCTGATTTCTTTGTTTTAACTAATGTAATGACCTAATGTGTCGAACAATAAAATTTGTACTACCATAGCATCCCACAGGACATGATCATTAAGCGGTAAGGATGGGCACAGATGATGAAAAACAGACAAGGAAGAAGAGCAAAGGAGCAGTGTGCAATTGCTGCAAAAAGTACGCTTCAGTGAAGAAAACAGCCAGCATAGTCATTTCAATTAGTTCAAACTGTGGAATACAAGCAGCAGTTCAAAGACAGGAAAGTAAACACCCCATTTCATGACTAAGTATTGTCTCCTCAAGAGGAGGCACAGAAAAGCAGAGTATATGGTGACAAGGTGGTTAGTTAGTAATTTATTTCCTGAAGACTCTGTGGTTTATTTAAGGAATACTCCCCATCTCCAAATAGCCTTACCATATGTGGTTTAGTTGCATTATATCCTGATGGCCCTGAGGTTTATTTATGGACCACTCTACCAAACCCTAAAGAATAGCTGTACCCTATCTAGTGATGCTTTATTCTCAGTTTAAAGGAACTCCTGCTGGGAAACAGGATAGTAAAAGATGAACAATAAGTGCAGATACTGCTAGAGAAACACTGATATCTACTGGTTCCCAGGTCAAAAGCATCATTGGTGCCAATACCAAGACTATAATGAAGCAATGCTTGTGTAGGCAAACTTCAATGTTCCTCCATGGGTGTGATAAATGAATGCTTGGCACTTTCTGCAAATTATGGCTAATGAAATGTCTCAGTATCATCCACAAATGTCCAAACATCTAGTGCATAAAATTTGTTTATTAATTAGTATTATTTATTTAATTATTTTACCAGATAAGCAACAGAGAGAATCAGACAAGTCCCATCTACAGATATCACCAGATTGAGGGAATAAGGGTATAGGAAGAGGAATAAGAATAGGAAAAATACCAGTAGGTAGTAAATTAACACTGTTACATCAAAACATATAAAACCAGCAGAACTGCCTCACACAATCAAGTAAACAGATAGCAGTACTATATTGTACAGCACTGCAATATGCAAGATTCCAGACATGAAACTGTATTTGTGAGGTGTGTTCATTTGGGGCAAAATCAGAATACCATGGGATGCTTCAGTATTTGTACCTATTGGGCCCCATATTCAGCTCTAACATTGCTCTTGTGCTGGTGCTTTGACCAGGAGGTTAGGATAGGGATATTCAGATGAATTTCTTCAGTGTGAACTCCATTAAATATTGAGGTGCACTTGCACTGTGCATATACATTGCACAGGTGCAGCATGAATAGTGCCAGTGCAGTGCAATGCACTTACACAGCTCTGAACACAGGGGCAGCTGTGAGTGCAGGTGGGCACAAAAAGACACACAACACAGCAGTTTAGGTATCAAAATCGAATGCTATGTATAAAAAAGGGCAACAGGCCATAAGCAACAACAATATCAATGATAACAAAATTTATACTAATGCAAATAATAACATTACAACAAACACCAACCAAGGGCAACTGCCCACATAGGGAGGGTAAAAAGAAATTGAGCCACTGCATGTATAAGGGAAGGGACAAAACCTAACTGGCAACTGCCCGCATGGGAGGGTGGGCAAAACAAAATGGGCAACCACCCATATAAATGGGGAACAAAAGAAAATGAGCAACTGCCTGTACAAAGGGGGGAGGAAAAGAAAACTGGCAACCACCAATATAAAATGGGAACAAAGGAAAATTGACAACCACTCTTATAAAGGGGGAACAAAAGAAAATGGAAAATCACCCCTATGGGGGGGAAAAAGAAAATGAGCACCTGCACAGGAACAAAAAACAAACAAACAGGGATCACACTCATCCAAAAAATAATAAATGAAAAACAAGGGCACACACCTGTTACAAAAAGCAAAATAAAGGGGACCTACACACTTGAAAGCAATAAATAAAGGACACCTTCCTGTTTCAAAAAAAAAAAATAAATGGCACCTGCCTGTTCCAAAGCAAAAAATAAAGGGCAGTGTCTATTTCCAAAAGAAAAAAAAAATAGATGTCACATGCCCATTCGAAAACAAAACATTAAACAGGGCACTTGGTTATTCCAAAACCAAAAATAAAGGGCATCCACCTTTTCCACAGAACAGATTGATACAATATTAATAATAATAATGATAATAATAATAATAATCTTTATTTTTAATGCGACTTTCAAATTTCAAGGTGCAATACAAGTTAAAACAGTTTAAAACAATGCTGCACCACATTAATAAATATGCAGTACTGTACAATTAAAAACTATTTTCCACATCACCGTATGCATGCTCCATAAATGCATCTTTAATACCTGTTTAAATCCCCCCCACAGTTGTGCACTCCCTTATCCGATGGGGCAGAGAATTTCAGAGGGTTGGGGCCATGAACATAAATGCCCGTGCCCCCAAAGATTTTAAAGAAACCCTCAGAATCTCCAGCAGCCCCTTGTCAGCTGAGCAGAGCAGACGCATAGGGTGGTAAGGAACCAAAAGCTCTTTCACATAGTCAGGGCCCATACCTTGTATTTCTTGTACTATATCAAGCATATCTGATTTACTTGAGATATAAGTAAAAATACTTTATCTTCTTAAATAATTGGGTGAGTGGGTTTGTTTGTACCAGTCTGTTCTGTATTCACATTTGCCTTGATTGATATAGTATGGGCTACTCCCTGAATAATAGTTTTCTTTTTTCCAAGGTTGGCTGGACTGGAAACATTCTCTATGGCATCCACCTTTTCCAAAACAAAAAATAAAGGGCACCTGTCTTTTCAAAAAAAAAGTGGCACCCACCTGTTTCATAGGTTTCATAGGTAGAGTCAGCTAACAGACACAAGGTCCTTAACAGCTTGCCATCCCTGAATTTTAAATTAGAACCACATTACCTTATCCCCATAATACCTATCTAGACTATTTTTAAATATGTTCATGTTAGAACAGTTGACAATATTTATTGGAAGATCATTCCATGATGCTACTACCCTCTGACTGTACCAAAATTTACATTGGTTCCTGTTTCATTTACTGCATAAAAGCTGTTTATTTTGTCTCCTAGAACTGATCCAAACCACATTATACTGAAAGCCTATCTCTGCCATAAGTATGTCATCATCCAGTAGTCTGTAAAGCAGACATAAATCTCCCCTATGCCTCCTGTAGTAGAGGGAGTATAAGTTGAGGGATACCATTCTTTCATTTTAAGATCTATTTTTTAACCCGTTTATCAATTTAGTTAATCTATGCTACACACCTTCCAACAGGTTTATATCCTCTCTATTCTGTAGCAACCAGACCTGTGTACAGTACTCTATCTGAGGCCTAACCAAAGCATTATACAATAGAAGAAGTACATTTTTATCCCAACTGGCTATATGTCTGATAATACAGTTGAGGTTATTATTAGCTTTCTTTATCTGGGCCCTACAATAGGATTTAAACTTGAGGTCATTAGTAATGGTTCTTCCCAAATCTCTTTCCTCATCAGTAACCTCAAGTGGGGTGTTAGATAAATTATAGGCCATCTTCGCATTATTTTTGCCAAAGTGCATGACCTTGCAGTTGGCAGTATTCAACACTAGTTTGTTACTAACTGTCCATTCCAATATCTCATCAAGGGCTTCTTGTAATGCTTTCATATGTTTGCGTGAATTTACCACAGTCCCTGTCCTACAATCATCAGCAAATTTGTATAGCCAGATGTTTGGATTGTTCAGTTTCAGCGTGGAAATATAGATGTTAAAAAGGCTTCGGCCCAAAACAGAGTCCTGTGGGACCCTGCTAGTAATTGAAGCCCAGTTGGATAAGACCCCATTTATCACCACCCTCTGTTTCCTACCCTGGAGCCAATCAGACACCCAGTTACAGATGTTTCTGTTGAGGTTAATCCCCTCCAGCAGAGATAATAATTCTTAATGGGGCAGTTTATCAAATGCTTTAGCGAAATCCAAATAGATCACGTCCACTGTATTCCCTAAATCTAACTCACAGTTAGTATTTTCATAAAATGCTAATACATTCATTTGACATGATCTTGACTTGGTAAACTATTGCTGTGCTAAGTCCATTAAGTTGTTGTCTATTACATGCTCTAAAATAAGGTCTTTAATTAAGCCTTCCATGATTTTACCTATCAAGTAAGTCAAGCTAATAGGCTTGAAATTATCAGGCCTAGTTCTTGACCCTTTTTTTAAGATGGGGACTATCGTGGCAATTTTCCAGTAATTTGGGAGAATTCCTAAATCTAGGGAAGCTTGCATTATACAGGTGATTGGTGGAGCCAGTACGTCTGCCAGTTCTTTCAAGACTCTGGCTCTAGAATGTTCTTAGGGTCAAGGGTTATTCCTCCTGGTGTTGATGACCCATTACCTATAAACATAGTGGGATAGCATTTATTATATACTGAGCAAAAATATTTGTTCTGTATATCAACCATTTCTCTGGCTGTGACTGCCTGCCCATCATCATTAAAAAAGGGACCAATCATACTGTGTACAGTCTTAATATTGTTAATATAGGAAAAGAATGCTTTTTTGTTATCCTGTACTTTGTTTACCAGTTCGACTTCAAACTGTGCTTTTGCCTTTTTTATGTGTACTTTAACCTTTTTTAAACAAGTCTTATAGAATTGATAGATCTCAGCTGATTTGGTTTGTTTATATTTTTTCTGTAACCTATTTTTTTTATTTATTAAGCATTTTATATAGGTATTCATCCAGGCTGGTTTTATTCTCTTTCTGTTAATGTTATACTTGGGGGTACTGGGTATATGTTTGAGAACTAAACTCTCAACTTTAGATGTCAATGAATCCCACATACACTGAAATGTTTTATTTTCAGAATCCCTAATGCAATCCCAGTGCAGAAGCATTCCTTTAATACTGGGGAAGTCAGCTTTATTAAAATTTAGCTTTGCAGTAGTACCTGTTGGAATCGGGTTTAAGATTTCACCAATGTTAAAGTGAACAGAGCTGTGGTCACTACTAGCCAGGGGACTTTTAACCTGAACTGCATTCACTGTAATCCCCATATTTGTCAAAATCAAATCCAGTATATTATCCCCTCTACTGCTAGCTTGGGCCTTTTGTTGTCCCATTGATCATCCTCACTCCACCATGTTTCTGTTACTAAAGCAATATGTGTATTATGTGTGTGTAGCATCAGTTTAAACTCATCTTGTTTACTAGACTTCTTGCGTTGATAAGGATAGCATTCCATTCAGGCACATTGTTTAGGGTTTTTCCTGTAATTGAGGGGGTATTTAAGTTATTAACCTTGCCCCCTCCCAGTTTAAATGGAATTTTGCCACATCCAAAAATGTTTTACCCAATATTCTGGTACCTGAGAAATTTAAATGCAGGCCATCATTCTTAAAAAGAACTGATCTACTCACTGTAACTGAGTAGTCCATAAAGCCTATACATTCCATTTTACAAAATTGCTCGCAGCTGTTAATTAGTGTAATCTGCCTATTTTATGGGAGTAATATCCATACATCAGTCATATACCAGAAATTATTATTTCCCCACCAAGTTCTTTTATCCTTCTGACTATATCCTTGTATTCTAACTGGGTGTCCTACATCCTACTCCTTGCCACATCATTTGTTCCTACATGCAGTATCACCAATGGATTTACTGTGTTTTCAAGTAGCCCCTCCAATAGAGTAGAAATATCATGAAGCCTAGCACCGGGTAGTGCACTAACCATTGTGGTTTCCTTTCACTTATTACAGACTTGTGTGTCTATCCCCCTTATGATAGAGTCCCCAAGGACTACAATATCCCTATCATTTGCTCTCTGTTTTTTTTCCTTGTTCCATGGTTACATGGCAGCTTGTTTCCTTATTTTGGGTAAGATGTCCATCAAAACTCAAGTCCTTATTTGCCTCTGACATCTCTGGGGAGAGCAATAGCAGGTTTTCATACCTATTGGGTATTTTAAGTGATGTATCCAGTATGGGCCCTGACATGCTACTTGCTGCCATCCCATTATCTGCCCCTTTAAAATCAAGCTCATCCTTTGTGCTACATTTTGGTGCCTGGATGTTCTCAGCAGGACTTGATTTTTCTGGCATTCTATAGCTGATGTAAATTACTGCCTCATTGATATATTCTTCCAGTACAGTGGACACAGTAGACATGTGACATGTGTGTCTCTGTGCACATCTCTGCATGTGTCTCCACATGCTCACTTCACTGCCACTCACTTCTGTTCACATGGGAGCTCTGTTTTAAGGTATCTGGTAAGCAGGAAGTCCCTCTATGTCACTTCCTGCTACTCGCCCCAGTTAAGCAACAGACCAAACGTTTAAAACTATAAGTTATATTTAATCACCTCATGCGGTGGTTTAGATGATTATTAGAAGCCTTCCCCTTGCTTCACAATCAATATTTACTGCCAAAAGGCACAAACACTGCAGGCTGTAAGTAAGGTGGACCTCCACAGCCCCACAATGCCCCAGGACAAGGAAGTTTCCCTTATCTGGTTCCCATGGCAACAGCCCAAGAATTATCTCCTCTCATCAAAGGAATGCTAATACCCTGTTTAAAATAAACAAATACACCATCCAATGTTTTAAAAGTACTGCTGAGATCAGTACAGCATAAATGAAGCAGCAAAACAAAAAAATAAAGGGCACCTACTAGACAGGTGTACCGGCCTAATCTTTTGGTTTATGATGCAGAGTTTTGTATCTCTGAAAATTCCTGTGTAGATAGATCTCACCTTACAGAATTTTCTTATTACCCCTGAGAAAATTGGTGGATGGCCACTCGGGGGGCCTATTTCTTATTTTGGATGTTGTGGCCCGCCGGGCCCCATAGCTTGGCCTAGAAATGCCTGATGTACAATTTCAAGGTATCATTTTCTACATTTATTGCTTTGCCAAGTTGGATGGAACAACTTAGAAAAATCCAAAATGGTTGCCAAAATCCAATATGGCCACCACAATTCTAGTAAGTACTAGCTTTGCTAATAATTTCCACATCCCTAGCTTCCAAGATACCAATTATCAATGATTCATGAATAGGGGAGTTTATTATTATTATGTTTAAAATAAACACATATTAAATTAATATAATAGAACATAAATACAAATAAATGATGCATGACACATCAATCTGCTTGTTTGAGCTGTTGACCCAAAATTGTGTCCATTATATGTGAATTTGCCACTTTGTTCACAAGATTGTGTGGCATGTTCATGTACATTGTATGCATGTTTAGTTTGTATTTCTAGATTTTAATGTTAGTTTCTGTTTCTGTTTCAGAAACATGGATAGCCCTCTAGCTGTATCTGTTGGATTGGTCAATCCATCTGATTTGCCTACCTGTGTTCTTTGTGAGAACCAAATTAGAGATATGGAACTGCAACAAATATTAGGAGAGAATGGGCTGAATACCATCAAAGCTTTTGCAGAGAAATGGTCAATAACAAAACCAACTTTCGAGTATGCCAGAAACTTCAACCTCGTATGGAATAAAATCTGTGACCAACTTCCCCCGCCCTGAAAAACAGACCTACCTGTTCATACAAAGTGTCACCAAAATTTCACCAGTGAAAGGAAATTAAACACCAACTCAATGAAACAACTTTCTTCAGATCAATCTTCTGAAGCTGAATTCTCCAGCATACCCAACCCACAGATGTCCAGTAGCAGTGAAGCGGTCCATGTAACTTGATGTAAAAGGAAATTGTTGGAATTTAAGAAGGATGAGAATTGCTTTGTCTGTGATAAGAAAAGGAAAAAGAGAGGAAATATGGAAGAAAAACTCAAAAGAGTTGAACTTGAAGATGGAAAGATTACATTGCATGAGAGCATGTTACGCAAAGAAAATTTCAATGATGCTCTTTTGTCTGGTGTAGCCAAACATTTGATGGACCCTACCGCAAATGTTGACATCTCTGCTGCAGATGTCAAATACCATCAAAGTTGTTACAACACTTTCATCTACATTGGCAGATGAGAGAGACAAACACCAGGCAGATTGGTAAGCATTCACACAAGGAGTGCTGAAACGGAGTTTCTTTAAATCATGAGAAGAAAGGTTGTTGAGCAGAAATGTTCCTATTTACTCCAAGAGTTACTAGAGGATCTTCATAACCTCTGTAAGTTCCATGGATATGAACAAGATGCTGGAAAAAATCAGACATCTTAGTTGAAAAATCTTATCAGCAATAAATTCGGAGATGAGATAGGTTTTACTGAAGGGAGGGGGGTACAAAAGAATCCTCTCATTCTTCACGTAACAAAAGTAAACCCTATTGATTATTCTTTGGCAATCTTGAGAGGAGCTGGGATCAGGTATAGTGACATCACCAAGGCATTTGAAAGATGATCAATCAGAAATTAAAAGATAGACAAATTGAGTCACCGCAGTTTGCTATCGCATACGAAGACTTGCTTTCCGAGCTTGATAATTATGAACCCATTCTGGAAATCTTCAATTTAATAGCTCTCTCTATAAGCCCTTCTAAGAAGATTAATGCTCTAGGTTATGCGACCATCCCAACAGAAATTCAAGCTTCCAAGAAATGGTCCATTGCTAGTGACTGGCAATGCCTCATTACTGGAGAACATTCTCCAAAGTTGATAGTTCTATCCACGGTCATTGTCTCACCGGAAGTAAAGAAGCAGTCAATCTTCTACATTGTTCGGGGGCTGATATCTCTTACACAGATGTCAGAAGGCAAAACAAGGAATTGTCCCATGACAGTAAATCTGAGAGAAAAAAAAAAACACTGCACACGATTCTGCCTGGACAGCCAACTCATGTCACAATTAATAACTCAGATGGTAGGCAACAGACATTAACAGGAGTCTTAACAACACATGACACTAACTCAACAATTTGTGTACCCTGAATTTCACATCCTGCTGTCATCTGCAATTTGCCAGTACAAGAACAGAATATTCCAAGCAGCTGAACAAGAGAAGTCCAGGAAAACTTTGAGAGCTCAGAACCTATTGACTATGGGGATTATAAAATAGGAAAGAGAACCCCCCCAACAATCATCCCATCCTACAATGAGGATGAAAGAAGGACCAAGCTTGATCTTCATTTGAGCAAAGATTGTATTTGGGATCTGGCAGCAAGCATAGAATCTTCCAGAGAAGATGAATCTCTTCCAGTCCTAGGATCATGGACAGTTTTCAATAAAAAGGAAACATTGACCACTACCTTCAAATCCAAAACTGATTTCCTGCCCATTATACCACATGACCCAGATAATGCAGATTGCAAATATTACCCTGATTTTCTCATGGATCTAATGGATGACCTACAAATTGGCCACATCTTTGGCCATAGCGATCATGCAGTTTTCTACAAGATTGCACAAATAATGTGAAAAGAAGATAAATATACAAAAGTGGTTAATTTGATGGGAGGATTTCATGAACTGATGGCGAGGCAGAAGATCCTTTACAATTGATGCAGTACTGTGGGACTTCGTGATTGGTGGGTTCAGGCAGGGATAATAGTAGATGGATCAGTTAACCAGGCCTTGGAAGGACACCACTATTTTAGATTGATGAAGTTACATAAACAGTCCATTGAGGCTCTCCTATGATTCATGGGATCCAAGATTCATTGCTCGCTAACTGACAGGCTTTGAGAAAAGCTCATCAACATGAGAAGATCTGTATTGGCAGAATCCCTGAATCTTGTCCTCTTCAATGAATCTTACCCTGGAGTGCAGTCATGAATGCTGGAAACCTTTGGCACCATGGGACAGTGGGTGACAGGCTACATCGGTGACACCAGCTCTCTTCTTGCACAGGTCACTGCATACAGAGACAAAAATCTGAAATTCCATCTGCAGGTTCAACAAGATATTCTACCTTTACTGTTTGCATTCAGCCATCAAAACTACTATCAGTTTTTGAAATGACATCATGTAGATCTTATTAATCTGAAAACCATCAATATGAATGCATACAATGAACTGCAGGAATATGGCATTGGAGCTAGTCTGTCCAGTGAAGTCTTCTCCATGATACCTGATGAACAAGTGACTGAGGTTTCAATCAACAGAGAGGTCAAGGTGAGGGGTGTACCCATGAGAGGCAGTTACAGTACATCTGAGGAAGCTGCTAGTGACTTCGTTTTGAATTCCCAGAAGCTCACTAAAATTTGTTTGTCGCTGAAGGAGAAGATTCTTCTGAAAACATCGGCCACACACAGTGAGCTGACATATGGTGCCATGAGGAAACATGATGGTCAAGTAAAAGAGCTAGTGAAAAAGCTTCACATATATTCAGATCAATGTCAAGGTGTAGCATGACACATCACAATGGGCATTGAAATACTGCCAGCAATAGCAGAGGGCCTTTTGAAGGCAAGGGTTAGAGGGGAAGTTATGTTGAGTGCATTTATTAATGACCACCTTCTATCAAGGAAAGTTGGTCCTCTGAGCCCATTAAACACAGTGGAATTTCCATGGGAATGAACAAGAAGAAAAAGAAACCCAAAGCAGAATCAGTCTTGAAAGAAGAATATCAGGCTCTTGATATCATTGTTGCAAAGTGGCCAAACAAGAAAGATGCATTTTACCATCCACTCATACCATATCCTTTTGCAACACCTGCAAACTGCCTGCACCCTGAATCCTTCAGTTATTGCCTACTCGAGTACTGTTGTTATTTACCTATGGCATAATTGTATATTGTGACACACTGTTCTGTTCTATGTGTATTATTGTATTATGTTTTGTTCTTGGGAATGCTTTATTCCTTGGGTCGTCACTGAAAAAGGGACTTTGTCTCAGTTGACCTACCCGGTTATCAAAATTCAAATAAATAAACAAACAAATAGCAAATCCAGACAGAAACCTCTACAAATCTAATACCAAACATGTCTTAAGAAATTATCTCATCGATGAAGCAAAAGCTTGAAGTTCTTTCCCTACTCTGTTACGCTCAGTGTACATATACAACACCATGGTGATAGTCAGAGCAGTTCCTGCACAGCGTACATGGGACAGCCTTTGGAAAGCACTTCTTGTCACATTCACACCTCCATCTACAGCAAACCCAGCAGAAGTCATCATCATTTTTGATAATTATAGGGACGACCATGAGGTTCTCGGTGAAACAGAAAGAATGAGCTGAGCGAGCAGTAGAAACAGGAGAAATGCGACTTCACATGCGATCAGATTTGCAAGAAATGACACAAGGAAAGGTGTAACAGCAGTACCTTCACAACAATGACAACAAAACAGATCTCATACAGCACTTCAATGAGTATGTTAGACAAGATGATGTCAGAAGAAACTTAAGATACCTGCTTAGTAGCAGTAATGGCAGAAGCACACATACTTCATACCCAGATTCAGAAGAATTCCTATTTTCCTGCAACCATGAGGAGGCAGATATGTTGATAGTGCTGCATTGTGCTCTTGTTTAAGGCTCAGTTGTTTTCTGAGTCAAAGATACAGACATCCTCATCCTGATGGTTTACACTTTTGCAAAAACCCTTCCAGATTAACCATGGATGCTCTCAATTGACTCTGATGTATTTGTAAACATAGGATCTAGATATGTTCACACTGGACATGCTGCAAGTCTCAATTTGCCAGCATACCAAGCTGTCTCTGGATGTGATGCAGTGAGTTACTTCTATAAGGTATCAAAGAAATTAGTCTTTCAACATTTGCACAGGATCAGAGAAAGAATAAATCTCCTTTCAGGGCTTGGGAAAGCACATATGCTTCACATGACACTGAACAAAATGTCAAGATCTTCATTCAACACTGCGTGTACAATGGCACAGGTGGAGAGGATCTGGTAGACACACGGGTAAGACAATACAATAACCTGAAAGTGAAGACTACACAAATGATTCTACTGGACCCAGTGAGCCTATGTCAGCACATAAAGAGAGCAAATCTCGTAGCCTACTATTGGCACCACTGCTCAGAGCCAGAAACCACAAAAGTTGACCCTTGTTTGTCAGGATGGAAACAAGAGGATGAAAAGCTGAAACCTGTGTGATTCACTTGGTTTCAGTTACCTGACATCTTACATCATAGAAGAAAGGGCAAAAGGTTAGCCAGCTGACGATGTGCAGCTGATGGAGATGAGGCAGACAACGAAGGTGAGTCAACACCTCAAAGACACACACAGAAGAATAAAAAAAAACATTTGACCACAGCACCAATGACTGCTTGTACAGAAGATGATGATGACACTGAAAACGACACATCGGCAGCCAATGAACAAACTTCAGCAGATGAATCTTCAAGCTTCGGGAGTGAATGTGACAGTTCAGATCCCTAGTTGACTCCAATATAATGACTTTAAAACTGGACATTACAACCAAGGTGTACTGTTGACCCAAAATATTCATAGTGTTGGGTCAAAATCATTGATAAAATGACTTAATTCTAAACAACAAATCAACACATACAACATTTAGATTTTAAGCATTTCTGTACATACTTCAAACTATTTTATCAGTAAATTGTCTCATGAATTCAATTGTTTTATGTAGTATTAATGTAAGCATTTGGTCCTGTATCTAACAGGGAGCCTCAAAGCAATATCTAGATGTCATAAATGTTCATGAATGAATGTTCGATATATAGATATTCATGAACCATTGATAATTGGTGTCTTGGATGCAGGGATTGTGAAATTATTAGTGAATCAAGTATTTACTAGCAATATGGCTGCCATATTGGATTTTGGGAGCCATTTTTGGATTTTCTAAGTAGTTCCATTCAACTTGGCATGGCAATAAATGTAGAAAATTACACCTTGGAATTGTAAATCGGGCATTCCTAGGCTGAGTTATGGGACCCTGAGGGCCCACAATGTCCAAAATAAGAAATAGGCCCCCCGAGTGGCCATCCACAAATGTTCTCAAGGGTAACAAGCAAATTCTGAAAGGTGAGGTCTATCTACACATGAATCTGCAGAGATACAAACCTCTGCATTATAAATCAAAAGATTAGGCCGGTACACCTGTCTATGCCTGTTCCAAAATAAATGAAAAAATAAATAAAAATAAAGGGTATCTGCTGATTTTTTCCAAAAATAATAGCTACCAGCCAATTTCAAAACAAAAACCAAAGAGCACTTGCCAATTTCAAAACAGACAAACAAAAAAACCTAAAGTGCATCTACTTGTTCTAAAAAAGTGGAACCCACCTTTCCAAAACAAAAAAATGAAGTGCACCACCCATTCCAAAACAAAAAATAAAGGGCACCTGCCTCTTCCAAAACAAACAAGCAAAACAATAAAGGGTACCTACCAATTTCAAAACAAAAAATAATGGCTACCAGACCATTCAAAAACAAAAACAAAGCGCACTTGCATATTCCAAAACAAAAAAATTAACAGGCATCTGCCCTTCCTCCCCACCAAACAAGTGGAACCTACCTTTCCAAAACAAAAAATAAAGGGCACCAGCCCATTCCGAAATAACAAATAAAGGTTAACTACCCATTCCAAACAAAAAAATAAAGGACACCTGAAAATTTAAAAAAAAACGGCACACGCTTGTTCCAAGACAGAAAAATGAAGGGTAACTATTGATTCCAAAACAAAACATAAAGGACATCTGCCCATTCCAAAACAACAACAACAAAAAATACAAGGCAAATGCTTGTCCCAAGACAAAAAACAAAGGGCACCCCCATTCCATACAAATGCTGAAGGGCACCAGCTGGTTCCAAACCCAAAATAAAGGGGACTCACCTTATCTAAAACATAAAAAGGGCAACTGCCTGTTCCAAAACAAAAAACTAAAGGCACTTGCCCATTCCAAAACCAAATAAAGGCACTCTCCTATTACAAAACAAAAAGTCAAGGTCATCCACTCATTCCAAAACAAAAAAAAATGATAAATGAAAGGCACCTGCCCATTGCAAAACAAAAAACAAACTCTAGTCAGAGTCAACAAGGTGCATAATGCTATTTTATTGGGATTAGGAGCCATCTACAGAGAAATTGCTTTTATTTGAAACCTCAAGCAGTTCAATATTTCTTTCAAACTGCCTGCCAATAACAATAGTCTGTTGGGATTGCTGGTCCTGTTAAATTTAACACATTCTCTGGTGTCCACATGTACATCCCACCCTTTGACTGCTGAGCACATTAATAAAAAGCATTCCCTGGTGTACAGTGGCTCCATCATTCTCCAATCACCTGCCGTGTTAGTAAATAATTCATTTGCTGCAGTATAAGGTTGGTCTGGTCCAGTGGTATGGAGGAATGAGGCACTGTGTGCCTTGACTTCTGCTACATCAGTGACCCTAGCTCAGGGACATGTTCAGGTTGCTGAGGGTCAGAAAGAAGACTGAGTGTTAAATCAGATAGCTGTCCTGTCTCTAGGTGGGAAGACATGCTGACTCAACCTTTGCTTCCCCCAGGTAAAGGCAGAAATCCAAGGGGAGTGAGAATGTGGAAATGGCTAGCACAGGCTACCTACACATTATTCCAAGTATCTCTGACCTCTACATCACTGAATGATAGCATTAAACTGACTAACAAGTTATAAATTGTTTAACTGACCTGAATGGACCAAGCTGACCAGCAGACCATTGGCATTTTTTCACAAAGGGACGTACTGGCTAAAGTTAATAGTTTCAGTGAGTATTTAATGACACATTCCCAAGATGCAGGATGTAACCCCAGCCAGGTACATATATATCTATATATCTATATACACACACACATATATATATATATATATATATATATATTTATACAACATATGTTTAGGATAAAAGCCAGTATAAAAAGTAATATCTCAAGTAGCCCAGTGAAGATATACTTGATATCTTCATGTTCCTATACGTCATCGTATCTTGAAAACTCCTACACGTCATCCTAATTCCAGCACTTTCACTTTCCCCGCTATCCACACACCCATCGCATGACTCTCTACCCCTTGCCTCCCTCCTCCCCAATGCAGCTCTGACTTATTCAGTTCATTATTTGAGTTGATCCCACAATATATTTCTTGAATAAATATTTATTTTAATATTATCTGGGTTGATCCTACTTTAACTATTTCACTTTCTTTAAACGCAGTGTTGGAGCGCATTCACGCTGTGGATGGCACAGTTCCAACATTTTGAGGATGCACCCTGAATTGTAAAAGACAGAAAATGCTACTTAATGCACAGCTACTCGTTATTGCAAAGAGCGTGAGTAGCTGACACAGTCGCGAAAGTGAGCGTGACGTCGCGAATGGTGTTGCTATAGCAAACACACACCGCATTTCTCTCGCGCAGTTCAGAAGCCGCTCACTACTCGCTGTGTGTGATGTACTCAGCAGCTTCTTTGGAATAAGTAAGAGTAAGCTGTGCATAAAGTACAGTGTTTTCTGTCTTTAACAATTCAGGGTGCCTTCTCAAAAATGTTTGGAACTATGCCATCCACCAGTGTGAATAGCGCTCCGACACGCTGCATTTAAGGGGAAAGTGAAAGTGTTAAAAGTGGCAGGATCAACCAGATAACTATTAAAATAAATATTTATTCAACAATAATGGCAGGATCAACCAGATAATTTTTTAATAATTTAAAATGACAGGATCAACAAGCTATTTCAATAACCTATGTAATCTGTTGTGTTGTGGTAGTGGTGGTGGTGGTGGGTGGTGGCATGGAGGGCTACCTTGGGGGTACATTGCACTATCTGTTTTAAATAAAAAGCAGGATCAGCCAGATATTTTTTAAACAACATATGACATATGTTGTTTTGGGAGGGTTTAGGAAGGGGTTATATTGCAAGGACCATCACCTGTATGTGTCCCATTGCATCGAAAGGGGCATGAAGAACACTGTGTTGGGGGGTAAACATATGTTGTATAAACAGAATATGACAGGTTACGATTGAAGATATCATATTTATCTTCACTCGAGGCCTATAATATCAAGATATCTCACTCGTAGCTTCTCCACTCGTGAGATATCATGATATCACCGGCCTCTCATGAAGATAAATATGATATCTTCAGTCAGGCCATATATACACATATATATATATATACACACACACACACATATACATACATACATACACACACACACACACACACACACACACACACACACACATATATATATATATATTTATCACCGGACAATTTGTTGTATCAAAGCCTGTTAAACAGATACACTTCAATAAATAAAAAAGCAACAACTGGGAAGACACTTTAGGTGCTTTACCAATAGAACACATCTTCTTGAGAATAAATGGAACTTTGTGTGCCCTCAATCTATATAGTTCACTAGCCTACAGCTCAGACACTAGCCTCACATCCTTCCTCTAACCAAGATACTAGTCTCTCCTCCCTCCACAGACCCTCTGACACTAGCCTCTTCCTTCCACAGCACCTGGCACTAGTATGTTTCCCTTACAGTCTCCATGAATGTACACCCTGCACAGCCCCCAAAAGTTCTACGGTCCCCATCACCGAAGACAATAACCCCCTCCCGCCACCTCCTGACACAACCCAGCCACACCAATCCTCGCCACTTTTATCACAGTCCATCTGAACACCCAACACTCTCTAGGTACCCCACTTTCTAATCTCTGTAGATCTCACCTCCCTCCTGTCCCTTGATTACCAGAGGCCACACCCTTCCTCCTTAGCCATTTGAGAATCACCCATACTCTTAATGCACATCTTCTCTACAAGGTCCTCCTGGACACCATCTACTCTGACACCAGAGGAATGCATACAACCTTCCTTCTACACTTTCCCTCCATGTGCCATAAGACTAGCCCCCTCCCTCCCTCCAAAGCCCCTGACTGCAGCTTACCCACCCACCTTCCAAAGTCCCAAACACTAGCAGCCCCTTTCCCAGACACTAGCCCCCAGCCCCTGACACTAATCCCACCTCCTTTGCTGATGTCAGAACTTTCACCATCCCACAAGCAAATGTTAGTAGATTTTGTATACAGCTATTAGGAGTTTCCTTTAGGTATCCCTGCAGGCATATGCTAGAAAGGGTAACACTATGCTAAGTATATCAACTGGTGCAGTGGAAAATTCTGTGGGGATTTTCTCCAGTCACTTGCCCTGCTGGCTAGAGGATGCAAAACTCAGTTTTGACCCCTAAATTTAATATGACTTACCTGCCCTGTACAAGTCACAGTGCACAGAGTTGGGTTCTTTTGGGTTTGGGATAATCTGGTAGAACCTAAAAGGAAAGCACAGAGATGGTTCTGGAGATGTAAAGGGTCTATGGTCCTAGAGGAGAGATTATAATAGTCAGAATTAAACAAGATACTTATCTGAAAGGTAGACAGCCAACATCTGGCCAGACCTATGGAAATAAAGGTAAAACAAGGTAAGTATGAGGTACTTACAGTAGCATGAGTAGAGATAGGGAGCAGTGAGATACAAAGTGTACTATAAAGCATAGGAGTAAGTTGAAAAGATTGTTAAAAAGCATTTCTCTACTATAATTGTTTTATGTAATTATATTTATGGTACTGTCTGATTTTAATGACTGTATTTATCTGAACTGTTTGTTTTTATCTTGTATGGCGCCTTGGTTTTTGAAAGGTGCCTTAAAAATAAAAATATGATTATTATTATTATAATAAAAAAACCTTAAAAACACTAGACTTATACCAATTGTGTTTTAACTTTGTTTTCTGGTTACTTTTCCCCTATGCTGTTGGTCTACTAAATATTGTAGGTAATGGAGCACTTTTTTCACTTAGTTTTTCAACATGTATCTTACTCTCCCCTGCTAACCACACCATTGCTGTTTGTGATATCACAGTCTGTCAAGGTGAGCACTAAAAACTCAAGGCACTGTGAGGTTAACAGGAGAGAGGCAAATGTTTTCTATACAAACTTTTCAGATGGGCTGTCAAGATGTACTAAAAATTTTGGAAAGGAACATTGACAATTAAAAAAGTATATTTTCTACAAAACTGTAAACAACTGGATCTTATGATAAATCATGTACTCAGTTGCAGAGTTGCTCTTTAACTCAAGGTAAGAGCAACAGAGATATGGTGATAGAGGATAAAATAAAACAAAACAAACAAAAATCAGAAACTTCCTGCAGTAACCTTTTTTACTCTCCCATAAGCTCCAGTCATGTCCTCTGACCCCGTCAGCTGATCAAACCATCCCATCCCAGAAACTTAATATCCTTATTAGCCCACACTCCATTCATGTCAGAGAGACTGAGCGAAAGCTGCCTTTTCGGAGCACTGGCCTATGTGTCTCAGTGCACTGCAGACCTCAGCCAGATGTTCAAGCACTCCCCCATTTTAAACACTGGCAACACAAAATCTTTTCCCTCATAGCCCTAGCTACACCAACTGCACATCCAGTATTCACTGCAACCTTCACATCTCACATGCATCTGATGACCTCTTTAGGTAACTATTGGGGTTGCAATGGAAGTTGGAAGGCAAATCCTCCCTCCCCATGCTGCCAACAATTGGAGACTCAGGCTTACTCTCAAATTCAGGTTGACCTCGTGGTACAGTGCCTCTGTGCAATCGAGGCAGCCTGTAACTAACCCATTTAAACACTTTCAATTTATCTTTAAAAGAAGTAAAGTAATGAGTAGTAATAGACTAATCTACATACCTGTAAGTATAGTTCTACTATTGTCGATCCTTTCACAGTCACACTGTGGCAAAGGGAGTTTTAGCCTTTGTGTGTGAAACCCACTGGTGCAGCAGTTGAAATGGGAAAGGAAAGGAACCTGAAATTATAAAAAAAAGCTTTTTAAGGGTAGATATGAAAGGACCAAGATCCTGCATGGAAGCCATATACCATCAGCTGGATACAGGACTTAGGGTGAAGGAATATAGGTAATGCACTATGGGAGACTGTGATCTGGGTGGCTGGGACTTCAATACATTGGCAACTGTGGGTGGACAGGAAAGCTGGACCCCATCTGAGGTCCATCCTCTTAAGTGCAGGCTGGGGATGTTTATATTTATTTAAGAAAGGGTTGGGGCTGAAGCCCATGTGCAATGGGACCAATATGCAGTTTGACCAGCAAGGTGCACAATGCAATTGTCGGGCATGCATCTTGCTGTTGCCTGTTCTCCTGTGCACTGATCACCTTTGTCAAATATGTTTTCACCCTATTGTGGATATCCCAATGTGAGGGGCAACAGCTTAGCACTATGGCATGCAGCACTTCACTCCCCCAACCCTGCTCTAAACACAGACCATGTGATAGACTGAGGTCATGGTGGTCACTGCTTGCCAGCCACTAGCACTTCAGTGCTGGTTAATGGTACCCCACCCAACTCCAAACATATGGCTGTGGTTTGACCAAATGCTTAGGTCTAAACACATCTGACACTGTGGGACTACATAGAAGTGATGGAGTGACCCCAATAAAATGTTTTATTGTCCTGATCAATCACCACCACCACCAAGAAAAATATAAACACTTGATCAGTTAGTCACTACATCAGTGCATGCATGCATCATGAAATATCAGTATCTCTGATGGTGACTACAGTTGCCAGGAGAGGGGGAGTCTGAAAATGCTGCGACATCAGACATCCCAAGTAGGACAACACTACAAGGCAACTGGGAGGGTTGGCATGCCCCTGTAGATTCTCAGGACTCCGTGTTTGAGCCTAAGAAATAGTAAATGCCCGAAAAGTTCCCCAGGTAGCCTAAGATAAGTTCTTAAGTCATTCACCCTCTTCCCAGTGCAATCATTTCTCACTATCCACCACAATATTTTTCTGCTGTTGTTGTTAAATAGGTTTGGTTCCCTGGCACTGCATGCCAGAAGGCAAGGATACCTCTAAACCCACCTAAGCCCCATAGTTTTGTGAGCAATATGTAAATGGTGGGTCCCCTCCCCTTCCCTCCTTACTACTGATCTATAATTTTAGGGAGGGAGTAATAGTATGTAAATCCTTGCTACCTTAAGTCTTCACCCACCCACAGTGCACCTGTTCCATTAAAGTTCAAAGGCCCTGTACACAGCGATGTGTGCTCGTGGGGTAACCTGTCTTGAATTAAAGTATTCAGATTCTTTCAGCTTCTGTAGGTTAGTAAATCATGCTGTGCTGCACATCTGTTCTTCCTTTCTTTTGTGTACAACTATCTCTCCTGTGGTCACCTGCTTCATTAATGCATAGTAGTAGCAACATGGAGCAACTGACAGTGGAGGGCAGAGCAGTCTGCACACTGATGACGCTGTGAGGAAGACTACACCCCCTTCCAGATTCTGCACATGCTTCTGCCACACTTCAGCGTCCAGTACCTTAAAGAAGTTAGCAAGCTGTGAGACACAGTACTGAAGTTAACCAGAATGTGCTTTCCCTAAATCTGAACCAGAGAAGCATGACTGAAATGTAACTGGGGTACTGAAAAGCCAGGGTTACTTGGAGAAAGTTTATTTTTTAAAAACAACTTTTTTCCCCATCTGGTGTTGCATGCCCAATCCTCTGGCTTCAGGACTAACCCCGATGGTGGAATTGACCCTGTCTGCTATTAGCACCACCTGTCGCTTCACAGTGGCTGGCATAAATCCTGTTGAGGGTGCCACGGGAGGAAGCGCTCATTAATGTGCATTCAAAAACTCAGCAACTGTAGCTTACCTAATTGAGTATCTAGGTCCTAGGCTACTTTTATGCAGTCAAATAGACAGCAATATCTGCTTCACCACGCAGTCTGCCCAATGCAAAATATTAAGTCTTAGGCATCACAATTCTGTGTGCAAAATCAACTTTATTAGAAGTGAAACAATTTACAACTACCCACAGCTTTTGACCTGGTAAGACATCTCAACCAGTTTTACAGGACAACTGCATCATCAGGAGGGTGATGAGGCAGTAGTCCTGCAAAACCAGTAGAGGTGATATATCTTACCTGAGTTATGGGCAGTTGTGAATTGTTCTGCACCTTATAAAGCAGATTTTGCACACAGAGTTGTGGTACTTTTCTGCACTGCTGGTCCCTAGCGGTGCATCTAGAATTTTTTCAAGGGGGCAACTTTTCCGCAGGTGAGGTGTCTTACCTGAGTTGTGGGCAGTTGTGCATTGTTCTGTACTATATAAAGCAGATTTTGTGCACATAATTATGGTACTTTTCTGCACTGCTGATCACCAGGGGTGCATCTAGTATTGTTTCAAGGGGGGCAACTCTTCGCCAAAATGTAAAATATTGCCATTTAAAGCTAAGGTTAGGTATAAACAGATTTTTGCTGGATCAATGAGGTGTGGGTGCTACCTGGATACATAGCTGGATCCACCAGTTCTGACCAACCCTCTATATTTGCTTTCCAGTAACCACACCTCATTTTGCAGCCAGTTGCCTCAAGGTTTGTCCCTGCCCACAGATCACTGCTGGAATCCTCAGTCTTTTTTCCTTCTAATCACACCAACACATCATCTCCCCTCTGCATTCCCTGAAAAGCATATCATCCCGGAATGACCATCACATCCTCCAGCACTGTTCTACTACTATTTAATCAATTATTACTGCAAATTGTATTGAAACTGAAAGGTATTTGTTTCATGCAGTTTACTACTGTGAAAAGTTTTGAGAAAGCAGGGGATTACATTATTAAACTTTTGAAAGACAAACTTGTTATTATACTTTTGAAAGACAAACTTGCTTTGAATCATAAAAGAAAACCATGTCGATATTTATAAACGTTAATCTGAATTTACCTGGAGCTATGTAAACAAACTATGAGCAATTTAGCAGTTTATTCCTCAGTCTGCAGTATTTGTTTTGTAAGGAGTTGTGTAAACAAACTACAAGCAGTTTAGTAGTTTGTTCCTCAGTTTTCAGCATTTCATTTGTAATCAAACACTTCATTACCACCGGAAATTTATCAACATCTGCCTTTGGCTTAGAGTTCCCTGTGGTCCTAGTGCCAGTAAAATAATCAACTGACAGCAGAACAAACTTTGACACTGGTGATCATGTCCTGTGTTTTTAAAAACTTTACAGAACTATTTCTTTAGTGACTCTGCAAGGGGGAGGTGGAGAGGGGGTTGTGAGGTCTGGCTGAGGGGATGCAGTGGAAAACTAGTGCTATGCCAATGATTAATCACTGAGTAAGTATACACAATAGCTGTCTTGGTGCAAGCCCCTCTTCTAATCTACTTCATAGCAAAATGACAGCATGGCTTTGCCGTGCATCCTTAATAAAGGGTACATGCCCTTCAAAACAAAACAAAAATAAAGAGCACCCATCTATTCCAAAACAAAAAATAAAGGGAACCCACCTGTTCCAAAAAAAATAAAATAAAGGGCACTTGTCTGTTCCAAAACAAAAAACAAAGAGAACCCACCTGTTCCAAAACAAACAAACATTTGTCAATGCCGAATGTTATCTTGCTGGCATTGGTACTGGTAGTGCCGGAGCTAGAGATGCATAATAGGAATGGCTGTGAAGTATTGAAGTGACCCCACCCCCACCCTGTAGAGAGCGACAGGCATTGGGGTGTGTGTTTCAGTCATCAGCTATAACGCTCATGCCATGGTACCTCACCCTACCCTGTAGACACTGACAAGTGTCAAGGTGTGCTTTGGGGTCTTTGCGCGTTACATTTACCCCATTCCATAAGGAAATATGCTGAGGTGGGTGCAGTATAGGTGAATGGGGTGACCTTTGCAGCTGAACAGTGCGAGGCACACCACAATGCCTGTAATTGGCTGCAGAGTGGGAGTGGGGGTGGAATGGCGTGAGCATTACAGCTGATTTTCACTCCAAATGTTCAACATGGGCTGTTTGTGAGGCCACCTCATGAAAAGCGGCACAGTTTGTTAGCTGAAAGGTGGTTTTGCACAGAGGCTATGCCATTTGGTGCCACAGGGATGAAAATACATTTTGGGCAGGATGTGGAAAATGACAACTGTATTGTTCATGAGGAGGCATAAAAAATGGCAACGTTGAACATCTGGAGTGAAAATATGAAAAATTGGTGAAGTCATGAGCAGGCATAGAAACTGCACAACATGCATCCATAATCCAATTATTTTTGGGAGTTTGTTAGCCATATTTTCAACATTGGCATTTTGGGACCTCCCCTCATGAACAGTGGTGCTGTGATTTTGTTTATCTGTCCCAGAAGTTGATTTCCCACAGCATCCATGCCATTCTGCACCACATGTGCAGAAACACATTTTGGGCAGGATGTGAAAAATGACAGCTGTATTGTTCATAAGGAGGTGTGAAAAAATGCCAGTGGTGAAAATTTGGCATAAAAATATTACAAATTAGCGACGTTAGAAGGGTGCGTGGAAACTGCACAATGCATGCTTGTAACACAGTAATTTTATGGACGTTCAGCACCAAATTTTCAACATAGGCATTTTAAGACCTCTGCTTATGAACAGTGTCACTGTCATTTCCTCAAACTGTCCCAAAATCTGATATCACACAGCGACCGTGCTATTCTGTTCTGGACGTGCGAAAACACATTTTGATCAGGATATGTAAAATGACAGCTGTAATGTTCATAAAGAGGTGTGGAAAAATGCCCATTTTGAAAATCTGGAGAGAAAATATTACAAATTCACAAAGTTATACGAGTGCGTGGAAAATGAACAACGCAGGCTCGTAAAACAGGCATTTTTTGGATTTTTCTCACCAAATTTGCAACATAGGCTTTTTGAGAGCCCCCCTCATGAACAGTGGCACTGTCATTTCATTAATCAGTCCTGAAAGGTGATTCTGTATAGTGATCGTGAAATCACCTTTCGTGACTGAATAACACCATAACAGTGTCTGAATTCATGAGGAGAGGTCCCAATAACCCCATGTTGAAAATGTGGTGCCAAAATTCCAAAAATGGCTGAGATATGCAACAAAGTTGAAAATCCCTTATTTATGCCATTATACAGCTTACTTGCATTTCTTCAGTTCGTGGTCAGCTTTGAAGGGTTCAGACGTGTTTCCAGTCCACTGAAGATTGCCGAGCTGGACTCCAGAGGTAAGTACTGGGTGAGGGGGGATGTGGGGTGGCAGGGTGTACGGATGGTGGGCGTGGGTTGTGGGAGGGGGACAGGGAGATGGCAAGGGACAGTTTTCTTTTTTACAGGTTTAAACACAACAGAAAAAACATCTCAGGATGTTTTTTTTTTTTGAGAGGGTTTGGTACTCTGGGGTGGGCTCCCAGCATGCCAAATAATTGTTTTGGGGGATTCTATAGCCTACAGGGATTGGGCACCCCATCGCACATACTGGGGAGACATGAGCCAAGGGAATTGGCACCCTCTGCAAGCAACAAAGTGGGGGAGACATTATGCTGATAGGGAGGGCTTCCCATTGGCACAATCAATGGGGATGGGGATAAATGGTGACGGGGATTGGGCCACCCCATCGGCAAAGAAAACTGTTGGGGGGGCCGCATGATGCTGATGAGGAGTGGGCTCCCCCATCGGCATTGTGACAGGCAGTTTGCCGGCATGTCAGGAGGCGTGTTGTGGCCACACTGCATGAGAGTTTCACTTTCATTGTAGTGGACCTTCCTTTGTTCTCATGGCCACATTAGGGATGAGTGTGGTCAGCGCCTCCTGCTGGCTGATTGGGGAATGAGAAACACACCTTCTGATGCATGCCCTGCATTCACCCAACAGTGACTGCATCTCCAAATCTACTACTACAACAAGATGTTGGCTGCACAAGCAGGAGCCAAAATAAAAAGGGCACCCAACTATTCCAATACAAAAAATTAAGGGCACCTGGCTGTTATGAAACAAAAAATAAAGAGCACCCACCAATTCCAAAACTAAAATAATGGGCATCCACCCATTCCAAAACAAAAAATAGAGGATACCGACCTGTTCCAAAACAAAAAAGGGGACCCACATATTCCAAAACAAAAAATAAAGGGCACTCACTGCACCAGCAGCTATAGCAGGCAGACCTGTGGGGCAGCATATCATCTCAGCCCTCATGAAGACTTATAGCCTGCTGCTGTGCTGTGACACCCCGGGCACCTACTGAAAAAATACACTGAAGTCATTCAGCTGTGCTCACATGATGAGAGATACAGGAATGGCATAATTTGCATAACAGATGTACAACCAGCTGAGACACTGGCCTCCATGCCACATACAAATGGAGTGAGTCATACCTTAATAGAATATGCATGGCATACCAGAGACAGCATTATGAACCTGAACAGTAGAGGACAGCACATACAATGAGTGCACTGTGATGCAGTGAAGCATGAACAAGCCATGCAAGGGACACATGACACCAGCAGGCATACCAGATGCAAAAATGCAGCACAAGCCACACCAGTACCAATCTGCAATGCAATAGACTATGTAATGGCCCACACACCAACAGCCTGCACACCAGCCATCTAGTGTACAGGCCAGCTGGTGTGCCAGAACAACCGACATCCATAAGACTCCTGTTGGGCCACATGGCCTGGCCCAGGCATACAAATGTTACCCACAGCACATCTGTATATAGATAGCACCATCATGCAGCACTGTGTGCAGCACCCAGGGTAACATACAACTGCAGCAATATGCATGGATGAGTGCCTTTGCACACTATCTCATTAGCAGAACACAGGTGTGAGATGCAGAGCTGCCTGGAGGCACCCCACCATCCCAGCAGATGCTGGCCCCTGGCACACTTTGAAACTCATACAGAGCAAATGCAGGAGAGTGGCCTTTTGAAGACCCACTTGTGTCCAAATGTATACATGACCCTACTCATGGACTGTGGAATAATCATACTCTGGTCATCACTGTGTTGGTTAGACACTAGACACCATGGCTATGCATCACAACATTGATCACATATGGTACAGGGCATTCAATGGCCACTGATACCACCTGCCACTGACCCCATGCTACATATGCCTGACTCAAATGAGATGCAATGGAGATGCCACTGCTGCAGGCAGACTGCCATGGGTGCTGTATGATGTACAGTTCATTACACAGTGGTGTACTGGCACAACACTGGCTAGTGTCTACCTCTTCCAGACAGATACTCATACATAATCCCAACTATGTGGCACAAGAAACCCGACTGACAGTGACTGGCATACCAACTAGGGCTGTGAGCGTTACAAACAATTCCTTAGGTCACTGGGTTGATGGCACAGGAGACATGCAACTGCATGGTGTAATGCATGCCAAGGAACAGTGCATGCAAACACAGGACAGCATACCTACCACAAGGACATCAGCAACAGTAGACTGCACAGACCCTGACATACCACAGTGTCAATGGTGAGAGAATGCCCCAAGAACTGGGTGAGCACACCCACCCACAACTGCATAGGTGCTGCCCCAACAGGAGTGCATGCAGCATGGTAGTGAATGCGTGGACATCTGTCTCCAACCACAAAAGGATGCAGCATAGTGTACACATGCATCCCAGAGGGCAAAACACACAATGAAGGATACTTATGTGGATGAGTGTCCATGGGCTGTCCCTCCATGGCCTGACCATACTAGGCCCGATCATTGGCCAGTGTCTCCTAATGCTGGTCCTATCAGTGCAGCTGCTGCTCTGTGGCCCTAGCTTGGCCCTGCTTGACCCTGCTGTCTGTGGACAAGGACAAAGGAGATATGATAAACAGTATGCAGCAATCTGCTTGTTTGTGCCGTTGACCCAAAATTGCATCCACTCTGAGAGAATTTGCCACTTTGTTCACAGGATTGCATGGCATGTTCATGTACATGTATGCCTGTTTAGTCTGTATTTCTAGATTTTAATTTTAGTTTATGTTTCAAAAACATGAATAGCACTCTAGCTGTACCTGTTGGATTGGTCAATCCATCCAATTTGTCTACCTTTGTTCTTTTTGAGAACCAAATTAGAGATATGGAACTGTAACAAATATTAGGAGAGAATGGGCTGAATGTCATCAAGGCTTTTGCAGAGAAATGGTCAGTCATAAAACCAAATTCCAACTACGCCAGAAACTTCAACCTCGTATGGAATAAAATCTGTGACTGACTTCCCCCCGGCCCTGAAGAAACAGGCCTACCTGTTCATACAAAGTGTCACCAAAATTTCACCAGTGAAAGGGAATTAAACACCAACTCAATGAAACAACCTTCTTTGAAGCTGAATTCTCCGGGATACCAAGTCCACAGATGTCCAGTAGCAGTGAAGTGGTTCATGTAACTCAATGTTAAAGGAAATTGTTGGAATTTAAGAAGGATGAGAACTTCTTCTTCTTTGATAAGAAAAGGAAAAAGAGAGGAAATATGGAAGAAAAACACCAAAGAGTTGAACTTGAAGATGGAAAGATTACATTGTATGAGAGCATGTTATGCAATCAAATTTTCAATAATGCTCTTTTGTCTGGTGCAGCCAAACATTTGATAGTCGCTACCACCAATATTGACATCTTTGCTGCAGATGTCAAATACCATCAAAATTGTTACAACACTTTCATCTACATCAGTAAATGAGAGAGACAAACACCAGGCAGATTGGAAAGCATTCATACAAGGATTGCTGAAATGGAGTTTCTTTAAATCATGAGAAGAAAGGTTATTGAGCAGAAATGTTGCTATTTACTCCAAGAGTTACTGGAGGAGCTTCATAACCTCTATGAGTTCCATGGATGTGAACAAGATGCTGGACTAAATCACACATCTCAACTGAAGAATCTGATCAGCAGTGAATTCGGAGACAAGATAGGTTTTACTGCAGGGAGGGGGATACAAGGGAATTCTCTCATTCTTCACTCAACAAAAGTAAATCCACTTGATCATTCTTTGGCAATCTTGAGAGGAGCAGGGATCAGAGATAGTGACATCACCAAAGCATTTGCAAAAATGATCAATCAGAAATTAAAAAATAGGCAAACTGAGTCACTGCAGTTTCTTATAGCATACGAAGACTTTGCTTTCTGAGCTGATAATTATGAACCCATTCCCACAATCTTCAATGTGATAGCTCTCTCTATAAACCCATCTAAGAAAATGAATGCTCTATGTTATGCAACCATCCCAACAGAAATTCAAGATACCAAGATATGGTCCATTGCTAGTGACTGGCAATGCCTTATTACTGAGAACATTCTCCAAAGTCAATAGTTATATCCAAGGTCATTGATTGTCTCACCAGAAGTAAAGAAGCAGTCAATCTTCTACATTGTTCGAGGGCTGGTATTTCTTACACAGACGTCAGAAGACAAAACAAGAAATTGGCCCATGATAGTAGATCTGAGGGGAAAAAAAGAACCTCACACAATTCCGCCTGGACAGCCAACTCATGTCTCAATTAATGATTCAGATGGTAAGCAACAGACGTTAACAGGAGTCTTAACAACACATGACACTAACTCAACGATTTACGTAACCTGAATTTCTCATCCTGCTGTCATCTGCAATTTGCCAGTACAAGAACAGAACATTAGAAGTAGCTGAACAAGAGAAGTCCAGGAAACATTAAGGAGCTCAGAACCTATTGAATATGGGGATTATAAAATAAGAAAGAGAAACCCCCCACCAATCATCCTAACCTATGATGAGGATGAAAGAAGGACCAAGCTTGATCTTTATTTGAGCAAAGATTGTATTTGGGATCTGGTAGCAAGCATAGAATCTTCCATAGAAAATGAATCTCTTCCAGTTCAAGGATCATGGACAGCTTTCAATAAAAAAGCAACATCGATGACTACATTCAAATCCATAACTCATTTCCTGCCTATTATACAACACGAACCAGATGATGCAGTTTGAAAATATTACCTTAACTTTCTCACGTATCTAATGGATGACCTACAAATTGGCCACATCTTCAGCCATAGCGATCAAGCAGTTTTCTACAACATTGCTCAATTAATGTGGAAAGAAGAAAAATATACAAAAGTGGTTAATTTGATGGAAGGATTTCATGAACTGATGGTGAGGCAGAAGATCCTTTACAAACAATACAGTACTATGGAACTTGGTGACTGGTGGGTTCAGGCAGGGATAATAGTAGATGGCTCTGTTGACCAGGCCTTGGCAGGATGCCACTATTCTAGAACGATGAGGTTACATAAACAATCCATCGAGGCTCTCCTCCTACGATTCATGGGATCCAAGATTCATGGCTCACTAACCGACAGACTACAAGAAAAGCTCAACAACATGGGAAGATCTGTATTGGCAGAATCCCTAAATGTTGTCCTCTTGAATGAATCTTACCCTGGAGGCAGTCATGAATGCTGTAAACCTCTGGCACCATGGGACAGTGGGTGACAGACTACATTGGTGACACCACCTCTCTTCTCACCCAGGTTGCTGCATACAGAGACAAGAATCTGAACTTGCATTTGCAGGCTCAAAGAGATATTCTACCTTGGACCACATGACGTCTATGGAGGGGTAGCTGCTGTAAACCGGAGCTCCCGCACCTAACAGGCGATCCTGCTGTTCCCGACCATCAATTTCACCCGATTCACCTGCCTTTGAGCTGCTAGATCAGGGTCTGAATCAGTTTAACTTTTCTCCGGAGCTTCATCGGCATTGAAATGCAGGCGGGCGATCAGGAGTCAGAATCGAAGCAGCCCTGCCACAGCACTTCACCAAACACTGAGGAAGAGAGCACTTCTGCCGGAAACATTGGCAGCGACTTAGCCATCATCAAGGAGGCCCTTTTTAAGTTTGTGGATGAAATGGCTGATATCAAACCAGCCCTCACGCAGCTTGCAAGCAGGGTGACAGACACAGAGGCTCACATATCGCTCTAGTGGAGCGAGCGCCAGATAAAACAAACCTACACGCCTAGCCAAGAAAGCAGGGCCAAATTAGAAGAAAGAGTGGACGACCTTGAAGGGTGCAGTCGCACAATAACCTCGCTTTTACTTGGTTTGCCAGAGGGGAAGAAGGCACTAACATGCTGCTTTTCCCACAAAAATTGCTAAGAAATCTGCAGCCCCTCACCAAATGGGCCAGAATATATCATTGAGCGGGGCACCGAGCCCTGAGAGCTAGACCACACCGACAGAACCACCACACCCCATTATCTTTAAATTCTACAATTTCTTGGATAGGGAACACATCTTAAAAGAAACCAGGAAATTGTCTTCATTTCAATGGAAGGCAACAAGCTTCGCCTAGTCCCCGACCTGACCTGGAAGATGAGGCAGGCCAGAGCTTCCTTTGCTCAGTCAATGTCAAGTTGTATGCGGGATTTGCCACCGATGTTATATCCAGCAAAGCTTGAGGTCACTACTAAGGAGGGGCAAGCGATATGAATCAGTGGATGAAGTTTGAATTCACCCAAATGCTGATGCCAGATTTGTTTCCTAAAGGCTGAGTCACGGATGTTTAATGCTGATCTAGTGGGCTTAGGTGCTCCAAGAGACAGTATGATTAGACTGTCACGCTAATGTATGGAACAGTGGACTATATTATGATTAACCTCGGTGTTGCATAGAGGCTCCAAGGGCTTTACTACTTTTTTTTGTTTATATATCTTACTCTATCAGGACGGATATATTATTTCGAGTTGAACTGTTCGATGATATACCTGTTATGTCAGTTTTCCAGAAATAGATAATTTTTGGTATTGCCCAGTTGAAGGAGGTTAATTTGGTGTTACACTGTCAGAGTACTGACGTTAGAACAATTGTGGGGTTGTTGATACCAGGCTTATTCACAGTTTTATTGCCTTGACCATGTGACAGGAGGTCCGAATGGCCCATGTTAGCATACCCTATATATATGGCAGGGCTGGGTAATTCCATTCTAGGAAGGACCAGCGAGCTGTTTATTTCTGTCGAGTAAAGGGTATCCCCCCACCTCTCCATTGAGTAACTAGTCCCTTCTGCTGTGGCAATGTTTAATAGGCCACCGTTGTTCCCTGTTGGACTATTAACTAGCCATAGTCTGGTATGGTGGCATTTGGAGTGGGTGGGATGCCTTAGCAGGCAGGGGATTTCCTTATAATAGGCCAGTTTAATCCTATCTGGTTCCTTTCCCCTTTCTGAGGGGATTGGGGAGGAACTTTGCCTTTGGAGTGTTCAATTTGTAATCTCTATAAGATTCTATACAAGGATCTCCTATTGTAATGATAATCCCAATATATTAGTTTAATTTTGACAACTCAGTAATTGTTTGGGGGTAAGGTATGTTGACCAATTCTTATAGAGGATTGATCGATGGTTTGCATGTCTTTAATGTTGCTGACTCAAGTTTATGAGTGGGTGTTGGGGAGCCGACCTCTATAGTGCACTTTGGATCAGTGCAAGAGGAGTTGGCTTCGGGCCTGGGGGTGGTTGTTTACTGGTTTAGCTGGGGTTGATTTTATTGGGGATGTAAGGGGTTGGGGTTGGTGGGTTCGGTTTTTGGGGTTTTTGGGGTGGGGGCAGCTATCGTCACATTGCTCCAAGGGCAAGTAACGACCAATGACATTTAACCTGAATCTCCTGTCATGGAACATCAAAGGGGGAAGGACAATTGTAAAAAATATGTAGTCCTAAACCATTTAGACCGTTATCAACCAGCAATCGTCTTTTTGCAGGAAACTCATGTCCTTTCAGGCCACCTTTCATATTTTAGGAAAAAATGGGTAGGCCAAGTGTTTGGGGCGGGGTATTCTTCCTCAAGCCGGGGTGTGGCTATTTTGATAGTCTGGGGGGCTCCCTTTTGTACATTCAGATACAATTGCTGATCCGAATGGCAGATATATTATTGTTTCTGGCAAGCTTGGAGGAAAGCCCTTAGTACTGGGATCAATTTATGGTCCCAACACAGAGACTCCCTCCTTTTTCTCTCATCTGGCTGTGCTTTTGTCTCCCTTTAAGGAGTTGCCGCTTATATTGGGGGGTGATTGGAACCTTGTTCAGTCGGATATACTAGACAGATCGACCTGTAGGAAATCATTTCCTGCTTTGGCTCAACAGGCATTGGCTGAATGTAAGTCTTTTTTAGGCCTGATAGATCCGTGGAGGCTACTCAATCCAACAGTCCGTGATTATACATTTTTTTCACCGGTGCACAAGTCCTTTTCTAGGTTGGATTATTTTTTGGTAAACTGCCAAGTTGTTCCTGAGATAAAGAACGCCGAGCATCTCCCAAGGGTGATATCTGATCACTCTCAATTAAAATTGTTTGGCTTCATCCTCCATCCCGAAGAGATCTTACATGGGCCTTAAATAATAATATACTTAAGATGCTCAGACACTAGAACGTTTCCCATCTTTTTTGATAGAGTCAATTAAATTTAATTGGGGTACGATCTCTAACACTGACCAGTCGTGGGCTGCTCTTAAATCTGTATGGAGGGAGAGCTAATTAGAATAGCATCGGTGAGAAAGCCAAATATAACCTGAAGTTGTCCAATTATCTTATAAGGATCAAACAATTAGACGCTTATACCGAGCTTACGAGGACAGGTGACCTAAGATCAGGAGCTGGTCGCATTGAGAGCATGCTATGCGGGGCTCTGAGAGATAAGGTTGTTAGCATGTCAACTAAATCCAAGGCGCTATACTTGGGGCAGGGCAGTAAGCCGGAAATTACTGGCCTGGCAGCTAAAACGCAAGTCTGACTCTCAGATGGGTTCCGGCCCTAAAAACTTCGGACTCTGATAACTTGATTACTGACTCTAAGGAAATTATACAATCGTTTTCTCTTTTATAGAGACTTATATTCGACCTGCCCCTACACGCACTTATGTTATCACAAATGCGGAGGTTCTTGGATGGAATATCACTCCCTAACCTGCCACAAGACTCTAAAGCGAAATTAATATCCTCTATATCAAATGAAGAGATTATATCTCGCTATTGATTCACTTAAAGCTGATAAGGCAGCAGGCCCTGATGGGTTCTCGCCTCTCTTTATAAATTATTTAAAGCAGAAGTGGCTCTGTTGTTGAGTGAGTTATTTACTTTTGGTTTGATCATGGAGTGAGGGATCGTCTCTTGAAGCCAGAATAATTCTGTTACCTAAGCCAGGAAGTCCACCGACTCTGTTAGTAATTACAGACCAATATCTTTGTTGAACTTAGATGTTAAAATTTTTGCTAAAATATTGGCTACTAGACTTAAGAGTGTCTGGCGAGATTTGATTAGCATGGAACAAACCAGCTTCGTGGAGGGACGCACTCGGCAGACCATTTCAGAAAATAGTTTTATTTAATGTCCACCTCTGAAGTTTCTAATGAGGATGCATCTTTAATTTCTTTAGACGCGAAAGCATTCGACCGCATGGAATGGGTGTATATGTTCGAGGTTTTAGTTAAATTTGGCTTTCCTAACAATTTATACAATTAATTAGGATTCTCTATTCGTGTCCAACTGCTAGAATACAATGCAATAACTTGATATCTGATATTTTCCTGCTGAGGGAACTCGCCAGGGCTGTCTGTTGTCCCCTTATCTGTTTAATTTGTATTTAGAGCCCTCATCAGAGCAATCAAGACGGACAAACGGATTTTGGCATTAAAATTGGAGACCAGGAACACAAATTGTCAGCATTCGAGATGACGTTTTATTACATAATAGAGATACAACTTCATCCCTACCTTGAGTCCTCACCTTAATTGAAAATTTAGTGTTTTTCGGTTTTAAACTAAACCTGTAAAAACAACCTTTTTCCCTCTCGGCCACTCTTGTGACAAGCTGGTGCGTGTCTTTAGGCCTACAGTGGCAATCTAAATCCTTTGAATATTTAGGCATCCAGATCTCCAAGAACTTAGATGAACTGGCCAAACTGAACCTACTACCTGTCATTAAATCTGTCAGAGAAGATTTGGATAGATGGTCGAAACTGCCATTGTCCTTTTCTGCGAGAACCAATGTTGTAAAAATGGTGGTTCTGCGAGAATTCTTTACCCTCCTCAACCTGAATATATATCTTCCCAAGTCCTTTTTAAAAATCTATGTAGGTACTGCTCAGATTTTATATGGAAATATAAACCTCCACGAGAGCTTATCTTAAACTTTATCGGATTCGTAAGTTGGGTGGCCTACAATTACCGGACTTCTTTAAATATTATCTAGCTATTCATGTAGCTAGAGCGGTTTTATGGACCGGAAAATTAGTACCCTGCCATAGGCCTTGAGCTAGACAGGGCTATAGTTAAAGGCTAAAGTTAGATTTAGAATCCCTCCTCTATACCCCTTGGATTAAAGTACCGAATAAAATTAGAAATACCCCTATAGGGTGGGATATTAGGGCTATTCATCAACTATATGCCTGTTTAAAGATTAACCCCCGGTTCGATGTGTCACAACCTCTTTTAAAGAACCCCAACCTCTTAATTGGCAATCAACCTATACACCAATTTCCTTCAATATTTCCATCTAAAATTCGAATTACCGACTTTTATGTGGGCAATGCTATGCTCCCGCTTTCATCACTAGTATTAAAGTTTGGGGTTAGACACCAAGCTATGTTAAATCTGGCTCAGATTAGAAGCTGTATTCAGTCCTTTCTGAAGCATGGCAATGGATCTAACCTAGTGGGGGACCTCTGGATATATCTATCCGATGCCTGTCTATCAGGTAAATTGGTTTCTAAACTATACCAGTGTATCTTTAAAAAGACTGACCTTCATTCTTCTCCCACCCCCTTTCATTGGGCTGCTAGCATGTCTTTGAATTGGTCGGAGTCAGTATGGGAGAAAATCTGGATAGATACTTATGCTTTTATTAAACAGGATAGATTGCTTAAATCCAGTTTAAATTACTGCATAACATTTATTGGTCCCCTGCTAGGTTGTCTCGTTGGAATAACAATTGCTCTCCAGCTTGTGAGAACTGTAATGGCTCTTTAGCTACTACTTTTCACAAGGTGTGTCATCTCTAAAAGTAGTGAGTTATGGGAACTGGTTAAGCAGGGATTGAGGCCTTTTCAAGATCTCTCTACTTTTTTTTTGCCAGAGATTTGTGTGTTTGGGAGGTACGACCTTATCCCAGGTACTGCCTCTAGAGCCTGGATGGCTTTGGTGGCAATGGTCACTAAGCTGGTGATATTACATCACTGGCGGGAGATATGGACTCCTTCTTTCAAAGAATGGTGGGAGGTATTCATGAACGCACTACTTGCTGAGAGGTCTGTTTATGTGGCCTCTGACACACAGCACAAATTTGACAAATATTGGAAGGGCTTTAACCAATGTCTGCGGACAAGTTCCCCTTTTATGGTAGTGGCACTGAGACACCCTTGGTCTCATTGGTCTCAATTAGATAATGTTTCTTCCCACCAATATAACTTTCCTTCCTCCAACGTTATCATTTCATACTGTTTTTTCCCTTAATTGTTCATATTCTAGCTGAACTAAGGATTTTAATATGATATCATTTATCCCATGTTTTATCAATGTTACGATAGCTTGGGGTGGGGTGGTGGACTGTTTATATATCCCTTTTTATTATTTGGTTCTTTTCTTCCTTTTTATTGTTCATTTTTACTTGATTAATTGTAAGACTATATTAGTTTTTGTATACTCCGTTTTACACCAACCTGTGTACCTCCATCATTTCTATATACATTGTTCTATGGTGTTGTTGTTCTGTTTTAAAATTAAAATAAAGTTATTGGCAAAAAAAGAGATATTCTACCTTTACTGTTTGCATTCAACCATCAAAACTACTATCGGTATTTGACATGACATCATGTAGACCTCATCAATCTGAAAACCATCAATGAGAATGCATGCAATGAACTGCAGGAATATGGCATTGGGGCTAGTCTGTCCAGTGAGGTGTTCTCCACGATACCTGATGACCAAGTGACTGAGGTTTCAATCAACAGAGAGGTCAAGGTCAGTGGTGGACACATGAGAGGCAGTTACAGTACATCTGAGGAAGCAGCTGGTGACTTCGTTTTGAATTCCCACAAGTTCACTAAAATCTGTTTGTCACTGAAGGAGAAGATGCTTCTGAAAACATTGGCGACACACAATGAGTTGACATATGGTGCCAAGAAGAAACATGATGGTCAAGGGAAAGAGCTAGTGAAGAAACTCCACGTATATTCACATCAATGTCAGGGTGCAGCATGACGCATCTCAATGGGCATTGAAATACTGCTGGCAATAGTAGAGGACCTTTTGAAGGCAAGGGTTACAGGGGAAGTTATGTTGAGTGCATTTATAAATGACCCCCTCCTATTAAGGAAAGTTGGTTTCTTTGAGCCCATTAAACACAGCAGAATTTCCATGGGAATGGACAAGAAGAAAAAGAAACACTAAGTGGAATCAGTCTTGAAAGAAGACTGTCAGGCTCTCGATATCATTGTTGCAAAGTGCCCTGACAAGAAAGATACATTTTCCCATCTGCTCACACCATATCCTCTTGCAATACCTGCAAACTGCCTGTAATCCTGAATCCTTTGATTATTGTCTACTCGAGTACTTTTGTTATTTACCTATGGCTTAACAGTATATTGTGACTCACTGTACTGTTCTATGTGTGTTATTGTATTATGTTTTGTTCTTAAAATGCTTTATTCCTCAGGTTGTCACTGAAAAAGGGACTTTGTCTCAGTTGGCCTACCCGGTTATCAAAATTCAAATAAATAAAAAAATAGCAGCTCTGGACAGAAACCTCTACAAATCTAATACCAAACATGTCTTAAGAAATTATCTCATCGATGAAGCAGAAGTTTGAAGTTCTTCCCCTCCTCTGTTATGCTCAGTGTACATATACGACACCATGACGATGGTCAGAGCAGCTCCTGCACAGCGTACATGGGACAGCCTTTGGAAAGCACTTCTTGTCGCATTCACACCTCCATCTACAGCAAACCCAGTGGAAGTCATCATCATTTTTGATAATTATAAGGATGACCATGAGTTCTCGGTGAAACAGAAAGAATGAGCTGAGCAAGCAGTAGGAACAGGATAAATGCGACTTCACATGGGATCAGATTTGCAAGAAATGCCACAAGAAAAGGTGTATCAGCAGTACCTTCACAACAACGACAACAAAACAGATCTCATACAGCACTTCAATGAGTATGTTAGACAAGATGATGTCAGAAGAAACTTAAGATACCCTCTTACTAACAGCAATGGCAGAAGCACATATGCTTTATACCCAGATTCAGAATAATTCCTATTTTCCTGCAACCATTAGGAGGCAGATAGGTGGCTAGTGCTGCATTGTGCTCTTGTGAAAGACCAAGTTGTTGACTGAGCCAAAGATACAGACATCCTTGTCCTGATGGTTTATGCTTTTGCAAAGACCCTTCCAGCTTCACCATGGATGCTACCAATTGATCTCGACGTACTTGTAAACATAGGATCTACATACGATCACATTGGACATGCTGCAAGTCTCAGTATGCCAGCATACCAAGCTGTCGCTGGATGTGATGCAGTGAGTTACATCTACAAGGTATCAAAGAAATTAGTCTTTCAACATTTGCACAGGGTCGAAGAAAGAATAAATCTCCTTTCAGGGCTTGGTGAAAGCACATATGCTTCACATGACACTGAACAAAACATCAAGATCTTCATTCAATGCTGCGTGTACAATGGTACAGGAGGCGAGGATCTGATAGACACATGGGTAAGATAATACAATAACCTGAAAGTGAAGACTATGCAAATGATTCTACCAGACCCAGTGAGCCTATGTCAGCAATACATAAAGAGAGAAAATCTCAGAGCCTACTATTGGCATCCCTGCACAGAGTCGAACCCCCAAATTGACCCTTGTTCATCAGGATGGAAATGAGATGAAAGCTGAAACCCGTGGATTACTGGTTTCAGTTACCTGGACGCCCCATTTCATAGAAGATAGGCGAAAAGGTTAGCCAGCCGATGATGTGCAGCTGATGGAGATGAGGAAGACAATGAAGGTGAGTCAACACCTCAAAGACACACAGAAGACTAAACAAAAACCTTTAACCACAGCACCAATGACTGATTGTACAGGAGATGATGATGACACTGAAAACAACACATCAGCAGCCAATGAACAAACTTCTGCAGATGAATCTTCAAGCTACGGGAGCGAATGTGACAACTCAGATTCCTAGCTGACTCCAATATAATGACTTTAAAACTGGACATTACAACCAAGGTGTACTGTTGACCCAAAATATTCATAGTGTTGGGTCAAGTCATTGATAAAATGACTTAATTCTAAGCAACAAATCAACACATACAACATTTAGATTTTAAGCATTACTGTACATACTTCATGCTATTTTATCAGTAAATTGCTTCATGAATTCAATTGTTTTGAGTATTTGGTCCTGTGTCTAACACGGAGCCCCAAAGCAATATATAGATGTAATAAATGTCCATGAATAAATGTTCAATATATAGATGTTTATGAATAATTGATAATCACTGTCTTGGATGCTAGGGATTGTGAAATTATTGGCAAATCAAGTATTTACTAGCAATATGGCTGCCATATTGGATTTTGTGGGCCATTTTGAATTTTCTAAGTTGTTCCATTCAACTTGGCATGGCAATAAATGTAGAAAATTACACCTTGGAATTGTAAATCGGGCATTCCTAGGCTGAGTTATGGGACCCTGAGGGTCCACAATGTCCAAAATAAGAAATAGGCCCCCCGAGTGGCCATCCGCAAATTTTCTCAAGGGTAACAAGCAAATTCTGAAAGGTGAGGTCTATCTACACAGGAATCTGCAGAGATACAAACCTCTGCATTGTAAATCGAAAGATTAGGCCGGTACACCTGTCTATGCCTGTTCCAAAACAAATGAAAAAATAAATAAAAATAAATGGTATCCACTGATTTCGAAACAAAAAAATAATGGCTACCAGCCCATTCTAAAACAAAAACAAAAGAGCACTTGCCAATTTCAAAACAAAAAGACAAAAAAAAAACTACATATCATCCACCTCTTCTAAAAAAAAGTGTCACCCGCCTTTCCAAAACAAAAAAATTAAGGGCACCACCTATTCCAAAACAAAACATTAAGGGCACCTGCCTCTTCCAAAACAAACAAACAAAAAATAAAGGGTACTGACCAATTTCAAAACCAAAAATAATGGTTACGAGACAGTTCAAAAACAAAGGGCACTTGCCCATTCCAAAATAAAAAACTAACGGGCATCCTCCTGTTCACTCCCCACCAAAAAAGTGGCACCCACATTTCCAAAATAAAAAAAATAAAGGACAGCTGTCAATTCCAAAACAAAAAAAAAGGCACACGCTTGTTCCAAGACAAAAAAATAAAGGATGACTACTGATTCCAAAACAAAAAAATAAAGGACATCTGCCCATTCCAAAACAACAAGAAAAAAATACAAGGCACACGCTTATCCCAACACAAAAAATAAAGGGCACCCCCATTCCATACAAATGATGAAGGGCACCAGCTGGTTCCAAACCCAAAATAAAGGGTACTCGCCTGTTCTAAAAGAGAAGAAAGGGCACCTACCTCTTCCAAAACAAAAACCTAAAGGGCACTTGCCCCTTCCAAAACCAAATAAAGGTACATGCCCATTCCAAAACAAAAAGTAAAGGTCATCCACTCATTCCAAAACACAAAATGAAAGGCACCCGACCACTGCAAAACAAAAAACCAACTCTGATCAGAGCCAACAAGGCTGCATAATGCTATTTTGTGGGGATTAGGAGCCGTCTACAAGGAAATTGCTTTTATATGAAGCCTCAAGCAGTTCAATATTTCTTTCAAACTGCCTGCCAATAACAATAGTCCCTTGTGATTGCTGGCCCTGTTAAAGTTAACACATTCTCAGGGGGCCACAGGTTCATCCTACCCTTTGACTGCTGGGCTCATTAATAAAAATCATTCCCTGGTATGCAGTGGCTCCATCATTCTCCAATCGTCTGCCATGTTAGTAAATAATTCCCTTGCTACAGTATAAGGTTGGTCTGGTCCAGTGTTATGGAGAAATGAGGCGCTGTGTGCCTTGAGTCCCACTACATCTGTGACTCGAGCTTAGGGACATGCTCAGGTTGCTGGGGGTCAGAGAAAAGACTGAGTGTTAAATCAGATAGCTGTCCTGTCCCTGGGTGGGAAGACATGCTGACTCAACCTTTGCTTCCCCCAGGTGAAGGCAGTAATCCAAGGGGAGTGAGAATGTGGAAATGGCTGGCACAGGCTACATACACATTATTCCAAGTATCTCTGAACTCTACACCACTGAATGGTAGCATTAAACCTACTAACAACTTTATAAATTGTTTAACTGACCATAATGGACCAAACTGACCCTCATGCCACTAGCATTTTTTCACAAAGGGGTGCACTGGCTAAAGTTAATAATTTCAGTGAGTGTTTAATGTACAGTCCCAAGATGCAGGTGATGTAACCCCAGCCTGGCAAAGATATATATATATATATATATATATATATATATATATTTATGTGTACATGTACCTGGCTGTACATACCCGTATCTTGGGAATGTGTCTTTAAATACTCATTTAGCAAATCAAGATCTACCATGCCCCACCTCACATACCAAATTTCAGGCAAATCTGTTTGATGGGTTCAAAGTAATTAACGCAAAATTTTGAATTTAACATAGAAGTGACTACTGAACCTTAACTATAGTGGCTGACCATTCCACACATTATATATATATATATATGATATATATATCTATCTATATCTATATATCTATATCTATATATATCTATATATATATATATATATATATATATATATATATATATACACACACACACACACATATATAATGGGTCGTGACTATATAGTTAGGGTTCAGTTGTCACTTCTATGTTAAACTCAAAATTTTGCATGTTAATAGCTTTGGGCCCATTCACAGATTTGTCTAAAATTTGGTATGTGCAGTGGGGCATGGTAGATCTCTTGATTTGCCAAATTGCGTTTCAGTCTGACTTACAGTCTTTGTGTAGGAAAATGCTGAAAAATGCAAATTTATCCATTTTTGAAGGCAGTTTTGGGGATTTTGGACGTGGCCCTGCACGGCCATTGTTTGGTGTGCCACTCTGCAAGATGGCTCATTTGAAAGAGCTTTGGTGGCCAAACATGCTGCTTTTCATTTGGTGAAAAAAATACTAAGGCACTCAAAAGTTATGCCACTTTTTAAGTTCCCTTTATAAGTCAATGGGAAAAGTTATATGTATGTATTGTGAACAAAGAATGGGTCTCTGGCCATCTCGTCCCACCTTGTGATCAAAGAATTTGCAGCCTCGCAGCTCAAGAATCTTTGTCTCTGGGAATTTTACAAATTCTTTGATCGTGAGGTCCACCATCTAGTTTTTAAATTTCTGATCAGAAAAACACAAATATCTTGGCTCAGGGGTCACTTCTGAAGTAAAGCTTGAATGGGTTTTACTCAGGGGACTCTGATCCATTGAGCCAAGCCTTTGGTTTTGTATAAATCAGTCAAAAAATAGAGTTATGAGCTTTTAAAATCTTAATTCATGGCTCGCTAATGATCTTTGATCGTGAGCCTGCAGATTCTTTGATCGCAAGATTCTTTGATCGCGATCATGCATCGCGAGTGAGGGGTGAGATGGCCAGATTAAAAAATCTATTTTCTCAGCCCAGGGGTGCACCAGGAAGTTAAATGAGGGTGGGTTTTGCTCAGGGGCTTTGTTCTGCCCGATCTGAATAAAAGAAATAATGTTTCAATATCCCTGGTAGTCTATTGCCCCCCAATCTGTATAAAAAAATAATGTTCTCATTTCCTGGTAGTCTAGCGCCCCCAATGTGCATTTAAGCAATAATGTTAGTTATTTCGGTAGCGAGTTCCTCTGTGTATTTAATAATGCTTTTAGTATTCTTTGTATTTGCTGTTTCGACTTTAAGTTATTGAAGAACTATATTCTACATGTTTTCGATCATCTAAAACATTATCTTCACCTGGTAGTCTGCGCCTCCCACCCAGCTGTGTGCGGCTCATTTCAGCATTCGCCCTTCCTGCCAGCAGCTGGGCACAGCTCACTGGTTTCTCCATGGCCAGTATGCCGCATCGTGTATTAGCAGCAATGCAGAAAGGCACCTCAGGAGATTATTTCTGAGGTCTTCTTTGCATTTGCGGCTGTTAATACACACAGTTGGCAGCTGGGCCGTGGAGGTGGGTCTGTGCCAGTCGCCAGCTGGAAAGGGGTGGGGGAAGGTGGGCTGGCATGGTGGGTGGGGGCCACTAGACTACCAGGGAATTAGAGATTGTAGTGTATTTTATGATGATCGGGGTGCTAGACTACCAGAGATATGGACAACAATATTAATTTTATACAGATCTGGGGGGCTGCTAGACTACCAGGGGTATACAAAGCATTATTTATCAAATACACATTGGGGGGCCACTAGACTACCAGGGAATTGGAGATCATAATGTATTTTATGATGACCGGGGGGGCCGCTAGACTACCAGGGATATGAGCAACAATATTAATTTTATACAGATCGGGGTGGGGTCGCTAAACTCCCAGGGATATACACAGCATTATTTATTAAATACACATTGGTGGGGCTGCTAGACTACCAGGAAAATGCAGAACATTATTTTATTCATGCAGATCGGGCAGAACGAACACCCCTGAGCAAAACCCACCCTCATTTGACTTCCTAGGGCGCCCCTGGGCTGAGAAAATTGGTTTTTTTAATCTGACCATCACGTCCCTCACTCTTAGTTTACGAGCTTGCAATTTCTTTGGTCATGACCCTGCAAATTCTTTGATCATGAGATTATTTGATTGCGATAGTGCATCATGAGTGAGGGATGAGATGGGCAGATTAAAAAATCAATTTTCTCAGCCCAGGGGTGCCTTAGGAAGTCAAATGAAGGTGAGTTTTGCTCAGGGGGCTTTGTTCTGTTGAACCATGGTGGTGATTTACCAAAATTACTTTAATTTTTTCATTTATAGCATTTTTTTATTCTTTGATCTTGAGCCTGCAAATTCTTTGATAGTGAGCAGTGGTGCAAGTGGTAGACAAGAAGTACAGGAACTCAGGCACTGGCAAATATGAAATGCAGAATGAAGATCTTCAATCTGAAGGATGATTGTATAGATACGATGGGATTCAGTTATAGATATTGAAGTATTTCTAGGAAAATAACATTGTTGTACAAGTCAATTTTTGTGATGGAATCCCTGATTTCAGGTCACAGGCCCAGAAACTGTCATTATGTTCTTGGTGTAAGAATTTCAGTTCCAGTGCCGGTGGGAAGAAGTACAGGAACTCCATTCCTACTACAAAAAAGGTACAGGAACTGAGTTCCTGTGCGTTCCTGTTCACTTTCATCACTGATAGTGAGATTCTTTGATCACCATCTTTGATCACAAGGGGGGGACAAGATGGCCAGATTTTTTGTAATGGAATAGATAGGGAAATTTTACCAATCTTTAAAATTGAATATCTCAGAAATGGTTTGGTCTTATTAATTGAAATTTGGAGGGTGTATACAGCATGTCCTGTAGATGTGAATTATGGTGTTTTCTTGTTAGCAAAAAAACATTTTTGCTGAGATATTGCTTGATGCACTTTATATGTTGTGGACAGTGTTTTGGATTGTGCTGGTGGCTTGAAATTGATAGGGTGCCTAGCCTTAGTGTCATGGATGTAGTTTTCAGTCGTTGTGAGTGTTAAATGTCAACAGGTGCAGAACTGTGCCACTCTGATGAATGAAAATTTCAGATTTTGACATGTTATATCTCGGACACAGTTTGGTCATTTTACTTGAAATTTGGAGGATGCCCATGGCATGTCCTGTAGATGTTAATAGTGGTGTTTATTTGTTGGACGATATATTTTTTGTGGAGATATTGTGTGACGTAGTTTACTTTTTGTGGACAGCATCTTCTATTGTTCTGCTAGATTAACATTTGTTTAGTGGCTGGCCTTGCTGTTGTCAATGTACTTTTAAGTCATTGGCTGTGTAATGTGGCCTGGGCCCCGCATCCCCACCAACTTGTGCAACTTTCTACTTTTCTATTCTTTCTTAAAAAGTAAGATCAGGAACAAATGATTTGATACCTTTTATTGGACCAACATAGATGTTAGAAAGAAGAGCACAAAGTGCTCTAGCTTGAATTCAATAGGTCTTTCTTCAGAGCCTGTGGCAGTTTTTCTGAAAAACTGCCACAAAGCTCTGAAGAAGGACCTTGTTGGTTCAAAAGCTAGAGCATTTTGTTCTTTTCTGCAACATCCATGTTGGTCCAATAAAAGGTATCAAATCATTTGTTTCTGGACCTGTTCTTAAAAGGACTAATACGGCACCTACAACATTTTTTTTTAAAGTAAGGAAATTCTATGCAAAAAACTTCATTAATGCATCAGTTAGGGTTCTTCTACAGTGACAAAAGTGAGGAAATTCACCTTTAGGGTTCTCACCCAATGAACCCCATCCCCACCCCACCACCACCAACAGGCACCGGAGTGTGCGTTGGAGTAATCGGCCCAACTATCACCCCATTCCTCTACGCTGCACCACCTCAGCTTGTTTACACGTGGTATAGGGTAAGAGTTAGGGCCAATGATCCCAACACACATCCCAATGCCAGTTGGTGGTGGTGGAGTGGGGGTGGGGTTCAATGAGTGGGAACCCTAATGATGAATTTCCTTGCTTTCATCACTGTAGAAGATCCCTAACTGATACTTTAACAAAGTTTTTTGCATTGAATATATATATATATGTGTGTGTGTGTATGTATATATATATATATATATAGAGAGAGAGAGAGAGATCTATATTTATCAATTATCACTGGACAACTCTTGTTGTACCAAAGTCTGTTAAACAGACACACTTTGATAAATAATTTAAAAAAAAACAACAACCGGGAAGTCACTTTAGGTGCTTTACCAATAGAGTACATCTTCTTGAGAATAAATGAAACTTTGTGTGCCTCCAATCTGTATAGTTAACTAGTGTACAGCTCAGACACTAGCCTTACCTTCTTCCTCTAACCAAGACACTAGTCTGCCCTCCATCCACAGACCCCTCTGACACTAGCCCCTTCCTTTCACAGCACCTGACACTAGCATGTTTCCCTTACAGTCTCCATGACAGTAGCCCTCTTGAATGTACACCCTGCACAGTCCCCAAATGTTCTACAGCCCCCCATCACCCAAGACAATAACCACCTCCTGACATAACCCAGCCACACCAATCCTTGCCACTTTCACCACAGTCCATCTGAACACCCATCACTCTCAAGGTACCTCGCTTTCTAATCTCTGTGGATATCACCTCCCTCCTGTCCCTTGACTACCAGAAGCCACACCCCTTCCTCCTTAGCCATTTAAGAATCACCCATATCCTTAATGCACACCTTCTCTGCAAGGTCCTCCTGGACACCACCTACTGAGGCACCAGAGGCATGCATACACCCTTCCCTCTACACTTTCCCTCCATGTGCCATAACACTAGCCCTCCATCCCTCCCACCAAAGGACCTGACTGCAGCTTAGCCACCTTCCAAAGTCCCAAACACCAGCACCTCTCTTCTCCAGACACTAGCCTCCTATCCCCTGACACTAACCCCATCTCCTTTGCTGATGTCAGAACTTTCATCATCCCACTAGCAAATGTTAGTAGATTTTGTATACGGCTATTAAGAGTTTCCTTTAGGTAGCCCTGCAGGCATATGCTGGAGAGGGTAACACTATGATAAGAACATCAACCGGTACAGTGGAAAATTCTGTGGGGATTTTCTCCAGTCACTAGCCCTGCTGGCTAGAGGATACAAAATTCAGTTTTGACCCCTAAATTAATTATGACTTACCTGCTCTGTACAAGTCACAGTGCACAGAGCTGGGTAGACCCTAAAAGGAAAGCACAGAGGAGGTTCTGGAGATGTAAAGGGTCTATAGTCCTAAAGGGGAGATTATAGTAGTCAGTATTAAACATGATACTTATCTGAAAGGTAGACAGCCAACATTTGACCAGACCTATGGAAATAACGGTAAAACTAGGTAAGTATGAGGTACTTACAGTAGCGTGAGTAGAGATTCGGAGCAGCGAGATACAAAGAGTACTATACAGCATAGGAGTAAGTTGAAAAGATAGTTAAAATTCATTTCTCTACTATAATAAAAAAAACTTAAAAACACTAGATTTATACCAATTGTGTTTTAACTTTGTTTTCTGGTTATTTTCCCCTATGATGTTGGTCTACTAAATATTGTAGGTAATGGAGCACTTTTTTCACTTAGTTTTTCAACATGTATCTTACTCTCCCCTGCTAAGCACACCATTGCTGTTTGTGATATCACAGTCTGTCAAGGTGAGCACTAAAAACTCAAGGCACTGTGAGGTTAACAAGGGAGAGGCAAATGTTTTCTATACAGACTTTTCAGATGGGCTGTCAAGATGTACTGAACATTTTGGAAAGGAACATTGACAATTAAAAAAAGAATATTTTCTACCAAACTGTAAACAGCTGGATCTTATGATAAATCATGTACTCAGTTGCAGAGTTGCTCTTTAACTCAAGGTAAGAGCTACACAGATATGGTGATACAGGATAAAATAAAATAAAACAAACAAAAAGCAGCAACTTCCTACAGTAATCTTTGTTACCCCCCATATCCTCCAGTCATGTTCTCTGACCCAGTCAGCTGATCAAACCATCCCATCCCAAAAATGTAATATCCTTATTGGCCCACACTGCATTCATATCAGAGAGATTGACTGAAAGCTGCTTTTTCAGAGCACTGGCCTATGTGTCTCAGTGCAGAGCAGACCTCAGCCAGATGATCAAGCACTCCCGCATTTTCAACACTGACAACACAAAATCTTTTCCCCTCATAGCCCTAGCTACACCAACTGCACATCCAGCTCTCACTGCATCCTCCCCTTTGCCTACCTCCCTGCAACCTTCATATCTCCCATGCATCTGATGACCTCTTTAGGTAACTATTGGGGCTGCAATGGGAGTTGGAAGATAAATCCTCCCTCCCCATACTGCCAACAATTTGAGACTCAGGCTTACTCTCAAATTTAGTTTGACCTCGTGGTGCAGTGCCTCTGGGCTATCAAGGCAGCCTGTAACTAACCCAGTTTAACATTTTCAATTTATCTTTAAAAAAAAACTAAAGTAATGAGCAATAATAGACCAATCTACATACCTGTAAGCATAGTTCTACTGTTGTCAATCCTTTCACATTCACACTGTGGCAAAGGGAGGTTTAGCATGTGGGTGTGCCACTCACTGGTGCAGCAGTTGAAATGGGAAAGGAAGGAACCTGAAATGACAAAATAAAGCCTTTTTAGGGTAGATATGAAAGAACCAAGATCCTGCATGGAAGGTGTATACCATCAGGTGGATGCAGGACTTAGGGCAAAGGAATGCAGGTGATGCACTATGGGAGACTACGATCTGGGTGGCTGGGACTTCAATACAGTGGCAACTGTGGGTGGACAGGAAAGTTGGGCCCCAACTGAGGTCCATCCTCTTAAGTGCAGGCTGGGGATGTTTATATTTATTTAAGGGGGGTGGGGATGAAGCCCACCTGCAATGGGACCAACATGCAGTTTGACCAGCAAGATGCACAATGCAATTGCTGGGCATGCATCTTGCTGTTGCCTGTTTTCCTGTGCAACGATCTCCCTCATCCAATTTATTTTCAACCTATTGTGGGTATCCCTATGTGAGGGGCAACAGCTTAGCACTATGGCATGCAGCACTTCACTCCCCCCAATCCTGCTCTAAGCAGAGACCATGTGATAGACTGAGGTCATGATGGTCACTTCTTCTCAGCTGCCAGCAGTTCAGTGCTGGTTAATGGTACTCCACCTACCTCCAAACATGGCTGTGGTTTGACCAAATGCTTAAGTCTAAACACCTCTGAAATTGTGTGGCTACATAGAAGTGATGGAGAGGCCTCGGTACAATGTTTTATATTGTCCTGATCAATCACCACCACCACCATCCAGAAATATACAGACACTTGATCAGTTAGTCACTACATCAGTGCCTGAAGGCATCATGAAATATCAAGTTCAAGTTTCAAGTTTATTGTAGGAAAACTCCATTGAGCAAGCTCATTCACAAGGAGATCTTTTGACACAGACAGGTAGTTACAGACTGCATAATTGAAAAAAACAGTACAAATTCAAGTACAGAATTATGGGCAAACATTAACATGTTGCATAAAAATGACAATGACATAGAAAAATACAAGTACAGTAAAAAGGTACAAAGTGCTTGTTTCGGAGTATCAAGGCAGCTAATTTCTAGGTAAGTAAGAGGAAGCAGTGTGCTAGGGTTAGAGCAGTGATCTGGGATTTAGAAGCAGCTGCATGTATCTTTTATTTTTGCTGCAAACAACCTTTTAAATAGGCTGACAGAGACAGTACCGGGAAGCTTCAGTATGCCTTGGAGCTGGTTCCAGATAGTTGGGAGTACGCTCGATATGGCCATCTTACCAAGTGAGGTGCGAGTTCTCAGTAAATCGAGGAGGAGAAGGAGGTCATTTTTCCTAAGAGAGTAGGTGCTATGGGAAATACAGAAAAGGGTTGTGAGATAGTTTGGAAGCTTGTTCAGGAGTAGCTTAAGAGTCCAGATACCAGCATGAAGCGTGCGTCTAGTTGAGAGTGATGTCCAGCCAGTGGCTAGGTACAAATCGCAATGGTGGGTTCAGTAGGCTAGGTTTGTCTTTAACTGTATGGCACGGTGGTATAGGATGTCTAGTTTGTTGAGTCCTGAGGCCGCTGCGGAGAAATAGATTGCATCTCCATAGTCGAGTAGCGGCAAGAAAGTGGCCTGGACCAGCCTACTTCTGGTATCCAATGGAATTCTTAGCCTCTTTGCCAGATCATTGAGGTGATCATGAAAGGAAAGCTTGTTGTCTAGCCACATACCAAGACATTTGAATTTGGAGGTGATTTCAAGGGGTTCACCTAGGGAGGTAGTGATGAATTCTTTGTGTGTGTTTGCAAGGGAAGTGGTGGTGGTGGTGTTTGGGGCAAAGATCATGGCCTTAGTTTTCTTGGCATTGAGAAGCAGTTTGGCATTGCTTAGGTTGCTTTCTAGTTCTGCAGTCAGCTTGGAGTACATCCCTCACTTATGCCAGTGTGGGGCCTGATGTATGCAGTACAGTATCATCAGCAAAGAAATGCAGATGGGACTGGGATATATGTGCATCAAGGTTATTGATGCATAGGGAGAAAAGGATGGCACCTAATATGGAGCCTTGCAGGACTCCCCTGACAACTGGGAGGGATGCAGAAAAGAGGCCACAAGCTTTTACTTTCTGGATCCTTCCAGATTGGTAGCTGGTAAACCATTGGGCAGGAAGGGGGGAGGCGCCTACTTTTATTAGGCTTGAGACTAACAAAGACTAACAGATTGCAGTCTACAGTGTTGAACACTTTGCTGAGATCTAAAAATACTGCACCATTAACTTTCTTGGAGTCCATGGTTGTGGTCTATTCATTGGTAACTTTGGCTAGAGCAGTGACTGTACTATGGTTGGACCGTAAGCCAGATTGTGCAGGATTGAGGATTGAAGAGGATTCAATATCGAGATTCATTTGGGAGTAAACTAGCTTTTTGAAGACTTTAGAGAGGACAGGTAAGATTGAGATAGGCCTATAGTTGTTTAGGTCACATGGGTCTCCTGATTTGCATAATGGGAGGGTGTGGGCAGATTTCCAGCAGGAAGGAACAGTGGCAGTGGAAATGGAAAGATTGAATATGTGGAGGATAGAGGTGGTAAGGTCAAGATAGCCTAGTTTAAGAGAAAAAGGTTCTAGACCATCGTCCCCTGCACTTTTTCAAAGGTCTATGTTAAGAAGTTAATCTTTGACTTCTTTATAGCTGAGCAGGCACAACTGGAGTGGGTCGGTTGAAGTTTGCAAGTCAGTGTTATTGCAGTCTTGGTTGCTACCACAGACTGTGTAAGGCAAAGAGTCAAAAGCTAGGCCAGCAGTTACAAAGTGATTGTTGATTTCCTTGAGGATTAGGCAGCTGTTTTCCACAGCCCTACCATTGCTGAAGATCTTCAGAGGGATGGATGGGGCTACAGGCCGACCTTCAATGAACTTGAGTGTCTTCCAGATTTTTTGGGAATTCCATTTTGCTTGTTCAAGGGTCGATACATAATAGTTGGCTTTGCATGCTCAGATTTGTTTAATGCAAGTGTTTCTAGCTGCTCTGAATACTTGCCAGTAAGCTGGACTTTTGGATTTTCTAGTCTTTGTACAGTTTATCACAGCATAAGAATGTAGCCTCAGTATCTCTGATGGTGACTACAGTTGCTCGGAGAGGGGAAGGCTGAAAATGCAGAGACATCAGACATCCCCAGAAGCACAACACTACAAGGCAACTGGGAGGGTTGGCAAGCCCCTGTAGATTCTCAGGACTCTGTGTTTGGGCCTAAGGAAAAGTAAATGCCCAAAAAGTTCCCCAGGTAGCCTAAGGTAAGTTCTTGAGTCATTCACCCTCTTCCCAATGCAATCATTTCTCACCATCCGCCACAATCTTTTTCTGTAGTTGTCGTTAAAATAGGTTTGGTTCCCTGGCACTGCATGCCAGAAGTCAAGGATACCTCTAAACCCACCTAAGCCCCCATAGTTTCGTGACCACTATGTTAATGGTGAGTCCCCTCCCCTCCTGACTTCTGATCTATCATTTTAGGGAGGGAGCAATAGTATGTAAATCCTTGCTACCTTAAATTTTCACCCACACACAGTGCACCTGTTCCATTAAAGTTCAAAGACCCTGTGCACAGCGGTGTGTGCCTGTTGGGTAACCTGGCTTGAATTAAAGTATTTTGATTTTTGTAGCTTGGCATTTTCTGTAGGTTAGTACCTCATGCTGTTCTGCACATCTGTTCTTTCTTTCTTTGGGTACAACTATCTCTCCTGTGGTCAGCTGCTCCATTAATGCATAGTAGTAGTAACATGCAGCAACTGACAGGAGAGGGCAGAGCAGTCTCCACACTGATGATGCTGTGAGGAAGATTACACCCTCTTGCAGATGCTGCACATGCTTCTGCCACACTATAGTTTCTAGCACCTTAAAGAAGTTAGCAAGCTGTGAGACACAGCACTGAAGTTAGCCAGAAGGTGATTTCCCTAAATCTGAACAAGGGAAGCATGACTGAAATATAACAGGGGTACTGAAAAGCCAGGGTTACTTGGAGAAAGTTTATTTTTTAAAAACAGCTTTTTTCCCCATCTGGTGTTGCACGCCCAGTCCTCTGGCATCAGGGCTAACCCCAATGGTGGAATTGACCCTGCCTACTGTTAGCACCACCTGTCACTTCACAGTGGCTGGTATAAATCTTGTTGTGGGTGCCACCGGTGGGGGCACTCATGAATGTGCATTCAAAAACTCAGCTACTGTAGCTTATCTAGTTGAGTATCTAGCTGCTATACTACTTTTATGTAGTCAAAGGGACAGCAATCTCAGCTTCACCACGCAATCTGCCCAATGTAAAATATTAAGTCTTAGGCATCACAATTCTGTGTGCAAAATCAACTTTATTAGAAGCAAAACAATTTAAAACTACCCACAGCTATTGACCTGGTAAGACATCTCGACCAGTTTTACAGGATGACTGCATCATCAGGAGGGTGATGAGGCAGTAGTCCTGCAAAACCAGTAGAGGTGATATATCTTACCAGAGTTATGGGCAGTTGTGAATTGTTCTGCACCTTATAAAGCAGATTTTGCACACAGAGTTGTAGTACTTTTCTTCACTGCTGATCACCAGCGGTGCATCTAGAATTTTTTTCCAGGGGGCAACTGTTCCCCAGGTGAGGTGTCTTACCTGAGTTGTGGGCAGTTGTGTACTGTTCTGCTCCATATAAAGCAGATTTTGTGCACATAACTGTGATACTTTTTTGCACTGCTGATCACCAGGGGTGCATGTAGAATTTTTTCAAGGGGGCAACTCTTCCCCAAAATGTAAAATATTGCCATTTAAAGCTAATATTAGGTTTAAACAGATTTTTGTGGGACTAATGAGGTTGTGGGTGCTACCTGGATACACCGGTTCTGACCAACCCTATGAATTTTCTTTCCAGTACCCACACCTCATTTTGCAGCCTGTTCCCTCAAGGTTTGTCCCAGTCCACAGATCACTGCTGGAATCCTCAGTCTTTTTTCCTTCTAATCGCACCAACACATCATCTCCCCTCTGCATTCCCTGAAAAGTATAATATCCCTGAATCACCATCACATCCCCCAGCACTGTTTTTCTTCATGCAGTTCTCTACTGTGAAATCTTTTGAGAAAGCAGGAGATTACATTATTAAACTTTTGAAAGACAAACTTGTTTTGAATCATAAAAGGAAACTATGTCAATATGTATAAAAATTAATCTGAATTTACCAGGAGCTATGTAAACAAACTATGAGCAGTTCAGCAGTTTATTCCTCAGTCTGCACATTTCACTTGTAAGGAGCTGTGTAAACAAACTATGAGCAGTTTAGCAGTTTGTTCCTCAGTCTGCAGCATTTTATTTGCAATCTAACATTTGATGACCACTGGAAATTGATCAACATCTGCCTTTGTCTTAGAGTTCCCCGGGGTCCTAGTGCCAGTCATATAATCAACTGACAGCAGAATAAACCTTGACACTGGTGATAGTGTCCTGTGTTTTTAAAAACTCTACAGAACTATTTCTTCAGTGCCTCTGCAAGGGGGGTGGAGAGGTGGTTGTGAGGTCTGGCAGAGGGGAAGGCAGTGGAAAACTAATGCTATGCCAATGATTAATCACTGAATAAATACACACAATAGCTGTCCTACTACAAGCCCCTCTTCTAATCTACTTCATAGCAAAATGACAGCATGGCTTTGCCATGCATCCTTAATAAAGGGATCCTGCCAGTTACAAAACAAGAAAAAAAGGGCACATGCCCTCCAAAACAAAAAAATAAAGGGCACCCATCTATTCCAAAACAAAAAATAAAGGGAACCCACCTGTTCTAAAACAAAAAATAAAAGGTACTTGCTTGTTCCAAAACAAAAAATAAAGAGAACTCACCAATTCCAAAAATAAATAATGGGCACCCACCCATTCCAAAACAAAAAATAAAGGATACCCACCTGTTCCAAAACAAAAAAGGGCACCCACCTATACCAAAACAAAAAATACAGGGTACTCACTGTTCCAGTAGCTGTAGCAGGCTGACCTGTGCAGGCAGCATATTATCCCAGCTCTTATGATGACTTATAGCCTGCTGCTGTCCTGTGGCACCCCAGGCACCTATCAAAAGAAATACACTGAAGTCCTCCAGCTATGCTCACATGATGAGGGACACAGGAATGGCATAATTTTCATAACAGATGTACAACCAGCTGAGACATTGGCCTCCATGCCACATACAAGTGGAGTGAGTCAAACCTTAATAGAATATGCATGGCATACCAAAGACAGCACTGTGAACCTGAACAGTAGAGGACAGCACATGCAATGAGTGTACTGTGATGCAGTGGAGCATGAACGAGCCATGCAAGGGACACATGACACCAGCAGGCATACCAGATGCAAAAAATGCAGCACAAGCAACACCAGTGCCAATCTGCAATGCAGTGGACTGTGTAATGGCCCACACACCAACAGCCTGCACACCAGCCATCTAGTGTACAGGCCAGCACAGTTGTGCAGAACAACCGACATCCATAAGACTCCCTGTTGGGCCACATGGCCTGGCCCAGGCATACAAATGTTACCCACAGCACATCTGTATATAGATAGCACCATCATGCAGCACTGTGTGCAGCACCCAGGGTAACATACAACTGCAGCAATATGCATGCATGAGTGCCTTTTGCACACTATACATCAGCACAACACCAGTGTGAGATGCAGAGCAGCCTGGAGGCACTCCACCATCTCAACAGATGCTGGCCCCACCCTAGGCACAAGTTGCTACTCATACAGAGCAAATGCAGGAGAGTGGCCCTTTGAAAACTCTTTTGTGTCCAAATGTATGCATGACCCTGCTCGTGTACTGTGGAATAATCAAACTCTGGTCATCACTGTGTTGGTTAGACACTAGACACCATGGCTATGCCTCACAACATTGATCACATATGGTGCCTATCAATATCACCTGCCACTGACCCCATGCTACATATGCCTGACTCAAATGAGATGCAATGGCATGACTCCCAGTGAAAATGGCACTGGAGATGCCACTGCTGCAGGCAGACTGCCATGGGTGCTGTATGATGTACAATTCATTACACAGTGGTGTACTGGCACAACACTGGCCAGTGCCTACCTCTTCCAGACAGATACTCATACATAATCCGAACCATGTGGCACAAGAAACCCGACTGACAGTGACAGGGATACCAACTAGGGCTGTGAGCATTACAAACAACTCCTTAGTGCACTGGGTTGATGGCACAGGAGACATGCATCTGCATGGTGTAATGCATGCAAAGGCACAGTGTACACAAACACAGGGCACCATACCTGCCACAAGGACATGAACAACAGTAGACTGCACAGACCCTGACATACCACAGTGTCAATGGTGAGAGAATGCTCCAAGGACTGAGTGAGCACACCCACCCACAACTGCATAGGTGCTGCCCCAACAGGAGTGCATGAAGCATGGTAGTGAACACTTGGACATCTGTCTCCAACTACAGAAGGATCCAGTATAGTGTACACATGCATCCCAGAGGGCAAAACACACAATGCAGGATACTTATGTGGATGTGTGTCCATGGGCTGTCCCTCCACGGCCTGACCATACTAGTCCCCATCATTAGCCAGTGTCTCCTAATGCTGGTCCTGTTAGTGCAGCTGCTGCTCTGTGGCCCTAGCCTACTGGACCTTGGTGTCTGTGGATGAGGACAAAGAAGATGTGATCAATAGTATGCAGTAGAACACATGGCAAAGTACTAGAAACCCAAATCAGTATACTGGACATGCCCATATACCGGTAACGTGCATCAGCAGCCACATGTGCATGTTGTGAATGGATAGGATCATGCAGGGCCACGTCTTGCCCTCGTGCAAAGCTGTGGCACCCTACACAGATAGGTGTGCCATGGTCCAGGCAAACCCAGAATGCTACATCCCACTGTTGCAGCTATGGCCTAGCTCAGTGTATGCCAGCCTGTATAGTGCCCCTGTCCAGCAGTTCTATCCACCCCTGTCCAATTAACCCATGCTTTTCTTCCACAGGCCATGTACACTTCCTGTTATGTAGTAGGATGTATGTAGCCCCAGATTTAATATAACAGAGGCATAGGAAGCATACCTGTACAACAGTAGTGGGGACATTGTACCATAGGTATAGCCAAACACATTGGCCAAGTCAAGTGTGGCACAGCCTGTGCAAAATAATAGTACATCATGCAGTACATAGCATCTATGTACCAGCACCTATACTGCATAACACAGACAGTGTGTACAAAACAGATGGAGACCTCTGCAAAGCACCATTGGGTACACCTGCCACCATAGCTACATGTAGGCCACAAGCTACATTACATAGCCTTCCACCCTGACACCACTGTCATGTCTGTGTGTTATCATACACCCTTGCTTACGTGGTAGGTGCATGCCTTAGAGATCTGCAGATGGGCCTGTAATGTACAGGGCACCTAGGACATCTGTTGTGACAGTAGCCCCATACACCTGCATTGCTAAGGTAAGGCTATACAGTGGAGAAGGTCCCATCAGACAGAGCTGATGAAGAAACACAGAAACATAGACAATGCCTTTAGAAAAAGACCAATGGTCTATCCAGTTTGCTCGTGGTTCCATATACTGTATATCCCCAAGATCTAAACATCATCCCGGGTACTAGACCTCATTATCCCTCCCACCACTCTCTTCCCTGCTGCTATTGCCCTGAGTAGCCAGAATAGCTTTCACTATTCATGGTTTTGGCACCCACAGCTTCAGCCAGTAGACTGTTCCAAGGTTCCATTACTGTTTCTGTAAAGTAATACTTTCTCATATCCCTCTTAACCCAAACACCTTTCAATTTCCCACGTGTCCCAGTGACCTCAAATTTGTGCTTATGCTAAATAACTCCTTGCAGTTCACCTTATTTATTCCTTTTAGGAATTTTAAAGTCTCTGGGCCAGATATTCAAAACTTTGCGCTGGGCAAAATCATTTCTTGGGGTTAGCGGCGAGATGGCCTTGGTCTGCTTCATATTCAAAGGCCAAATAAGGGAGCAAACTGCATTGCGTGAGGCAAAAGTATAATGTATGCAAGGGCAAACGACATGAATACAAGCGCAATGCTATATTCAGTGGCTAGCGCCACGCTAAGTGGTTTACCGCGACCTAGCGCGACAGTTAGCGCGGTGTAGATTACCGCCCAGAAAAAGCTGGTCTTAATCCTGGGCAATCAGCATTGCGCTACATAAATGGCTGTGCGCGGGATTTGCTGGGGTTTAGCGCGGGTCTTGCGCGACCCTAACACATAAATATAACACATAGATAAAGCCAAACATAGTGGAAGCTTGCTGCTAACCAATGGCATCACAATGATGCCATCATCTGCCACCAGTCCCAGCCATGCCAGGCAGTAAGTAGGTGACCCTGCCGCCAGTGGACAGCATGGCAGTGTAGCCACAGCACACACCTGCTGACCACACATATCTGTGGACAAAAACAGATGCCAGCACACACATGCAGCACTGTGGGCATGGAGGATGTTGAGGGGTGTGTATGGGTGGCCAGGCTGTGCCCACAGACCAGGTGTGGCCACAGGGCTGGGACCCAGCATGCAGTGCACATGGGCCAGTATTGGGAATACCCCAACACTAGTGTGCCTTTCGGATACTATATGCCCCCCCAGCCACATACCACACGCTGTACAACTGCCACAACACACAAAGCCAGATATGTACATGTCACTGTGGGCATCACATGCCACAGGTACAGCATCTGTGGGTCACACAACAGTGTAACAGTAATGTCGACTGTCAGTAAACACCTGCAGGTTGGGCCTGTCACTGTGTACAGTGCAATCAGCATCACTTGCCCTACACACCATAGGCAGTGCTACGTCCCTCACACTACTGTCTCCTGCTACTGTAGTGTCTGCTGTGCACTGTAGCATGCCCTACGGTGTGACAGTTGCATGCAGCACCACCACCACCTGTGCCTATGCTGTCCTGTCCCTGGGGTACAATATGCTATGCTATGCTATGCTGTACTGTTTACCTGTAGCCTGTAGCTATCATCGTGCACTGCCAGACTGACCTACAGATGGAGCTGCGGTTGGACCTGTCTGCCCTGTACTTCCAGACTGACCTACAGGTGGCTCTATGGGACCCTGCAGTAACGCTAGGCAAACTGTGTGCAAATCAGGGTATAATGAGATGCTAATCCGTTGTTTGCCCAGAGACTACCTAAGTAGGCTCATTTGCATCGGCACTTTGAATATGGCAATATTTAGCCCGGGCAAGCGTGTTTGCTCCAGGTTGGAGCCAGTTTAGCAATCGCTTAATGTGTTAGCGCGGCGCTAATGGTAATGGGGATATTGTAAAGCTTTGATCACTGTTCTTTCTCATCTGCTGCTTCCTGCAACTGTACTGAGTCCATGCATTTGCTGGCACACACATGGCCACGTAGTTCATCTGTACCTGCCCTCACGTTGCTGTGTGACATATTTGTTGTTGTGGGTTGCACTTCCTGGTTGTTTTATTCAGTGCTGTCTTATTCCAGGGCAATGTTTGCCCTGCACTCCCAGCCCAGTTTGCATGGCCTCATTACCATGCTATATTCAGAAGCTGTTTGCCCTGGGCTATTCCGTTTGAATATGGCTTGCTTTGTGCTCCGGGCTCAGTTTGCCCGCTGGGCAGTGCTAATTTTGCCCCTGGGCAAAGTTTTGAATATCTGGCCCTCTGTCTCATCAGCCCTCTCCCGTCTGGTCTCTAATGAGTACATGTTCAGTGCCATGAGTCAGTCATTATAAGATCTGCTCTGCTGGCCATTATATTATCCTGGTCAACCTCCACTGCACTGCCTGTAGCCTGTATTTATTTTTCCTGAGGTGTGAGGCCTCACCACTGATTTATAAAGGGGTTGTATTTCTTATTTTCTTCTACTCTTAATGCTCCTCCCAATACATCCCAACATCCTAATTGCATTACTAAAAGGCCTTACCACATTAGCTTGATTGCTTGAGAGTGTTGCTAATGATGATTCCAAGGTCCATTTTACTAAGTTGTAGTGCTCAGCTTAACCCCTCCCACCCACAACTCCATTCTCTGGTTCTTGCTTCCAAGGTACATCACCTTGCACTCTTTGGCATTGAATTTCAACTAAAAGACCTTAGAGCACCTCTCCAGTCTATGCAGGTCACTCTGCATCTCCCTAATTCCCTCGTCACTGTCCACTCTCTCAGAGAACTTTGTGTTATCAGTGAAGAGATACAGGCTTCTCTGGATTCCTTCTCCTACGTCACTGATGAATATATTGAAAAGGACTGACCCCACGACAGATCCCTGTGGCACACCACTTCTGATTTCCTTCTCATTCGATTTGACCCCATTTACTATCCCCTCTGCTGCCTCCACCTCAGCTAATTTCCTACCAATCTTACTATGTCCCTTGCCACACCCAGATCTTCCGTCTTTTTCAGCAAACACCTGTGGGGCACCGAGTCAAAGGCTTTGCCAAAATCAAAATAGAGGAAATCCACAGTGTGCCCCCCCAATGTCTTCATTACTCAATCAAAGAAAACTACTGGGTTAGCCTGACAAGGCCTCCCTGCCATGAACCTATGCTGTATACTATTCTGGAGATCACTGCTCTCCAGGCAGTCCAACAGGTTTTTCTTGACTAGGGACTCTGTCAGTTTCCTACAACTGAGGTGAGACTACTGTAACAGGTCTGTATTTCCCTATTTGCTCATTGACCCCCCTCCCACCTTGTGGAGCAGAACTACATCCACCACCTTCCATTCCTTTGGACACAACAGACACACAGGTACAGTGCACATTTCCTTAGGAACAGTACCCAGGGACTACATTATCATTTAACCAGTACTGATCACAGGACACCACCAAAACTATATATAAAGACCACTGTACTCACTTGGATTTGGCACAGTTCCACACTCCACCATCACCAAAAGTTATTGCTGGTGGTATTGCTCTCTCGTTTGGAAGCCACTGTACTTGTGGTAACATTGGTCGTTGGTGTGCATGACCCCTGTCTTGTGAGTGAGATACCTCCACTTCGCATCTGGGCCAGTCTCCCTCAGGCCCCTCACCCAGAAACTGGTCAACCCTGGCCACCACCAGGTCCACAAAGTTTACTAGCTCCTTTGCCAGTGACCTTTTGTCCTGTTGCAGTTCAACCTTGCTTCTTTTGGACATTATTCTATCTTATCTAATCACAGTCCTCACACCCAGCTAGTGATGATGTCCTTGTGGAATGTGTGTGGAATTTTCATTTGTTCAGCACTTTCCTGCACTAGTGCTGTACTACAGTCAATTTCCATTGTGCAATGCATGCTCTGGGGGGTGGGGCCATCTGCACACGGCATGCATAAGATTGCAGTTTTGCATGGTGTGCATGTGCAAACAAGTGCTGCATGTGCGAAATGCCATTGTGTGATGTCATAACGTGTATGTCATGCTGTATGGTGACATCATCCACTCATTGTGATGGTGCATCTGTGCAACACAGAAACATAGAAATATAGAACATGTCAGCAGAAGGGGACCATAAGGTCCAGCTAGTGTTCCCTTTACCCAACCTCCTCCCTTAACTGATGTTCAGTGTTATAGTGCCCTTGTACCTATACCATGACTTTTTGAAAGTTCCAACCATCTTAGCCTCCACCACTCTCTATGGAAGGTGGTTCCATGCATCAACCACCCTCTCTGTAAAGAACTTCATGTGTTTTTCTTGAACTTGCCCCCCCCTCCAGCTTCATATTGTGACCACTAGTTCTTGTGTGACTCTTGATGTGAAAAAAGGGTTCTGCACCTGCACATTGTTTATTTTCTTTAGGAACTTGAAGGTCTTGATAATGTCACCCCTTTCTCTACACTGCTCCAGGGAGTACATGTTAAGAAAAAGAATAGTGTCTGTGCTGTATTTCTTGATCTAAGCAAGGCATTCAACACAGTGGACCATGAGCTGTTACTCTCTTCCTTGCATTCTATAGGCTTAGACCCACCCTCCCTTAATTGGTTCAGGTGTTACCTTATGGATAGGTCACAGCAAGTGAAAACTGAAGGTGAACTATCCCCAATAAAGCCACTTCTAAGAGGAGTTCCACAAGGATCTATCCTGGGCCCTATCTTTTTTGCCATTTACATTAATAATATTGACTCAGACCTCACCAAAGTCACTGTTCACCTCTTTGCAAATGACACTGTATTGTATGTCAGCAACCCATCGCCTGCAACAGCTTGTGAAATTTTACAAGCAGAATTCTCCTTATTGCAACATCAACTACTTAAGAAAAAGCTTCTTTTAAATGCAAAGAAAACAAAAGCAATGTTCTTCTTCAATCAAAGCTATACTAATACCTCCTCGCTAAGCAATCTCCCAGCTATCCATTATCCTTGGAGAAAGCCTGGACTATGTAGAAAAATTCAAAATGTTGGTGTGTGGATAGATGGCAGACTTGATTACACACATCACATTGAAGAACTTCTGAAAAACTTCGCAAAGGCTTGGCTATTCTTCAGAATGAAACACTTCCCTAACCAGAGACTCTAAGTTGAGGTTGGTCCAGGCCACATTTCTTTCAGTTATTGACTATGCAGACTTCCTCTATAGTTACTGCCCCATCTCCTATCTAAGCAAATTGGATATACTGTACCACAGAGCACTAAGGTTCATAACAGATCTTTCATTTAACACTCATCATTGCTCTCTCTATGCTGCAGGCGGATGGGCATCCCTACACCTCAGAAGGAACAGAAATGCTGCACTATGGATTTACAGAGCGTTGTCTAAGAAACTTCCAAACTATATTTTAGACTGCTTCATACAGGCCACAGATAGCTCCTATGCCCTAAGAAGCAACAACTTCATCATGCTAAAGGTACCTAAAGTCAACACCCGGCAAGGGAGGTCTGCAATCAGCTATTCTCTAGCTATGGCATGGAATACTCTACAGAAGACCCTGAAGCTGACCAATCTTATACCTCTAGCATCCTTTAAACAGCTTTGCATAAGTCTCTTCTCAGAGAAATGCAACTGCTACCACAAGATCTAGTCTATTCACATTCCTAACCCTCCCCCTTCCAGACAAATATCATAATTGGCAATTCAGTTCCCATTAGTTATCTCCTCAGTTCTCCCTCCCAGGTAGCCCTCATATTATGGTACCTCAGTTCCTATAACTCTACCTCATAGATCTTGCTACCCTGACTATAACCTTCTCCACCAACTCCTGGCCCTTACCCCAACCCTAATTACTCCTCATCCTCCTAGTATTAGCCCCAGCCCTGTCGGATTCCCCTATACCCTCCCTTCCATGTCATTTACCAAAGGCTGTGATCACCATTTTCTCAGTTACTCAAACACTGTGTCTCCTTGTCTGCTTTAGCTTGCCCTGAAATCTGGAAATTTTGGGTACCTTATGTTGCACGCATGCCTTGACTCCTCCATTGGGATATGTACATACTGTATTTTCTAGTGTAGTTTTCTATATATCCTACCTTGTCCTGTTATGTTTTAATCAACTTCTGTCTCTTGATTATTGTATTTATAAGTGCTTTGAATGTATCTATTTATGCATATATAAGTGTTTTAAATGTATCTGTTTATGTACCAACTATTGAACCTTGACCTTATCAGGCCCATCTTGCAAATGAGCTCTGCTCAATGATGTTTGCCTGAATAAATAAAGATTTGATTGATTGATTGATTGATTAAGATTATGCAGTCAGTCATCATATGTTTTTGTGTGCAGACCTTGTATCATTTTGTAGCTCTCCACTGCACAGTCTCTAGTCTGTCAAAGTCCTTTTTGAGGTGTGGTCTCCAGAACTGGACACCGCACTTCAGGTGTGACCTCACCAGTGATCTATAAAGTGGCAGGATGGCCTCTTTCTTTCTGCTGGTAATTCCCCTTCCTATGCAGCCCAGCATGCCTTTTGCCCATCGTGCCACCTTCTCACATAGTGTGGACATTTCCAGCTCATCCATAGCAACATAAGAACATAAGAAAGGTGATGGCAGAACCTTTCGATCCATCTAGTCTGTCTTTTTTCTTGCTAATCCCCCACTAATTTTTTCTTGTCAGGTTTCCACAGCACCTATTCCATGCTAACTTGAACTCCTTGACTGTATTAGACTCCACTATTTCTTGTGGCAGACTATTCCAGGGTTCCACCACCCATTCCAAGAAGAAGAACTTTCTTGTGTTGCTTTTGAACTTACCTCCTTAAGTTGCATGCAGTGCCCTCTGGTGTGTGCAGTGTCATTTTGAGGAAGAGGTCTTCTGTCTGCACTGAGTTTATTTCCTTTATGTATTTAAAGGTATCTGTCATATCTCCTCTGTTCCTCCTTTGTTCCAGTGAGTATAACTGCAGTTGTTTAGTTTGTTTTCATACAGTTTATGATGTAGATCCTGCACCATCTTTGTAGCCCTCCTTTGTACTGTTTCTAGGTGGTCTATTTCCTTTTTTAAGTGAGGTCTCCAAAACTGGACACAGTACTCCAGACTTGGCCTCATCAGGGACCTGTATAGTGGGATAATTGCTTTGCATTTTTTACTTGTAATGTCCCTGTCTATACATCCACGGATGCTGCTGGCTTTATGAGCTGTTTTTTTACACTGTCGTCCTGCTTTTAAGTCTTCTGATATTATAACCCTGAGGTCTAGTTCCATCTTGGTCTCTGTAATCTGTTCCCCACCATGGGCATATGCCATCTTCAGGTTATGTTTTCTGAGGTGCTTTACTTTACATGTGTTGGTGTTAAATTTCAACTGCCAGTTCCTGGACCATTGTTCCATTTTTTTGAAGTCAGACACCATTTCCATGGTACCCTCCTGTGTGTCCACCCTGCTGCAGATCTTTGTATCATCTGCAAACAGGCTTACCTTCCCCTCTAGCCCTTCAGTGATGTCGCTGATAAATATGTTGTAAGAGGACTGGCCCCAAGACCGATCCTTATGCCACTCCAGTGATCACCTTGCCTTCTTTAGACATTGCTCCATTGACAGAACTCTCTGTATCCTGTCCGTGAACCAATTTTTTACACAGCTGACATTTCCATGCCCTAAAGCTGTGTGCTCTAGTTTATTAACCGGCCTTCTGTGAAGACACAGTCGAAAGCCTTACTAAAATTTAAATATATGATATCCATAGCTCCACCTTGGTCCACTGTTCTGGTCACCCAATTGAATAAATCAATCATATTGGTCTGGCATGTCCATCCTGCTGTGAATCCATGCTGTTTGGGGTGCAGTTGCCCACTGATTTTTAGGTATTCCACTATTCGTTCTTTGAGAAGTGTTTCCATCAGTTTTCCCACCATTGAGGTTAGACTGACTGGGCAGTTGTTCCCTGCCTCCTTCTTGCTCCCACTTTTGTGAAGGGGAACCACTATGGCCTCTTCCAGTCTTGTGGTACGTCGCCGCTTCTTAAGGAGTCATTGAACAGTACTGCCAGTGGTGTTGTGAGCTCCTCCACTAGTTCTTTAAGTATCCTCAGGTGTATCCCATCCAGATCCATTCCTTTATCCATTTTCAGCTTCTTTGGTTCTTTCAGGACTCTTTCTATACTAAATGGACTTGTGTCTACCTGTGTTGTGGGTCTGTCTGTCTTAATTAGTGTTGTTCCACTTCCGTGATCCTCCCTGCTGAACAGAGGAAGTTATTTAGGATCTCAGCTTTTTCCTTGTCACTCTCCTTGTTGCTCTGTGTGTATAGTCCTTCCTTGGTAGTCAGATAGTAGTCATCCATTATAATTATTCACAAATCACTTTCCTGCTTAGTAGATTCTAGTTTTATGCCTCCTAGGTAGTATTTTTCACCTTGGTTTCCCCTTCCCAGGTGCATGATCTTGCATTTCTTTGCATTAAAATTTAGTTGCCATGTTTTTTGACCATATTTCCAGATTTCTTAGGTCAGCTTTCATCTTTTCCACTCCACTGGGAATATCTACTCTATTGAAAATCCTCATGTTGTCCATTACCAGACTCACTCTACCTTCCAGGCCTGCAGATATATCCCTAATAAAAATATTAAAGAGGACTGGACTCAGTACCGACCTCTGTGGTACTCAGCTAGTCACGTATGGAGGCAGCACTTGCACAATATCAGCACTAGTGCTAACACTAGTGCTTGTACAATAGTGCTTAGGGTAGAACTGCAATATTCTGACATTGTATGTAAATGAACTAATTTTGCATTTGTGAAAATCCACAGTTGAATATCATTACTGGAATATATTCATTATTTGCAGACCTCATTATGTCTGTAGCATATAAAAGGAGCAAATGGCAACTCACAGATAGAGGAACTGCAGCTGGCTAGAGGTGACTGTATTTTGGAATGGCCTACCATAGCAATATGGGGGATTATAGCACTGTAATTATGCTGTATCTGCACATGACCAAGGCCTGTCTTAGGCAGGTAGCTTACTGTGTGTTGGAACCTGCTATGCAGGAACACTTAAGGGTTTTGGTCAGCGGGCAGTGAGGCCTTCACACCACTATACCTTTGCTCTATGCTGTGCTGTGCTGTGGGTATGCAATGCTCAATGTTGTTCTTTGTCTCGACTTCCAACAGGGACCATGGAGGTCTCTGATAGGCAGAGAACACAAACGTTTGGTGACAAAGAGGTTCTAGCAACAGCCCAAGCATATGTAGCTCAAGAGGGCTGCATGACCAGGATGAGGGGGACCAAGGCCAACATTAATTAAGCATGGACAGAGATAACAGAGTTGATGAATGCAGTTGGAAGTGAACATGCACATTTCAGGGCATAAAAAAGAGTCTCACAGATATGAAGTGGTGTTCCAAGCAGTTCCTGGCCAAGGCATGCCAGCATTTCCAGGCCAAAGGCAATGGCCTCCCAGCAGCTGCCCCCCCACACTTGCAGAGGAGGTGATAGCCTCCACACTTATGGCCATAGAGTTAATCAATGTGCCTGGAGATGACTACAAGAGCCAGGTGAGACGAGCACATCCATGTGAGTGACTTCATCTGAACCATCACACTGGAAATGTGTGCGTGTGTGTGTGTGTGTGCGTGTGTGCATGTGTGTGTGTGTCTGTGTGCACATGTGTGTGAGTGTATACACTGGTGGAATTGTTGTGTGTGGTGGGGGAGGTTCTGGTGGTCCCAGACAGACAGGCACAGTGTGGAAGCACGGTAGCCTGTGATGTTGGCACCTGAAGTAAGAACCATCCAAAACAGCGACACATTGTGGGAGAAAGCCCAAATGGTGATGGGGTGGTAGGGCAACTGGATGTGGTGGGGTGGGTGACTGCAGCGACTGAATGTCGCTATATGTACACGCGCGGTGGGGGAGGGAGCATGGTGAGCGTGGGCTGGGATGGGGCTGAGGGGATGTAGGGGTGGTGCTGCAGTTGGCTGGTGAGCTGCGCCATGGCATCAGGGGTTGGCCTCCGCTTGTGGTGTGAGAGGTACTGGGTTCGGGTCTGGGTCCAGGCACTACTGCAATTTTGTTGCGCACAGCCTGAAACTTGCTTTTTTTGCTTTTGCCACCCCCCGACATGCACTCCCCTGGAGTTGAGAATCCTTTAGTAGGGGAGTGCAGGGGGCAAAGCCCCTCCACGTGGGGGGGTATGAGGGACAAAGGAAAATAAGTAAGTCCCCGGTGCTGTTCTTCCATATGCCATGGATGACAGGATGGCGAAAATGTTTTTGCCACCCTGACATCACGATAACATGGCTCACCATTCTGCAGTTGCCGTTATCACATAGAACCTAGAACCACAGGATGCAATGCACAGAGCTGTGGCATGTGTACCCATCCAACTACTGGCAGTAATGCATCCTGCATGGTCCACAGGACACCGCACACATGGGTCACTACTGCTGCTTGTCCTGTCTATAATTGTGTACCTGTTTGCAGGGTTGGACAGACCCACCAGGAAGCCATGGTCATCCCATAGTATAGTTATAAGGAACATGGAGAGCTAGTGTATCATAGTTACATGTAATATCCACATGCCTGTGTCTACCTGGTAACTCCCCTACTGCTATTCTGTGTTATGTGGTGCATCGGCTTGGCTGTCAGGCCACTTGTAACCTGGGAAGTCCCTGACTGTTGGATGTGTTACCTAATGGTTGTAGGCCATGAGCTTTCTTTGCTTTTTCCATGAGCTGATATCCCTGTATCTTGGTGGGTTGGCCGTCTGTGGAGTAATCCTCTACTGTAACACATGTGTGTCATATCCTGTGTGATCACTGGTGATGGTGTTTGTGATGTGTTTGGCCCCAGGGTATATGGATACTGCACTGCAAAGGAGGCATGAGCGTCGAGGCACTGTACGATGGACCTCCATGCTGCCATGGTCAGCACACAGAGATGTACATTACTTTGCAATATCTCTCTCCTATTTCTTGACAACACAATCCATCATAGTGGACACAATCCTTATGCTGTTCTGGGATCATCAAGGCAGCAGCTGCACCTGCTAGCCACCCATCCTGGAGAAAACTAAGATTCCAGTGAGGAGGAGGAGGGATACAGAGATGATGATGAAGACAATGATGAAACATTCGTGGAGGAGTGGAGTAGATGGGACCAGCTCAGACCAGGAAGGGTTGTCTGCCCTTGTCGGACCCTCTACCAGTGGGTCCCAGCCACTTCCCTTCCTGTCACTGCCATCACTATGCTACACCCACCTACTGCCCTTGGCACAGCCACTTCTGTGGTACCCCATGACTTCAGCACTGACACGGCACGGTCCCTGCCCCCAGGGTAGTTCCATCAGCCCAACCAATTCTGTGCTATGCAGGATCCTAACAGTGGCACAGCCACTGCCCTGTCCCCAGTCCAATCCCACCAGCCCAACTATTGCTGTGCCTCCCCCAGCCACAACAATGTGAAGTACTGACAACTGTGCAACCCTTGGACACACAACAGCCATGAGTACAGCCCAACAGTATTCGACGGGACAGTCAACAGAGACAGCAGGAGGCAGCAGCCAGTAAGCAGTTAGAGGAGACAGCCTTGAGGGCACAGAAAGGTGTGCAGGCAAAACTGTCATGCATACTCCACATGCTGCAGGACATCACACAATGTGTAGAGCAGCATGCAGAGGCACACCATATGGAGCACATGTCAGCGTTGCTTGGACTGTGGCTGGGCATGTCTGTCAGCATGGCAGCTGGCTTTGATAGACTATCTGTAGCTGTGATGGATCCTGTAGTCAGAGTCTTAAGCACTGGGAATGGCCAGATTACCAGACATTCCAGGGGGAGGATTGTCACTCAAGGCATATTCCTCGACATGCCAGCACCCCCACATTGCAAGCATCCAGATACCCAACACGCCCAAGATGCCAGGACACCATGCACCCCTGAATATGGCTTGCTCCTCAGTGGGATCAGTACCTCACAAGGCCATGGCCATGGGCAAGTAACACTGTCCCCACGCTCATCCTCCACTGGGTGGATGATGACCCCCAACTTACTTCCCAGGTAGAGCACACGTGAACCATCCATCTTTGTGGAGGAAGTACAAGATGCACCTAGGGTGTATTTTGCCCATCTGACATCCCACATGGGCCAGTTTGCACCCCCCATGTTATACATGTTTCACCACCCGCTGCCAGGATGATCTAATATTTCTGTTCAGTCCCTCTCTTCTTGCTGGGATGGCACAGTATTCATTTTCAGCCCATTTAACCCCACCTCTTGCTGCTGTGGCACAATATTTATTTTCAGCCCCCTTTAAACTCAGTCTTACCAGCATGGCACAGTATTTGTTTCAGCCCCCTATAATCCCCCCTCCATTGCCGGGATGGCACAGTACTTATTTTCCACATCCTTTACCCCCCCTTGGTTGGATGGTGCAGTATTGATTTCTAACCCCTTTTAAACTGTCCTTTTCTGGGATGCCACAGTACTTAAAGTATTTTAAGCCCCCTTACACCCCCTCACACTTCTAGGGCATGTTATTTCTTTTTTGATGAACCTCAATATTATTATTTACATAATACATTTTCTGAATACATTACAGTCTCCTGTGAGCTCTGTTCTCACTGTCTGAGCATGGAGAGGTATGTGATAAGATGGGTTGTGTACTGCCATGACATTCTGGCCATCCTGAGATCATGCCTGCCAAGTTGCTTCTGCAGCCCTTGGTTCTCTGGATCAGCATCCACTGCAGGGTGCTCCACTGTGGCCACCAGCATGTCCCACAGTTGAGTGCCATGTTGTGTAATATGCAGCAAGCAAGGAACATGGCAGAGACCTTATGAAGGGTGTATTGTAAGTCACCACCAAGAATGATCAAGGTACCTGAACTGCATCTTGAGCATGCCAAACACACGCTCAGTGATGCTGCTTGTAGAGATGTGTGTCATGTTGTTCCTGTCCTTGGCAATGGATGCAGGTCATAGGACAAGTGTGAGGATCCTGGGACTCAGGGGATATGGTAGCACTAGTTATTTTCAAGCAAAGTAAATTTAGTGCAAACACAAATGCAACCACAATTGCATAAATTTATTTTAGCGCTAAGTCACAATCACCACTAAATGTGCTAGTTAATGCAAATTTATTTTCACACAAGTTGGTGCTTCAGCGAAAATAGTGAAAATTATTTGAAAGTGAAAATTTCAAGTTCTACAGTATGCACTATCTCCTGTGTTGGTACAGAACATGGGTTAGTGACATCCCCTGGAGCATGGGGAGGAGAGGTCTTTGGGGTATACTCACTGACATGGTGCCCATTAGGCATGTCCCTGTATTTGAGCCTCTGACACAGGAAGAAATGTTGCCAGCTGAAGGTGTTCTGGTCATCTGTTGCATCACACACCACCTCACAGTTGATGGAATGGTACCCCTTCCTATTTTCATAGGCCTCCACTCCATCACCAGTAAGTGGCCAGTTGGAATCATGAGTGCAATCAGTGGCACAAAGTATAGCTGGTAGGTGTGTAACTTGATAGAACTGCTGCACAGTTGCTGTTCACTGTGCTAGTGTGGTGGGGAATATGATGAACTTCCCAGAATACGCCAGCCGGGCATCTAGGAACTGGCCCAAACAGGCATAGGGTGGCAGATTGTGAGATACTGGTGATGCCCTCAAATAGTATCAGGAAAGTCCTGGAGTCCAGGAAGCCCAATGCTGCTGTCACCTTGAGCTCTACAGACACTGCATGGCAGCACTGGGTGTCTGTCTAGAGCTGGTCCTGCAGCAGCTTGACAGCTGAATGATTATGCTCCTGTTGAGCCCATACCAGCATATGATTTGTTTGTCACTGAGGACTTCAAATGTGGTTCATTGACAGCACTGTCTGTTTGCAGCAGAGTGCCTCTGGGGCCTGTGCAGGGGTCCAGCAGTGTTGACCCTCTCCTTATCTTGCAGGACCAGCTGCATCAGGTACTTAATGTGAGCCATTGGTTTGTCATCTGTGTGTGTGTGTGTGTGTGTGTGTGTGTGTGTGTGTGTGTGCACTCCATTATGCCTCTCCTCACCTCTGGTGTTTCACCCAGGAAAGATGGCTTTTTATGGTCAGTATTTGTATTCTGTTACACTGGTGTGCTATTCCATTAGTGCAGCGCTATATCTTTAAATATTGCACTGCACACAATATACATGTCACTGCCCCTGTTTGGGCGATGCATATAGTGTTTGCTTTCAACTGCTAGTGCTAATGACAAGTGCTGTGCAATCCTCTGAATATAGGACCGAGGCATTAAATGGCACAACGCAAGCACTAATGTTTACCACCAGACACATAACTTTTGAATTTGAGACCCATCAAGACTAAGAGAGCAAGTTATGTCAGATGGCAAGATATTCTAAATACGATATGTGGACTTCTAAAGCTGACTGCAGCTTTACTTGACTTCTTTCTTATTACACAACTTTGCTGTACAAAATCTCCTTGCAACAAAAGTTCCTTATCATTTCCATTTAACCAATAAAAGAGTTCAAGGGATAGAGCCTAACATTTAAAAATTATTATAGTGGGGAACATTTTATTTGTGAATGTTCATAAGATTTTATTGCAAGTTTTTGAAAGTACTGCTGGTGGAGTTTGTGTTTGTTTCCTTGATGAGTGAAGTGTGAAAACATTCTCACACTTATTCTACACTATATCATAAATAGCTATGTGACATTTTGCTTCCTGTGCTGCATTTACAAAACAGGAAAAAGTTTTTTCTTTATCACATTTGGAACCAGTTTTTTAACCAACATTTAATCTAATTTAGCCAATAAGACCATAATTCAATCAACACACATGAATGACATGGAGAAGGAAATGACTGGTTTAAACTCCACTCACAGTGGGCAGAAAGAAACTCAGAAACCTGAGAAATATAAAACTTGAGTACACATATTTATTCACATTTTGCAAATAAGCAACTGATTATTATTATTGCATACAGGCTTGGGAGGGGGGAAGGCAGATTGGGGTTCTAGAGTCCAGAAGATGCCCTGGGGAGAAATGGGGTCAGGGTACAGGTTACTTTTGTCTTGTCCCCATACCCAAGGGCTCTATAGAAATCGGACAGGTGCCGAGGTCTTCCTCAACAACTCATCCTGCCTTGGCGGTGTTATGCAATGCTGGATCAATTAAGAACAAGACAGCTATTATTGCTGATCTTGTTAGTTCATCTGATCTGACTTGCATCACCGAGACCTGGCGTGATGAAAATCAAAGGCCCTGTATTGGCCTTGGTAAACTCCAGCCTGGTTCGATACACAAATCAAGCGCTGGATCGTGAGAGGTGTGGCTATTATGTTTAAATCTGAGCTGGGCCTTGTGGATGTGCCATTGGGAAACACCAGCTCCTTTGAATATATCTTGGGTGAGGGTGCAGGCTGTGGGATTTTCCTTGTCTACCGTCCACCAGGCGACGGTGGAGAATTCCTGCAGGAGATTGCAGACTTCAACGTTGACCTGGTGTTGAGGTTTCCCAGACTGATACTTCTGGGTGACTTCAATGCCTGGGTCGACGATGAACTCTCTCAGTTTGGTCAAAATCTCCTCCAGCTGATGAATATGCTGGACCTGACACAGGTTGTTACCGCCTCTACCCTTATAGGTGGTCATTCATTGGATCTGGTGTTTCTCTTGGGCATGGAGATCACTGATTTGGGGGTGGAACCAGTAAGTTGGTCTGACAATTACACCATAAGGTTCAGCTTCAGGGCCCCCTCCAATAGGTCTTACCCTACGGAGATGGTTCAGTACCGCCCTTTAAGGGGTGTTAACCCCAATGACCTGATGGTGGTGCTGGATCTATCGAGTTTGTCGGGTGAATGCATGAGTCCAGATGATCTTGTATTAGCCTATAATAAGGCTGTGGGAGATGCTATGGACAAAATTGCTCCTGTTTGTGTTCGGCCTCTCACTCTCCGTCCAAGAAGTCCGTGGTTTGACGGCTCCTTGAAGGAGTTAAACCGAGTAGGCCGAAGGCTGGAGAGAGCCTGGTGGAAGTCGGCCTTGATGCCGACAGGCTTAGATTGATGGCTCATTATGATAGCTATCAATCAGAAATCAATTGTAAGAAGGCAGAATTCCTGTCCAGAGAGATTTCTGCCACACAAAATCGACTGGCTCAGCTTTTCTGGACTGTGGACAGACTGTGCAATCCAGTCTGTCTTCAGTCTAGAGAAGCCTTTTCTCAGCTAAGATGTGAGGAGTTTGCTCATTTTTTTGTGGATAAGGTTGCCGGCAGTAGGTCCGGCATCGGTCCGACCCCTCCTATGGGGGACTGTGGTGGTCGATTGGAAGTGGCCTTCCCTCAGTCTGTCTGGTTAAATTTTCACCGGCCTGAATTTGGGGACATTGTGAAGATCGTCCAAACAATGTGTCCAACTAGTTGTAGTTTGGATCCGGGTCCTACACCACTTTTAGTAAGTTGTGTAGAAGTTATCTACCCAATCCTTGCAGACATTGTCTGGATGTCATTGGAGAGGGTTTTTTTTCCTGACCCCCTTAAGGAGGCAGTAGTTCGACCACTCATTAAAAAATCCTCCATGGACCCAGACTGTCTTGCGAACCACCGACCTATCTCTAACCTGCCATTTGTTGGTAAGGTTATTGAAAAGGCAGTTGCGTTGCAATTGGATGATCACCTTATATCTCACAATGTCTATGATACTCTCCAGTCTGGTTTCAGGAAAAGGTATAGTACAGAGACTGCCCTTGTCCAGGTATTGAGTGACCTCCTAATGGCCAGAGATCAAAAGGCATGTACCATTCTGGTCCTTCTCGATCTGTCTGCTGCATTTGACACTGTAGACCATGAAGTGCTATTGGAGCGCCTGCGGGTCTTTTGTGGGCTGTCTGGTATAGTCCTCAAATGGTTTCATTCTTACCTCATGGACAGGTTTCCGAGAGTTGTCACCAGAATTTATTCCTCTGGCACTCACTCCCTGCCTTGTGGGATACCACAGGGCTCCATTTTAGCTCCCATGTTGTTTGCAGTGTATATGCTGCCATTAGGAGAAATCATCAGGTGATACAGTCTGGGTTTTCACTGCTATGCAGATGATACTGAGCTATATCTGTCCTTTCTCCCCGGTCAGGGTGATGCACTCTCTGTACTTAATAGCTGCCTTGATGAGATCAGACTGTGGATGAGTTCGAGCTGGTTGAGACTCAATCCGGATAAGACTGAGGTGCTGGTTGTGGATCCAGGTCATCAGGGGATGGGTGTGGGAGTTGGACAACTATCAGGTTTATTACTTGGTGGCGTACCACTCTCTACCTCTAAACAGGTGCGAAACCCGGGCATTATTTTTGATGATGGTTTGACCCTGAAATCTCAGGTGTCAGCTATCGTCAAGTCCTCTTTTTACCATCTGAGGAATATCGCCCGAGTGAAACATTTGATTCCCCAGAGGACCTTCCAACATTGGTCCACGCCTTTGTCACCACCCATCTTGACTACTGCAACTCCCTCTACCTAGGGCTACCAGGGGTTGATATCCGCTGCCTCCAGCTGGTGCAGAACGCAGTAGCCAGGCTATTGACTGGGACTTCCAGAACCAGTCATATTATGCCTGTGCTCCGCGAACTGCACTGGCTGCTGGTTTGGTGGCGGATCACCTTTAAGGTTGGTTTACTAACCTTTAAAGCCCTACATGATCAGGGACACAGTTACCTGAAAGATCTTCTGATTCCCTAATGCCCCCTCCGCCCTCTCCGTTCCGCCAACAAGGGATTGCTGGAGATTCCCAGGGTTCGATTGAAGTCATCAGGATCTCATGCCTTTGCTTTTTCAGCACTGACCCTGTGGAATTCTCTACCTCGTTGGTTGAGAGAATGTCCAACCGTCGAAAACTTTAAAGTTGCTTTAAAAACATATATTTTTGGATTAGCGTATCTCTGCTAGTTGTGACTGACTTTTAAATGTTGTGATTTTATTATTTTAAAAATTTGTACAGCGCCTTGGCCTTGAAAGGCGCTTTATAAATAAAAATAAATTGAATTGAATTGAATTAGTCTAGGGGAACATTTGGGTGGCAGATGGTGGAGTTCTGAAGAGAAAGACACAATGCCATGTACTCACAACTGTTTAAGCAGCATATGCAAGCAGAACCAGAGGATATACGTAATCAGACTTGCAGTTTTGGAATTGCAGGACTTAGAATAAGGGGAAACATGTTAAAGTAATACTTCAAAGGTATTAATATGTGTAATTGCCTATCCAGTAAGTTATGGTAGCCAGCACTTGTTCGCAATAAAAGTAGGATGTGACTTCATCGCATAAATTGTATTGAGGGTTACAAAGCATGAATAGGGATAAGCCTCCATCAGTTTAAAAAAGCTTGACTGTGTCAATATTCAAAGAAGTATGCTGCTATTAGCTGGTTAAGATATCAGTATCTCTTCTCCTGACACAACTGACCTCATCAGTGTCTAAGCTGAAATGGCTGCAGCCATATATTTACTGAGCGTTCAAAGGTACAGTGATAGATGGAGCCTGCCCTCTGGCGCTGAGGGTTGAGGACTAGATGCCACACCTCGTGCCATGCTGGCAACCCGTGTTCAGGAATGAGCATGGGCCTCCAGTAGTCAGAAGGGGTGGAGAAGGATCAAGCATTCCAAGGACTGCTCTCCTTCTTCAGGGAAGGGGGAATGCCAGCAGTCAGCAAACGCTTGCACCCTAGAGGAGGTTTGGGGGCAGCCTGCCAATATTGAAGATGTGGGTGAGGGATGGAGCAGTCACCTGGAGAAGCATGCATGGGACAGTGTGTGCTGCTGTTGCTGGTGTCATTATATGCTCCATTCCCAGAGGGAAGGGGAAAACAGGAAAAACAAGGAAGTCTTCTGTCACAGAAGGATGACGATTGTCCCCCCACAGTGCCACCCAGGAAGACACCTCCCTGAAAACTGGATCTGGTCTGGTGGGTCAAGAGGTCTCCCCACCCCCTGCTATGACAGATAATTCATGGGTGTTAAAGGGGAGTGATCTGATACCCGGTGCTCAGCATGGGAGTGGGAAGACATCAGAGGCAAATTGGCAGAGGATCCCAGGAGAAAAAGCACCAAAAGAAAAAGGTATTTTGATAGTCATGTGCAGTATGGTGTGTGCTCTTGAGAACCCCAACCTTCTGTGGCATACTCCCCCATGTTCCCTTCCATCCCTAGTACTGGCCTATAGGAGGGAGGGACAGTGAGTTGCCCTTAATGCCTCAGGGAATATGAAGAATCCACTCCCCTTGTATCTGACAAGGCATTTTGACCTGTCCTCCCTCCACTGCCACATGTAAGGAGCAAGCAGAGCCCATTGATGCCCTGAGGTGGGGTGACAGCAGAGTTCTCCAGCAGTGGGGTTCACTGATGTTAGCACTTATAAGCTGGCTGATGGGTAGAAAAGCCCTGTGATAGATTTGGCTGCATCCTCTCATATGTGAGAATTCCCACTTATCAATCAGCTAAGCAGCATCACCACCAGCCTTGCTGCCATTGGAGTTTTACTTGCATGTCTCCAATAGCTGCTATAGCACACATCTCTCCATTCCCCACACTGGACAAGTGGCCCCAAGATGTTTGCTTTATATATGTATGCATGCAAGCAAACATAAAAAAAAAAACACTCCCTTATGCTGCTGAATGTATCATGCAAAAGTCTGAAAAAACACCCTATTTACTAACCTCTAACTCAGCACTTAGAAAGTGGACAAAAATTGTCAAAATCAATGGTTGCGTTACTGTGCTATGGATGCTGTGAATACGGTTAACAGTCAGAAACAGGCCACATTTCACTTTCTTCTAAAACAAAGTTCTCTTAGCAGTTTTCCTGACAAGCACTGACTTATGACACAAAAGTATGTAAATGTGACCTATTTACTGAACCCTACCTTGGCACTTATAAAGTCAATAAAAACTGTTAAAATCAGTGTTTTTGGAAGTTTTAAGAAGATTTTTTTCAAACAGAATGCTGTTTTTCAGTGCAGAGCTCAAAACAAACATGGCTGTTTCTATTCTCTGTAGCGTCTTGCTAGTGCTGGTCACATTTGCTGGTTTCAATGAACTTCCAAAGTAGACTCTCACTGACCAGGAAGTCTCAGTAGATGCTGAACTTTCACACTGTTCCAGAGGTCTAATAACATATAACGAAACATGAATAATGTGTAACTGAGCCCCTGAATATAAATACTTAGCTAGAGATGTAGCGAATTTAAATTCTGCCGGTGAAGTATGAAGCATAAAGTAAAACACTTTGCATTGCTACTCCACCTCACAGTGGGCAATGCAAAGTGTTCACTCCACCTGTGTCAGTACCGCTTAGCATTAAGGCAGAGTGGCAATGAGAAGTAAAAGAGCAAATTCATTGTTTTGTATGGACTTCGCATTCCTCATTATGATTCTAAGTGATCCCTTGGTGTTTCAGATTTGGCAGCCCCCCCCCACACTTCACATGGAGTGCAGTACTGTAAGTCACATGCTCTTTAGCTAGGCAGGAAGAAAGTGAATCATACAAGCAGACACTTTTACTTTCTCCTGTGCAGACGGAGAGAGAGTAGTGTGTTTTGTGACTGCTGATACTTTGAGATCAGAACGAGGAGGAGATTTAAACTTTGTTTTAGACCCAACAGCTTTTTTAAAAGCTACATTTTTTAGTATTTTCTGTACTTTTTTTAACTTAATTTGTTCTTTCTGTAAATTTTATTTTTCTTACCTTTATAAGTAGTTAGTTGTTTGTCTGTGACTGTGTGTGTGTGTGTGTGTGTGTGTGTGTGTGTGTGTGTGTGTGTTGTGTGACAGTGTGAGTAGTAATTGCTCATACTGAGGGAGCTCAGTAGGAGAGATGGACCAGGGTGAGGGAATGTCTAGGGCGGGGCAGCTCTGGGAGAGCATGGTAGTGGTAAGCGTCGTACCATGAGCATATGTGGAAGGCATGGGCACCCATTCCTGTTGGATCGCTCAAAACTTGTGACTGCCCACCCAGAAGCAGAACCAGCACTGTCTCCTATCCTGAATCTGAGGTAGTTGAACCACCACCACCACCAAGTCCAGCACCAGGTCCTCTGGAGCAGGATGTGCCTGTTCCCCCAGGCCCAGCTGTGGATCCCATCCCTGTTCAGCACCATGACCAGAATGCTGCCAGTTCATCTGGCCATTCCCTGCCTGTGCCTGGTCCTCCCCGCACCTCCGTTGTTTGGCAGTTTTTTGACTGTGTTGTGCGGACAGCAGTGTGGTCAAGTGCTGCCTATGTGAGGTGGAGGTGCACTGTGGCCCCCGGGGGACTCACGTGGGGACTGGGGGCCCGCACACCCATATGCTCAATCATCAGCAGTTGCAGCGGCAGGCTTCCACAGAATGGACCATGCCTGCACCTGCTGGCCATTCTGTGGCAGAGGGTGCAGCAGTGCATTGTGGCATCCCTAAGAAGAGGAGGGCCACAGAAGCACCTGCTGCTCCATCAGCACCCCCACTACCACCACCACCACTACCACCAGCAGGTCAGCCTGTAGAATATGTGGACCCCAGAGAACTGCATGTAACACAGGCTGACTTGGCAGTTCTCTAGAGTGCTGTCAAGGATAACAATGAGAGGGTGAGTGCTGTGGAACAGCAGCTGGATAACATACAGGGACATCAGTTGCAAATTATGTCCATGCTGAAACTACTGCTGGATCACCATGGGATCCAACATTATTTTTTTTCCCTCACACCATGTGCCCCCCCAAACCTTCCTTGCTGTGTTATAAAATGTATTCCTCCACCATCCCCGACCCTTGTATGTAATTATACCCTTTTTTTGTTGCCTTCCGTATGCGTGACACTTTGTATTCTGAGCAGTGCAAGTATACTGTACTAAACTGCATGTGCGCAGTCAGTCTTCTTTCCAGTCTGTGTATGTACTGCAGACATTGTCCAACTCCCAGACTTAAAAACAAACATTAATGAGTACAATGGTGGGATGGTGAAGCATGGAGAGATACTACAAAACAGGCTTACAATACATCCAAGTAACTATTAAAAAAAATTAATGTTGTGATTTGTGATATGATCATGAATCATGATTTGTGACTGCATTTGTGACCATGATGATGAAGAAATGTGAATGCCCACTGCCTACGGCTGTACTACTTCAATGAGCTGTAGCTTAAAACTCCCAGATTTAAAAAGACATATCAATGCGTACAATGGTGGGGCGGTGAAGCCTGGAGAGATACTACAAAACAGGCTTACAATACATCCAAGTAACTAGAAAAAAAAATAATGTTGTGATTCATAATGTGAATGATCGAGAATCGTGATTTGTGACTGCATTTGTGACCTTGATGGTGAAGAACGTGATTTGTATCACAAGTGACGTGTAATGATGGTCCTGACTTAAAAACTCATATTAATGAGTACAATGTTCATGCAGAATTAAACACCACACCTGTCCAGTACTCTGAAGGGAAACCAAAAGAAACAACTGCGACTTAAGTTACAGATGGAGATTTGGCCTTAAAGAGATGTAAATGCACAGACAGATTAAGATTGCGCTGAGCACTGAAGAGATGCAGACACAAAGGCACAACACCTAACCACTACTCACCATCAGAAATTCAAATCTGGAAAAGAATACCTTTGCTGGTTGGGGCAGGCCACGGGGGGGGGGGCAGTGTACTGCACTGCTGCAGTAACAGTCACTAGTACTAGTCCCAGTGAAGATACCACAAAGAAGTACAAAAATCATACAGCTGCAGTGGATAGCAGCTTCACATTGCTGAAATTATTATGAGGCACAATAAGAGATGTCTGATTTGATGACATGGGTCACACACATACACACACACACTAAGTAATGCATAGGAAATTGAAAACTTCAGTAATATAACCACATATTTTAAACAAACTAAAATTATGCACTGCGGCACTACAACAATCAGCAAAAAAATGGCAAAAAATATTGAAAATATTACTGTGTGTACATTAACACAGTTAAACAAGAAAAATATCACCAAAACAGAAAGCACTGCCTTTTTCTCCAAGTTAATCTACCTACACCACAGATACGCCCCCTCCCCCAAAGCACACTTCCACCATCTATCTGTACACAGACTGAATGTTGTACATTAACATTCAAAATCCATACACAAACAATAAACGCTCGATGATATGAGCACAGGAGGGTCTCCTATAATTGATGAACTAAAGTTTCAGCAAAAAAAATGACTCAAAAAGGCTTTTTAACAGCTTTTTGAAGGTTTGAACTGCAGAGAGCTCTCAGAGCAGATTGTTTCCTACAGCTTCTACACACACTACCCCAAACTGAGGCTATGCAGAACAATCTAGAGCTCATGTAACCAGAAATCCCATGAATCACTGCAAATTAGCCTTTGGAGCTTAAAAACAAGGCGAAGTACATTGTTTTCAATGTACTTCACCTTAAATGAAGTGGATGTAATGGTTTGGGAGGCAGGTAACACAGAAGTCAGTGTTTTCAATGGACTTTGCATTACCCATTACTAACGTGATACTCCGCTTCCGCGTTATGGAACACCTCCATGATCCGCCTTCCTCCATGAATCACTCTGCTACAGGCGAATTGGGGCCCTTAAGCATCCACTATACTTAGTCAAATATTCAAAATTAGGTGTTTACCACCCTAAGGATACTGCAGCCTCACACAGGGGCGTGACTATAAAGCAGTGAGGATGGGCACCAAAGGTTGAAAAACAGACATGCCAGTATAGCTCATTCAGTTAGTTTAAACTTGGGGATACAGGCTGCAGCTCAAAGACAGGAAAGAAAATACCCAATTTCATGACTAAACATTGCTTCATCATGGGAGGAGGCATGATAAACAGAGTGAGTGGTGAAAAGGGGTTAAATTAGTATTTTTTCATGGTTCTCCTATGGTTTATTCATGAACTTCCCCATCCCCAAGAACAGTCTTACCCTATTGGAGATGCTTTATCCCCCATTTAAAGGAATATTTGCTGGAAAACAGGATAGTAAGAGATGAGCAGTAAGGCCAGATGCTGCTGGAGAAACATAGGTATCTGCTGGCTCCCCGGTCAAAAGCATCACTGGTACCAATACCAAGACTGTAACAAAAATATACGCATGCAAACATCAGTCATCCACCAAGGGTGCGATAAATAAACTTTTGTCACTTTCTGCAAACTGTGGCTAATAAAAAAGCTTCATTATACAATGGCAATAAAGAATGCTGGCCTCTGATTGGTCAGTCTGTGGCTGGACCCATAACATTATTCCAGCATAACATCATGGATCTAGTCACAGCACACAAAAGACCGCATCACATGTGAAAAGAAATCACTCCATTAAAAATGAAAGTGCAGCTGTCAGTGTTGTCTGCTTCACTGAACCCGTGTCAACAGTGTGGTTTTTAAAAAGGCAGTGTGCACCTCTTTTCAGTTGCTGTAACTAGAACTTCCTAATGTCACTAAAATGTTTAACTAAAAATTCAGAAAAAACCATCATCATGATCAGCTTCAGGACAGTCTGCTCCTGCTCCATATCCCTCCCCAGCCAAACAGACTTAGCACGTGTACATGCTTGGCACTCCACTTCAAAAGCGTATCTACAATCAGCTTTACAACTAGTGCAGTCTTGATTGCAAGAATACTTTTTTTCTTTGCTCCTAAATGTCCATGTTCTGCCCCCACCCCAATACTGGCAGCACTGCTGTTATTACTTTTGATGGGACTTGATGGGACTTCAGCATGGTGCACAGCTCACAGAGATTGGTGATGCACTGCAGTCACAGTTCTGCTCCCGACTGGCCATCCCCTGCTCCCGTTCATATGTGTCATTTACAAAAAAAAAAATACAATAACTCTGCCTTCATGTTATTTGAAGTAAAATGCAGGGAAGGAGTGGGATACAGTAGAGCAGAGCAGTCAGTGATTCAGACACTACAACAATATAGATACAACAGCCCATCTGCTGGACAAATCAGAAATAGTACACTGTCTTTTCATTAGGTATACCTCCCTACAAAAATAGACACAACAACTGTAATTCAAATATCCTGATTGGAGGCGGTGTGGGTGGGTGGGTGTTCGTGGACCTTTCAAGGCCTTGACACCGTCGATCATGGTCTGCTGTGTGACAGACTTGCAGAAGTGGGCCTGTCAACAGAAGCATTGGGATGGTTTTCAGTCTATCTACAGGACCGCTTTCAACAAGTTTGTGTGGATGGTCTCATCTATGACAGTGGTTCTGTTCAGAAGGGTGTACCACAAGGGCCAAATTTGGGGCCAACTTTATTTTTGATATACATAAAAGAAGTAGTGGAAGTTGCAAACAATTCTAAACTTAGGCGTTATGCCGATGACACCATCTTGGTTGCAAATGGCTTGAGTTTGGAACAAATGGAAAGAAATCTACAAAGAGATTTTCTAGCACTTTGTACATGGATCAAGGAATCAGGTTTGGTTATGAATTATAAAAAAACAAAATCTATGGTTTTTAGAAAAAAGGGAATAGGAAAGACTACTGCTGCCCCGCGTATTAAAATCAAGACTGATAATAGTAATCAAATAGCTCAACATGCAATGTAAAGTTACTTGGGTGTCTGGCAAGATGAGAGTCTGACCTTTGACTGTCATATAGAAGACACCATAAATAAGGTAAATAAATAATTGGGAGTGTTTAGGTGCTCAAAATCATGTTTGAATAAACAAATGAGACTGGCAGTTGTTTTTTTTATACTTGCTTTATTCGTGATCCAATGCAGAGATAAATCAATCTTCCTTCACCCATCTAAAAGTGAGTATATTTTATAGAGTTATCACATATTTAAGGAAAATTAAAAGCACAAAGATAATAAAAAGTAAAAATCCTTCATATTTCTGTAAGTATTCGAACACTGAATGATTTAAAATCATCCATCATTTCTATAAAACCATGTACAATAACAATTACCAGGTTAATACAAATATAACTTGAATTCATCCTACTAATCTTATATATCAGTCAGATTTATAATGAGAAACCCCACCTGATCAAGATCAAGCCCTCTCAGCACCCCAGTCAGTTATTATCCCTTTGTTTACACAAATATAGTTCCAGTAGGCTTTTTTTCCCCCCGCTACTTCACTTTGGAGGATTCTGTCCCTTATCTCCCCTAGGTCCACAATTCACCTTTTCCCTCATATAAAAGCCACCTTGTCCATCTATTCTGATATACATGGTCCAGCTGCTTGAGAGAAAAAGTTATTTTCTCCATACCCATTATAGCATCTATTATTTTGACCCATTCCTTTAGATCAGGAATGCCACTTACTAATCATCTCTTAGTGATAGATTTCAGTGCTGCAATTATTAGGATTGACCATAAATATTTTGCTTTTCTTCCCTTTATTTCCCAAGGGATAATACACAAAACCATATGTTCAGGTTGCAAACGTATATGAACCTTGAACAGCCAGAAACATGTCGCCGAACCCCCTCCCAGAAGGAAATGACTTCCAGGCAGGTCCAGAAGACATGCGCCTGGGATGCATGTCCCTCTCTGCATTGCCGCCAGCATTCTGAGCCCACCTCTAAGCTGGAATGACCGAGTTGGGCAGGAACCAGAAAGAAGCGAGTCCTTACTTTCCAACCAAACGTTTCCAGATTGGAGAGGACATGGTACTCCAAGTGCTCCTCCAAACCTGGGACCATTGCAAGTCTGTAAGAGAGAGGTCCAGGTCTCTCTCCCATTGATTTTTAATATGCTGTGAGGAGACATTCAGATAATTTATGTAATTACTATACAACATTGTAATCATGTGTTTAGTATTTGTTGCGCTCCAGATATGCTGGAATGGTAATTCCCTTGTTTCCTGTCCATTTTCCATCGTTCCATTCAGGAAGTACAAGGAATCACAGAAGGAGCAGGACAGGGAACTGTATCAGTTAAAGAAAAAGGAAGCTGGGAAGGCAGTCAGAACAGCAAAGGCCCAAACCGAGGAAAAGATAGCCAACTTGGTTAGAAGGGGATAAAACTTTTATGGGTACATCAGAGAACGAAGGAAGACCAAGGGAGGGCTAGTGAGGCTTAATAAAGAGGAGGGAGGGTGGGCAGAGGGTGACTGTGAAAAGCAGAGATACTAAACAAATATTTTGCTCAGTATTTACAACGGAGTGGAGGTACCTAAAACAAACAGTAGAAACACTCTGGATACAGAAGTTGATACCAGCCATTTACAGAAGAAAGGGTTCTGAAAGAACTCTTAAAACTGAAGGTGGACAAAGCAATGGGGCCTGATGGGATTTGTCCCTAAATTCTAAAATAACAAAAGGTAGAACTAGTGACACCACTGACTAACCTCTTTATCAAATCATGGGAGGATGGGGTGGTACCCGAGGACTGGAGAAGGGCAGTTGTGATTCCCCTTCACAAAAGTGGGAGCAAGGCAGAAGCAGAAAACAACAGACCTGTTAGTTTAACCTCAGTGGTAGGGAAAATGATGGAATCACTTCTGAAGGAAAGAACTGTTGAGTATCTAGAGGCCAGAGGGGCTCAGGACCCAAGGCATCATGGATTCACATGGGAAGGTCATGCCAGACAAATCTGATAGATTTCTTTGACTGGGTGACCAAAGTAGTAGATCAGGAGGGCTGTGGACATGGTCTACCTAGACTTTAACAAGGCATTTGACACAGTCCCACACAAAGATTAATATACAAGTTAGCCAGCCTGGGAGTGGGTCCCAAGATGACAGCCTGGGTAAAGAATTGGCTGGAAAATAGGACACAGAGAGGTAATAGTAAATGAGTCCACTCTGAAGAAAGGGGGTTACTAGTGGGTGCCGCAGCGTTCAGTATTAGGACCGGTCCTCTTCAGTGTCTTTATAAGCGACATTGCAGAGGGACTGGAAGGAAAAGTATGTCTCTTTGCAGATGACACAAAGATCTGCAACAGAGTTGTTGCAGAAGGTGGGGTGGAAAGGATGAGAAGGGACTTGGTAAGGTTAGAGGAATGGTCAAATGTATGGCAGCTTAGATTCAATGCTAAGAAGTGCAAGGTAATGCACCTGGAAACAAAACCCCGGGAAGAGAGTACACAATGGGGGTGAGATACTACAAAACAAAAATGGAAAGGGACCTGGGGTGGTCACATCAAATGACCTAAGGTAAGCAAGAAAAGCAATGTGAGAGGGCAGCAAGGAGGGCTGGGGATACTGGGATGCATAGGGAGGAACATCACCAGTAGAAAACAGGAAGTTATTATCCTCTGTGCAGACAGTTGGTGAGACCCCATCTGGAGTACTCATGTGCAGTTCTGAGACCCAATCTCCGTAAGGATTTAGACAGGATGGAGGCTGTCCAGAGAGGGTATTCAAATGGTGCAGGGTCTGCACCGAAGACATATGAAGAGACTTAGGAGCTGAATATGTATAGCCTCGAGGAAAGGAGGAGAGGGGACATGATAGAAACTTTCAAGTATCTCAAGGGAATCAACAAAGTCCAAGAGGGGTAGCATCTTTCAAAAAAAGGGTGGCTGCAGAACAAGGGGCACAATTTGAAGATAGAAGTGACTCAGAAGGTAATTTAAGAGTATTTTTTTCAGAGAGGTTGTGGATGCATGGAATGGCCTTCTGGAGGAGGTTGTGGAGTCAAAATCAGTGGTGGAATTCAAGCATGCATGGGACAGTCATAAGGCAATTCTAGGGGGTGGGGGGTAGAAGGAAGTAGGCTGCTGGTTAACTAGGATCTGCAGCTTATCCAATAGTAGGGGAATGGGCAGACTGGGTGGGCCAAGCGGTACTTATCTGCCGTCAAAATCTATGTTTCTATGTTTCTGTGTTTCTCTTCCTTAATTGGTCATTTATACAGTCCCTTAATTGATAGTATCTTATTTTGTCTTCTGAGCTTATACCAAATTTTAATTGTAAAATCTTGAAAGACATTAACGTGCAGCCATGGAATAATTGGTACAGGGAGTGTAGTCCCTTTTTTGCCTGTCTCAGAATCCAATCATCTATTTGTGCCAGGACAAAATTAGGGTCATAGGTCTGCCATTGGAACTTCCATATTTGTTGTTTGGTATTACCTCTGGTAGTGTCCCTCTTCCAACCTTCAAGAACCGTTGCCATCCCTGAACAGGTCATGGCTCCCAGCAACTTCCTATCTCCAAACAAGGCCGCTAGTAGGGGGACTTCTCTGGTTTCTGCTAAGTCTATCTGTTTCCAGTGGGAGGTATATTCTCAATTGCCCCACAGTAGTGCAATCCTCATCTGGGATGCTATCCAATACCCCTGTAAATGAGGGAAGATGTTTTTTTTTTTACCCTTGGATGCATTGCTCCCCACATGAATTGAATAAACATATCTTGCCAGGACTCGAGATCTTTCTGTGACACAACACAAGGGACACATTGAAATAAATAAAGTAGCCTAGGTAAAGCATTCATTTTTAGTGCTTGGTTTTTGGCATATATAGTTAGGGGGAGCAACAACCAACTTTTAAAATTTACTTTTAATTGTTGCACTAATGGGGGATAATTTAAATCAAATAAGTTACCCGTGGTTTTACCATCTTGATCCAAAGATATCTGAGAGCTTCCGTATCCCACTTCATTGGGAATTTCTGCCTAATCTCTGGTGACGGAGTGTAAAAAAAACTGAGGACCTCCATTTTATTTTTGTTCAAAGTGTAACCCCAGAATAGGGAGAACTCTTCTATTTGCTTAAACACTTCTCGTAGTGAATTATCTGGTTCTGACAAGTAGAGGAGGACATCATCCGCATATAAGGCTAATTTTTGTTTCCTACCCCCCATAGGAACCCCTTTCACACATTCATTTTGTCTTATACTTTGAGCTAAGTGTTCTATATAAAGGGCAAATAATAATGGGGAGAGTGGACATCCCTACCTTGTTCCTCTTCCTAGGTTGCACAACTTCGGAGACATGCCTATTTGCACGAACATAGGCCAAAGGGGACCTATATAACTTAAAGAGAGCACCCACAAATTCCTGTGGGAACCCAAACTGGGAAAGGACCTGGCCTAGAAAGGCCCAGGAGACTTTATGCAGAGACTGGCAGTTATGAATCAACTTCTACGTCCAGTCATGGATTATGGAAGTCATGTATACGATTTCGCTCATAAGAAAAGCTTGGTGAACATTGATATGATGTACAATAGATTTGCAAGGTTTATATTGGGAAAAGGAATAGGTTCACATCACTGTATTTTGTTTAGTGATCTTGGATGGTTAACCCCAACCTTAAATAGGAAGTTGCATACAGCAAATTTAACTCATAAAGTTTTACACACAAAAAGGCCAATTTATTTATACGAAAAATTAGAAAAAATACAGCATCATCATAATTTACGCCAGACACCTTTATGAGGATTTATTCCTCCAAAATTAATAAATAAATATAGTTCTATGTGTTTCCCAGCCATTATGTTTCAAATATGGAATTCAATAAACAAAGAATCCATAGTTAATCAGACTGATGTTAAAATATTTATGAAGGAGTTAAAAAACATGAATTGAGTGTATGTTGTATGTGCAATGATTAGAATGTGTATATATAATGTTGATGTAAATGATGTTATATGATATTTGTATAATTTGTTATCGTCTTTGTACTTCATGTTATACTGATAATGAACAGGAGTATCTATAATACTGATAATGAACAGAAGTATCTATAATATAGGACTTATCCTAAAGATGTTTTATTTACCAGCTTGTTCTGTATAAAAATAAAGATTTTTACTACTTACTAGTACTACACATATATTTTTGATCCTTTTTTATTTTGTTAACAATGAGCCATTGTGTAATAAGAATAATGCACTCCAGGGTGTGTGTTGTGCTGGAATAGCATCACTTCTCAGGTATTGGATGCACTCAGTTTGCAGCCTTGTACCAGCCACCTGAGGGTGTGATGTTATCCCAGCACAACGCACACCCTAGTAGTAGTGGTTGTATTATTGTACAGGATACATGTAGTACTATTATACAGGATAGCAGATGGAATATCACATTATTAGGATGAACATCCTATTTTACTAGATGGTCCTGTTCATAAAGTTCCAACACATAACACATAGAAATATGACATGACTAAAACTCAGAATTCAATATAAAGACATCTACAACATATAATACTTCTTTGCACATACAATACTATACAACACAATGTATTATAAACCTATAAAATACAGATTACAACATCAAAATGGATTTCTCCATCAAACAGCTGCATACATATTGCATATCCCTATTTGTCCGGTCAAATGTCAATCCATAACACTCGCAGCGAGTCCTCAATTCAGTTTTTAAACTAGTTGAATAGGAGTTAACATCCTTACGTTGTTTATTTGTTACTGATTTCAGGGAATTCCACATTTTATCCATAATCAGAGGGAAGCGCATGCTACTATATTTATTCTTAAACTTCAGAAATACAAAGTTTCTCATGTTTATACCTAATAAATTGTGAACATATGTTTTCTTTTCCAATGTATCATGGAGATATATTGGCTGATTTAGATTCAAGACTCTATAAATCTGATTTGCCCATACTATCCTTCTTTTACTTTCTTGTGAAAGCCAGTCGAGTTCCTCATATAATTCACAATGATATGCACGATAATCTTTCCTCAGTAAAAATCTAGCCATTTGGTTATATAACATATGAATTTTTGACAGCATACTTTTTTTTTGCAAGGCCATATACATGGTTTCCATATTCAAAGACTAGGAGAAGAAATTGATTTACTATAGTTTCCCTCATTAAATTAGTCATACAAAAACTGGACCGTCTAAATGCTCCCAGCTTTTTATTTACTTTTGATACTGTCTCTAGTAAGTGATAGTCAAACTTTAATGTATCGTCTATCCATTCCCCCAGGTATCTATATTCTGACACCTGGGCTATCACATCATTTTGTGGGATTTTTATTATTACTGGATCTTTGCTTTTCCCCAAGTTTTTCCCTCCCCTTATGAAATATCGTAAGTTTTGTTTTCTTACTATTAACTATCAACCCTGACTCGGTCAACCACATGCAAAACCCTGCAAAATCTACTTGTAAATTTGTTTCCATAGTTTCAGGAGTTTTCTCACTGACAGTGAAAAGAGTGTTGTCTGCATATAGATGTATGTTTGAATACTTTATACTATCAACTAACTGGTTTATATACATTAAAAATAATGTTGGTCCCAAAATGGAGCCTTGGCACCCCTCTCTGAACTTAAGCTTTATCAGATAATACTCCATCAATATACACCTGTTGGGTTCTATTTTTTAAGTAAGACATGAATCAATCACATGGCTCCTCAGCAAGACCAATTTCAACTAACCATTCCCCCAGGAGCCCAAGGGCCACTGTATCAAAGGCCTTAGACAAATCCACAAACACTGCACCCACCAACAGGTCATCCTCCAATTTCAAAGCTATAACATCCACCCTATCGGTGAGTGCGGTGCTCATGGAAAAACCCCTACGGAAGCCAAAGAGGTACTTTGTCTGCAACGAATATTTCTCCAAATGGTCATGGTCCCCGATTTCCCCCTTTTCCCCTCACAAAAAAGACAGAGAACCTTGTTTGTTGTTGTGCTCAGATTAGCAATTAATTTATTTATATATCATAATTCCATGTTTCATTTCATCATCTTATTATTACATCTCTCAGAATTTCCTTTATTTTCATCCATATATCAATCTTTGATCATCCCTCTTTTTCCTCTTTTTCTCCACCCAGGTGAAAACCTGGGTGGCCTCCTCTTCTCCTTTTTTGTTAGGTGATGGTGAAAACTGAGACCACTTTTCCTTCATCTTCTTCCTCTTTTGGTGTTATTCCTTTTCTTTTCCCTCTCCCCTCCTTCCCCCCCTTTTTCCCCACTTGCCAGTCTCCAGCTTGCGTTGGATGACTGGTTTTCCCCCTCCTTAGGGTATAACTTTCCCTTTACCTCAGGGAATCTTCTGAACCACTCCCCCCCTTTTTTTTTACTTTCCGTTTTTTGCACGTCTCATCATTGCTTCTATGAAACCCATTATTTCTGTGTTAAACATGTCTATGGCTAGATCCAACAGGTGAACCAATCTGATCTATAAAAATCTTCCACCCATTCATCTACGCCCCGCAGTATAACCTGTCTCCATATTCATACCAAATGTCCCTACCCTTCTGTTCATCTTCTTCCTGGCCCTATCCACTGCTTTGTGGCTGTGTTAGTGCCTCCAAACCCTCCTTGATATCATATCCAACCAGGCAAGGCTTACCTGCGGCCACCACTGCTGTATTGTTTCCAGGTCCCTTTTTATCTGCAAATACGTGTCCACCCATGGTTTGCCTGCCAGATGATTGCCCCCGAAATGTATGATAAGCAAGTCAGGGCTGGGTCACTGTTCCTTCAGTTCCTTCAAGGTGGGCAGTAGTTGTGCCCATCTCAACCCCCTGATCCCCCGCCAAACCAACCTACACTGTTTTACATCCTGGTACAGCTGTTTTCCCCCAGCCTTCTTCTCTGCTCTCCTTTCTGCCCAGTAAATATAGGAGTGGCCACAGATCCAGACTTCCGTGGTCCTCCCTCTTCCTATGGGTTCAAGCAAAATTGGTTATCTCATATGTTGTTTAATTCCATCATCCTCATGTCCCCCTCCCTGTCCTACCCCTCCACCCCATTCGCCCCCACATTTTGTTAACTACACACAGCAATATGGCACTTCTCATTTCAGTGCTTAGATACCTCTTATGACTGGCAGACCACCAGCGTCCTCTTCCCAAAATACTATCACAGTTTAGCCTGCTGCCTCACTGTGGCGGCCCCAATCACAAGTAGTGGGGCAGTAGTTAACCGGGTCCTCCTCCAAAATTGCATGCCTTTTTGAGTAGTGCTGTGACTTGGTAACTGGTGACCCCTCTTCCATCGCCATGAACAAATAATCTCCCTATTCTGTTCCCATGCTCTGCGGTGAAAGCCCACAAAGCCTGCACTGGGCATATCATGCCCTCTACCTGTCTTTTTAGTGTCACCATGCAACCCTGCCCCTTTTGATCTGTCTTTGACCTTTTAATTTTGATCTGTATCTCTTTCATGCCCCAACTTATATCTTCCCATTCCAATCCCCCTTTCTTGTCTTCTTTGCCATGGCCTACCACCTCACTCCTCTCCATAGGCCCCTGCTAACATTATGACATAGATAGTGTGAAATAGCTGGGCCTCTGCTTTGACCTGCATATTGCTGGTAATGCCTCCTTTAGTTTTGCTAGCCACTGTTCCCCTATTGGTCTTCTATTGTCTGCTGGCCCTTGCTTCCAACCTACCCCATCCCTGCATCATCCCTTCAAATAAACCACAGTTTTTGGGGTCCTTCATTACTTTAAGGCTGCATATAGTCTTATCCTGCTAAATAGACCCCATTGTGGTATGGGCTATTCCTTTTTGCCATTGCTCCACAATGAACTTTTCCAGTTGTTCTTCTGTGAGCGGCCTACTTACCTCCATTTGGTGTGTTGCTCTGAATGTTTGAAACACTCACCAGGCTCCATCATAGGCCCTCAGTGTCCGAGGTGCCCATGAGCCGCGAAACAACAGTTCTGCTCCGTCTTGTCAACGTCCCAGATGATCGTTGGTATGGGCATTTTTTGCTCTTCCACTGCAGGTGCCAGCCTCCGAAAATGATCCAGCTGCAGGCGGGAAGGCTGTCAGCCAGGGTGTTGTGCCCCTTCTTTGTGTTTTGCTCTGAATGACATGTTCAGTTGCAAGGCCCTTAAAACTAAACGATGCAAAACTTGCATGACTGTTTCTGACCTGGACCCCTTGTTGTTTAGAACCTCCACCACTGCTCTATTGTCACACCAGAATGTCACCCTTTGATCTCGTAACTCTTCCCTCCACACCAGGGTACAGGTCCAAATGGGCATGATCTTTAGCAATGTTATATCTTTTACTTTGCCGTACCTTACCCACTCGGATGGCCATGGTTCTGCAAACCACCTGCCCTTCAGGTAGCCTCCCATGCCTATTCCCCCGGCTGCATCTGTGTAAAGCTTGAGGTCCATGTTATACACCCATTCTTCCTGCCAGAAAGAGCAGCCATTATAATCCTTGAGGAATTCCTCCCATACTTTAAAGTCCTCCCTAACACCTCTCGTCAGGTCTACCCAATGGTGTGGTTTGGTTATCCCCACTGTAACCCTTGCAAGCCTTTTTGTGAATGCCCTTCCTGGTTCAATAGCCCTACCGGCGAAGTTCAGGTGCCCAAGAACCTAATGTACTTGTTTTAGCTGCACCCTTCTCTTGCTGGTTTGCACTAGTATTAATTCTTTCAGTTTCTCTACTTTTTGGGCCGGTAGTCGGAATATTTCCCTTGGGGCATCTATCTCTATACCTAGGAATTCTAGCACCCTGAAGGGCCCCTCTGTTTTCTCCAGCTCCAGTGGCACCCCTAATTCCTTGCACATTTCTTGAAATTTGCCCAACATTTCCTGCGTCTCTCTTTTTCCACTACCGATGAAAAGAAAATCATTCAAATAGTGAATAACCACTCTATGACCAGTTTTCTCTTGATATATCCACTGCAAACAAGTGCTAAATGCTTCAAATGTTGCACATGATATTGAACATCCCATGGGCATTGCTTTTTCGAAATAGTACTTGTCCCCCAGCTTTAAAACCCAAAGGTCCCAGTCCTCTCTCCTGACTGGCAGCAACCTAATGAAGATTCAGTGTTGTCTTTGCCATCCAAAGCATCCTTAGTAGCCTGGATTATCCGGACTGCATCTTCCAATGTTGAATATATTTACCCTACTATAATCCTCCCGATAAAGTCATTCACGAATCCCCTCTGGAAAGGACAGGTGGTGAATCACCCTATACTCACCTTCCTGTTTCTTGGGTACCAAACCTAATGTGAGATTCTCATGTTCTGTAATGGTGGGGTATCAAATGGGTCTTCCACTCTTCCTGCTACCTTTTCCTTTTCTATTTTTTGCCTTAACATCTCTTCCTTCCTTTTACTGACCCCAGGTTGTGTGCATCTCTTGCTTGTTTGGGCCCATCACACTGCAATGACAAACCTGTGCAAAAACCTTTCTCTATCATCCCAGCCACTTTTTTGTTCAGATATCTGTCCAACCAACTTCTCCATGCCTCTATCCTGATGGGGGTTCTGGCTATCTCAAATTGCCCCCTGTCTTTTTCCTCTTTCTCCCTCCCTAACCCCTGTCTCTCACTCGGTGTCTGGCTTTCTTGATTTATGTCGCTCTGCATCTGTTTGCCGGGTGTGTTCCCTACATTTTGAACATGCATGCCGAAACGACAGGAGCATGAAAAAAGCCCTGTTGTATGCCCAACAGTGCCTCTGGGGCCCAAAACCTTTTCTCCCCGTTCCCCTCAGGTGTGGACTGATCCGTGACAAAAATCTGTCCATAAGTCTAGCTGCTTTGTATCCCATCTCACATCCCCGTATGTTGCCATTCTCTGCCAAAAAAATTAATCATAGTATATCCATCCCACTCCCCCTTTTGCTTTTGCCCATCTTATTATTAGGGAGTATGTGATGAGTGGGATGCCCAATTCTGGCCTTTTTTCTAATACAATGGCTGAGAAGGTGACAAAACCTACATATCACCCATCCCAAGTCTTCCCTTTTGTGAATTTGTCTTCCTCCTTCTTCCCTAACAATACTACCAGTGCTGCCATTTCACTCTTCCCTATGTTTTGATTCTTCATACTTTTGCTGCCACTCCTGGCTCACCAATGCAAATATATCCACATATTCTCCTTTCCATATCTTCTCCTTTGTGGCCAATGAAACATGCTCACCCATCCTCATCCCGGGGGCACCTATCTCCCTTGTTTCTCTATTTTCTTTTTCTATACCTCCCTCCCTCCTTTCCTTTCAGTACCTTTTTTTCCGTCCTGATCTCTGCTAGGGCTGATTCCATTTGGCCAAGCCCCCCTGTCCCCAATGCCGATACAATTTGACTAATGTACTCTTTTGTACTGTCACCCACTGCACTGGGTGCATTACCTGGGTCCCTGTCCGAGCTTTGCTGCCTGCCATCCTCTTGGTGCCCCGTTACGGCAACCATTGGTTGAGGGGGTGGATAATCCGCTATCGGTTGCAGAGGAACCACTGTGCTCGGAAGATCCAGTCCAGGTTCCCATTGTGGAAACCTGACTTGGTGTTGGGGAGGTACTGGTGGTACCAGGTCACTGGGATGCAGAGGTACTGGCTCAGCCACCTTGGTGGGTCCCACTGCTAGTGACTATACCCTGGTGGGACTGTCTGGCCCTTCGGCTGGCCACTTCCCTCTCCCCCCTTTTTCCCTTCCCGCTTTCCTCTTCTCCCCCAGACTTCCTGGTTCCTCCCCTTCCACCAGCTCCTACATCCTGTTGGCCTTTTCCACCAACTCGACAATAGCCCTGTAAGTGTCTTCCTTCGAGGGCCTGTTCTTCTTAGGTGCCATATCCTCTGTCCTCTCACACTGTAAAGACAAACTGAAGAGAAGAAAACAAGATTCCGATATTAACTTGTGTTTTTTTTTCACACCCACGTGTGGCCATCTTGCATTGCACCCATCCTACAGGTCCTTTCCAGCTGACCGACCTCTGGTCCCCCCGGTTCACCCCCACCTTTATTCCCAGTCTAAAAATCCATTATAATGCCCCTTCATCAGCAAATCTCCAATACAATGCCCCTTAGCCGGATAAATCAGCAACTGTAATACATTGCAAGCCTTTCCACGACCCCCTGCCTATTCAGTCCGCACATAGCCCAAAACCCCCTTTTTTTTTAGAGTCTCTCCCTTAATTAGATGCACTACATTGTTCAGGAACTCTTCGGTATAATGACCCCATCCTCGGGGCTTTTGTGTACCCATGCTGCATGGTGAGCCCTTTTCAGGCCCAAATTCCCATGCGTGATGCCCTTCCTAGCCCGTCCCAGGCCTTGTCACCTTTGTCCCATGCCCTCCAGGCTCCTGAACTGAAATCCAGCCTCCCACTTTGCCCACCCTACTCCCTGTTGGTCTCTTGTCCTTGCAGCTGCTTCCACCGCCTTTCTTGTTCCCCTCCTGGTTTCCTTTGAAGCTCTGTCCCTCCCCCCCCCTTTCTCTGCCTTCCCCATGCACATTGTCCTGTCTCTTTTTTATCCGAGTTGCCATTGCTAGCCTCTCCTTTACCAAGCATTTTGTCCCGAACCGCATGGTCTTGTGGCATGTGACATCATCACGTCTGCCTTGCAGCCTGTTCCATGCAGGCCCTTCTTTCTGCCTTCTCCCATGCTCTCCCCACTATCCCCTCTATGGCTTGTCACTATCAAGGCCCCCCACCCTCACCCTTCACTCGCTCCCCTTCATTGCGGCCTACACGTAGAGTGTGATGTCACACCCACGTGGCCTCCCGCATCCGCCATTGCTCCTTCTTCACGCCCGGCCCTCCTGTTCGGGCCTCCTAGGCATGCCTCCCCTCCCATACAGTCTCCAGGCCCCCTTGAGACACCAGCTGTCTGTCCAGAGCCCCTGTTTCTTGCAATCCCCCCCTGCTCCTTTCCTTAGGCCATATGTCCCAATTTTCTTTTAGAGAAAACCCCCTTTTCTTCCAGGGCCATTCCGCCAGGCCCCTCCACATGTTTCCTCCAGTTCCTGTTTACTAACGCTGCCACTGTCCAGCTGCACAAATCGTCTGTCACACAAAAAACCCTTGCATCCTCCTTTCACCTCCAGCACTCGCAAGCCCTCCTTAATTCGCCACTTCTCTTCTCTCCATACCTTCCTGCTGTGCTAAATCCTTGCTCTCTGAAACAGCCACCACTGCCTGCGATCACAACCTGAAGCTCCTGCTGTTACTAGTCTGCCCCTTCTTTTTTATGTCTCACACTTGTAATTACCACATTGCTGCACCTGTATTGGACTATGCCTTCGTTTCTCTGCTGAAACAACAACTTTTTTTTACTTCTGTCTTGCACCTATAGATGCTACTGATACCATGCCTGATCCTCCTTGTAAACTCAAGCCTTCTGCCACGTGCTGCATCCCAAAATCTTCACATCACATGCCCTTATAACCTATCTTTCAGGTTCTACATTCTCATCTCTTCTCATGCTTTCTGTCTTTTTGCCCCTTTTTTTAATATATACTCAACACTTGTACCATACTGTTTGTTTCTCCTTACCTCTTTCCTTGCTGTACCAACCTTCCAATTAATCTGCCAATCTGACGTGCTGCAGTTCCAAAAGATCAAAACTCCAGCAAAAGTGGCTGAGCCCCTCTTGTGCTGTCCATTATATACCTCCACTTGCCCCTTCCCTTCCTGTTGCCTAGCCATTGTTCTCCTATGTCCCCTCCCCTTCCTTCCCACCTCCCCTTCTAAGCACAACCATCTTAACCTACAGGGAAGGGGTGCCCCTCATGGTCTGCCCCTTAAAGGGCAAACTCCATTAAGCTGTACCTGTAGTAGTCTCTCCAAAACTTTAGAAAGCACAGACAACAGGACAAGAGGCCTGTAGTTTGTGGGCAGAAAAGCATCCCCACCCCCTTTATAAAAAGGAATGATTTTTGCATGTTTCCAGCTACAAGGAAAAATCCCTTCCTTTAAGCTCCAGTTATAAAGTTTACTTAGAATTGGAGCAATTACCTGAACAGAATCTTTAAGAAAACTATTTTCTATATAATCCAGGCCAAAAGCATTTTTTTATTTTAAGCTTTCTTATTTCATCCCTTACTTGTTTACAGGAAATACATTTAAATCTAAATTTTGGGATTTCTATTTTTACCTTCTCCATAACATTTTTATTTAGTGCTGGATTAGGAATTTTTAAGTCTGGTAAATTTACAAAATAACCATTCAAAATATTTGTTGACTGCCTAGGGGGTTGAGGAATACCCTTACTTAACATTTGGACAAGGGGTCCTAGAACTACAGGGGAATCAATGATTTAATCAAGGTCTAACATTTTTTTTTTATCATTTAACACTTTTTACCTGCAGCCACAGCACTGCTCTGTATCCAGCCACCGCTCCTCTGTTTCACCTCTGACCCTGAAGCTCGCATGCCCAGCTGGCAGATGCATCTACACCTGTGAAAAGGGCCCCCCTCATAGCCCCCACGCCTGGCGAGGAAACATTACCAGTACATGCCTTCCAGGCATCGTCGGCCTGTGAAACTGTGGCCATCAAGCTGCCGTGGGCTTGTGCTGCCATTTTTCCCCACCACTTATCACCCCAATGGAAGCATGGATGTGCCATGATGTTGGCGCATCTGCTGTGCTTCCCACCACTAGGCCCCCACGCCTCTGCAGTACCTCCGGGCATCCCCAGAGACCAGCAGAGTGTGGTATGCATCCACCCCTTCCCCAGGACTAGGAGATCTGTCATTGGTCACTCAATCCTGGTCCTCGCCTGCCGATCCCCGATGACCCAGGCTTGTTCCCAAACCTGGGTCACCGGTGTGGAGCAAGCGATGGCATCCAGCACCTCAACCCTCAGTACCACCTGGCCAAGAGGTCTAACATTTTTTAATATCTGTAATTTATTGGTCTTAGATTCATAATATTTTTGTTTAGACTTTCCAATTTGGAATCTTAATGCATTTCTGACTTTCTTATATCTTTCCCAATCCACTGGGTTTAAAGGCTTCCCTGCAATTTTCCATAACCTGTCTTTCCCATGTATCTATTTCTTTAATTTCTCCATTATCCAGGGAACATGAGACTTCCTTTGCATGCATATTTTATAGGGAGCTAGTTCATTACAAATCTCCAAGAACCATTTAGTACATTCTTGAACTGCTAAATCAACAGATTGGATTATAAACAATCTATCACATCTGACATAAGCTAATCTACCCATAAAAAACATCTTTATTATAATTTTTGAAGTTTCTATATTTAATTTTTAATAGTATCTTTCCCACAGGTTCATATTTTTCCCTTTAAATTTAAAGACACAGCTTATTGAGCTATGGTCATCTAGAATTGGTTGATCTAATTCTAAATTTTGAACTTTAATTTTTTCTGTAACAAAGATTAGATCTAATATGTTTCCCACACTATTTTGAGAAGTTTTTCTGGTAGGTAGAAAGATTTTTTGATTAACATCTAATACATCTAATATTTGAAAACTATTCTCCAGTGCTAACCCTCGTGGTTTTCACCATGCACCCTGTCATGATTATTGTTTTAATATCATCCACAAATTTGAAAAAATCTAGTGCACAAATATATTTATTAATTAAAATTGTTTATTTAAATCAAGCATTTTATTAGGTAGGCAATACAGAGGATGAGACAACTCCAGTTTATAGATGTGACCAAAAGGAGAGAGCAAGAGTAATGGAAGGGGAGCAAGAATAGGGAAAGCACCAGTAGGGAAAAAATAATTAAACACTATCACAATAAAACTTAGCAAACCAGCAAATGTGTGGCACACAATCAAGTAAACACACGGCAGTACTACAGTATATTATACAGTACTACTGTACAGTATAATTTACAGAAATACAGTGAGCATCATTACAAACAGGAAACTGTATCTGTGAGGTGAGTTCCTGTTGGGAAAAGACCAAGTGATACTTCAATGTCAGTTTGTACATGTAAATATAAGATACAGAAATTAACTTTTCCAAAGTAACTTTCTCTTTTATAAATAACACAGAAACAACATACTATTTCCCTGTTGCAGCTGTACAAATGGTTATGTGAATGGTTTGGAACATACTGTGTTATTTTGTGCATTTTACAATCCACAAAGTCAGAAGTTCAAACCAAAACAAATCATCCTCTTGAAAGCACAGTGATTTTTGAGTTCATGCATATGCTGAGAACTCCTTGGGATAATGACTTTTGAGGGGTGTGATACTGTCTGTCCAATGCAGAGTGCTCTGCAAGGGGCTTGACAGTATCACACCAATCATCAGACAGGCTGATCATGACACTGTTTTGCCTGAAGTGGTCTGCACTTGAAAAGAAAAAACAGTACCAATCACATGGTGGCTCTTTCCTTTCATCTGAAAGTCACTGCAGAGCAAACATCTGTTTATATAGTGACGTCTTGGCTCCCCCTTGCCACCCCACTGGTCTGTTCCTGAAAGGTGGGAGGAGGCGCTTTCCTCACCTGACTCCTCCTCGTCCTGCTGTCTCCCTGTTTCCTTATTTTCTCCCACCCATGCAGAGCAGACCATAGCCTAAGCTCCATATGGGCTGGGAGTATTCAGTGCCCGAAGGTACTTTTGCCCTAATCATGATCACTTGAGCTATAGATCCCCCACCTGCTGACATCAGAGTGCTCAGTCCCCGTGTCGGCATGTATTCCCTCCTCCTTTAATGAGGCACACTGGGAGCCCACCCCAGTGTGCCAAAAACTACCTCTGGTGGTGTTTCTGGCAAAGGGATGCCCACTCCCTGTGTCAGATGCACCCCTTCATGCCCCTATATTGTTAGATGACATCATGGTGCCCAATACTTGGGTTGGCATTGATTTCCCCCAGTACTCTGGCATACAGGGAGACTATCCCAGTGTGCTGAAATCCTCAGTATGATTAGTTTACCTGAAAAAAGGAAACAGCCCCATGACATCTTTTTTATTTTAACCTTAAAAAAAGAAAATGGTCCCTTATTGTTAATGCTGGCCATGCTCCCTCTGTGCATCCCTCCTCCCCACACACCCTTCACCCATACTTACCTCTGGATGTTGGGAGCAGTCATCTTCTGTGGACCAGGAACACATCTGAACTCTTCAAAAGCCAACCACAAACTGAAGAAAATCAAGGTAAGCCCTATAATGGCAATCAATAAGGGGGAAGGTCAACTTAAACTGATATCTCAGCCATTTTTGGGAGTTTTGATCCCACATTTTCAACAAGGGGTTTTGGGGATACCACCTCATGAACACTGTCACTGTTATGTTGTTTCTCAGTCCTGAAAGGTGATTTCATGGTCACTATGCAGAATCACCTTTCGGGACCAATTAATGAAACAACAGTAGCTTTGTTAATGAGATGGGGTCTCAAACACCACTTGTTATAAATTTGGTGAAAAACTCCCAAAAATGGCTGCATTGCAAGAGTCCATTGTGCAGTTTCTATACATGCTCATAATGTCATAAATTTTTAAGATTTTCACTCCAAATTTCCAAAATTGCCATTTTTTCACAGCCCCTTATGAACAGTACAGCTGTCATTTTTTGCACCCGTCCTAGAATGTGTTTTTGCGACTGTGGCTCAGAATGGCACGTCACTGCAAAATCAACTTTTGGGACAGATTAATGAAATTCCAGTGCCACTGTTCATGAGGGAAGGTCCCAAAAAGGCAATGTTGAAACTTTGGTGAAAATATTAAAAAAAATGACTGTGTTACATGCATGCATTGCAGTTTCTACACACACTCGTAACTCTGCCACTTTTTCATATTTTCATTCCAGATTTTCATCAGTGCCATTTCTTCATATCTCCTCATGAGCAGTAAAGCTGTCATTTTTCATATCCTGCCCAAAATGTATTTTCACACCTGTGGCACTGAATGGCACACTTGCTGTGCAAAATCACTTTTGGAAGTAAGTAACAAAATTATACTACCACTGTTCATGAGGTGGGGTCCCAAAAAGCCCATATTGAAAATTTTGAGCAAAAATACCAACAAATTCCTGGGGCATTAATGTTTCCAAACATAATGCCACTGTTAAAATGCAAGGTGGAGGAACGTACACAGAAAAATATGGGACACGTGTACAACAGCAATACCAACAGGTAACTTTCGACATTGACAAATGCTTGTTCTATTTTCATCTTCTAAATCTAAAGTCTGGGAAATGATCACCAACTTTATTAAAACCATAAATCTATCTTAGGTTCCTTTTATAATATGGGCTTTTCCAGTCCAAATTATTCATGGTAATGGCTTTAAGCTGGGGGTCTGTTATGATCATTAGTGACACTCACTGCAACAACCTGCTCACAATAGCCAATGGTATCAGTGCCCAATTCACTGATCTCTCCGTCTTCCTGTTTCAACCTCCACCCATCCCCATCCAAGACACCCATCCAGTGACCCATCCCCTTTTAACTGACAGTTTCCTCAAAGATTGAGGTCTTGTGCCTCCATAAACCCCTACCAGTGAATGCCACTCCCAGTCCTGACGGGATCGGGACAAAGATTCTAAAATGTGGGCACAGTACCTCATCATCCCCATTACCCACATCTATAATCTATCCCTCATCACCGGCATAGTCCCATCGTTCTGGAAAATAGTGAAGGTAGTCCTAGTTCTCAAAAAAAGGGGCCTCAAACAACTTATCTCAATATCATTCAGCTGCTCTACTGCCCTGCCTGGACAAGCTCCTCAAAAAAATAGTTGCCTCCGAACTTACAGGCTTTCTAGACTCTCACAACCTCCTCACCCCATTGCCAACATGGTTTCTGTAAGGCCCATAGTATGTCAACTGCCCTCATTATGTTCTCCAATGATGTCAAAACCACCATGGATCATGGCCAATTCAATTGGGGCCATTTTTATAGACCTTTCCAAAGTATTCAATCTCATTGACCACTCCCTTCTCACTCAGAAATTAGCTGCCCTGGGCTTATCCCCCCCCATACCACCTCATGGTTTTATAACTACCTCTCTGAACACAGTCAGTTTGGCATGGCTTCTTCTCACAAATTGCCCATTTTCCATGGCATCCCCCAGGTGTCTATCCTTGGCCCACTCTTTTTTTCCATTTCCATAAATCATCTCCCCAGTGTCTCCACCTCCTCCTCAATTGTTATGTATGCAGATGATATGTAATAATCTATCACAGCACTCAAAACACTCAACGCATTAAATATGGATTTCACACTCATACAAAAATGACTCGTGGCAAACAATCTGATTCTCAACATCACAAAATCTCATGTTAGTTGGGCTCCTTAACAGTTCAGGTTCCTGCACTCCCCCCCAGATATCAGATGCAGCAATCACACCACTCTCTCCACAGTCAAGGAATTCAAGTATCTAGGCATCACCTTAGACCCTAGTCTAGATTTCAACCTCCACATCACAAAGCAATGTAAAGTCGCCATCACTAGTATTGGGATGGTCTGCTGCCTTATGCGTCTTCTCACACACCCAGCCCAGAAGACCATTTCCCAGGGCCTACTCCTCCCATGCCTACAATACAGGTCCCTCTTCATCTCTAACTCTCCCTTGGGATCCTTGCACATGTTGGATGTCACTTATAACAACGTGTGCCACTTTGCCCTCTCACCATCATGCCTCACTCATCACTGCTCACTCTACAACTCCTTAGAGTGGTTATCTCCCTTGGTATCATGATCCTTTGCTCTAGGCTGCTTTATATATAAGCAATGACAGTCCCCCACTCCTGCTATTTCCATCCTGCACCTCCCTAGTACAAGTGCTGTCTACTCCCTCAGATCTTGCAATCCTACCCAACTTGCCACACCCAGGTGTGCTACTAAAATGGGTGAATAAGCCTTCTCATCTTTCCCAACTAGGCTCTGGAACTCTCTTCCTGAAACAGTACATGGCTCCACCTCAACCCTGTCCTTCAAATCAGCTCTCAAAGCCAATTGCTTCCAACCCCTATGACCCCTCAATTCCCCAATATGACCCATAGCCTACTCAGCCTACCTTGTCATTTAAATACTCTGAGGAATCCTTTGTTACTTAGTCACCTCACCCCATCATGACAAGTAGGTACTGCAGTTCCCAACTTCATACACTACACAGGCCTACTTAGGGCAACCCCCTGTCTTTAAGTTTCTCTGTACAGCCATTGGAAAACTGTTTGTTTAATTTCAAATGCCTGTAAATCTCCTGTTCCCACCTGTTTGAAATGTGCTGCTGCCACTATGAAGCACTTTGTGAATCTGTAATCTGCTCCTATGGAAGTGTTTTAAATTGAGCTGCTGTCGCTATGATGTACTTTTATGAACTGTAATCTGATCTTGTGTTGTACCTTGTGAATCATTATTTGTTATCATGAAATGTAATCTCCTGGGTCATTCCTCAAAATAGGCACACTGTTGTCTAGTGTACTTACCCAGTTACCAAAAACCAAATAAATAAAATAAATGAACTTCAGTGTTTAATTATACATGTACAGGATGTAAACATTATATTTTTAAATGACTCATATTTATTTTTGTAATGACTAAATGTCAGTCAGATAAACTTAAACTTGAAACCTTGAAACACATAAATACTAGGATAGCCAGTTACTGTATGTCAGATGGCAAGTAAGCTATTCCAGATACTGTACTGTACATGAATATATAAAGCTGATTACAACTTGTCTAGACATCTTTTTTATTACAAAAGCTTGCTGGTGGAATCTCCTTGCCATTAAAGTTTCTTATTGCTACCAATTTACCGTAAAAATAGTTACAGGGATACAGCTTAATATTTAACAGCTTTAAAATATTTGAAAATATTTTACTTCTGAAAGTGCTTAAAATTTCATTACAAGTTGTAGAAAGCACTGTTGGTGGAGTTTGTGTTGGTTTACTTGATGAATGAAGTGTGAAAACATTCTCACACTTATTCCACAGTATATCATAAATAGCTGTTTGACACTTTGCTTCTTGTGCAGTACTTTCAAAGCAGGAAGATTTGTTTTTCTTTAGCAGATCTGTAACCATTTTTTTAACCAAAGTTTAATGTAATTTCCCCTGTGAGACCAGCAGTTTGTAGTGCCATTCAGCAGGCATGGATGACATGGAGGATGAAATCTCTGTTTTTTAAGTTGGCTTGTGCACATGTGCAAGCAACATCTTGTGCTAGTAGCACATTTCAGAGATGTGTCAGTGTCAGTGAATGCAAGGCATGCCTTAGTAGGTGCATCCCTCATTTCCCATTGAGCCAGCATGGTAGTGCTGACAGAAGTTGTATGTAAAGTGGACACAACTTGTAAGAAAAGTGATGCTGCAATCAGAGACTAACTCATCATGCAGCAGCACAAATAACACACCTTCCTTATGTGTCTTTCCTGGTGAAACATTTAAACAAACATGGCAGTGGTGGCTGCTGCCATCTGCCACACAATCCCCAGAAAGCTGACTTCAGGGATACCCAATCCTCCTGTCGGCATGTCCAACAACCCACCCCAGATTGTGTGGAACACTGGGTGCTAACCCCAGTGTGCCTCTGTTCAACACAAGGCTGACCATGTCAGCATTTCCCTGCCCCCACCCCTCCCCCAGTGTGTGGCACACTTGGAGTTCACCCCAGTGTGGCCAACGTCATGCCCCGAAAGTCATGGGGAACACTGGGAGCCCACCCCAGTATGCCCAACATTTGTTTCTTTTCACCTATAAAGAAAGAAAACAGTCTGCAGTGTTTGTTTTTTTCTGTACCTGAAACAAAGAAAACGGTCCCTCACTGTCGGTGGTGCCCCCTTCCCAAACCCACACCCACCTTCTGAGAACCCCACCTCCCCACACTCCCCTCACCCCATACTTACCTGTGGAAGTTTGGTGCTGCGATCTTCGGTGGAGAGAGAACACGTCTGTACTCTTCAAGGCCGACCGTGAACTGAAGAAATGCCAGTAAGCTGTATAGTGCCATAAATGGGGGGGGGGGAGTTCAACTTAGGTGGCTATCTCAGCCATTTTTATTTGAATTTTGCCTCCAAGTTTTTTACATGGGGTTCTTGTGACCCTGCCTCATGAACACATGCACTGTCATCTCGTTATTCGGTTCCAAAAGGTCATTTTTCAGTCACTGCATGGAATCATCTTTTGGGACCAAATAATGAAATGACAGTGCCACTGTTCATGAGGTGGGGTCCCAAAAGGCCTATCTTGCAAATTTGATGGAAAAATTCCAAAAAATGACTGTGTTACAGTCATGTGTTGCACAGTTTCTACACACACAAGTAACTTCAACAATTTTTAATATTTTCACTCCAGATTTTCAACATTGCCATTTTTTAACACCTCCTCATGAACAATATAAAGTAGCTGTTATTTTTCACATCCTGCTTAAAATGTGTTTCTATGCATGTGGTGCACAATGGTGTAGTCACTGTGCGAAATCAGCATTCAGGACACATTAACAAAATCACAGTGACACAGTTCATCAGCAGAGGTCCCAACATTCTTAAGTTGAAAATCTGGTTAAAAAAATACTCAAAATATTTGTGTTATGGGCATGTATTGTACAGTTTCTGTGTAAGCTTGTGACTTCATCAATATTTTATATTTTCACTCCAGATTTTTAACATTGCCATTTTTTTACACATCCTTATGAACGGTACAGCTGTCATTTTTCACATCCTGCCTGAAATGTATTTTCACACATGTGGCACACAACGGCATGGTGGCTATGAGGAATCAATGTTCTGGACAGATTAACAACAAGCATTTGTCAATGCTGAATGTAGATTGCGTTGGTGTGTTGAGCTCGCTCACTGCCCCTCTCGCTCAGTCTGTTTCTCCTGGTGCTGCAGGCTGCTCTGTTGTATTGGGCTCCTGCCTGTGTTGGTGGCTTTTGGCCACAAAGAAATCTGCAGCAGTCGACACAGATCTGTTGAGCCTGCTGACTCCCCTCTCTCACTCACTGTTCCCGTTTCTGCTGGCGCTGCAGGCTGACCTTTTGTACTGAGGCTCCTGCCTGTGTTTGTTGCAGCTTTTGCTGCCCACAAGAAATCCACAGCTGTCCTGACAGAGCTCCTTTGAGGTTGCTCACTCCCCCTGTGTCACTCGCTCATTCTGTTTCCCTGGCGCTTCTGCCTGCCCTTTTGTACTGGGCTCCTGCCTATGTTGGTTCCTTTTTCTGCCCACAAAGAAATCTGCAGCAGTCCCAACAAAGCTCCATTGAGGTCGCTCACTTCCCTTCTCTTGCTCACTCATTCCATTTCTGCCGGTGCTGTAGGATGCCCTTTTCTATTGGGCTCCTGCCTGCATTGCTGCCTTCTTCTGCCCACATAGAAATTTGCAGCAAGTATAATAAAGCTCCGTTGAGCTCACTCACTCCCCCTCTCTCACTCGCTCATTCTTGTTTTCTTGCCACTGCAGACTGCTATTTTGTATTGGGTCCCTGCGTGCATTGCTGCCTTTTTCTGCCCAAAAACAAATCTGCAGCAGTCCCAACAGAGCTCCATTGTGCTCACTCACTCCCCCTCCCTCACTCGCTCATTCTGTGTCTCCTGCCGCTGCAGGCTGCCCCTTTGTACTGGGCTCCTGCCTGCGTTGACGTCTTTTTCTGAAACATAGAAACATAGAATTTGATGGCAGATAAGGACTGCTTGGCCCACCCAGTCTGCCCATTTCCATACCTAATGGATAAGCTGCAGATCCAAGTTAACCAACAGCCTACTTCCTCCTACCCCCCCCACTAGAATTGCTGTATGTCTGTCCCATACATTCTTGAATTCCCCCACTGTTTTTGACTCTACGACCTCCTCAGAAAGGCTGTTCCATGTATCTACAACCCTCTCTGTGAATAAATACTTCCTCACATTACCTCTGAGCCATCCCCACTCCATTTTCAAATTGTGTCCCTTGTTTTTGCACATCTCTTTTTCTGAAAGATGCTATCCTCTTGGACTTTGTTGATTCCCTTGAGGTATTTGAAAGTTTTTATCATGTCCCCCCTCTCCCTCCTTTCCTCTAGGCTATACATCTTTAGTTCCTTTAGTCTTTCTTCATATGTCTTGTGATGCAGACCCTGCATCATTTTGGTTGCCCTCCTCTGGACAGCCTCCACACTGTCTATGTCTTTGTGGAGATGGGGTATCCAGAACTGTACACAGTACTCCAGATGTGGTCTTACCAACTGTCTGTACAGAGGGCCAACAACTTCCTGTTTTCTACTGGGATGCCTCTCCTTATGCATCCCAGTATCCCTGAAGCCTCCTTACTGCCTTCTCACATTGCTTGCCCACCTTTAGGTCATCTGATATGACTACCGCAGGTCCTTTCCATTTTGTTGTTGTCAGTATCTCACCCCCCATTGTGTACTCTTCCCTGGGTTTTGTTTCCCAGGTGCATTACCTTGCACTTCTTAGCATTGAATCTAAGCAGCCATACATTTGATCATTCCTCTAACCTTGCCAAGTCCCTTTCCATCCTTTCCACCCCACCTTGTGTATCAACCCTGTTGGAGATCTTTGTGTCATCTGCAAAGAGACATACTTTCCCTTCCAGTCCCTCTGCAATGTCACTTATAAAGACATTAAAAAGGACTGGCCCCAGTACTGAACCCTGTGGTACCCCACTAGTAACCCTCCTTTTTCAATGTGGACTCCATTTACTATTGCCCACTGTGTCCTGTTGTCCAACCAGTGTTTTACCCAGGCTACCACCCTGGGACCCACTCTCAGGCTGGCTAATTTGTTTATTAATCTTTTGTGCACCCACAAAGAAATCTGCAGCAGTCACAATAGAACTCCGTTGAGGTCGCTCACTACCACTCTGTCACTGTCTCATTCTGTTTCTCTTGGCACTGCAGCTGTGCTTTTGTACGGGGCTTCTGGCTGCATTGGCACCTTTGTCTATCCACAAAGAAATCTGCAGCTGTCCATACAGAGCTCCGTTGAGGTCACTCAGTCTCTCTCTCACACACGCGCTCATTCTATTTCTCCTGGTGCTGCAAGCTGCTGTTTTATACAGGGATCCTGCCTGCATTGGTGCCTTTTTCTGCCCACACAAAGATATTCACAGCTGTCCTGATAGAGCTCCATTGAGCTCACTCAGTTCCCTGTCTCACTCGGGCTTCATATTGTTTCTCCCACCGCTGCAGGCTGCCCTTTTGTACTATGCCCCTGCCTGCATTGATGCCTTTTTCTGCCCAAAAAGAAATCTGCAGCAGTCCTGACAGCACCCCGGTGAGTTTGCTCACTCCCTCTCCCTCACATGCTCTCTCATTCTGTTTCTCCTAGTGCTGCAGGCTGCCCTTTTTTACTGGTCTCTTGCACTGGGGCCTTTTTCTGCCCACAAACAAATCTGCAGCAGTCCCGATAGAGCTCAGTTGAGCTCAGTCACTCCCCCCCACTCACTCGATCTTAATCTGTCCCAAACATTGATTTCCCACAGTGACCATGCAATTCTCTGGCAGGAGTGCAAAAACATATTTTAGCCAGGATGTGGAAAATGACAGCTGTACTGTTCATAAGGAGGTGTGAAAAAATGCCACTGTTGAAAATGTGGCGTGCAAATATTACAAATTTGTGAAGTTACAAGGGTGCATGGAAACAGTTCAATGCAAGCTTGTAACACAGTCATGTTATGGAGTTTCATCACCAAATTTTCAACATAGGGATTTTGGGACCTCTGCTCAAGAACACTGCCACTGTCATTGTCTTAATGTGTCGTGAACACTGATTTCCCACAGCAACCATGTTATTCTGTACTGAAACTGTGAAAATACATTTCATTCAGGATGTGAAAAATGACCACTGTACTGCTCACAAGGAGGTGTGAAAAAATGTCACTGTTGAAAATCTGTTGTGACAATATTACACATCTGCGAAGTTACAAAGGTGTGTGGAAGTGCACAACACATACTTGTAACACAGTTATTTGATGGGCTATCATCACCAAATTTTCAACATAGGCATTTTAGGACCTCTGCTCATGAACAGTATCATTGTAATTTTCTTAATCTGTCCTGAACAGTGATTTCTCACAGCGACCGCCGTATTCTGTGCCGGAAGTTCAAAAAACACATTTCGGCCAGGATGGGAAAATGACAGCTGTACTGTTCATAAGTAGGTGTGGAAAAATGGTAATGCTGAAAATCTGGATTGAAAATGTGACAAATTTGTAAAGTTACGAGCATGCATGCAAACTGCGCAACACACGCTCGTAACACAGTCATTTTATGAAGTATTGTTACCAAATTTTTAACATAGGCATTCTAGAACATCTACTCATGAACAGTGTCACTGTCATTTTCTTAATCTGTCCAAAACATGGATTTCCTCAGTTCTCGGTTGGCTGTGAAAAGTGCAGATGTGTTCCTGGTCCACCAAAGATTGTTACGCCGGACTCCAGAGGTAAGTATGGGGTGAGAGTGTGTGTGGGGAGGCAAGGTGCACAGTGGGTGGGCATGGGTTGTGGGTGGGGGGCAAGGAGAGTGCTGAGGGATAGTTCCTTTTTTACAGGGGAAAAAAAACAAAGACTTCTAGGAACCATTTTTTTACTTTACAGGGCATGTGGCACACTGGGGTGGCTCCCAGTGTATCACCGGAGGCTTTCTTTTTGGGGGCAGCAGTAGCTGATGGGGTTGAGGCACCCCATCAGCACACAACAAAGGGGGGTATCATTATCACAATGGGGATTGGGGCACCTGTCGGCAGACAATAAAAGTGGGGAGGGGTTTTACCTAATGCCGATGGGGTTTGGGCCCCCTGTCAGCAACAGAAACATGGGGCACTGAAGTCGATAGGGATTGGGGCCCTGTCAGCAAGTAAACATGGTGGGGGTGAATACCGTTTTGTGAACACGGGTAACAAACTGCCACCCTGTTCACAAACAATATCAGTATGTGAAGATCCTCACCCTGCAATGATGAGTCGCTCCCTCATTGCAGCGAATGGCTTATGCTGCAATGACGAGGTGGCCCCTGATTGCAGTGACTGATTTGTCTCAAGTTGGTGTGAACATTCCAAACTAGTGTCAGCAGCAAAGTGACATGGCATTGGGGGAAGCGGGACAAGCCTTTGCAGGCTGTGGGGACAATGGGCACAACAGTGCCGTGCCTCACAACCTGCTTCTGAAAGCTGTCCAATATATGTTTAACGTGCTGTCTTGCCAATTAACATATAAATGACAGTGACATTGTTCATGAGTGGAATTCTAAAATGCCTATGTTGAAAATGTTTTAAACAATCCACAAAATAATTGCTTTTACAGGTTGTGTGTTGCATAGTTTCTACTTTGCACTTGTGACTTCACCAATTTTTCATATTTTCATTTCAGATTTTTAACATTGCCATTTTTTTAAACCTCCTCATAAATAGTACAGCTGTCATTTTTCACATCCTGCCTGAAATGTGTTTTCACACCTGTGGCACCAAATGGCACAGTTGCTGTGAAAAATCACCTTTCTGCTAACAAACTCCTTGTGCCACTGTTCATGAGGTGGCATCACAGAAAGTCCATGTTGAAAATTTGGAGTGAAAATACCAACAAATGATCAGGGCATTAGGGCTTCCAGTCATAACATCCTACCATGTACAGACTGACAGGAGTCAGGGGTGTGACTTGGGATTTCAGCTGTAATCCTCACGACATCCCCCCCCACCCTGCAGCCAGTGACAGGCATTGAAGTGTGCCTTGTGCTCTTCGGCCCCAAAATTCACTCCATTGTCCTATACTGCACCCATCTCATTGAATTTCCTTATGGAATGGGGTGAGCATAACGCCCGAAGACACCAAGGCACACCACAACACTTGTCAGTGTCTGCAGGGTAGGGTGAGGTGAAATGGAGTTAATGTTATGGTCAACAACCCAAAGGCACACCCCAATGCCTGTCAGTCTTTGCAGGGTGGGGGTGGGGTTGGCGTCAGTTCATTACTTCACTGCCATTCCTATTATGCATTTCTCTTAACTCCTGCACTACCAATGCCAGCAAGCCAACACTTGGAATTGACAAATGTTTGCTTTTGTATGTATTAAAACTTAGTCTGGTGAGACCGTCAGTTGGCATGATGGTGGTGTGCTGAATACTCAAAGGGACAGACACAATGTTAAGCATTCACAGCAGTCTGAGCTGCTGATTGCAAGCAGAACCAGAGGCTAAACGTCCTCAAACTGGTGTTTGTGGAGGTGCAAGATTCAGGATAAGTGAAAAGATTAGAAAGTAGTACATCACTCAGAGGATTTAATATGTAAAATGGCCTACACAATGCTGTTGTGAAAATCAGCACTTTTTCTGACTTTAAAGAAGGACTAGACCGATTCCTTATCCCAAATGTTATTGAAAGTGATAACATGAGTAGGGATAAGATGTCAACAATTTAAAGAAAGGTTTGACTGTGTCCAATATTTAAATTGAGGCATAGTCACTACTAAATGGTTACGCTCTCACTGTCCCCTACCCTGACACAATGACCAAACCTGTGTATAGGTTAAAATGGCTGCAGCCATATGTTTATTTAAAGTTCAAAAGGTGCACTGATAGAGTTATACACAGGGGGAGTCTGGTCTGGAGAATTTGGAGGATTCCCCCAAGTTCCATTCTCTCCCTACTTGCTTGTGGAAGGCAGAGGAGATGAGATACTTTGAGGGCCTCAGGGAAGAGGAAGGTACCACTGTCCTCGTGTCTTTTGAGTTATTGTGACCTCCCCTCCTTCCTCTGTCACTGGTTGGAAGCAAGCCAAGTCTGGAAATGCCTACCCCATTCCAGATCCAATTCTGGCTCCTAGCAGTGTGATATCTGGCACAGCCTGACTTCCTACCGACCACTAACCAGACCCCTTTCCCAGGGTCTGGACCCCCAGCACAACCTAATAGGACATAACCTGGATGAGATATAGCCAAGCAAGCTTGCCACTAATCTTCAATACCCTGACCCCACCCCCATTAGCCATTGCCCTAATCCCCTACTCCAGCAATCTGTTACAACTCAGTGACCATGAAATGCTGTCTGCCCCTCCCCAGCTGACAAGATAGATGTTGAACCTGGCCTTTGTGACTCCACTGTGGTTTGGCTGACACTTCAGTGGCTGTGATCCCCTGTCATCTTTTACAGTGTGCTCTGTTGAGGGAGAAAAGAAGAAAGTTAGTACTTCAAATGGGGAAAGACATACCTCCTGCAAGTTTTTGAGCACCATCTCCCCAGCAACCAAACCTCATCATCATGAGTGTCTGTTTCTGCTAGTTCAGTTGTTGCTCCAATCTGAAAGAAGTGTGAACTAAAGCTCTCTGGCTCTTGCCCACATGCTTCTAGTGCAAGCTTGAGCAGCCAAATAAATATATGCATTTTGTCACCAGAGAGGTGTCACAAGACATGCATTCTCACTTGAGAGTCATTCTTCAAATATCCCCTCGCCATGTGAAGGATGTGCCAAGCCACACCTGTTGGAGCAATGATCCAGATCTGAGCACCAATGGGCTGACAGGACCATTTTTGACTGTCTAACTTGTAACACCTTTCAGTCGTATTGAAGCACTATGTCCTCTTTCATGAGATTTGTCTGCCACTCTGCCCCGGTCATGTTTGTTCTGAGCTATGACTTTGAATACTAGAAGTGCACCACCACAAGTCGCAACAAAGGTAGCATACAAAAACTGGTCTCTGCATGGACTGCTGGCAATGTGCTAAAGAGATGCCACGATGGTGTTTATCACCCTCAGCCTCAGGGGACATCTAAAATATGGGGATCTGGTTTCCACCAACATCCAGCCCTCCAACAGTTTGCTAACTGCAAAGTTATAGACTAGGTCTATGAGCCCCAATGCATCTGATACCCAGATCAGTTCAGGCTGGTGCTGAGATACTGCCTAGTGTGACACACATGCAGCTCTGGACCTTAGGATATATGCTTTTGATCTGAGACTCAAGAATGGGCCAGGCTTGTGGCCACCCTTTCTAGGCTCAGGTTTCTAGGAACTGCTGAACTCCCCTACCGTAACTTTGTTTAGTGCTGGGCACCATTGTCTGGCCCATTAGGTGCCATGCATCTCACTTACCAGCTTCCACAGCCTCACAAGAACCTGATAAGGATCATCTTCTGCCTCCAGTGGGAGATTTCTGAAGCACTGCCACTGAAATCAAGACAGATCATCAGTGATCCCATTGTCCTCCCCTACCATGTGCCTGACAGTAAATAAGATATTTGATAGCAAGTATTTTAGCACAAATATACTCAACAGATTCCTCATGGACCCTGATTATCTGGCCTGCGTGTTTATGGTCTTCACTACCCCCATGTTGTCTAGGCAGAACACCATCCTCTTGTCCCTTAGTCTATCACCACAGAGGACCAATGCCATCACTACAGAGAATAACTGCAGTAGTGTGACATTTTTGATCAGCCCCCACACCACCTAACTTGGTGGAAAAGATGCTGCACACAATGTGCCCACCAGGAAACCCTGAAACTACAGTATTTCCTCCCTCTTTATCTGTGAAGAGTTCCAGGTGTGAGCTACTGACTGCCGGACTCTGTCACACAGAGATGCATTTGAAGTGGTCCAAAAACATCTTTCAGATGTGAAGGCCTTCCTGGACTAACTTGGGGATCCTAATATGATGATGTGCTCTAGTGATGCACCGGATGAAGGCAGTCAGGCATCTGGTGAAGTCAATCAATACAAAATATACATACACTGTGTGTGTATTATATACACATACACACATATATAGATGTGTGTGTGTGTGTGTGTGTGTATATTTATAAAATGGGAAGGAAAAATCATATTTGCTGATTGGTAAAAATGCATCACATGACCGTATGTATATCAGAGCATGACCGCACACCTGCACTTTCACCCCTCTCCAAAACAATTTTGCCATTTTATAAGATAGATAACCAACTCTAGGGTGTGTGGTTGTGCTCTGATATATGCACACCTTGGGTGGTTGATGCACTCAGCCTGCAGCCTCATGTGTAACAATGCACACCAATGCATGTGTATATTAGAGCGTGACTGCACAACTTAGGTATATATATATATATTATACACAATAACTATTTGCTGATATGCTATACTTTATTTAGCCATAAAAACCCCACCAGTGTGTCTCGGGCAAGCAATACATCAGCAAAGTGTGATAACAAAAATAAAACCACTGTGTCTACGTAAGCAGAGTGTGATAAAAAAAATTAAACCACCTTGCCTGCGTCACCACAAAACCCTCATCACCCTGCATCCAGACAGTGTGGAATTTTGGTGTGATTTTTTTATGACAGAACTAGCTTGGGAACCAGAATAGGCATGCTTACTTTTGTGAAGAAATATTAATCTGTTGCAAAGTTATTACATTTTTCATTTCCATTGTTTTCAGTGGGAAGATCACTTTTCAGGGTAGATGGTAAATGTTTGACAAAGGACTTAATCTCACAAAAAAGATTCAATCTCGTGAGACCCATTCCTTTTTTGTGAGAATAAAATCCTTTTTCGTTGGGAAAAATTCATTTTTCGTGAGCCGCCATCTTGTTTATTTAATTCTAGGAAATAAAAGTAGTAGACAATACATGAAAATGTCATTTTACTAGACAAACACAAGAACCTAGCTAAACAGGCTCCATCAAACTACATTCTGGTGTTTGTTTTTCACAATTAGTCCCATAAATTATTTTTCTGTGCACCCAAAATCCTGGGTGCCCAGCTTAGTGAGAGAAGACTTCTGCCACATTCTCTGTATCAGAACCAATGATTTTATTTACTACTGCAGCTGAACCCTTGCTGCAGGATGATGTGTGAGCCCCCATTTTCCCTGGTGTCTAGTGGCACCCCTCACTTCCTGATGACTGTCCACATGTATTAGCTGGTGTCTAGTGATACTCCTCTCCCTCCAATCACCATCTCCTATTCCCTTCTATATTGTATTTAAATTTTCTTACACCGGAATGACCACTCCTGGTGTTGGATGATCCCCCCACCCATTGTTTTATTAATATGCCGACATCCGAGGGCCCAATCCCCATGTCAGAATTTATCCCCCCTAAACTGTGGGACATGAGGAAGCCCACCTTCAAGTCCTGAAATATTTATTTTATGTGTTCCCCTTAAAAAAGGAAAGCAACCCCTGATGTCTTTTTTTTAAACCTGAAAAAAAGAAAATGGTCCCTCATCATCTCCGTTGCCTCTCTCCCATTCCAACCCTTCCATAGAGCACACCCCACCCCACACCCCCTTACCCTATACTTACCACTGGAGGTCATAGGCTGTCATTTTCTGTGGACTGGGACACATCTGCACTCTTCAAAGCTGAACCATGACCTGAAGAATGAAGATAAAGTTAGTTGCTTTGGTGATGCATCTGGTAGTGCAACTGAAACAGTATTCTGGGTGGCCTGGGTTCAAGTCCTAGTTAAGGCACTTTTTTCTCCCTGGTCTCAAGTGACTATGTGTAATCAAGTCCTTCAGGTTTCTATTATGAGTGTACATCACTAGGGGGTCTTCAGAAACCATTAGGATCACTGCAGTATGACAGCAATTGCTAGTTCAGCAACAACATGTTTAGGTTCTGCAATATAGTGCAGAAGTCAGAGCACAGAGCTATGAACCAAACCCCCTTCCCCATGCCAAGGGTTCAAGTCTCACAATCACCAGAGTATGTTGCCCCTGAACCAGTAGTTGCACATGTCAGATCACTCGATTTGGGGCTACTGGGATGCACAGGGAGAGGCATCACCAGTAGAAAACAAGAAGTTGTTACTCCTTTTTACAGACAGTTGACGAGACCCCATCTGGAGTACTGCATGCAGTTCCGGAGACCATATCTTTGTAAGGACATAGACAGGAAGGAGGTAGTCTACAGGAGGGCATCTAAAATAGTGCAGGGTCTGCACCAGAAGCCATGTGAAGAGAGACTAAAGGAGGTGAATATGTATACCCTTGAGGAAAGGGGGAAGGGACTTGATTGAAACTTTCAAGTACATCAAGGGAATCAACAAAGTCCAAGACAGTAGCATCTTTCAGAAAAAGAGATGTGCAAGAACAAAGGGGCGCAATTTGAAGATAGAGGGGAGACAGCTCAGGGACAATGTGAGGGAGTATTTTTTCATGGAGAAGATGGTGGAGACAATGAAGGGTCTTCCTAAGGAGGTCATGGTGTCAAAGACAGTGAAGGAATTAAAGACTGCATGGGACAGACATAAGACAATTCCAGTGGGGGGTAGGAGGAAGTAGGCTTTTGGTTAACTAGGGTCTGCAGCTCATCCAGTAGGTAGGAAAATAGGCAGACTGTGTAGGCCAAGCAGTCCTTATCTGCCATCAAAGTCTATGGGCCCAATTATAGGACAAATGTTGCAACTCACCAGCATATGTGAGTTCTGACATTCACTGCTACACCAGGGATACTACACTGCATTCCAAGAGCAGCAGAGTCCCGGCACTTGTGACATGTGGGATACGCCATGTGGAGACTAATGCCACAAGCATGGCATAGAAGACTCACATGTCACAAATCATGGCCCACTACCAGCAGCACCCCAAAGCCCCCCACCCTGAAACACCATGACACAAACCAGGGGACATGGGGGGCAGGACGGGTGGCACAGCAGTCCAGGGGAGCACACTGGAGATCGGACCCCCAGGGGTCCCTGACATTCTTGGGGGTGGGAAGACAGGTGTGTGCTTGTGGTGGCACAGGGGGCACATTGGTGCAGTTGCTGCAGTGCTGCAGAGTGAGCATCCAACGGCTGGCACTGTCGGATGCCCCATAGAGCAGCTCCAAGCTGCTCTAACTTAACTCTGCCAGTGCAGCTTTCAGAATCATGCCAGTGGGTTACAGCAGCCACCGTCTTGGAAAAGGGTGCAGTTGCTGCCATAACCCGCACTTGTGCCATGGCATTGCAGTCTATGGTGTAGTGGGTGGCATATCCCACGGTTGTCATAGCCCACAGCCGCCATGGCACAAGGCACCTCTTGTAATCCGCACTGGTGTAATGCTTGGTGTAAGTCATGAGATATGCCAAGGGGTTTGACATATCTCGGCTCACGCCAGCATACCCAGTCTTGGAATCTGTCCCAGTGTTTCTATGATAAGTGCCATATAATGTAAGTATCTTGTCTATACCAGAGTAACCCTGCTGAATTGTGCAAGATAGCATTTCATGATATTTTGAAACAGATCTGCATTTTACACTTATAGTAGGTATGAAATGCAATGACTGAGTACAGAACTGAAAGGTAACCAAGTAATTTGATCTTCATTTCTCTTAAAGAGTGTACTTGAAACCTCTATAGTTATACCTCGAAATTATTGTAGTCCTTGCTTATGGTGTGCTTTCAGGGTCATAATGTTATCTTGTCAGAATGTCATCTTCATGGGCAGGAAAAACATCATTAAGAAAATAAACCCAGTAGTGGGGAACTAAATGAGACTGCACTTTAAAAAGGTAAGATAAACCTTGTTTTAGTTTTTTTTCAGGATATTCGATTGGTCACAATAGAGTCAGTGTGTGAGATTCTGTTACTACTACGCAGATAGCTTTTTGTCATTTAAAATATATTCTTGGACACTGACATCAATAGACTGGAAAAACAAAATGCTAGTACCAAATTAAAGAATTGCAAAACACTGCAGAAGGAAATACTCACTTCTGCATCATTTACCTAAAATTAGTCAAATGTCAGGGAAAGGCATTGAATTTTAGTGAAAATAACGCATAAAAACTAGAGTCTTACTTAGTTAAAGATTTCAAAAGCTTAAGTTAAAGATGCAAAATAATTAACTAATTGAGGCAACTATTGTGGGAAGACCTCTCTTTTCAGCAGAAAATGTGATAGGGAATGTGGAGGGCAGCATCCTAGGAAGCAAATGAGTCTGTGAAGAGCTGTATGCTGTTGTGCTCAGAGACCTTTATACACTGTATGCAATGAACATGGCTATAGTGTGAATAAGTGGAAGGAACTCAGGCAGAAAAAAATCATGGCAGCACAACTGCTGAACCCTTAAATGTATAGTAAAAAATGTTAAAGTTGTCATACATATTTATTAGAAAGTAACTATTTTCTATCACTAAACATATTTTCTATTGAATGTGGTATATAAAATCCCTTGTTTTTATAGCTATGGATACATAGAAACCAATTGATTGTCTCTTGAATAGTTCCAATGCTCTGGTGCCTGTTTGGAGTGACAGGAAGTGGTTGTTCTCTCTATCATGCATTACTGTATGATATGTTATTGTTAGGGACACTTTAAGTGGAATACAGAGCTTTATACAGTTTCACTTTTGATTCCACATGGTTCCACAATGGCATCGCCCAAACAAAAAAGTACACACAAATATCACATTTTTATAGAGAACTAGGTGATGATTGATGAAACAAAAAAAAAGAAGACTATAATTAAAGTTAGAGGATGGGGGGTGGGGGAGTTGCTGACAGTCACAAAGGAGGAAAGGGACCTTGGGGTTATTATTTCAGATGACCTGAAAATGTCAAAGCAGAGTGCTAGGACAGCTGGGAGGGCCAGTGGCATACTGGGGTGCATTGGCATTGGAATCACCAGAAGAAGGAAGGAGATAGTGATACCATTATATAAAACCATAATCTGGCCTCAAATGGAGTACTGTGTGCAGTTCTGGAGGCCACACCTTCATTAAGGATATTAACAGGCTGGAGACAGTCCAGAGAAGGGTGACTAAGATGGTACAGGGCTTGCAATACAAGTCTTATGAGGAGAGATTAAGGGACCTCAATATGTACTTGCTGGAAGAGAGGAGGGAAAGAGGAGACATGATAGAAACATTCAAGTACCTCAAGGATATAAATAAGGTGCAGGGAGGATAAATTTTCCAATATAGGAGGCACACAAGAACAAGGGGACATAACATGAAATTGGAAGGTGTAAGGGAATGTGAGGAAGTTTTTCACAGAGCGGGTGGTGGATGCACAGAATGGTCTTCCTTGGGAGGTGGTGGGAGTGAACACTGTGGATGGATTCAAGCATGTTTGGGACAGACATAGAGGAACCAAATAGTTACAGCGGCAGATGGGTCAGAAGCAGTAATCCAGTACAAGGTCTTATAGGCAGACTAGAAGGGCCAGGCAGTCCTTATCTGCCGACAATTTCTATGTATGTTTCTATTAGATATGTAGATGTATGGATGTGTAGATGAATAAATTCTGGATGGTGTAAGAAAGTGTCAACTTCACCAAATTCAAGATTGTGTGGGAACTGCTTTTAAGTACTGTTCTTATAGAAAATGATTACAACAGAAGGAAGTCATGGGATAACCCGAGCAAACCTGCCAGGTGCTGGAGATGGTACTGTTAATTTTCACACACTGTGAGTGGGAGGCGAGGTAGTTGGAGATCCAGGACAAGGGTCCTTGTAAGAAACCTAGTTGTGAGAGGGTGGATGAGAGAAGTGGGTGGCAGACAGTATTGAAAGCCTTCGATAGGTCGATATAGACCATGCCCACAAGCAGCCCTTTATCCATGGCTGTGTGTAAGTAGTCAGAAATTCGATGAGGGCAGTAGTGGTAGTATTCCCCTGGTGGAAGTCATGCTGTTCTGTACAGAGGAGATTGTGTTTATTGAGGTATTTAGTCATTTGGTTAGCTACAACTTTTTCTAAGGCTTTTGAAAGGGGGGGCAGGATCAATATTGGTCTGTAATTCCCAGGGAAATTATGGTCCCCACCTTTGTGTATTGGGGTGACCACAGTGGTCTTCCAAGTATGGTAGAATTGACCATGGCAGAGGGAGAAGTTGAGAAGGTCGGCAAGGGGTGCAAGAACTGCATCCAGAACTAGTCGTAGGTGTTTGCTTTCCAGTGTATCATTGCTATGATAGGTGCCACTGAGAGCTTTAAGTAGGTAGGGTTTGACCTTAGATGGTGTGAGGACCCTAGTGTGAAAGGGGGGATAGTGGATATAGGAGGAGAACAGGGGTAGGGTCAAAGAAATTGGTAGGGAGAACTGCACTAAGGTCCGAGTCAGTATCATTGAGCCCATCAGCTACAGTCTTCTGGTCTGTGATGAGTGAGCCATTCACATTAAGTTGGCAGGAGGGGGTGTTACAGATTATCTCTTACTCTCCTTAATATTGTCCCAGAACTTCCAGGCAGACCTTCAAGAGGAGGCAAGGGTGGATCTGTAGTTATCTGATTTTGCCTTGCAGATGGACCAGGTGCATTTATTACTTGCTGCACTATAGGCTTGTCTATCTGCAAGCTTGCCCGATTCAATTACTCCATACCAGAGGTTGTATCTACTCCACAGTTGACTGATTAAAGAAGGGGTTATCCATGGGGACTTATGCCCTTTAATAAATGACTTGGTAAGGAGAGCGAAGATGTCACACGTGGCATTGAATGAGCGGACAAAGAGACTGAAGGTAGGGTTGATGTCAGGAGCTAGTTTAATCAGAGACCAGTCCCAGTTAGCAAGATACTCCCTGAATTGAGCTAGTTTGCCAAATTGAAGGCACCATGGAGGACACTTTTTAGTGCTTGCTTTTTCTTCTTACAGGACCAGGAGAGGGTGATAGGGGAGTGGTAACTTAGGGCTTTGGGTAGTACAGAGATACTGGAGATGTTTTGGGGTCGATTCATGAAGACAATGTCCAGCAGTGTGGTGGAGCTTTTGGTAGGGTGGAACTGGGTGGGAGTAGTAATCAGCTGTGTATGATTGAGGGGTGCAATAGCATCTTTGGTTTGGGAGGCAATGTTGGAGAACCAGTTGATATTGAGATCACCCATCGTGATTTGTTCCATTTTGCTGGGCAGGCTGGAAAGGTGGTCTGGAAGTGACTGAAAGGCAAGGTACTGGTGGCACGGGGGGATGTAGGTGGCAGTGAATATTAGGGGGGACCTGGAGGCACCAGTGGTAATTTTTATGGAGATTGCCTGGGCACCATGCTCCAGCTGTGAAGTGGGGAGGGTGAGCCCTTGAAGCATATATCGGCGTTATATCACACAACCACCTCCATGTTTACCAACCCTGTCTTCCCAAAAGGCTGTCTAACGTGGTAGGGTAATAAAGTGGTCTGGGGTTTTCTTGGAGACACATGTTTCTACTAGAGCTAGGACATCTGGCTGGTGTTGGAAGACCCAGCCCTGGTGGTCAGCCAATTTTTTAAGGAAGCTGCATATATTTATCAAAGCCATGTGTAATCCAGTAGGTGTGGGGGTGGTGGTTTGTGCTAGCTGTGACAGCACCTGAGTTGGGGTGAATGTTGCCTGACACTAGGAGAAGGAGGGAGACAAATCTGAAGAGATCTATGTTCTTTCTATATTGGGAGGGTGTGGTACCATGTTTAGTCTGGTTCTGGAGAAAGATAGGAATGGGGAGGGACCAAAGTGCTGGGCTGGCCAGATAGAGGGGAGGCCATGGGTAGTCAGGGGGAGGAGGGGGTGTGGACAGGTGTGCTGGTGGGGAGTGCCAGGGAGGAGTGTTGGATGCAGTGGTGGGGGCTGGGAGTGGTAGGGAGGGGAGAGAGTGTGGGTGCATTGGCAGGGTTGTGGGATCTGAGAAGGGAGGTGATGTGTCAGTGCTAAGATACAGCAGCATGAGCAACTCCAGTAGGATAGGCACTTGAAACATAGTTGCATTGGCCATGGTCAGAGCAATAAGAGGTAGCGAGTAGCTTCATAACATAAGGCAGCTCCTTTGGTGCAGGGGCAGTGGTACTGACTCAGGTGGAAAAGATACAAGGTTCAAGACCCAGGACAGGAGCTTGGTTGAAACTTATGTAAATTGAGTGTGTAGGGTGGCAAGGCACACAGAGAGGTGTGCGGCAAGGAGGAGTTAAGGAAAGGCCAGTGGTGACTCCTAGGGGACACTGGGGGTAGTGCACTTAGTGTGAAGGGACGTGGGCTTACAGAGTGGAGGAGAAGTGGGAAAAAGTAGAAGAGAAGCAGAGACATTCAGTCTAAGAGTGGGCATAGAGAAGCAAGTAGTGGAGAAGTGCTGCTCCTTGTTGCCGCTTAGTCGTGGGAGTGTATAACCTGCAAATGGAAAAACAGGACCCTAGTAAAGGATCAGACAGGAAGTCATATGACCAGGGGAAGTCCTTATATTAAGGGCTACTCCTGGGTGGGTGGAGCAGTTGTTACTTTATTTTCTCTTCCTGGGGAGGTGCTCCCAATCAAACTCATCCACTCATTCCAGTCGGTGACATCACCGGAAGTCAGGTTTTTTTTTTTTTGCTGGCAGGTGGCTTCTTATTTTCCCAGGTTTTTCATCCCCTCTGACATGCACCCTCCTGGAGTTGAGAATCCATTAATATTGGGTGTGAAGCAGGGGGCCCCTGCATTAAATAAAATCCTTTAGGTCTTGTGCACTGTCTTTATCCTAGCTGTGAGTATGGATCACAAAAATTCATTTTTGGTGATGTACACTCGCCGTAATGGCAATCACTATACTGCCATCACCATTATGACATGGAACTCTTGAACTCCACAACCTGATTGGATGTACTGCAGCTACTAATACAATTCCATGCTGTCTTAAAGCAGACGTCAGCCAAGATAGCCACTCAGACAGTATTGTTCATTAAGTCCATTATAAATAAAATAAAAACATATTGGTAGAATCTGGCTTGCATGGCTAAGACCTTCCCGGTCCCTTCTAGTGGTCACTAGATCCAATGGGCACTTTTGGGGAACAGGAGCACTGTTGGAAGTTCCATTTTGTGGGCTGCCCAGGAGGAGCTGTGTCTGAAAATCATCCATCCAACCACTGAGCATCATGGGATTTGTAGTCCCAGTGACCACATTGTCTCCAGTACTCCCCAACCCACTGGAGGCATTTATCTGGTTAGGGATCCTCTTTAGAAAGTTTTATTTTTGTTTATTTTGGTTCATCTTAGCTTCTTTTGCTCTCCGGTGGGGCTGTGCAGAGGAATGCAAAAAGCTACACTTCTACTGCAGTTCTGGTGGGTACTTGAGGTGACAGGAACAACTTTGAAGTATGTACTGTGCTCCCCGTGCCACTGTGCAGCAGTTTGGTGGGGCAGAGGAGTAACACAAGTGTGTGGCTGTCTAGATGCACCTCTTAGCAGGCACTTGATGTGCCAGAACTGTCTGTATCACTCCCAGGCCCTGGCGGAAGTCCAGGATAGAACCGGGGGAGAGAGAATGCAGACAGCTCCCTCGCCACATAGGATTAGATGCTTGGAGGCACTGCAACAGAGCAGTCTGCTTTCTGGCGCTTTGGTAGTCCAGAAGCAGGCTGGGTGAGCAAAGAAAACAGCAAGAGTCATTGGGAGGCAGCAGGAGCTCCAGGTAAGCTCCCGACTTGGGGAGGGTGGTGTAGTGGGGTGTAAGAAAAGACTTTTACAAGAGACAGCATAAGTGGTACAACATACCTTGAATAGGTATGATTTTTATTCAAAAAAAATAAATTTGAAATAATAAAAGTTAGAGACTCACTTTGTTCAAAGAAAAGAAAACAAATACAAAAAGCACAGGTTTGGCATGAACACTTAGAGCTATTCTACCAACATCAAACTGTGCCTGACCTCTCAGAGATCTCTCTGGGAGAACCAAACAGGTCCTCTCCCAACGACTATCTGAATTACAACATCAATTCTGCCTTGATATAGGACTGTGATCCCACCCACAAATTGAAACTCCACCTATCAATTAATACAAATACTGAATTTATACATATAATTCCAAGTATTAATTTCCTTTTTACATACAATCTGATTCTCCTGTATGAATAATCAATGTAAACCATTATGTTTATTGTAAACATTGGAGCTTGAGTGATTTATTCATAATTATGGGAATATAGAGCTGTATTAGGCAGAATGCCATCACTTAAATAGAAGGAGGGTTTGGCTCTTGTATAACAATGACCAAGATGTGCCGCTCACTCCCTCCCTATAGGACACACCTGGAGAGTCAGAAGGTTTCTTCATGCAGACACAGGGTTACCTAGCTTGCTAACAGGACTTGGCTCACAAAGAACAGTAATGTATTTCAACTCCCTTAATTCATGTACTCACAACACAGAATGTACAAATGTACACAGAATTACTACTGTGCTGTTTGAGATGCATAAATACTGCTCACTAGGAAGTTAACCTTTCTTTTCTTTCCCAGACTATACAATCTTAAAGGTGCTCATACTTTTACCATAGGGATGCAGGATAGACACAAGATAAAATATTAGTATGGGATTATGAGCTTGTTATCTTGCTCTGTGTCACCTGTTTCCTAGACTTTTCAGAATGCACTAGAAAAAACACCATACATTCATAATGTTTCTTTTAGCTTCCCACATGGGTATAGCGAGGGTTTTACTAAATAGATTTATCCAGTTTTCTGTGTCCATAATCATGGAATGCACTAGGCTTTAGAATTAGCTGTTTTACATTACTTAAGAACCTGAAGAGGAATTGAAAGGAATAGATTTGATAGCTGAGTGGCCAACACGCTATTTAATTAGGAAATAAGTACAGAAGTACAGACATAGAAATAAGAGAGAAGGAAGGGGGAGAATTTAAACAAAATAAATATGCTGTTGCGTAACAGACTAAAAAAAATATATATATATATATATATTAGGAGAAAAAGAAACTTCAGGTCTTAGTTCTGCAAAACAGTTTTTTGTTTGTTTTTTCTGGGGAAAGAAAACACCATCACAAATACCCCTTTTCAAAAACAAACCAAGTGCTATTGGTTTGTATGAAAGTTAATATCTCCACATTCCCATAGGAATGGGATGGGGTTTCCACCCACCCTCACAGAAACCCACCCAGGGCACCTAAATAACACGAATAGGATGTTATTTTAAACAACCTACATTAATCTGTTTTAAGTACATTAATTACTTCATTTTGCCCTGGGGTTTAATTGATCCATCATTACCATATCTGGACAAAAATCAGCATTTTTATGCTTAGCTCCAGACCTGTGTTTAATCTCAAAGGAATAGGGTTGCAGAGCTAAATACCATCGAAGATGCGGGCATTCTTATCCTTCATTTGCTGTAGCCAGCATAAAGGATTATGATCAGTGACTAATGTAAAATGGTTACCCCATAAATAGAACTTTAAAGCTTCAATTGCCCATTTAATCGCCAAACATTCCTTCTCAATGGTGGCATATTTGAGTTCTCTTGGAAATAATTTACGGCTGACATAAAGGATTGGATGTTCTTCACCTTTGATGGTTTGACATAGTACAGCTCCCAACCCAGTATCTGAAGCATCTGTGTGAACTTCAAATGGTTGTGAAAAATCAGGTGAGCGTAATATGGTGATCGCATAAAGCAGCTTTGATGGAATAAAAAGCTTTATCACAAGTCTGAACCATGGAATTTTATTAGGTACAGTTTTCTTTGTTAACTCAGTGAGAGGTGTAGCAATTGAAATGTCGGGAATGAAGCGTAGTATCCTGCAAGCCCCAAGAAAGATCTTACATCTGTCTTAGTTTGAGGGACAGGACAGTTTGCTACTGCCGCGACCTTGTCCACTTCAGGTCGAATGATCCCATTGCCTAAGATGAAACCCAGATATTTGGCTTCTTGCATAGCTATACAACATTTGGAAGGGTTGATCATAAGCCCTGCTGACTTTATAGTTTGTATAACTTTGCTTAACTGGACAAGATGGGATGGCCAATCCTTACTATGGACAACTACATCATCCAAATAAGCAGAGCAATACTGTAAATGTGGTGCCAATAACTGATCCATGTATCGTTGAAAAGTTGCTGGTGCTCCGTGTAGACCAAAAGGCATATATTTGAACTGGAATAAACCATAAGGGTACTAAAGCAGTTTGTCTTTGGATTCAAGAGCTAATGGAATCTGCCAATATCCTTTTGTAAGGTCTAAGGTAGTGATATATTGGGCTTGGCAATTTGGTCAATAATATCATCTACCCTAGGTATAGGATAGCCATCGAATTGAGACACCAAATTTAGTTTCCTAAAGTCTAAGCAGAGGTGAATTCCTCCTTCCTTTTGGGGACTATAACCATGGGAGATGACCATGGAGCACTGAAGGTTCTATGATCCCTAAGGCCAATAATTTATCGATCTCTTGTTTTACCTCTGATCGAAGTTTTTCAGGTAATCTATAAGCTTTTTGTCTTATAGGTGAAGCAGTGGTTTTGATTTGGTGTGTTGCATTTACAGCACACCCTGGTTTAGTAGTAAATACTGTGGAAAATTGATCAAGAAGGTGATCAATATCTTTTGTTGTTCTTTTGTTAAAGCCGGATTAATGATCACCGTCTTGTCTTTTTCCCTGTCATTTTCCAATCTTTGATATGCCAGTCTAAAGTCAGTATTCTGACTCTCTGTATAGATATAACAACAGGGCTTTGGTTCTGCTTGTTCCTGGCATGCTCTTAACAAATTGGCATGGTATATTTTGTAAGAGGAACGTTTTCCTGGGGTTTCAATTTGTACGTGACTGGTCCAGTTTGTTTCTACAATATTGTAGGGACCTTGCCACTTCATTAGTAACTTGTTTTCGGATGATGGTAAGAGAAGCAACACCTTATCCCCCGTTTAAAAACCTTGTCACATGTTTTTATATCATACAAAGTTTTTGTTTTACCTGGGCTTCTACAGCATTTTATATGCCTAAGGAGTGTATAAAAGTAGTTTTTCCGTATTTTCTTCATATGTTCTAAAACATTTACATGTTTGATGTAAAGATCACCTTCCCAAGCTTTCTTATTACATCTAAAGGTCCACCGAGATTACGGCCATACAACAAGCGGGAATGGTGAAAATCCAGTGGAGGTCTGAGGACCTCCGATAAGCAAATAGGAACAGTGGAAGATAATGATCCCAATTTTCCTTCATCATCCACAAATTTTTTGTAACATGCGTTTTAATGTTTGATTAAACCTTTCTACAAGGCCATCTGTTTTGTGGATGATAAGGGAGTCGTTGTCGTATGGCATTAACACCAAGCAGTTTATAAAGTTCTGATAGAAAACTGCACAAAAATTTGCTCCTCTGTCTGTTAATATTACTTTTGGTATTCCCAATCTGCTACAATAATCAAGAACCTTTCAGCTATTTTAGCTGTAGTGATAGTCGGAGAGGATAAGCTTCCGGATACTTGGTGGCATAGTCACAAATAACCAAGATGAACTTATTTCCTTTAGAACTTTTTAGTCAAGGGACAACAATATCCATTGCTATTCGCTTCAAAGGGCTGTGTAACTAGAGGTAAAGGTCTGAGGAGTACTTTGTCTCTTTTTGGTTACCTGGTTAATCTGTTGACATTCTTGAGCAACTCGACAGTATTCGGCAACAGAATCATGGATACAAGGCCAATAAAACTGTTGTGGAGCCTAGCTAAAGTTCTTTCCTCCCTGCATGACCAGCACTGGGCATATCATGAGCAAGAAATAATAAGTCAGACCTATATTTCTTAGGGACTATTAACTGCTCAACCTGTTCTTGGGTGGTAGGATGGACACAGATTCTGTACAAAATATTTCTTTTTGTTACTATAGGGTTTTTAGTTAGATTATCTGATCCTGCTTGTGTAAATATAGAAGTAAGAGAGTATCTTCTTTTGTTCTAGAGCTATATTGTACATCTGTGATTCGGGCATCAATTCTACAGGTGTTTTCTCTTTTCCATTGTTTTTGTACTTTCCTTTTTCTGCCTTAGTTTTCCTATTTTCCCTAACTTCCCAAAGATTTCATCCTGGAAGGAAAAGGTAAATCATTCTGTTCAGGATTAGTAACAATCTGAGATCTAGTAGCAACTCGACTAAATTATCAACATTTACATTCTGACAGGAAGATACTATTTGTGAAAATCTGTCATAATCTTGACCTAAAATAAAAGGAACAGGTAAAGTGGGAACTACCCCCACAGTAACAGTGTCCATAAGTCCATTTATAACAATTGGTACCAGAAGTGGGGTACTCTGGTGATTCACACTAAAAGATCCCAGAAGTAGATACTGGTTTTTAGTATCTCTGACTTAAATTTGAGACAGCAGGTACATGGCCCATAAAATGGAGGAGCTATCTGGAGCTGTAACAAGAAGCCAGACACTCTTAACTGTGAACCACTGTTGTCAGGACTTCCTCCTGTTGTTAGACGAAGAGTAAAATGGGTATGGTCCCTGATGACATTGAGGAACTTACCGTTGGTATGCAGGCCGTAAATATGGAGGAGCCAGGGGCGACCTGATAGTGTACCCCAGATGATTTCACGGGGCTATTAGTTGGTTGGCACTAAGGCAAGTGGAGCAGGACAGACAAAGAGATCGGGAGTACCAGGAATGAGAGCAAGAAACCAGAAGACAGGACCAGAGGTGGGCAGACACCATACAATTGTTACAGACCTTAGGGGCAGGACAGAGGCTCAAACCACTCCAAAGACATAAAACTAACTAAATGACACTATCAGATGATATTGAGTCCTATCTAACAACATTTGAATGGGTAGCACAAGCATGTAATTGGCCTCAACACAATGGGTGGTTAGTCTTGCCCTTATTTAACAGGAAAGCACAATTAGCCTATACCAACATGGACAGTGCTTCTGTTAATGACTATGCAACAGTTAAACAGGAGATTCTAAGACGTTTTGATATCAATTCAGAAACCTATAGGCAAGATTCCAATCCTTAAAACATGTGTCTCATATTCCACCTCGAGAAACATACACCAGACTCCAAGACCTCTGTGGCAAGTGGATCCAACCAGAGGGGAAGACAGTGAAGGCCATCATGGATATGTTTATCTTGGAACAATTCATACAGATTATGTCCGTCGATGTACAGCTATGGATCAGGGAACATAATCCAGATAATGCAGATCTTGCCATCATGCTGGCTGAGGATTTTCTTGCCGCCAGACAGCCCCTGCGGAAAGGATTCCAAAGGACAGACAGTAACCCTGTTACTAGACCTACTACTACAACAACACCGGTAAGACCTTTCTTTCCAACTAATCATAACATCGGGGGTGTTAAAAGAGAAAATATGACTGTTCCTGTTAAACAAAAAGAAACTACAATAGAATGTCATTATTGTCATGGCTTGGGACATATTGCCCGGTTCTGTCCTAAAAAAAGAAAGGACCCGGCCTATTTTGCTTCTATAGACTTGGGTAACATTGTTATTCCTGTACAGGTTAATGGACAAACTGTTGATGGACTTGTAGACTCTGGCAGCAAACAAAGCCTCATTCAAGCAGATTTGGTTCATTTGACAAATCCTGTTTCCACAACAGGTATAATTTGTATTCATGGAGACATTCATCAATATCCAACAACTGCAGTACCAATTGTTATAAATGGACTTATGGACACTGTTACTGTGGGGGTAGTTCCCACTTTACCTGTTCCTTTTATTTTAGGTCAAGATTATGACAGATTTTCACAAATAGTATCTTCCTGTCAGAATGTAAATGTTGATAATTTAATGCATGATTGCTACTAGATCTCAGATTGTTACTAATCCTGAACAGAATGATTTACCTTTTTCCTTCCAGGATGAAATCTTTGGGAAGTTAGGGAAAAATAGGAAAACTAAGGCAGAAAAAGGAAAGTACAAAAACAATGGAAAAAAGAAAACAACTGTAAATTGATGCCGAACTACAGATGTACAATATAGCTCAGGAACAAAAAGAAGATACCTCTCTTACTTCTATATTTACACAAGCAGGATCAGATAATCTAACCAAAAACCCTATAGTAACAAAGAGCAAAGAAAACAGCAAGAGTCATTAGGAGGCAGCAGGAGCTCCAGGTAAGCTCCCGACTTGGGGAGGGTGGTGTTACACGGTATTTTTCCACCAGTATGCTTATAGCTTCTGCCATTGAAGAAATTCTTTTATGATCACAACCAAAAACAAAACCATTAGCCTCTATTTATAATCTGCTCATAGAAGCTACTCGTCACCCGAGAAAATGGGCACAAGTACAATGGAGTGGGGATCTGGACAATGTGCTGGGGGACAGCGACTGGCAAACTGCAATTAAGGCATGGCCATGCATGTTCCTTTTTAAACATGTTAAGGAAAATGCAACTTAACTTTTTGTACAGAACCTAGTACACAAATAAAAAAACTCTGAATTTAACTCCTCATATGGTCCAGTGTGTCCTAAATGTTGCAGAGAGGAAGGGGAATTTTTGCACATGGCTCTTACATGTCATAAAGTTGCCTGCTTTTGGAATCAGGTATATCAATACATAGAGAAAATGCTGAAATGTGTTCTCCCAGGGGTTCACTCAGAATTTATGTTGGGGATAGGGTCAGACCTGTACACAGGTCGTGAGACAGGAGACCATCATAGGCGCTGGGACATTGGCCTAGTAAATGCACATATGACCAAAGCTCAGCACTGGCTTAGCTCTTCACCTCTCACCACTGCACATTAGCTTAACAATTTATTACTTTGCTTGAAACTTGAAAGTTTCCAACTTAAAGTCACTGGACAAAATGTCTTATTTCATCAGACCTGGGACCCTGTGCTCTATACAATAAGTAATAATGAAACTGCCACATAACTCGTACTAATTCCACTGAGAGCTCATGGTTTGGTGGCAGTTGTTTTAGGAATCACTTTTTAATGATTTTACTTTTTTTTATTTATTTAATTCTAGGATTACAAAGACCTTGGAACCAACTCTCTTTTACAAAGGTTCCATGTCAGAGGCATTATGAACATGGATGAAATTACACAAAATAGGACAACAATAGTCATGGTGCAACAACATTAGATAATTAGAGACAGGAACTTAAAACAGTCTGGTGAGGAGTCAAGTAGGAGACAAATGGAATAATAGTGGGCCTAGGTATAGAGACAGCTGGCCCCAGAGAACATTTGGGGAAAACGAAGGAGGGGGACATACAAATGCAGCCGGAAGCAGTTGTCAGATGGTGGGAGGAGGAGGGGTGCAGACAAACATGGGTGAAGGGAAAGAAGGGCAGGGGGATGGTGGGGAGTGGGCAAGGGTGGATTGGCTGAGGCAGTAGATCGATAATAAGTGCAAGTGGGGTACGGGGCAGCAAGGGGGGGAGATGATGGTATCAGTGGCAGGACATGACAGGTCAGGATTAAGTGTAACAGTCACAAAAGCTAGAGGCTATAAGGTGGAGCCATAGCCTAGTTTTGAAGGTACCAAGAGTTGGAGCTGAGGTGATGACTGGGCTGAGTTTATTCAGCCAGAGAGGAGTAGTATATGTGAAGGAGCATTGACTCTGAGCAGTGCGGCAGCAGGGGATTTGAAAGACTTGAGTTTTAGAACCCCTGGTGATCTGCTTGTTGTTTCTACTGTTGTGGAGCAGGGCAGTGACCCCTGGTGGCACAAGACCAAGGTTAATTTTCTTTGCCATTATGCAGGAAAGGAACTTTATGCGATTTGGGAGTTGGATCCAGCAGGTTTGAGTATATAGATCACAGGTAGGTGTAAGTCAATGTGCCCTAGTGATAAGCCAACATGACTTGTTGAGGGTTGTTGAGATACGTCTGAGGGCAGTCATAGTGGCAGAGCCATAGATGAAGAGTTCATAATCAGTGATTGAGACCAAGGAACTCTGAACAGCAAGCTTCAGTGACTGAGGCGTGAGATGTTGTCTGTGCCTGTAGAGGAGGCCAAGTCAGGTGTTAGCAGCTTTAGCCATGCTTTTGACGTGTGCCTTGTAGGAGAGGTTGGTGTCAAGCAGTATCCCAAGGTATTTGAAAGAATGGACCTGTTCAAGGATATTCCCTTGCGATGTGGAGATAATCAAGGGTTGTATCTTGAGTGCATTCTGGAAGTAGCAGAAAAGCATAGATTTTGTTTTCATGTGATTAAGGATGAGTTTGTGATTGGAGAACCACTCCTCAATGGCACTAAAACCAAGCTGGAGATTTTGTTGTAGAGATAAGGGGTCTCTGTGGGATGAAAAGACGACTGCATCATCAGCATAGAGGATGAATTTCTCCATGGAAGATTGTGGTAAGGAATTTATAAATAGGCTGAAAAGTAATAGGCCAAGTATTGAACCTTGAGGGACACCAGAGTGAACTGGCAAGGTATCTGAGAGAGAATTGGCAATTTTCACTCTTTGCGTATGGTGTTCCAAGTAGCTTTTGAACCACTGTGCTGAGTCCGGAGAGAGACCAATGTTCAGAAGTTGGTTGACCAGTAGCCGATGGTGTACAGTATCAAAAGCCTTGGAGAGGTCAATATAAACTGTGCCAGTAAGAAGGCCCTTGTCAAGGGAACTATGTACAGCTCCAGTGAATTCAAGGAAGGCAGTGGAGATACTGTGCCCCTTTCTGAATCCATGCTGCTGCTCACACAATAGATTGTATTTGGCGAGGTGTGCGGTTAGTTGGTCTGCCATGATCCGTTCAAGTGCCTTGGAGAGAGGGGGCAGAATAGAGATCGGGCGATAGTTAGCATGGCTAGTCTTAGCACCACTTTTGTGAACTGGGGTGATGGTAGCAGTTTTCCATCTGTCTGGGAATTGACTAGTGCGGAGACAGAGAGATTCATGATTTTGGTTAAGGGACAAAGTACTTCCTCGAGAGTAAGTGACAGCAGTTTAAGGTCAATGGTGTCTCCACTAACTCTGGATTTAGAAATAGCAGCTGTGATGTATTATCGTGCTTTGTTGAAGTTAATCTCCTGGAAGTAGAAATTGGGGTTATTTGTTTGAGTATCACGGGCATTGAGGAGCATGAGTCTTCATGAAAGAAGCCGGGGGGGAGGACAGCACTAAGGTCGGTAAATGCTGTGTCAAAGGTGTTAGCAATTTTCATGGGTTCAAAAGTGGGGACCCCATCAACTATCAGCATGGCTGGGTTTTTTTTTGGTTGTTTTCGTATGATTTCCTTGATGTTATCCCAGAAAGCACGACCATTGCCCCAGGTGTTTGAGAGTGCATCATTATAGTATGAACTTTTGGTAAGTCGGATGGCTTTGGTACAGGCATTTCAGGCTTGTTTGTAGTTTTGTATATCTGATGGCTTGCCTGTGGCTTTGGCCATCACCCAGAGATAGTCCCTAGCATTCAGTTGAGAAAGAAGTATGGAGTCTATCCAGGGGTTGCAGAGTGTTTTTGTTTTCCATTTTTCAGCAGGGGCATAGGGGTCACAGACCTTGTTAAAGGTGGCAATGAAGTAGTTGAGGGCCACATTGACATTTGTAGCATTGAAGATAGGTTGCCAGTCTTGAAGCCTCAGATGTCATTTGAAATGGGAGAGTTGCCCACGTGAGAGTACCCTGCTATAAATGAATTTGGGAGGTGGCTTGAGAAATTTGTTGGACCATTCACAAATGACTGGGGAGTGGTCACTGAGGGAGTCTGGGAGTACGAAGGTACGAGAGATCCTGGATGGGTGGTTAATGAGTACCCAGTCCAGAAGGGTACTAGTGCCTGTCTTATAGTTTGTCCTAGTAGGGGTGATGACCATCTGTGTGAGGTTGGCAGCAGCTATGGCATCTTTATGAGCTCCAACATCTGATATAAGCCAATTAATGTTGAAGTCCCCAAGAAAGATAAGTTTGGAGACAGGAGGTTGAGAGTTGATGAACTTGAGGACATCGTTGAGGCCTTTGACTTGATCCTGGGGTGGAATGTCGATGGTGACGATTGTGAGTGCTTTGTGATTAGGTCCAAGGAGTAGTTTTATGGGTAGGGTCTGGGTAGAGAACTCAGTTGTCAGTGAATCAATGGGGTACACCATTAGGGTGTCTTTGACAAAGATGGCACAGCCCCCTCCTTTCTTAGGGATGCGGTCCAGTCTAATAATGTTGTAGCCCTGTAGGGTTAATGCCAGGTCTGGCTCTTTTGACATCAGCCAGGTTTCCACCACAGCTAGGACGTCAGGGTAATGTTGCCTTACGAAGGACTGAAGTGCGTCAAACTTAGGTAGCAGGCTACAGATGTTTAGGTTTGCTAGGAGAAGAGCTCCGGCATTTGATTTGAGGTTTGGGCTGTGTGGTCCCGGTTCAGATGAATATTGCCTGAGATCAGTAGGATGAGGGGAAGTAGTTTTAATGAGAATAGGCGCAGTTCCTTAAGGCCAAGTTTATAACGTCGTTTGCTGAGGTAGTCGTGGATGGGTTCCGGTCGGTAGCACCTGGGTTATGTGACAAGTTGGAGCAAAGATAAGCAGGCCAGTCCACAGGGTGTAGTTGCTTTTAGTAGTAGCCAAGTATTGATTATAGGCGGGCCATAAGGGGGATGTGGTGAGAAGTGGAGGGTTCCATTGGGGCAGTAGGTTGTGCCATGGCAGGAGATTGGGAGGGGTTGGGAGGTGGGGGCCAGAGATGGAGAAGATGGGGGGCATAATGAGAAAAAGAAGAGTTAGAAGCATGGAGGAGAGTGCCCATGAGGTAGGCATGAAATACTCAGTTGGGGGGGTAGAGCCATGTCTGAACAGTTTGAGGGTTATTTGAGGGCAGTGGAGAAGCTTCAAGGAGCAGGATAAGAGAGTTGGGTAAAGTCAGGCACTGTGTGGGATGAAAGTGGGATGGGCTGGCATGAAGGACCAAACAGGTGATCCAATGGGCTAAGGGGTTGGGGAAGAAGGGGACATGGCCTAAGTGTATAAAGTTGAGGTAGGAGGGAGGTGGGGGCGGTGTAAAATTATGGAAAAGTCAATGTATTTCTATGGGTGCAGAGCCCGAAGAGCAAAGCAAAAGGCAGAGAGAGATAGTAGCCAATCAGGAGCAGCGTAGGCAGCAGGTATCCAATCAGGGAGTGAGGCAGCAAGTGCTAGACCAATGAAAGCTGCCCACAGCTTCCCCGACCCCAGGCAGGAATCTTTCCTGGAGTTGCTGGAGCTGTGAGGAGGGTGGTGGTGGCAGCTTGGGTGGCTAGCTTCAGAAGCCACGGCCACGATGAGAAGTGGACCCGGCAGCCCGGTCAGGGGCTCAATCTAAGGGGGAAAAAGAGGAGAGGTGGGGATTAGTTAAGGCAGAGCAGGACAAAGGCAGGTGGCGTGGAGGAGAGGTTAAATCAGGGGGTGTGGAGCAAGAGAAAAGTTAGGCAGTTGCAAGCAAAAGCGGGAGGGGAGGGCAGCTAAGATCTGGAACAATAGATATTCCAAATACCTGGCACCAGGGGGGAGAGAGAGAGAGAGAGAGACAGTCTAGAGAGGCAGAAGATTTTTAAAATTGTGACCTTAGGAGACAGGAAAAGTAGTGAAAGTAGCGAGAGGAGATTTCAGTAGCGAGTCAGAACAAAATTAAGTCTTAGTTTTAAACAACAGTTTGATGAACACCCTCAGTGGAAGGGGGACTAATGGAAATGTGTAATTTGATATTTACCATGGAGTTCCTCTTATTAACTCAACTGATTTTTTAGTGTATGAATTGTTGGTTATATCTGTACAATATATAGCCACACTTTGATGATCCGGTTGTATATTACTTATAACTGTATTTGTTATGTAATACCTTAATAAAATATATTTACAAAAAAGTTGTGTTTTTTGTCTGTTCAGTTGGTCCTAGGAATGCAAAAGCAGCTTTTTGTTGTTTCATTTTATTTTCCATCAGGCAAGTCAAGTAGAATGGTATACTTTGTTAGAGGCATATTGTGTATCTAAAAACAAAACTAAGGAGATTATAATTACAGGTCATGCTACCCCAACTGATCTTGTGGTTCATCAGTAACAATTAAAGATAAGGTGGAGGGGCTGGGTTTCACCCAACTAATAAAAGAAACTACATAGGTCAATTATAAGACAGGTTCGGAAACCGTTTTACATTAGATTTTGACTTCATGATCTGATAGAATGTTGGAAGCTGCCGCTTTTGCTGACTCAATGAGGGATCACAACCCAGTGTTTTGTTCCTGGATGGCTAAAAATCCTTGTTTGCTCCTCTCCATATTCTGCCTTACTCATTGCCGGATTTGGATGTAACTGAATTTAGGAGGCAGGTCTTTGCCATTGATTGGTCTTACTTGATGGCAATATCTGATATTGATTAAATGCTGCACTTTATTTCAACTGAATTTTTTGGCAATTTGTTAAAGACTTGCCCTTTAAGGAAGTTAAGGATTAAAAATAGAGATCAAACTTGGATCACTGCTTATGATAGGGTAGAACCCTTTATAACTGGAATGACTCTTTTCTGTCTCCTTATTATTAAAAATAAGACTGATGCAACAGCATTAAATCTTTATCTGAAAATCTATTCTACTTTTTCTTCTTGCACCATCAGGTTGGCCACCCGTGGAGCCCCCTCCCCCTTCACATCTCTGTCTTACTAAATCCACTGTGTTTTCTTTTTCCATTCTTTCATGTCCTTTCCAAGATTCCTGATAAAAACATATGAAATGTGCCAGAAAGGGCTAATTATGTAATAATGTGCCATGTGCAGAAATAAAACACAGACATAAAAAGGCAAAACCCCACAGGATTTATATGTTATTATGTTAAAAGGATACTGTAGTCTTTGACAAATGTAGGTTAAGAATAGAATAATGCCAGAGTTTTTATGTTATTTATTCTCTACTAGAGGTTGTACTGGGGTCTAGTATGCAAAAATGGGGCTTTGATGTTTGCTAAAATGTTATTCTTCTTTTAGTATGTTGTTAAAAAGGCCTAGATAAACAGAAAAGGCGCTCATTGCAATACTAAGATTTTGGTAATTCATTAGCCCTATTCCTGTGCTCTGTAATTAATTCAGTTTTTGAGTGAAAAAAACACAATTGGGGCCCTTTTTTCTTATCTGTTCCATCTGAGGTTCCCTAGGGGACTGCCTGCCTCAGTGACAATACCTTCATACTAAAGGAGAGTAGTGACCTCACAAAAGGGAAGGAGACAGTCTGTTTTGCAAAGTTGTGTATTATCTTTTTGCAGAGGTGCAAACTTACTCTTCTTTAACATTAGTAAAGTGTTGTGTCCTGTTTAGAATGATTATCAGCATTACAAAAGTGAAAAGACTATAGAAATAAAGATATTTGATTCTGAAAACTGGGGTAGGCCACATGATATGCTGGGGGAGGATATAAAAGACTAGGCTTCCTGAGATAATGTAGATTGCTGGTCACAGGGATACTGACCTGCAAAGAGAAAGGACATGTGAGTTTTAATGCCTTGAATAAAGTGATTAAACTGAGAAAAATCTGTAGAAAGATTGTTTCTGGAAGTACAACTGTGTTTCAGCATTTATGTTTGATTTATTTTCTTGAAAATACATCTTTTATTTTTTTATTTAGAAAGCAATATATTTGTTTTTAATTTTCTTTATGGATGTCTGATAAATATATTCTGCATGCACAACTACTTTCATGTTTGTCCATCTGTCATCCCACAACTTCACACTGCTGATCTAATAAAATGTATGCAGGAGCGAGACAAGATATGAGGATGGTACAAACCACAGAAGTCACCTTTATTGTTAATTGAGTACAAAAGGCTATATAATTTATGCAAGAAGCAAGTTTGGAAAGGTAAAGTAGATTATTATAAACAAAAAAAAATGATGAGAACTGGGGCTAGAGGTTAGCAAAATTAGCAAATTATAAATGTGTGGAATTTCCATGAAATTCTGTGCATTTCTGTGAAATGTCATGAATTTTTTGAGGATTTTCAAAGATTTTTCAAATGGACATAACTCGGTCAGTGGTAAAGCTACAGGTCTGAAAAGTGGCGTGCATATTGTCTTGAGCAGTCCCTAAAGGTTTTCAAAGTTTCATAATATTTAGATGAAGGCTATGGATGCTATCGGGAGTTCAAGTTCTAGCAATTTATTATTCATGTGAACATTTCTAAAAATATTTCTATGCTAACAACTTAGCCTCCTTTGGAGCTAGATAATTGAAATCTTAGATGCATACTGTAAAATGTTGCTGGTATGAAACAAATTATGTAAATGTAACTTTACACTCCTATCTTGATCAGCAACCAGCAGATGGCAGGCTTCCCCAAACCACCACCCCGCCAACTTGCTACAAACTGTGCAGACTGTGTCACATTTATGATTTCTTTAAATTCTTGACCCATTTTATAATTACTAGCTAGTGCCTCTTCTCTGACAACTTTTGCAAGATGTGAAGTTGCTATCTGTTTTACTAAAAGACTGTTTTAGCTTTTGTTCATGTTGTTCAGTCTTGAAATGCTGCCATCTGCCTACTCCGGCGATCACTCACTCTTTTACTGCTGCCATCTATTCAATCACTTATATTTTCATTGACTTTCTTGATACTGGGCTCCCTTTGTTCACTGTCTGGCACACTTTGCTTCTCTAATGAGCCAGACAGATTTAAGAAACTCGCTTTCCAAGCTGTACATGAATGGCTCCTTGAGCTCATGCTTGAACTCTGATCCATGATCATCAACACTGCCATATCATCCTTTGCTGTGTTCCTGGTTCTGGTCTCAAATACTGCCCTCAAAATTAATTAGTAGCTACGAAGAACAGATTAGGTAAGCTTATGTTTTTTAAATCAAATACAGCTCATGTCACTGCTTCAGCTCTTTGTGTTCTTCTCCCTGACTACAGTCTGGTTGCTCAATACAAAATATGAGCCACGGTTTTTCTAGAGGTGGTAGGGGAGCAAATGGGAGTACCTGTACTGCCATTTTTGATTTAGCAAAGGAGTGAGTTTCCGGTTTCATTTTTTTACAGAAAAAAAAACAAACTACAGCCTGATTGTTTGTATGATGGGGAGTGGGCTGTCGTTTATTAACTATGGCATTGTAGCTGTTCTGTGCCTGGGGAATGTTTTCTATAAGTTACTACAATTGTTCTGAGCTGGGGAAAATATTTTTGTAATGATTAGCAAGGTACAGTGACTTTCTTGTACAGTGCTTTTGACTGTACTGGTTGTTGTGCTAGAAAGAGAAGCTGCATTCATACTGCTGTGCTCAAAATAAAGGTTGCACTATATTTTGTAAACATAGCACTGACTTTGTTGTTTAATTATGTTTTTGGGATTGACTCCCTGAAAACATAGCAAGAATTAAACTACAGTTTTAACTAGCAGTTCTACAGTAGGTTGTAAGGTTTAGCTCTGACCTTTCTCCTGAAACAACTTTCAGGAGCTCACTTCCAAACCAATGTCACCAACATGGCAGCATGATATTTGAACAGTTTATTCGTATCCTCCCATAAGATGTTCAACTCTGGGTAAAAGAACATTGTCCAGAGGCAGCTAACATTGCAATACGTTTGGCTGAAGATTACCTGGCAGCAAGACCCAACAGACAGAAAGGTACTATACCTTCCAGTACCCATCAAACACCAGTAAGAACCATTACAGCCAGCGGAAACAGTGCTGCCACTGGGGTAAGGCAGAATCCTAAAATAGGAAGGGGTTAGAATCCAGACATGATCTGCCATGACTGCAAAGGGAAATGTAACATAGCAAGGTTCTGCCCAAAACCTGAACCCACACATTTAGCCCTTGCTAATTGAGGACAATATATAGTCACAGTTTATCTTGAAGGTAAAACTCTACAGGGGTTACTGGACTCAGGCAGTAAACAGACCCTAGTCAAAAGTAATGTTTTGAACTGTCTACCAGTACCGGGAGGGCCAGCAACTGGGGTCACCTGTATACATGGGGATGTACATTACTATCCTTTACAGGAAACCAATGACTAAAAGTGGGGGTGGCACCCCATTTACCAGTTCCATTTCTGCTGGGACATGATCATCCTGATTTTCAATTGTTACTGACCTCAAATGTATGTGCCAAGGTAACTAGGTCTCAAACTCATAAAGAAACATTGGGACAGTTATTCCCTTTCATGGAGGATGTAATTGGTAACCTAGGAAAGGATAGAAAACCAAAGCAGCAAAAGAGAAAAGAGAAGATATCATGGACTAAGAGTGACTTTATAGGCAATGTAATAGAACCTATGCCTATAGTGTTAGATTTTGTTAGGGGGAATGAATTTAAAAATGAGCAAAAAAATGATGTAATCTTACAACCTTATTTTTTTCAGGGTACAAACACTGATGGGCTTCAGAAGGAAGACAGATATAAATTACACAATGTATTGCTTTATCGCAAATGTGTTAATCCCAAACAGGGGAAGAAATAGAACAGTTAATGGTTCCCCAGATATATAGACAGAAGCTATAGGAGTTAGCCCATGATATCCCCATGGCTGGACACCTAGGCAGGGACAGGGCCCTAAGTCATTTACTATACTGTTTCTTTTGGCCTGGCATTCATGAACAGTTAGCCAGGTATTGTAACAGTTATAGTGAATGCCAGAAGGTATCCAAGATTGGTAGAAAAGACAAAGTACCCTTACTACCTCTGCCTTTGGTTACAAATCCATTCGAAAGCATTGCCATGGACACTGCAGGGCCCTTACCTAAAAGTACAAAAGGGAACAGGTATATTCTAGTTGTTAGTGACTACACCACAACGTATCTGGAGGCTATTCCCCTGTGGAGTGTAACAGCCCCCAAAATTGCTGATGAATTGTGCAAAATCTTTAGTCGGGTGGGCATACCTAGTGTGATACTGACAGATCGTGGAAGCAATTTTTGCTCAGTGCTGTTGAAACGTCTCTACCAGACCCTAGGCATAAGTGCCATATATACGACACCTTATCATCTGCAAATGGAAGGTCTAGTTGAGCGTTTCAATCAAACCTTGAAAAAAAATGCTACAGAAGTATGTGCAAGAAGAAGGAAAAACTGGGATGTATACCTGCCATACTTGCTGTTTGCATACAGGGAGGTGCCTCAGTCCTCCAGAGGATTTTCCCCATTCGAACTTCTGTATGGCCATAACCCATGAGGGTCATTGGATATTGTAAAGGAGCAGTGGGAGGAAGGGAAGTCCCCAAAAGGTATGGTACCTACTGAGTACATGTGTCAGTTAAGACAGAGATTACTAACTTATGTACAGAAGGCATATGTAACAAACCAAAAACAGCAGACAATCCAGAAGAATCAATATGATAAAGGGACAGGTTTAAAAGAATTCATAGAAGGGGGTAATGTACTCTTATTGCTTCCATCCACCAATAATGAGCTTCTCATGAAATGGCAAGGGCCCTATAATATGTTGAGATGAATGGGACCTGTGACATAGAAGATAGTACTACATGATAGGGTAAACAAAAGAAAAATCAGTCAAGTTCATTTACTGAAACCATGGATAGAGATACCCCCTCCTTTGTGTGCGTATATACACCCTGAAGTACCAGATAGTGAATTGAATCTCATCTATTCAATGGTTAGAGAAAAAGGGAGAACTGACTGATGTAACTATCAACCCTAAGTTAGCACCTCACCAGTTAGCAGAATTTAACACATTATTGCATTCAATGAAGCAACCTTTACAGGGACCGCAGGTAAAGGCAAAGAACGTAACCCGCCATATTAAGTTAGGGCAAAATATGCCCATCTGACAGAAAGCCTATAGACTGCCAGAAAAAAGTAAGAACAGAGGTAATAAAAGAACTCAAAAGAATGCAAGAATTAGCATTATAGAACCCTCCCAAAGTGAGAGGAACTTTCCCATGGTGGTGGTGGGAAAAAGAGAGGGGAGTCAGGCTGTGTCTTGATTTCAGATTTTCAGACAGCTATCCAATGCCCCGTATTGACGATATTCTAGATCACCTGGGTAATGCTCAATACATCAGCACACTGGATGTACCCAAAGGGTACTGACAGGTACCCTTGGATATTGATGCCAAAGACAAAACAGCATTCAGTACCCCCTAAGTTTATTCCAGTTCACTGTAATGCCTTTGGCTTACACGTTACCCCTGCTACTTTTCAAAGGGTTATGGATAGGATTTTGCCCCACTTGCTGCCTATAGTGCAGCATACCACAATGATGTGATTGTTTTTAGCTCATCATGGACTGAACACATACTATACCTGTCTCAAGTGTTAGCAGTCATTACAGAAGCCGGACTTACTATATTAATCCTGCAAAATGTTTGTTGGCCATGCAAGAGACGAAATACTTGGGTTTTCAGATAGGATAGGGTCAAGCAAAGCCAGAGAAAAGTAAAGTGGAGGCAGTAGTCAATAGTCCCAGACCTCTTACTAAAAAGAATGTGTGATCCTTCTTAGGGTTGGCAGGCTATTACCACTGCTTTATACCTGAATTTTCTATGTTGGCCAATCCCTTTATTGAGTTAACTAAGAAAAACAAAGCCTGAGAAGGTTATATGGAACCTGAATGTGAGGACACTTTTCAGTCCATAAAAGCCAAATTATGCTCTTCTCACTGTATAAAAACCCCAGACTTCTCCCAGCCTCTCATATTACAGACAGATTCCTCCAACTGTGGGATAGGGGTGGTCCTCACACAGATACTCAAGGTGAAGAACATCCCATCATTTATGTAAGCCGCAAACTACATGACTGGGAAATAAGATATTCCATGATAGAGAAGAGGGCCTAGAGATCGTTGAGGTATAGAAGCTCTCTGGTTTTATTTATGGGCACAGAATTTGAATTATGGACCAATCATAACCCGTTATGTTGGCTCCATGTTATGAAAGATCAGAATCCCGAATCATGCGCTGGCACCTCACACTACAGCCCTACTGATTTATGATTAAGCATCGTAGGGGTAGTGCACATAGTAATATGGATTACCTCTCTAGATATAATCGGAATTGAATGAAGTACCTATCAGCAGACCTTGGGGTAAGGAAGATAGTTCATCTCTTTATGAATCTGTAAGAGAGTTTAAGTTATTTACTAGGGACCCGAGGTGGGCCTTAGGTAATGGGTGGGCTATGGCTCCATCTCTCCGAGAGAGAGATCTGATGAATAGGTGTGTCTTATTGTACCAGCAGGTAGGATGGAATAGACAAAACAGTATGGTTTTATCTTGAGTAGGGAGGAATGTGGAAGGTTCTCTTTAGTTTATCCACAGGTCTGCCTGGAGGGTTCCCTTTTGTGTCACTACCTTCTCTTTTTGTAGTCCTGTCTGTTTAAACTGTGTCTGTCTTACGTGGACTGGCCACCCATGTATCCCATTTTGTGTTTGGTTCTTTTATTTCTGCCCCCTCCCCATTTGACAAGAACCTATTGGTTAGTATACTTTAAATGTCTCAATAATGAAAGTCCTTATGAGGGACAGAGGACAGTAATTGAGACTGCATAGGTTCAGTGCACTAGTGTGCCAGAATAGTTGCATTTGTAATGCCTCTAATATACTGCTTGTGTTCAAGATACATATGTTCATAAAATGAGAATTACTATTGCATTGTCACACTGCTTAGTAAACTGAGTGAAAGCCTTAAAGAGGTAAAAGACAGATTAAAATAAAAGGGTAAGCGCCATAATAGGTACGTCTGGTACTGTGCATAGCGAGGCTATATATGCCGTTTTCTTTTTATGTTGGTTAAGAAACTGGGTAGCAACAAAACCAACAAGGTGACAGGGAGCATTACTTATGTCTGTTGTGTTGCCCCCTGCAATTACAGACACCTTTGGACTGTACAACAGTCCTAATGAGACCTCTAAATGGGGCGGTTTGCCCAAAAACTCCATGAAGGTCTGCAGAGTCACAATGGTTGCAACCCGTTGTCATAGAACCTCGTAGAAATGGTTGGGTTTTGCAAGATGCTACAAAAGTCTGGGTTTCATTCTATAGCGATTGCAAACATAGACCATAGCTGACACGCACCTTTGTTGAAAGAAAGGTTATATTTATGCTGCAACGGTACTCTGTTGTGCGAGTACTCATATAATTCAAGAGAGGTCTTCTGCTGCTGTTCCCTGCTCTCAGCTGTTCACTCTAGGAGCTGACCGGCCTCATTTCCACTACTCTTATTCAGAGCTCAGCTGAAGGATGGACATACAGAACACCTCTTGGGTTAAAAACTGGATCCAGCGCTCAAAAACATTTGACAATATAAAGATTACCCTCTGATAAAGTGTTACGTATAACTGTGTTATTTGGAAATAATAAAAATGAGTCTTAGAGTGTATAACATATGTTTATTAAAATGATACATGAGTGACAACCAGAATGGACCAATCCTGAGATATAGCTTTCTTTATATGCCCAGCACTGAGAAAGACAATTCAGATTCGAGTTGGGTGTGGAAGGTGAAACACTCATTGGGACTAGTTCTTGCTAGTCATTTTGGATATATACTTTGGGACTATTGCTGATTTGAAGCCTTCTTTAGTTGTTATTTTTTTCTTGTTTTTGTTATTTTATTTTGACGAAAATAGTCGGATTAATTTTTGTTCTGTAAATATGAATGAATTAACAACAAAAATCGAAAGAAACCTAGGAGTAATTATATCAGATGACCTAAAGGTGGGCAAGCAATGTGAGAAGGCAGTAAGGAGGGCTGGGGGGATACTGGGATACGTAGGGAGAGGCATTAACAGTAGATAACAGGAAGTTGTTATCCCTCTGTACAGACAGCCGGTGAGACCCCATCTGGAGTACTACATGCAATTCTGGAGACCCCATCTCTTCAAAGACATAGACAGAGTGGAGGCTGTTCAGAGGAGGGTAACCAAAATGGTGCAGGGTCTGCAGCAGAAGACATATGAGGAGAAATTAAATCAGCTTAATATGTATACCCTTGAGGAAAGGAGGAAGAGAGGGGGACATGATAGAAACTTTCAAGCATCTCAAGGGAATTAACAAAGTACAAGAGGGTAGCATCTTTCAGAAAAAGAGATGTGCAAGAACAAGGGGGTACAATTTGAAGATAGAGGGGAGACGGCTCAGAGGTAAAGTTAGAAAGCATGTTTTCACAGAGAAGGCCGTGGATGCATGGGACAGCCTTCCTGAGGAGGTTGTGGAGTCAGAAACAGTGTGAGAATTCAAGAATTCATGGGACAGACTTAAAGCAATTCTAGCGGGGTGTAGGAGGAAGTAAGCTGTTGATGAACTAGAATCTGTTGTTTATCAATCAGGTAGGGAAATGGTCAGGCTAGGTGGGCCAAGCAGTCCTTATCTGCCGTCAAATTCTATGTTTCTATGAACTGCAGTTCCAAGTTGGTGTATGTGTCCATCTGTTACCCACTATATCTCTCACACCCTGCACCATATTCCAAGACAGGCAGGGTCCCTGGCACCTATGACCCACAACTTGCGCAGCCACAGGCTTACCCCATGGGAATGGCACAACAAACCTGAGTGCCACAAGTTGTGGCCCTCATTTAACTGCCCCTGGGAGCCTCCAGCCCCGTACCACTACCACAAGACTCAGAGAGCCATGGAGGGGGTGGCTGGTTGGCAAAGCCGCAAGGGGGGGCATGGCACACCATGGACCTGGGTGGCACCCCAAAATGGGGGAGTGGGGCATCACTGAGCTGGGGGGTGGTAGGTGTGCACAGCAATGTGTGATTCAAGGTGCTACGAGGGGAGTTGCATCGTTTTGCCAGGATGGATTCCCTTTAGACCAGCTAAGTGCTAGTCTAACCCCGCAGCACCGTAATGGGACATGGAATGGCGTAGGTGGGTTACAGCAGCCGCCCTCTCAGAATAGGGTGCAGGTACTGCCATAACCCAACCATGTAGTGGGTGGTGGAGACCACCTTTGGTGCAACCTGCATGTGGCATGGCATAAGCCACCTCCTGGAATCACGACTTGTGGAATGTATGGCGCAAGATGTGATTTGCGCCATAGGGTCTGGCATTAATCGACTTGTCCCATGTATAAGGCATTCTGGAATTGGGCCCAATGACTCTATTATCTAGAAGAATCCAAATTTCTGTCATTTCTTGTGCTCACCCTGAGATAAATGAAGGTCTTGCAAAAGTAAGAGGTCTGGCTTAGATTTCTTTAGGAATGTCAGTGTTCTGCATCATTTGTCGGGGCTGGCCAGTCAGCCCAATAATGTTGTGCGAAATCAGCTTAAAAGGTATATTTATATGGGGCTATAGATAAAATGTACAACTTAAAAGCAACACCTTACATTAATATTGTAGATATCTGGGCCGGCCCGCCGGTGCAGCAGTAGGGCTACCACTTGCGGCGCCAGTGACCTGAGTTCAGGAATGGACTCTGGCAGCTGGAGGGTCTGCACTAGGGGAAGGAGGATTAAGTGCCCAGAGGCCACTATCCTCTTCCAGAGAGGTTTGGCTGCTTGTCCCACCGCTCTGCTGCCACCTGGGTGACCATGGGTGGAGGTGCAGTGGGACAACAGGAAGAAGGGAGGGAGGACATCAGCTGGGAGCCGGATGTGGTGGGTTGAAATAATCAGGTTAAACAGGAGTCAACATGTAAGGGTACAACATACTTGGAAGGTATGATTTTTATTACAGAAATAAAAATAATCAAAAAAGGAAAACAAGAGCAAAACAGCTTACTTCAGTGTACTTCAAGATATCAAACAATAACAAAATAAATAATAGAAATTAGCACAACTTCTCTGCCTAGGTTCTAGCAGGAGAACATTACATTGTGCATATCATCAGAGAGCAGGAGGTCTTTTCAGTAACTCTCCCTAAGCATCTAACTTCATGTTTGAGATAGGCTTCATTTAAAGGAGAGTAACTTTGCCTCTATAATGAAACCACTCCCAGCTATTAATAACAATTTAAAAAAAAACATTTATTTCAAGCATATAGAAGTGAAAAGGCTGAATACGATGTACATTAATATGTTTAATCTATGAATATGGCTTTGGAGAAGACTAAAAACAAGTCAGCCCAAAATAAACTTTACATTTCAAAAAAATGGGCTATCTTAACTCGTTGCCTCCACAGACTCACTATGAGATTACACCACTTGTCTCCTGAATCTCCTGTATACTTTTAACAGTGAATCCTGGGCCTTTCTAAGCAAATCAAGCCATAGTCAGCATGTCGCAAACAAATGCTAATAGCTCAATAACCATACATGCTAGACACAAAGTATGAGTGGCAGAGCTATTCAGCACAAAATTGTATTTCCAATGGTGGTATGCATGTAATAATAAGAAATTTAGTTTTTTTCTGTGCTGGTCAAAACCGGAAAAAAATATTTTTTTTTCACTAAAATAAGGCAACATAAGACATTTTTTATTGGAAAATATGTCAAATATCAACACCAAATTAAGCATACAGACATTAGACGGTGTTTTGCTATTACATTTGTTAAAAAAAAGATATATTTTTACTATCAAACATCATTTTTCCCCATTTTAGTCAAGGTGCTTTGGTAAGATTTGAGGGCTGAATCTCAACCACGCACACCATATCATAAACAAATGCATATAACTCCAAAAGTATACATGATACACACAAAGTATAAGCATGAAAGATGATCAGCACAAAATTGCCTTTCCAACGATGCTACTTTATGTGATCAATTGTAATCAATACTTTTTTTTTATGCCTGCTGAAGTGTCAAAAAAGTGCATTTTATTCAAGCTGCTTAGGTGAGTCTTGATGTAAAAAATGTCAGCCATACACACCATACCATAAACAAATGCATATAACTCCTAAAGTATACATGACACACAGCATATCAGTGGCACAGTTGTACACACAAAATTGCCTTTCCAACGGTTCTGTGCAATCAGCTGTACTCAATTTGGTTTTGTTTTATACTGGCTAAGATACCCAGAATGTGTGTGTTTTTCAAAGTGCTTAGGTGATTCTAGAGTGACAAAATGTCATAAACAAATATGAATAACTCCTGAAGTGAACATGATACACACAAAGTGTCAGTGGCAAGGTTGTTCACACAACATTACCTTTCTAATGGCACTATGCAGTCAATTCTGATCAATTCTGTCTGGCAAGTAATATTAAAATATGTGAGTGACTTCTCCAGACATTTCTAGGGCACACAGGAAGTCTGCAGGTGACTTCTGTAGGCGTTCAGGACACACTGTAGTTAGATTTCCTGACAGCTACAGACGTTCTAGGAGGCAATGAGTTAAGTCTAACTTCTCCCAGATTCTAAGCAGGACACCCACTTTCTCCCTATAAAAGAAGGCATCTAGGTGCCACTGACTCCCTAAAGGAGAAGCCATAATGTAAGAACCAAAGCAGTGATTGGGTCTGGCAGTTTGCAACACTCACAGGTCTGTGTTCAATTTGTTTATACATTATACATATCTGTAACAGTTTTGGAATATGTTTTATAATGTCTTTCCAGTTTCCAAGAGGGCAGGGTGCCCGAGCTAGCAGAGGAGTTCATTATATAAATCTGGGTCCAAGCGTACAAGTAGGTAGTTGTTGGAGAATTGAAAAGAAACAAAACCCTCCATACAATAGGGTAATGTGCCACAAACTTTCCACATTATTACAGTATCCTAAGACTTCTTATAATCCTTGTTCAGGTCCAATTTACAGGACTAACTGCAATTTGCAGCTGTACTCTGAAACAGACCTTTGGATTCACACAGCGGTGCCGGCGGCATTCAGTTTTCATGCCGTCGGGAGTTGGTACTAATAAGCTATTGTTTTCTTCTGCTTCGTTTCTTGACCGGGTTAACCGGGAATACAAGTACTTAATGCTTTCCAGATGCTAGATGTGTCCCATTACTTTATAAATAAAAACTAAAAGGAGGGGTTATTAAAGCACCAAAAATTAGAGAAGGAGAAAGGAGACATAAAACGAACATCAGAAGACGAGAATTTATGCAGCAGGTGGCCAGTCTGACTGCATAGCCAAGGACTATACATAACTGGAAAGAGACATTAAAGTATAGATAATAGCTAGAATTAAGGGAAAAATATATATATATAGTGTTGTTGTGCAACAGACTTAAAGAGTAACAGTCTAAAGCATGTAAAAAAAAAAACAGAGCATTCACATGTCCTGATGTGCTCCCCTCCCGAGGATCTCCAAGTGTGTTGACATCTGGAGGGGGGGACTAGAAATGAGGAAAAGCCAGGCAGCACTCTCAGTAGACAGAGCACCAGGCCCCGATCCCCAATGCCCCTATCAGTGACAGCATCCTCGACAAAATAAAGACATGTCAGGGTGGAAAAGGTGCCCTGCCACATACCAACCTGGGTGGAATAACCAAGGCTCCATGGGGGATGGACTGCCCCTGCGCCCGGTTAAACGAGTGGGGACGTACAAGGCCATAGGTGTCTCCTGAAGAATGGGAGCACTGTGGTGAAAAGGGGGTATAAAGAAACAATATAAAACAAATAATAATGTAAATACCTTAGGATTAACAAAATACCACATCCCTTATCGATTATTAACTTTAAAAGAAATAGTTCCCTCATAGTTCAAAATTTAATCTGTTGTCTGACTCCAAATCCCATAGCATGTACCTAAAAATACAACAGAGAAACTATATACGATGGGCCAACAGGACTCATAACAAAGGGCTCATGCAGAGGGAAGGCACTCAACTCACCAATTCCAAAGGTCAACTATTTTACAAGGATTGACTTCCAAAAATAGGAGAGATATTAGATAATCTAAAGGCAATTGTAATGTACATTGCCAAATTAAGGATGCTGTATCGAACAAGTGAACGACATCTTTGAGGTATAGTCCTTAAAACGTGGTAGGGGAAATAGGAGAGTGGGAAGGAAATAACAAAAACAGCATAAAATAAAACTTCCATGGGGGAAGGGATAGTGGAAGGAAGGAAAGAAAGAGTGCAATGGCTCAATTGCCTATGGTCTCAGTTATTTCCCAGCCACCGCTGAACCCTTCATATTTAATACGAGAAAGTATAAATTCTGAAGGGAATCAGAGGAAATTAAGTAAACAAAGTGCCCTAGCATGTAATATTATACTAAAATGGAAACAATCTACTAGGGTTGTGCGAACACCGAATATATATTAATTTTCGGATAGCACGAATGATGGATTATCCGAATATTCAGAGCTAAATACTGAATAGTCCACTATTCAGCTGGTATTCAGTATTTGGCTGTGTGCAAGGACAAAAAAGTCTTTCCCACCCTCCTTGCCTGCAATAAGTAAATATTTTTGCCCTGGTGTCTAGTGGTCTCACCCCTGGCCGATTGCCAGTCCAAAATAAAGAATCCCATCCCCCCAGCATAGACTCTCAGTAATATGCCCAGTCCCCAAATGTATAAAACTAAAAATAATTTCCTAATTTCCCTGGTGTCTAGTGGACCCCCCACCTCTTTAGCCTGTTAGGTAGTGCTCCAACCCCTCTCCCACCCCACCTATGACCCCAAAAGGACCACCAGCTGAGCCCGCTCCTCACCTCCATGGCCAGCAGCCTGACTGAGTTTTCAATGAATGAGTGAATGATTGTGCAAGCAGGCACTCATTCATTGACAGATTCATCCACCAGCAGGTTAGGAACTAGCACTACTAGGGGTTGGAGGGGAGGGGGGAGCTGCTTCAGTCACCGGCGGGGAGAGGGTGGGATTGGGGAAATGTTGTTTTGGACCAGGGGAAGTCCACAGTGGCATGTCCCCATCACACCTTCCCTACTGTGCTGAGCAGCTCCCCTCCCCTCCAGCCCCTGGTAGTACTACTTGCTGTTGGTGGATGAATCTGAGTGTCAAGTGAATGAGTGCATGCTTGTGCAAGCACACACCTCATTCCTTGAAAACTCAGTCGGGGCTGCCAGCCATGGAGGTGAGTGGAGGCAGTGCGGTGGCCAACAGGGTTATGGGTGGGGGAAGGTGTGAGGGGCACTACCTGAAAGGGTGGAGGTAGGGGATCCACTAGACACCAGGAAATTAGGGAATCATTTTTAGTTTTATACATTTGGGGATGGGGGACTAGGGATATTGCTGAGAGTTTGGGTGGGGATTCTTTATTTTAGGCAGGTGATCAGCCAGGGGGGTGGGGTGGGACCACCAAACACCAGGGCTAAAAACATTTATTTAATGCTGGGCAGGAGGGGGGTGCTCTTTTATTTTTAAATACCCCCCTTCCAGCCACCAGAATATGAATACAGAATACGGAATAACGAATACTTCAGAACAGAATATCGAATATTTGCCTGAATATTCGAAAAAAGGTATTAGCACAGCCCTATAATCTACTGCATATAATTAATTTCAATGAAAACTGTACTTAAAACAGTAATGAAAAAAGCTGGAGAAAGTTCACAGGACCATGAAAAATAGAATAAGGTTAACAAGTCCAAAACCAGGAGTGACCACAAGTCATCAAGTAAATAAAATCATTTCTTGTATCAGCAGTCTGTGGTCAAACAAAAGGAACAGTCTATGGTCCCAAAGTCAATAGAAGGGAGAAAAAGTAAATACTCCACCCCTCCATCAGTTAAAAAAGGAAGTTTCTAGTAAAACTGAACTGCAAAAATGAAGAGGGCTCCACAACAGAAGGAATGACTAAGCCAACTATTCCTCTTGGAAAAATGGAAAAGGAAGCAATGTCCAAGAGCATGAGGTGTTGAATGAAGCCTGAGGCCCAGGCCCCCTGCCACCTCCCACCACCGTAATAGGTGCAGGGGAGAGAGAGAGAGAGAGAGAGAGAGGAACGAACCCTGAGGAGGAGATCCCACTCCAGGAGTCAGCGTTTGCCACAAGCCCCAGTCCAGTCAGCAATCCACAGGCCCCCCCAGGCGGGAACAGAAGGATCCACACCATGCCCCCCAGCACCCCACTACCCCAGAGCCCAACCCCAATAGCCTATAAGCAACTCCAAGGGTAGGTGCTTAAAAGTAAGCCATCTAGAGTCAGGCCCAGAGAGAGGCTGAGGTAAGCCGGAAACTCCAGCGTTTGATCTTGCAACTGTGTGTAGAAAGTTTATTGTGCCAGGAACTGAGAGAGACATTCTGGGCAGGACTGCATCAGTGTGAGCGGCCCAGGCAGCAGCCCTATGGAGGCTAGCCAGCTACTCATCCGAGTAGATTACAAATAGGGCCCCTTTTGAAACTTTTTTCCAGTCAGTTTAAAGAATTTCTGTTGCATTTTACAACAGTTATTCACATTGTGTTTTATCTTGTTACCTTTTAAAGAATGCCACTGGGTGCCATCCTGCTAGTAGCAACAACATCCCTCATGTGGTACCCACTGCAACACAGACATCATCTCTCAACCATGGCATTTGGGGGGAATTAAGCCAAGTGCACCCCCATTGTGGTTTGAGTACTGCTTGGGGGGTGGACAGATTCCATGGGGCAAAGTGTTGACTGTTTTACTGATGGCATGCAGTAAGAGTATTTTATTTTATTTTTTATTTTATTCTTTGGTAACTGGGTAAGACCCACTAGGCACAAGTGCCTGGTTTCAGGGGTGACCTAGGGCACTGGGGAGGTTGACCACCTTGCTCAGAGTCACACAGTATACTGTATATGTGGAGGTTGTAGTAATCAAACCCAGGTCTGCTGGATGTACAAAGCTCATTCACAGTTTGCTACTTTAACCTCTAGGTTATACTACCAATGTAGAGTATAGAGTTACTGCTACTTCTGTTGCTCCCATTTTCCTTTGCTGCATCCCTGTTCTTTCCTTACCCTCCCTTTTAAATAATTTGTTTTCAATTGCATTTTATAAAATGGGCGCGTCTAATGCACAGCTAAAACAAGAAACCCCATTTAGAATACACAGGCCCATTTTATAAGTGCAATTAAGCCACTCGGGGATGTGCATTAGACAGTTCTAATGCCTGACTGAGAAAGACTGCGCGATGCCGCTGTGGCCTCGTGCCTCACTATGTCCCCTAACCGTGCATAAGAACTATCAATCTCACCATCATCATTTATTGCTTACTCATGGTTCGGGATTATTATTACTCACTGTATCACTTGTTTATAGGGCAGGAATGTGTGGTCAGTTTATGCACTGGTTCCTGGGAGGCAGTGATAACCTTGTGTTTCACATCTGGGTACCCCATATTTTATTTTTATTTTATTTTATTTTATTTCTGATCTCGGATTAACCATTTGAGCTCAGAGCTCTTTACATAGGTTCCATGTTAGTACATTTAGAACAAGTAGGTGATTATACAGAGGATTGAGACAAACAAGGCAATAGAATTAGAATGAGAACATTTAGGTGCATTTGGTCCTTAAACAAAGGAATGCAAAAATACAGTGAAAACTAAAACTGGAATAGGTAAACACAGTCAGATAAATACAGGAACAGACTAAATAACTGTACCAAACAGGGAACCTGTTAGTTGTCAGCAACACAATGGGGTTAGTGCACAGAAGTGCTGGAGACACGGGTTGGAGAGTTGAGCCCCTAGTGCAGGGTGTCCGAGACAGAGAGAAAGAAAGGTCTGTTTGGCAGAGGGGCAGATGGTAGGAGATGCCTTTGCTAGGTACTAGTGATGGCAGACACATTGAGATTCCTGTATTAAATGGTTATTTAGGTTCTTTTTGAAGGTCCACAGAGTGGGCAGGCTAATAATGTTCTCATGGAGGGAGTTGAACCACAACGGTGTCCGATAGGTAAAGGACCTTTGTCCTTGAGATGTCCAACATTTTGGAGTCAGGAAGGACTGCAGTTCCAAATTTTGGGTGGGCCTGGGATTAGTGCTAATAGGCTAAAGAGGAGGGGGCCCAGTATTGACCCCTGTGGAATGCCTGAGCACATAGGCTTGGTGTCAGAGAGAAAGGTATCTATCCTGACTTGCTGCGTTTGGCAGTGTGGGTAGCTGTGGAACCATGCAGCCACCTCATGGGGCAAAGTCTATGGCACTGAGTTGGTCAATTAGGAGGGCATGGTTGACCAAGTCAAAGGCCTTTGTTAGGTCAATATAGATAGCCCCGACTAGCTGTCCAAGATCAAGGAATTTGTGGATGAAGCCTGTGAATTTCAGGAGGACTGTATTGGTGCTATGCCCAGCCCTAAAGCCATGTTTTTCTGCATATAGGAGCATGTTCTTGTCCAGATAATCATCAAGTTGGTCAGCAACAATTCATTCAAGGGCCTTCAAGAGTGATAGTAGTATAGAGATGGGTCTATAGTTCCTGGGGAGGGCATGATCCTCACTCTTGTACACAGGGTGACCACTGCAGCCTTCCATTTTTGGGGGAATACTGCAATACGGAGCGAGAGGTTAAGGATATGGGTGAGAGGGGACAGGATTTCTTCAAGCGAGAGCGAAATTAGTTTCAGGTCAAGGTTATCCCCACTGAATCTCCCCTTCCCAAGCACTTTGCACAGATATCTCCTGGTTTCTCCCAAGGTAATAGTCTTGAAGTGAAAGGGTGGATGAGATGGGGATTGTGTGGGTGCAACAGGGATGGTGGGGGAGAAGAAGTCAGTGGGGAGAACATGCTGCAAGACAGTGAAGGCATTGTTAAAGGTGTTGACGATAGATTTAGGATCAAGCATGGGGGTGCCATCAACACAGAGCATGGTAGGGGACATTTTGGTTCTCGGCCCGTGACCTCATTTAGGTTAGCACAGAATTTGCACCCGTCATTCAAGTTCTTGGTTAGAGCATCTTTATAGTATACGTTTTTGGCAAATCGGATGGTCCTGGTACAGTTGTTCCTTGCACGTTTGTAGTTCAGGATATCAGACTGCTTACCAGTGGCCCTAGCTATATGCCAGAGGTGGTCTCTGTTTTTCATTAGCTCAAGGGTATCAGGACTCATCCAAGGGTTAATGTAGCCTTTGATCTTCCTTTGCTCTTCCGTGTTTTTATGGGAGCATGGGTGTCACAGATTGCATTGCAGAGGAGGATGAAATGGTTGAGTGCGTCGTCAATGTCAGAAGCCTCAAAAATCAAAGACCAGTCAGCATTGAGGAGATACGTTTTGAAGCAGTCAGCATGACCAGGTTTGAGAACCCTGCTGGTGATTGTTCTAGGAGGTGGTTTGGAGAAATTATTAGCCCAACTGAACATGACAGGGGAGTGGTCACTCCACCTCAGGTGAAGGTACCGCACCAGTGTAAGTCAGTGTACACAGTGTAGCACATCTTCAGGTAACCCAGGCTGCCCCACTCAGGAGGTGTGGAGAAGTGAATCCCAGGGACATTAATATTGGTGTACCTCAGTGCTAAGTTCTAGGCCTTATTTTGTGTAGTATGTTTTAAATGAGTTACATTTTTGGGTTGAATTTTCACATTTTTCTTTAAGCTGATGATACTATTTTACATTCTTACAGTTCAAATGTTGATACATTATTTTCTGAGTTAGAATTTGATTTTCTCTCAGTTAATAAATGTTGAAGAGAATCAGGCTGATGTTAAAGAGCCTCTGCCCCGTAATGAAGAACTTTGAAAAACATAATATTTGAATACAAAGCAGCTTTTATTTCTCAGTAGCTCTGTATTTCTTACCTCCTTTATTACTGAGGTCAGATGCATGAAAACAGTAAAGTTGTTCCCTGAAAGTGCATCAGCTCCTATTGCTTCTTCCCAACCTCATGTCATAACACTTTGCTCGTGACATCACAGTTATTCCCACAGCAACAGAGTGTGATGTCACAACAGAGCTTTATGATGTCAAGTAGGAAGTAAGTTATAGAGGCAGATGAGCTCTAAGGGATAAAGATCCTGTTTTTGTGAGAATGTATTCTGTAACAAACAATGAAGAGGTGAAATCTATAGACGATATATGAAATACAAGCTGAATCGTGTCCAAATATTATGTTTTCCAAACTTTTTTCAATGGTGTCAGCTGCTCTTTTAATTCTGCAGTAACAAAGATGATGCATTTTGTTTTAGAAAAGAAACTTAAGCAATTTGTTAGTACCCTAGAAATTAAAGATGTAGCTGCAAATGTTATTGAAAAGTTGATTGTTTTAAATATGTCGGTTTTTATTCATATTGTAACTTATTGTATAATTTATATATAGATTTGTTATAAAGGCACTTAATATTCATTTTGATTTATATATTGGATTCATGACTCGAGAGGAGTCAAAGGGTTGTGGAAAATGATAGCCACTCAGGCAATAGGAGAGTGACTAGTGGTGTGCACCAGGGATCAGCGCTGGGACCGATCCTTTTCATTGTCTTCATAAGTGACATTGCAGATGAGCTTGAGGGAAAGATATATCTCTTTGCAGATGATATAAAAATCTGCATCAGGGTTGACACTATGGAAGGGGTTCAGGGAATGCAAAAGGATCTGAGGAAACTAGAGGAATGGTCTTGGGGGTGGCAGCTGGGTTTCAATGCCAAAAAGTGAAAGGTTATGCACTTAGGGCTGTGTATAAGATGGGAGGGAGTGGAGCTTATACTCACGAGGCAAGAAACAGACCTAGAGGTCATCATATCTAATGATCTCAAGGTTGCTGGGCAGTGTGACAAAACAGTGGGAAAGGCTAACAGGATACTGGGGTGCATTGAGAAAGGGATTTCTAGCAAGAGGAGGGAGTCTATGCTGAAATTGAATCACTCACTTGTGAGAAACCGCATGGCATACTGTGTCCAGTTCCACACCTCTGCAAGGACACTGAAAGGATGGAAGTGGTAAAGAGAAAGGCAACCAAAATGGTGAGGGGGTTATACAAGATCCATATGAGGCAAGTCTGTAGGAACTTGACATGTACTCCCTGGAAGAAAGGAGAGTGAGAGGGGACATGATTGAAACCTACAGGTACCTCAGAAGAGTGAGCAAGGTGCAAGTGGACGGCTTATTACAGAGAAAGGAAGGCATTAGAACAATGGGACATGAAATGAAGATAAGAGGCGGAACTTTTGGGAGGAATGTGTGTAAATCTTTTATCATGGAAAGGGTGGTGGATGACTAGAATAGGGTCAAAGGCTGTGGAGAGCTTCAAGAATGTGTGGGATAGGCAATAAGGCACATAAAGGAATGGGGGTGTGGGAGGCAATGACACTTATGACTAACTAGGGTCAGTGATGCCAGAATTGGCAGGAACAAGGGACAGACTGGACTGGCATAAAGGTATGTTTCTGCCAACTAAATCTATGTTTTTGTTTATCTTCTGTTTCCAAGAAAGCTTTATTTCAGTCCTTGGTTTGGTCAGTTATTGATTATTGTTTATTTACATATTCTGCAGCACCAGTGACATTGCATTTCAGAGTTAGGATATTGTACAATAATGCTTGTCAATTTGTGTTATCATGTCCAAGGCTGACCCATCACTGTCAACTTTATTTATCACTGGAGTGGGTTTCTTTTGAGGGGTGTTGTGCTAACTTTAGGAGAAATTATTTTTGATGTTTTGGAAGGGTCCTGGTTTGTTTTATTAAGTTACACTGCACAACTGACTTCATTTTACTAGATCTCCAACTATTACTACTCAAAAGCTTCCTTTACACAGAGCAACATCTGCTGAAATGTCATGTCATTTACAATGAGGCTTCTGAAATGAATATCTGTTTATTCTCGATTAACAAGATAATGGCCACTAGGCACAAATGCCTATTTTCATGGCAACCCAGGATCACTGGGAAGGTTAACAGCCTTGCTTATTCACATGGTATGCAAGTGGAAGTTGTGGGAATCAAACTCAGGTCTGCTGGATGTGCCAAGCTAATTCACATCTCTTTACTCTAATCTCTAGGCTATACTGCCAGCCCTAAGTTCGTATTTGGCTGCTTATTTACATCAAGTTAAGTCTGACATGTCCTTTAAAAATGAAACTTGAAAAAACAAATGTTTAGAAAAATCATTCCGTATTAGTACCTAATGCATTTCTATACATTTTATACTCTATCAAGTGTATTGTTATTTGTGAGTTTTATGCATGGATCATCCATGAAAATGGGTATTTAATGCTCATGGAGCTAACCTCATTAACACATTTTAAATGTGCCCATTTTACAAGCGTATGTCTACACTTGAGAGGGCTGGTAGAGGGTGCAGATGCAACGCAGCAAGAAGGCCTTCAGTAGTGGGTTTGCACCCCCATCCACAAAGCCACAAGAAGCCCCTTGATAACTAGACCACCCACTTCCAACCTCCAGAAACTCAACAGAGTGCTAAAGGCCATACCAACACCAGCTGGTGAAACTAGGAAATTGTTTGTAATTCTGGCAGAGGTATAAAAGAGCTTGGAGGACAGCCATATCAACAAGGCTTATTTTCCTGTATGTCTCTTCCTCAGTTTAAAAAAACATTTCAAAGAAATATTATTTCCCCCTCCCATCTGTGACTGTAAACAACCTCTACTATCATCTCTGGTCCTCTCTCCCCACCCACCTTCCTCTTCCATCTTCCTGACCTACTAATTACCAGTCCTCAAGCAGTTCTAATTGCCTCACCTTTTTGTAAATTATATTTATTTATTTATTTATGATTCTGTTAACTGGGTAGGCACACTGATACCAGGGACTGTTTTCAGGCACAACCCGGGCCACGTAAGGTGTCACCGAGTAGAAACATTAGAATAACAAGAATATAACAAGAGCAGGTAATACATAGTGAAAGGTTACAGTTGTTACATTTGGCAGTACATGGTGGCAATAGTTGAGGGACAACAAATAACAAAGCAAAGTAAGGCTTATCGTGGTACAGTTTCAGTAAATAAGAGAACCTATTTGGCCTTACTCCTGGAACCTATGGAGGGGTGGGTTAGTCCTTAAAGCAGTGGCAGGTGGATGCTATCAGGAGCCAGTCTTTGAGATGAGTCTTGAACTGGCGGTGTTTATGGTGCACAGTTCAGTGGATAGTTTGTTCCATAGTGTGGGGGCTACTACAAACAAGGCTCTAGCACCCATGTTCGTGGCTACCTTGGGGATTTTCAGGGAGGGGATACTAGAGGAGTGTAGGCAGCTGTGTGAGGTTTGGATGGTGAGGAGGGGAGCAAGAGGGGATTTCTGGCCAATACAATAAACCTGCACAGTGCAAGGTCAAAGCAGGCTTGTAGTGGGAGCCACCCCAGTGTAGTCTAGAGTGTACAGTGGTGTGTGGAGAAAGGGGCTAGCAGGGAGAAGCGGCAGGCACAGTTGTATGCTGCTGATAGTTTTGTCATGGTGGATGCAGAGATCCTGGAGTAGATGGGAAAGCAGTAGTCCAGGATAGGTAGCAGGTTTCTCTGGATGATGGCATGGCGGGCCTCAGGGGTGAAGGTATTGCTGGTATCTGTAGGCAGCCCCTAGTTTTGGTGAAATCTTAGAACCAGGGAGTTTATGTGCTCTGTAAAGGAAAGGGAGGGTCGCTAACAACCGCACAACTCCTAGATATTTGAAGTGTTTGACGCCCTAGAGCATGGCTACCAGGGACGTGATGATTAGGGGTGGGTCAGATTTGCATTTTGTAAGGAAGGGATTAGATCCAAACAACATTGTTTTTGTTTTTTGACATTGACCAGAAGGAGGTTGTCAGAGAACCAGTTGTGAGCTGCAGTGTAGTTTTGTGAGAAGGCTGCAGAGATGAGGGTAGGAGACTTTCACCTGGAGAAGAGCACAAGGTCATCGGCTTAAAGGATTGAGTGACAGTTGAGACTATCTGTTGAAAGGGACTTTATGAATAAGGAGAAAAGGAGGGGTCCCAGGAAAGAGCCTTGAGGGATCCCAGTAGAAACAGGCAGGGTAGGCAAGTGGGCTGGGCTAATGCACACAAACTGGGAACGCCCTGTTAGGTAGCTTCTGAACCAGATGGTGACCTCCAGAGAGTAGCCAAGGTGATGCAATTTGGAGAGGAGGAGCGAGTTATTGACCAGGTCAAAGGCTTTGAAGAGGTCAATGAAGACTGTGCCCATTGCATTTCCATGGTCCATGTTTGTAAGGATGTGGTCAGTTAGGAGTGCGAGGGCAGTGGTGGTATAGCGATTCTTGTGTAAATAAACTGTGTTGTTGGCTACACAGTAGGTCATAAAAAATATGTAAATATGTACAGTTCATCTACTTCGGTACCTTCACAATCCATTGTATGTTTTTTTTATAAGATGCAATATATGTTTATTAAGCTACGAACACCACTGCACCAGCTAACTCCAGAAGACTAGCTCTAGATATTGCTCCATTATCCTATTGTTGCATTATCAATGTTATGTATGAATGCGCCTCTGTTTTGTACCTATGTATAACTACTGCTACAGTATGTGTGAATACTCCTTTGTTTTCTACCAATGTTCTCACCAGAATAAATTTTTATATATTGTAACAGTACTTCTGTACATAGTACATTTATCTGTCAACTACCTCTGTAATGCAATGTATTTATGTATGGAATGCTTATTTTCCCACAGTTGCCCCTGGAAAAAGGGACAACTTTGTCTCAGTGGGACTACCCGGTCATCAAAATTCAAATAAAAATAAAATCACATGAGCCCCTGTTCAATGTGGAGGCAGAGATCTTGTAGTGAGCTGGCCTGGACATCCTATAGGATTCCCATGGTCCTGCACAGCTCCTCCTCCAGTCCCACCGCTGGCTAATGTGTGGCTCCTGGGGGAATTGGTATCATGAATACTAGTACTGTTTGGGTGTTCCTCACCATTTGCATTTGTGTTTCTGTTGGACTTAGTGTTTTCAGTAGCATTTCCGTTGTCGATTGCATTATTGTTTCTTTCTGCTTCTCCGTTGTTACTGTTGCAATTCTGTTTGCGTTTGTGTTACCGTTTGTATTTTCATTACCATTTACATTTCCATTGGCGTTAGCAGTTGCGTTACTCTTTTTGTTAATGTTTGTGTTACTGTTGCTGTTAGCGTTTGCATTACCGTTTGCATTACCATTTCTGTTTTCATTAATGTTTGCACTTGTGTTTCTGTTACCATTTGCATTATCATTACGTTTGTATCATCATGTACGTTACCATTTGTGCTTGTGTTTGCATTATTGTTAGCATTACTATTTTATTTTACCGAACTATTTCCATCACCGTTTGCATTAACAGTACCGTTTGTGTTTTTGCGTTTGCGTAGTGCAGTGCAAAACATTATGATTTTGCTTTTTTCTGCACTGTTTTCCATGATGCATAGCACAGCCAGTGTGTGGTTAATTTATATGATGCTTGGCAGGAAGAAAGACCTTTGTTCAAAGAACATGCCAGTTTTTGTTTGGTGTAAGAATATTGTTCCATTTCAGAGTTATGGCCATTTGAAGTTGGCCCGCTTCGCAGTTACTGATTTTTTGGCCACCAGGTCTGCCATTTTAGTGCATTTTCAGCCATGATTTCCGCCATTTTGTGGTGGAAGACTTTTTCAAGGTACAGAAACATAAAAATTGAATATCTCTGGCATGGTTTGGTCTTTTCGCAAGAAATGTGGAGGGTGTTGAGTGGATGTCCTTTAGATGTGAATTATGATGTTTACTTGTTTGAAAAATAATTCACTATGAAGATACTGCATGATGCAGTTAATGTTTTGCACATAACATTCTGCATGGTACTACTGCCTTTTAATAATTCACTATGGAGATACTGCATGACGCAGTTAATGTTTTACGCATAGCATTCTGAATGGTGCTACTGCCTTTAAATTTATAGCATTGGTAGCACTAGTGGCACGGAGGTGCCTTACAGTGGTTTTGTGTGTAAAACATTAACAGGTGCGGAATTATGCCACTCCAATGAATAAAAATACGATTCATTACTCTTCAATAACTTCTGAACCATGTGTCCAATTTACCTGCCATTTAGAATGTGCATATTACGTTGTTTGTACGTGGCACTGTGTGACCGTTGAATGGATGTACACACAATTCTGGACACACAGTGTGCCATGATATATGTCTTCATTTAACAATTTTCAATTCAGTCAGTCATACAGTTTTTACATAGTGAAGTGACAAAAACTCACGTGGTGGGGGGTTCCGTGCTCCCACCACCACATTCCAGTCACTATTTATAGTGTACATTCTCAAAATGAAGGGAAATTCATGTTAGGGTTGCCAACCCTTGACCCCAAGCCCACCCGTCCCAACCAACGGCGTAGGGTGTGCGTTGGGTCGATAGTCCTAAGTCTCACCCATTCTCTATGCTGCACTGCCTCAGCTTATTTACACAACGCACACCCCGATGCCTGTTGGTGGGGATGGGGTGGGCGGAAGGTGCAAGGGTGGCAACCCTAACACCAAATTTCCTTGCTTTTGTCAGCTGTGGAACAACCCTAACTGATGCATTAAATTGAGTGTTTTGCCATATATATATATATATATATATATATATATATATATATATATATATATATATATATCTTCTCTCTTCTCTCTCTCTCTCTCTATATATATACTGTATATATCTATCTATATATATATCTATCTATCTATATATATATATAGAAAGATAGATATATACAGTATATATATATAAGCTATATATAAAATCACACATGTCCCCAATGCAAAGCAACATGGGCTGCATATGCAATCACCACAGAATATTATGCAGGTTCAACTTTAAGCAGAAATGCATTTCTGCTTAAAGTTGAACCTATGTCTATTGTTGATTCTATACACCAATCTTTATGTGACATTGTGATTTCATTTCCTTGAAACTTTGCTCCCAGCCAAATGCCCTTGTGGTAATTCATTGCCTCAGTGCTTAGCATAGAGGTTCTTTGTCTTTAAATTGTTTTTTGTTTTAATTGTGTTCACCACAACAGAACCCAGATAGACCATGTTAGGGTAGCTGGTTCATTCTACTGGGGTGTCTAACAGATGAGACATACTGATGAGTCCTGGTAGGATGAAACCCATGTCTATGTCTTCTGTTGGCACCCTTTGCAAACTGTGCGAGAGGCCTTTTGGCACCCTGCATTTCTGCTTAAAGTTGAACCAGCATAATATTCTGTGGTGATTTGCATATGCAGCCCATGATGCTTTGCATTGTGGGGAAATGTGTGATTTTGTATTTCTTTGAAACTTGGCTTCCCAGCCAAATGCCCCTTGGGGTACCCATTGTCTTAGTGCTTGTGCACAGAGGTTCTTTGTCATGTATATTGGCACAGTAACACCAGTACATTAAGGTTGAGTGTAAACTTCTATGTTAAACTGATATTTTTGAACCTTAATAACTTTGGAACCATTCAACGGATTTGCACAAAATCTGGCATGCATAATTTCTAGGAGTAGGACTCTTAAAGTGCTAAAGATCATGTGAGTCTATTTAGCAGTTTGTGAGATACAAAGCATCAAAAAATCCAAAACATACCAGTTTTGTCATTATTTTGGCAGGTATATCTCATGAACAGATTTATGTTTTAGTTTGACAATTTCAGGGTACAAAGCCTTTGAGCCACTGATGTGCCTTTTGAAGGTTTGGTGAAAAAATAATCCATTCAAAAGCTATTGAAGTTTTATGTTCCCATTATTTCCTATGGGAAAAATTTAAGTGTCCCACACAAAATCAAGGCTGTTCTCACAAATGGGAATCTTGGTTTTGCAGGCAGGGTCATTTAGTTTTGCAGGCAGGGTCACATTGTTTTGCAGAGTGTCAGATATCAAAATGGAGTAATGGATAAAACAAACATCAGAATTTAGCTAAACAGGGCCCCTTTAGTCATATACTGATTTTTTTTTTATATTTTGCTCAGAAATATATTTTTTCAGCATCCAATATCCCGGTTGCCAAGATTAATAAGAGGACCATTTGTGCTATGTTCTCTCTATGAGAACAGCAGGATTTTCTTGACTCCTGCACTCACAGCTGGAACTCATGCTGCCAGCCATTGAGTCATGTTAGAATAGCCTCTTTGTCATTGCTGTCTAGTGGAACCCCCCTTTATGTTGCCCCCCCAGCAGCATGGGACTCTGGGGAGTCCACTCCCAGTGTCCCCATTGATATACTTTTAGCCAAATTCCATTGTGGGACACTGGGGAGCCCATTCCCAGAACATGGAAACATCTGGCTAGATTTTCAAAGGCCTTAGATTGATACAAGGAGCTTGCATCAAACAGGGCTGATGCAAGGGCACCTTGTGCCAAGGTCTGCACCAAGTGGGAATTTGAAAGGCAGCCTGCATCACCCAGCAGGCTGCCTGCACCAAAGTGTGCTAGCACCATCCTTGCACCACAACAGTGGCTGCAACATGGTGCTGGTAGCTTGAGGCAGACCCAGACTGCCACAGCCCTCGGATCCAGATTTTGAAAGACCTCCCTGGAACCAAGTGCCAAGTACCCTTAGAAAAGCTAGCGGCAGGTCTAAGGGGACTTAGACAGCTTCCAGGGTTGTCCTGTATGTGCCACCATGTGGCCCACCCCAATCCATCCCTGGCGGATGATCTCTGGTGGTCCAGTGGTCCCTTTCACCCCGTCATGGTCCCCGACACTCACATCTGTGTATCCTGTCAACCCACCCATGGTACCCATCGCAGTACTCCCACCCCCTCCCATACCCCAATCCAGTGACTGGCACTGCCCTTCACATGTCACCATGGCCAGCTGCCAAATGAGCTGTCAGTGGGTGTACTGTATATAGTATAGAGTACACGCATGGACTGCCCTTTCGGTGTCTGGCTGGGGTGGCTTGTGGAGGGCAGTGCTGGTTGCCAGATCGGGGTACGGAAGGGCGGTGGGAGTGCTGAGATTGGTACCATGGGGGGCAATAGCCCACCAGGGTACTGGACAGTGATATAGCACCGGTGCTGGTGGTGAGGTGGTGTTGGGGAGCAGTGCCCGGATACCAGCCCCTGTCCGTGGGTGCTGTGGACTCTCTGCAGCCATTGCAGCATACTGGGTGGGTGCACCATTCGACCAGCGCAGCACCCCTTTTGCTGCAGTCACTGGACTTAGGTGCTGGGACCCTGTAATTTAGAAATTCAGGCAGAGGGTCCCGGGCGCACCGCACTCGGCACAAGCTGCCACTGTTGCAGCTTGCGTCAGGCTTTGGAATATCCAGCCCATACACTTTGATGGCAGATGAGGACTGCTGGGCCCACCCAGTTTGCCCATTTCTCTACCTGTTGGATAAGCTGCAGATCCTAGTTAACCAACAGCCTACTTCTCCCTACCTCCACCAGAACTGCCTTATGTCTGTCTCATGTGTTCTTGAATTCACCCACTGTTTTTGACTCCACAACCTCCTCAGGAAGGCTGTTCCATGCATCCACCACCCTTCTCAGTGAAAAAATACTTCCTCATGTTGCCCCTGAGCAATCCCCCTTCTATCTTCAAATGTTGCCCCCTTGTTCTTGCACATCTCTTTTTCTGAAAGATGCTACCCTCTTGAACTTTGTTAATTCACTTGAGGTAGTTAAAAGTTTCTATCATGTCCCCTCTCTCCCACCTTTCCTAAAGGGTATACATATTAAGCTCCTTTAGTCTCTCTTTCTATGGCTTCTGGTGTAGACCCTAGGCCATTTTTAATTGCCCTCCTCTGGACTTCCTTCATCCTATTTAAGTCCTTGCGGAGATGGGGGTCTCTAGAACTGCACACAGTACTCCAGATGTGGTCTCACCAACTGTCTATACAGAGTGATAACAAATTCTTGTTTTCTACTGGTGATGCCTCTCCCTATGCATCCCAGAAACCCCCATCCCTCCTTACTGCCTTCTCACATTGCTTGCTCATCTGATATGTCTACTCCCAGGTTCCTTTCCATTTTTCCATTGTTGTTGTTGTAAGTACCCCCATTGTGTGCTCTTCCCCTGTTTTTTTTTTTTGCATTATGTTTTTACCTCCTCCTATGCTCCTTCTGTTGTCCTCTCCTTCAGGCAGCCAAGTCCTGCCATTGTCTTCAACTGACCCACCATCCAGCTGCTCTGATGTCCAATTGTCCCGGTCGCATCCCTTCACCAGCAGGGCTCTCCTTTTTCCACCGGGGCCTCAGGAGGAGAGACTGGAATGCATGATGCACTCCCTTGAGGCTTCTTGGGGGCATGGAAATGCAGTCTGGAGGTACCATGGCTGGGAGGTGTGGGGAGGTGGTGCCACCATCATCCGGATAGCATGAGTGCAGTTTCATGCTTTTCTTGATCCCTGTTGTGCCACTCTTTGTAGTGCCCCCAGCCTCCACCGGGGCCACTACAGAGTGAGGCTTCACACCCAACCCACTCCAGGAGAGGAGAGTAGTCACCTGGATGCTCAATCCTCACCTTCCCCTGCCATCCTCCGGCTCCCCGAGTCTGTTCCCAAACCTGGGTCACCAGCATGGTTTGAGGTAAGGTGACCAGTGCCTCAGCCCTCTGAGCCACAGTGATGGCTTCCCCTGAATTTTTGTTTTCCAGGTGCACTACTTTGCACTTCTTTGCATTGAATCTATGCTGCCATATGTTTGATCATTCCTCCAGACTACTACCCTGGGATCCACTCCCAGGATGGATAATTTGTTTATTAATCTTTTGTGTGGGACTGTGTCAAATGCTGTGCTAAAGTCTAGGTAGGCAAAGCATTTGACACAGTCCCAGACAAAAGATTAATAAACAAATTAGTCAGGGTGGAAGTGGGTCCCAGTGTGGTAGTCCGGGTAAAAAATTGGCTGAACAACAGGAGACAGTAAGTAACAGTAAATGGAGTCCACTCCAAAGAAAGGGGAGTTACTAGCAGGGTACTACAGGGTTCAGTACTGAGACTGGTCCTTTTCAACGTGTTTATAACTGACATTGCAGAGTATCCCCAAATGTGTAGTCCCCCTCCCGGTAATCTCAGACACTGCAGAGCCCACTCTCAGTGTCTCTTGTGATGTCCACCCATCCCACTTCCACTGTGGGACACTGGGGAGCCAACGTCCGGTGTTCCCAAAAGTGTACCCCCCTCCTGGTTCTCTGAGATACTGGGGGAGCCCAATCCCAGTGTCCCCAGTGATGCCCGCATCTCCTACTTCCAGTGTGGGATACTGGGGATTCCAGTCCCAGTGTCCTCAAATGTGTACCTCTCTCCTGATACTCTGTGACACAGGGAAGCACACTTCCATTGTCCCCAAATGTTTATTGTAACACCTGTAAAAAAAGAAAACTGACCCATAATGCCTTTTTTGTGCCCTGAAAGAAAGAAAACTGTCCCTCATTGTCCCGCCATACTCCTCCCCATCCCAAACCTCCCACTGAGCACCCTCCATCCACCACACATCCCCTTGCCCCATACGTACCACCAGATGTCATGAGTTGTCATCTTCTGTGGACAGGGACATGTCTGCACTCTTCAAAGCCAAACCATGAAGTAAGGATTAAAAGTGAGTTCTGTAGAATGTATTTCAATGGTGTTTTCAAATTATTATTATTTTTTTTTAACCAGGAGAAACACACTAAGCTGAAGCTTGTTTACATGTGCGACCTGGGAGCACAAGGAAGTTAAGTGACTTGCTCAGGGTCACACAGCATGTAAATGGGGGCTGTGGGATTCAAACCCGGGTCTCCAAATTTGCAGCACAGAGCCTTAAACTACTGCATATGCTGCCTCCATATATATTGATATCTTTGGCATTTTTTTGATATTTTTTTCACCAAAATTTCAACCTGGGATTTTTGGGAACCCACCTCATGAACACTATCTCTGTCATTTCATTACTTGGGCCCAGAAGGTGGTTTAGCAGTCACTGTGTGAAATCATCTTTCAGGAACAATTCATAAAATGGTAGTGTTAGTGTTCAAGAGGTTGCATACTAAAAAGCCAGTGTTGAAGACTTGGTGAAAAAATTCCTAGAAATTTTCAATTTATGCATGTTTGTTGAAATGCTTCTCCACACGCACATAACCTTGGTAATTTTTTATATTTTTACTCCAGATGTTCAACATAGCCATTGTTTCACACCACTTCATGAATAGTACCACTGTCATTTTTCACATCCTGCACAAAATGTGTTTTTGCACCTGTGGTGCAGGATGGCGCAGTGATGTGCAAAATCAATTTTTGGGACTGAATAATGAAATGACAGTACCAATGTTCATGAGGTGGGGTCCCAAAAAGCCCACATTGAAAATTTGGTGAAAAATTCCTAGAACTGGCTGAGTTAGGCATGCTCATTGAAATGTTTCTACGCACACGTGTAACTGGTAATTTTTAATATTCTGACTCCAAATTTTCAACATAGCCATTTTTCAAACCACCTCCATGAGCAGTATAGCTGTCATTTTTTACATGCTCCCCAAATATGTTTTCATACCTGTGGCACACAATGGCATTTTCACATGGATTTGAACATTTTCACCTATGGGGTTTGTGAGATGAGGTCATTAGAAGACTATGTTCAAAATTTGGGATCACAATATAAACAAACATTTGTCAATCCAAATGTTTGATTGCTGATATTAGCATTGGACATGCAGGAATCAGACAGATGCAGGTAGGAATGGCAGTGAAGTATTGAACTCACTATAACCTCACCAACACCCTTTAGAGATAAACAGGCATTGGGGTGTGCCTTTGAGTCATCACCCTTAATGCTCATGGCATTTCACCTCACCCTGTCCTGCAAATACTGACAAGTGTTGAGGTGTGCCTTGGGGTGTTCCACTTTACAGTCACCCATTTCATAAAGACACATGCTGAAATGGGTACAGCATAGGAGAATGGGGTGAACTGTGGTGCTGAAAAGTTGAAGGCACACCTCGATGCCTGTCACTGGCTTCAGGGTGGCAGTGCGGGTGAAATGGCATGAGCATTACAGATGACAATCCAAAGGCACAACCCTGACACCTGTCAGTCTGCATAGGATGAGATATTATGGATAGAAATCCTAACACACCAGGTGTTTGTTGGTATTAGAACTACTAATTTTCAAAATGGCCTTTTTGTGACCCCCACATTATGAAAGCATTTGGGACCTCTGCTCATGAACAGTGGCACTCTGATTTTGTTAATCTGTCCTGAACATTGATTTCTCACATCAACTGTGCCATTCTGTGCCAGATGTTCGGAAACACAGTTCGGGCAGGATGTGAAAAATGACAGCTGTACCATTCATAGGAAATGTGAAGAGATGGCAGTGCTGAAAATCTGGAGTGAAAATATTAAAAATGCTCGAACTTGCAAGCGTACATGGAAACTGCACAATGCACACTCGTAACATGGTCATTTAGTGTAATTATTTCACCAAATTTTCAACACAGGCATTTTGTGACCTCTGCTCATGAACACTGTCACTATGATTTTCTTAATCTGTCCCGAATATTGATTTCCCACAGCAACTGCACCATTGTGAGCCAGATGTGCGAACACACATTTTGGGCAGGATGTGAAAAATGACAGCTTACTGTTCATAAGGAGGTGTGCAGAATTGACAATGTTGAAAATCTTGAGTGTAAATGTTACATGTTCTTAAAGTTATGAGTGTGCATGGAAACTGCACAATGCATGATTGTAACAGTCATTTTTTAAAATTTTTTCATCAAATCTGTAACATAGTCTTTTGGGAGCCCACCTCATAAACAGTGACACTGACAGGGTGCTCCCTGATTGCAGCACTGAGTTTTGTCACAAAATTTTCAACATATGCATTTTGGGACCACCACTCATGAACAGTGTCACTGTGATTTTCGTAATCTGTCCCAACACTGATTCCCACAGCGAGCACGCTATTCTGCGCTGGAAGTGCAAAAACACATTTTGGCCAGGATGTAAAAAATGACTGCTGTACTGTTCATAAGGAGGTGTACACAAATGCCAATGCTGAAAATCTGGAGTGAAAATATTACAAATTCGTGAAGTTACGAGTGTGGGAAGGGGATTGGGCAACACCTTGGCACACAAACACATGAATAGGGCACATAAGCAGACTGGGACTGGGCTCCCCCATCAGCAAACAAACTGAGGAGGTTCATGCTGACAGAAGGATTGGCCACCCCCAAAATTGGCTTGCTGGGGACTGTGAGAAGAGTATGGCGATAGCTGCCACCATTTTTATTGAAATGGAACACCAGACAAGGCAAAATGTTATTCGCTGCTGGAACCAGGGACCGCCCCAGCAGCAAAAACAGCTGATTGTTATTGAAGGGGTGCTCCCTGATTGCAGCCATGAGTTTCTTTCAAGTTGGTGGCACGCTACAATACTGCTGTCATGGACAGCATACTCCTTTACTGGCGCCACAGAGACCAGCCCCAAAATGGATAGCTGGCATTCACTACAACACTGCCGCACCTCCACAACTCGCTACTACAGCATGCTGACACAATATGTTTCTTGTGCATGTGTGCAAGCAAACATAAAAATAAGGATACATTTACACTCAAAAACTAAGGAAATAAATGGCAAAAAACTTTGTTAATGCACCATTAGGGTTGAAGCATAAAAAATAGGGACATACGACCTTAGGGTTCCCAAGCCTAAGACCTCATCTCACCCTCAGATTCCAACCCCAAGATCCCACCCTACATGCTAGAACAGGTGTGAGGGTTGTACCCTGGGGTTGCAAACCTTAATACTCACCCCATTCCAAGACTAATAACTGTAAGGTAACATGGTACAGAATAAGAGAATGGGGTGAGCATTAGGGTTCGTAATCCCAAGGCACACCCCTTACGCCTGTTCCTGCAAACAGGGTGGGGGTTGGGTCTTAGGTTTAGGAACCCTGAGGTCGTATTTCCCTACTTTTTATGCTTCAACCCCAATGCTGCATTAACAAAGTATTTTGCTTTATATATATATTTTTTTTTTTCTCACATCCTTTTTCACATAAACCTAAAGGGATTATCTACCCTAGCAAAACTGTATTGTGAGCTCATAACAGGTTTCTTTTTGTGTTTGTGTTTGTAGAATTTGACTCAGTGGGCCACACATTCAAATAATTAGTGCTGCATTAATGGGCTTAGTGTTCCTTAATGGGATATAACACAGTCTACAGGCTCTTAGCAGAGCTACTGCAATATTAAAAAGTGCATTTAGGCCTGGATATTCAGAATGTGCCAAAGCACTGTGCAAGTCCAGCACAGCATAAATCCAATGCACCATGCTGCAACTGGAGCCATATTCAGAGGTTGCTCGGGCCAAACAGCGCCAGCTTAACGTAGCAGAATATGGCAGAGTTGGGAAGGGGAACAGGGAACAGGGACTGTGCAGTGGGAGAGGGGACTATAGGGGAAGGTTCAACAGGGGAAACAAGGGAAAACCTCCTTTCCACCACCATCATCCTCCTCATGACCACCACCACCTCTAGGATGATCGACACAAAAAAGCAGGGTCTCACACATCTGCTGGCTTAGCATCCATCTGAGGGGGGTCTCCACACTGGCTGCCAGACACCTATAGCAAGGGACAGGACAGGTGATCAGTGCATTGGCCAAAGAAACCATGCTCACCCACAGTGCACAATGGGCAGCGGTATCACATACTCCTGGAGTGCCCATAACGGCCACCCGCAGGGGGGGTGGGCCAATGCCAGCCAGCAACACTGCACACCATGACATTGAACAGAGGTGGTCCCCACTACACAATGGTCACAGGACTGTGCAATGACAGTCACATGGCACAGTGCACGAGCAGCACCACAGCAACAACAGTGGCAGCCGGGTGCATGCTCACCCCTCCAATAGCCGGCACATGTGTCCAATGGACGTGCCACAGTGGCATACACCATGCACAGTGCGACACACACACACCTGCCATGGCACGTGGCACAGGTAGCCATGCCCATACCCCCCTGCCACCCCCCTTTACATTACAAAGGACCATGACAGTGCTTACCTGCCCCCTGCAAACCTGCTGGTGCTGGTGCTCCACTATCAGGCCTCACTGCTCAGTCTCACGCTGCCACAGCTCTGGCCTGCCTGAGGTTCTCTGGTCCTGGGAATGGAAAGAAGACAGGTGCACATCAGTAACTGACTACAGCAGCTTCCCCCCAGAACCCTTTGCACAGGGTGTGCCCCTGCCCGACATGTCCTGCATGCCTGCATGGCTCTATCGCAATGCAAGCAGAAGCTGGCAATGCCACTCCATGATATGCACAATGACAGTGTACCCCTCTGCAGGACATGCCAGGCAGCCAAGCCAAAACCACAGTGCAGCACCAGGGCAGACATGCAACATAGGATGACTTACCTGGCTGTGGCACTGCCCCACACCTGGCATGTGTCTGCAGCCTCCTCAGCTGGTCAGGGTCCCATCTGATTAGGTCACCATACCAGTGCCTGCACTGTTCTGCAGTCCTGGGCACCCCAGTCCTGCGTTCCAGACTGGCAGCAATTGCCTGCCACACAGTGGCCCTGGCCTGATGCAAGGGCACCTGCCCAAACAGTTGTGTGGTGTGGAGCTCCACACAGGCCACAAGGTTGGCCAGTTCAATGTCGGACCAGTTCTGGGCAAGTTGTCCCCTGCCCTGCACCATTGCCCTCTATCATGTTCGGCGGTGAAAATGGCAGGAGGAGGTGCATGTGTCCACTACAGGTGACAGCTGTGCAATGAGTTGGAGACTGTGCAGTGCCCACCAATTGTACAGTGCTGGAAATGGGCAGTGGGCATGGCTAGGCTTGGTCACGGAGGTTTGACCCAGGAGTCAGAGGTCACCCATCAGTGTGCAGTGCACACATGTGCGATAGGACACAGTACCCCGGTACGCGGCCATGTGTAACATGTGCGATGTCACTGCATTACACTGTCCGTGTATGATTGCCACCATGATAATTCACTGCATGCCCAAGCACCACACATGTGTGAGCACTGCTCCGTCAGTTCGTCCAGCACAATCACATTGCGCATGTCACAATATTTTGATATTCAGAGTCCGCTCATCACTCAATGTGTGGAGCAGTGGAGTGCATTAGTACATCATTACAGTTGTGCTTAATCTCATTTGATGCATTGCTCCTCATAAGCGCCATGGACCAGCACAGGCCATGGACCGGTACTGCAAACTTGATAGGTAAGTGGTGGATGCCACTGCAGCAAACTGATAGCAGACAGCACCGCAGGGTGGGATGGACCAGGGAAATGCTGCCATGGACACACTGTGCTGTTCATGTCCACAGCAGGCAACATGTCAGCACAAGAGGAGGGCAGGGAGCAGGGACCATCAAGAAAGCACAGGCCCAACTTCACTAAGGCTGAGACAGATGCCTTGTTTGAGGCCTACCTCGACAGGGAGGCCCTGTTAAGTGGTGCCATGGGCACACCACAAGCCAGAGCTGCTGCATGGGTGGAGGTGGCAACCTATGTGAACCAGCACGGCAGTCACTAGCGGTCGGCACAGGAGTGCTGCAAAAAGGTTGGGACTGACAGGCAGCAGATTAAGGAGAAGGTGGCTGCCACCAGAGCATCCTGTAATGCCACTGGGGAGGGCCAGTGGATGCACCCACACTGACACAGACAGAGGAGTTGGTGACAGCCACCATGCACCGCACCATGGTAGAGGGTGTGCCTGGGGAAGGCTTCCATACGTGGGTAAGCCCATCACTGCATGGTTTGTATGTCAGACACACACAGCTGGTGGCCTGGAGGGTGTGTAAATGGGCATGCTGGCATACATGGGCCATCATGCATGTCAGGTGTATGTGTGCGCACCCACGCACATGCCATACTGTAGGAAACATGCAGCGGCAGTGTAAGCGGGGGCACATGTGGGCAATGCATCACTGACATGCCTTTCTTCTCTTGCAGCATTAGCATGCCTCCATGCAGAGGATGGTGCACCAGCACCTGCAGCCACACCCGTGGCCGCCAGTATGGCCCCGGAGGACCAGCCTTCTACATCCACCAACATCTGGGGGCTTGACAGATTGCAGCTCAGCACCACGGTGCCTGTGGATGTCCTGGACATAGGGTCAGATGAGGCCCTGGATGTGATCCTGCAGGATACCAGCCTTGGTGTCCTGTGTGCAGAGACATAGATCGGGGCATGGTCCACCTCTGATGATGACTATTCACAGCTCCTGGACAGCATGAGCAACATTGTGGGCATGTTGTCCCTACTGGCATCACAGTCAGGTACCATGTCCAGAGTCATGCCAGTGGCAGAACTGCTGCCTGCCACCACTGCGGGTGTGCCCATGTGCATTGCCATGGATGTGCCCTGTGGTGGTGGTGGTGAGGCCATGCAGGCACAGGGTGGCATGCAGCAGCTGAACAGGTGATGGCAACAGGCTGTGGGTGCCACTGGGCAACCAGCCACAGGGTCCACCACTGGTGCACCTGCCGTGCCCATTCCCCAGCATACCCCACTGTGCAGCGTCCACCGGAAAGGGGGGCTGTGCAGCATGGCAGGTCACCACCAGAGGACCGGTGTCTCACCTGGGAGCCCCAGGATGCCAGCCGTCTGGCTGAGCAAACCCGGCTGCTGCAGAATTCCATTCAGCAACAGGTGCTGCTTGCCACTGGGGTGCATTTACTGGTGTGCGGAGGTGCACCAGTTAGCTGAGCAGCAGGAAAGGGGCACTGTGCAGATAATGGAGGGGATGCAACCCATGCAGGAGGCCACAGCTTCATCCCTGGATTGCAATCCCAGTGTGATTATTAATGGCTTTGCATTGCTGGCTGCCACAGGGCATGGCCATGCACAGGAGACCCCCCACAGTGTGCAGTCCACTCCATGGCACCAGTGTCGGGCTACCCCAACACAGTCGATGCTGGGCTCTGATGTAGACATCCCAGGCACTCCTGGGGCTGGCTTGTTTGGGTGCATGCACCCCCCCCATGAGAACACAGTCACGGTCCCATGCTTCCACACCCTGGGGAGCTGCTGCACCCTCCCGGCTGATGCATAGCCTGTGGCTGCTGATCATCCCTGGCTCAGCTGCCCCATGGCTATGGTGGCCATGGTAACAAGCAGCAGCCCTAATCTGTGGGCTGCCCTGACCGTGGTCTGCAGCTTCTGACCTGTGCACAAATGGGCGGTGTGTGTGTGTGTGTGCCTTACCACTGGTGGTGCGCCTGTGTGTCATGCCGCATGCTGCCTGTGTGTGTGCATACCCCATCACTAGACCATGTGGTGTGGGCATGATGAGGGAAGTCTACCACCGGTTGCATCTGTGCCCCAGTGCAATGCATCTGTCTGATCCATGCCACATTCCAAAGCCTGGGTGGGTGGCTGGGTGCATGTGTGTGTGTTGCTGTGTGTGAGTGTGTGCCACTGACTCTCCTACCCCTGTATCATGCCTCTGCGTGTGCATGCCCCTTGCTATGCATGTCCCTGCATGTGTGCTGTACCTGTCTGTGTGGCCCATGCATGTCTACTGCACCACCTACCTGCATTTGCCATAGTACTCCTGTGTGACAGTGTCACAGTGCTGTTGTGCCTGCTGCAGCAGTCAGGGGTCCCTCCACCAAGGGGTGGTTGTCCACCATCCTTTTGCCCATTGCCTCCATTGTCCCACTATTATTGCCCTCATCAGCCTCGACAGTTATCCCACGGTCAAAGGCCATGTTGTGCAGTATGCAGCAGGCCAGGAATAGGCCACAGGCTTTCAAGGGTCTGTACTGTAGGGCACCGCCTGACCTGTCTAGGCAATGGAACCATGCCTTCAGCATGCCAAAGACATGCTTGATGATGTTGCACATGCTGGCATGTGCCTCTTTGTACCGTTCCTCTGCTGGGGATGATGGGTGCTAGTAGGTGGTGAGTTGCCAGGGCCTCAGTGGGTATGCACTGTCATCTGTGTGAAGAATGACATGGATAGCCCTCTGCTATGCTGTGCTGCACCCCTTGCTTGTCCCTAGCGCCCCCTCCACCATGCGCACCCTGCCTACTCCCATCTGCGGCTCTTCTCTGCCTATTGCACCTTGCCCATGCCATACTCACTCACTAGGTTGCCTGCGGGGATGTCCCCAAGTTCAAATTTCTGGCACAGCACAGAGTTGTACCAGATGAATGCATTGTGTGCACTCCCAGGGTGTGTGGCACAGACATTGGTGATGCACCCCATGGCACTGAACACCACTTGGCAGTTGATGCTTGGGCTCCCCCTTCCTGTTGATATACACCAGTCACTCAGGGCCAGGTGGCATGAAGATGCCCACATGGGTGCAGTCAATGGCCCCAATCATGCCAGGCATGCATGCCACCCTGTGGAATTCCTGCATAATTGCTGTACACTCCATCTGTGTGCTGGAGAAATGGATGAATTCTGTAGCACATGGCAGCAGAGCATTGAGCAACTGTGTGAGGAGGTGGGACATGGCCGACTGGGTGATGCCCGTGGTGTCCCCTGTTGGTCTTTGGAAGGTGATCTTGGTGAACAGGCACATGACAGAAGTCACCTTGGTCTCCACTGACATGGTGTGGCTCCATCTTGTGGGTGCTTGCTTCTCCTCACTGCACAGCTCACAGAGCTGCCTCAGAATGACCCTGTTTAGGTGGTTCCGGCCCACAATCTCTGTGTCACTATAGCTCTCAAAGGTAATGAGGGCACGGTACCACCTGTGTAAGGCATACTGCCAATGGGCCCTTCTTTGGCCCTGTAGCTGTTCCTCCTGCCCCCTCACACCCCTCATTACCACCTCCATCAAGAAGGGTGCACTATCCATGGCTCCTGCTGTCCACTGTCCCCCTTGGCGGAAGGCTGCTGGCTGTGTGCCACCCCAGTACACAGGTTTTATGTGTGTGTGTGTGTGTGTGTCTCTCTCTCTCTCTCTCTCTGACCCTCTCTCTCCCTTTCCCATGCCACCTCTCTGTCCCTCTCCCACTGTGTCTGGTCTTGTGTCTGTCTGTCTAGTTGTCTCTGAATCTTTCTCTCTCACTCACTCTTAGCACAATTGCTGTCTGTGTGTTTGTGCCCTGATTTTATAGGAACAAGTCTGGTCAGAGCAACTTTGATTTGCTCCACACTTGCGCCATGGTTTCACAGTTGAATACGCCACTGTGCTGGATATTCATGGGAATGCCCCCTGCACTTGCACTGCATACATTATAGTTGCTCATTGGCACAATCGATTTTGAGTTGCGCAATGGCTCCCACTGAATATGGCTCCTTGGTGCAATTCCTCACCTGCGCCGGCTCAACTGCTCTGAATATCCAGACCTTAGTGTATCACTAAGCATGTTTAGCATGGTTGTGCTAAATACACCACTGAACCTATGTGTATGAGGTGACACTCTCACATACAAGGGAAAGCGGTATATTGAAAGGGTTTTGGAAGCATTAAATGGTTGCCTTGTAAGCACTATTTAAGATTTCCAAAACCCTATGTTTAACAATAAGCACATAAACACACCGGTACACTCCCCCTCAAACAGCACTGGACAGTCAAAAAATGTTTGCCCTGCCACACTCAATCCCCATTGTAATAAATAGATTAATGGGCCATAATCAGAATAGAGTTATGTGTCATTGCTACAGTGATCATGAGGGAGGGTGGTCCAAAAGCTGTCACCCAAATTTTGTGACAAAATCACTATGTTTTAAATATGGAAGCATACAGTCATAGAAGTATAGAATTTGTTAGCAGAAAAAGGACCACTTGGCCCACCCAGTCTGCCCAGATGGTACCTGCTTAGTCTGTTTCTGCAGACCCTAACCGGTCTCTGAACAAGTAACAAGATATAAAAATAGTTTGTGGAAAATTAAGTAACATACATGGTGACACTTTTGCTCATTTAGTTATTTTGCTGACATATCCTGTAGTGATATACAGCTTTTCATATTGCAACTGGACTTGTGCAGAGGAGAGTGGTGAGCAAATACTTTCAGCTATTGGGGGGGTGCAAGGTTATCATGGATACCTTCTTTATTCCAGTGGGGATTGGGGCAACAGGGTGGTGCCAATAACAACAGGGAGTGTCTGTTTATTACATTGGGAACAGGCCAGAAAGGGGTACACTAGCACTAGGTACCATATGATCCATTAATTACAGTAGGGATCCAGGTAGGATGTGGTACCACTAGCACCAGATGTTTTCCATTTATGACAACAGGGATTAGGTGGGGGATGGAGCAAAAGTGGACTATAAGGGAGTTTATTCTATAGGGATTTGGGTAGGGTGCAGCCAGTAACTGCCTCCCTGCGCAATGCCTCCATGCATACTGTACAAAGGTACAGAGTCATTGCTTAGAGCTGTGAATTGCCACAAAATTGAATGCAAATGGCCTGTTAGCACCTTGCATGCCTTGTGAGGACATTAGTATGGTTCCATTTGAATACGACAGACAGTAGAAAATACTTTTATCCATTTGAAATGTGCTGTTCTCCTTTAGTCCTAAATGTCTGCTGCAAACAGGGGCTGTGCTGCACTGTAATTCCTCATTTTACATAGGGCTACCACAACCTAATATTTAAAATACTGTGTGCACCTGACAGGAACTCTGCTGGGGAGGTATGGTCCAAACTAAATCTGCTCAGAGCTCAGTACACAAACCTGTTATCTCAAAAAGCAGAACTACTGTAGCTCTGCAGCATATGAAACTGAGATACCTGGAATCTGATGAATGGGCTGGAAAGTTATTGGCTCTCTGCCTTCATCAGGTGGACTTCTCCAAAAATGTGTTTGTTATTTGACCTTGTCCAATGGCAATATCAAGACCCAGCCCAGAAAAATTGCTGCTATATTCTGTTCATATTTTATGGATTTATTCTCAGAGGAGCTCCCTGATCAGACTTCTGAGGATGAGATTTCAGCTTATTTAGACTCACTTGTCTTCCTGGTCCTTGATCCATCTCAAAGGATTTTAGTAGACCAGCCAATCTCTCTCTTCATGAGGTCCAGCGCACTATCATACAGTTACCTCTAGATAAAGCGTCAGAACCAGATGGCTTTAGTAACAATTTTTACATAACCTGTATCTCTGAATTGGCCCCACTTCTTATGAGGTTATGCAAAGATTTTGGCTAATCATCTGTGCCTAGTTTTCTATCCCATGGTCAGCCTGGAGCAGGTGGCTTTCATGAAGGGCAGGTTGTCTTGTGATCATCTTCAGAAACTTCACCACCTAATTTCTACGTACATGGAGGGCAGGTTGCCTGTGGCCCTGGTCTCCCTGGATGCAGAAAAAGCTTTTGGCTGTGTTTCTTAGGCCTACCTTTTTTATGTTTTATAAAAATTCAGCCTACCTCCTGAATTCGTTAGGTTTAAATTCTTTATAACTGTCCTACCACCCATATTTTGTGCAGTGGTATACTGACAAATTATTTCCCACTTAGCTGTGGCAACAGACAAGGCTGTTCCTTTTCATCATTATTGTTTAATTTATACTTGGATCCCTTGATTCATAGTCTGTATAAGTGTCAAAAGATCAAAGGTACTGTATTTCAGTTGAAGGGAAGCAATATCTCCTGTCAGCTTATGCTGATGACCTATTAATACAGTGGGAGGACCCTGCAATCACACTTCCAGTCACCCTGGAGGAAATTAGTTGCTTCTCACAAATTTCCTCATAGAATCTCAGTGTAAGCAAGGTGAACATTCTGCCTTTAAATATTTTAGTTAAGAACATTGATATTACTAGTTTAGTCCTCACCTGGTGTATTGCCAACTTAAGCAAAGCAGCTTTTCATCCAAACAAGTATCATTCACACACACACACAAACGATGACTCAGTAACTGTAGCAAGCGAAAAGCTTTATTTTGCCAAGTTACAATAGAGAAGGAAATTATACATCACCAATTCCAAAAGAAAAGTCTACATCCAAGCCTCTCTCCAATGGCTGGGAAGCCCCCTTGTCAGCCTGGCCAGGAGTCTCGTGAACCGGGAGTTGGTCCTACAGCGATGCGTCCATCCTGCAGGTGAGGCTTCTAACCTGGCGACAGGATTTTCCCAGTATTTATATCTTTTAATATTCTTCTAGAAACATCCAACAACATCTGTAAGCACTTAGATTGCCACGTCTGCACACTGGCCGGGTGCCCAGAATCGTGCAACTTCAGTGCAAACATCTGCTATCTAGATATTTCTCACATATTTGCTAAGAGGCAACATCCTGGACACTTGGCCGAGCACCCAGAACATTGCAAACTCAGCAAATACAATCCTGCACAAGAACAATGTTACATTATATCCTTTGATTAACATCCAGCCTTTGATTATTGTATCAAATCCTGCACAAGAACAAGTTACATTATATCCTTTGATTATTGTATCATACAAAATGGGATAGCAATAATCAATACAATATATACATATATACATACCATTCGGTCCTTTGATTATTGTTAGAACGATTTGTATGATAAAGGCATCATAAAAGGTCTATTGTCATATATTTTTCGTATACGATATGACAAGTAGCAATTCCATATTGTTAATTGAGAATGTTGTCCACACAACACCCCATCCATCGTCTGTGAGCATAAACTTAAATCGTGCATCCTATTATTACTATCTATATAGTCCCTGTTAAAATGTGGTAACCAAAATTCGGGATCAAATATTGGGGGGCCAAATATTATGGATAATACTACATATTTACACATTAATTGTGGGTCACTGACATTATAATGGACAATTTGTCCAGAACAATACGTGTCAGTACATTTAACTTTATTAGAAGATACCGTTATCCAATTAGTGACTGGTATCCATTGCTTAAACACGGTCCTCCATATAAATTCATTATTACTCATTAAATCACTTTGTGCTTTGTTCTTTTGTGTTAATGCATATATTTTTTGCATAGTGCATCCTGTCCAATTAATAAACTGCGATATGTTCTGGAATGTGCTTAACTGCAAAGCTTGTGACATATTAAACAATTGCAAGAATTCTGCATCGTAATCTAACGTTAACTTCTGTGGATTAAAAACAGTAGGCATCCATTGCGCTTGTAAATTAACTAACTGTGATACATCTGTCCCTGCCACTTTTAACTTGTTCGCTAATGATTCTATATCTATGCTATTCAATATTCCCACACCAGCACCAGTGCCACCTAGTAATGTATCATACCAAGCTCGTCTATTTCTACACTTATGACTAGAAGCAAAGGTTATATTAAAATTAATAACATTCTTTTGATACTGTTGAGCTACCGATATGCAAGTAGATGGCACTTTAATTAGGCTGTCATTACTAACGGTAGGATGATTCTTCAACACAGTTAAGTAATCAGCCCAAATAGTCCTGTTGGTTATCTCTGTAGCATTCATGCAAAATAAAGTGTTTATTTCCATTAACCAGAGTTTCGTTAAAAATGTTCGTTTGATTTGCACAGCAATGTCGTGCCAGGCCTGGCTCTGCCATGCACCTATCGGGTAGGTTGCAGCATATAATATCAGTCGTGTTGTGCAAAGAGACTTCATTAGTATCATTGGTATATTGTACATATAATCATCCTGGGCCACCAGCTGTCGTCCAGAGATTGACCCCTGGTGAAAATGTCATGTTCAGTACCACACACTTCTGTCCGGATGGGCAGCTAAAGTTCCCCTGGGTTCTATCTTTGGTATCATTTTTCCAACTCCAGGTTCCTTTACAACTAGTGTCATTACAGTTAACCCTTTGAATCCTTCCTCCAGGGGTAACTAGCTCTGTCAAATGGACCATAAGACACACCAGCATTCCTTTCAAAATCCATTGCTGGACCTAGAAAGACACAAATTTCATTATTCTCGAAGATAACATTTATGTGCAGGCACGTATTCCCACTTTTCTTTCCCTGATCTGATGACTAGCACAGTGTTGTCCTTCCCCATGGCTTTCACTTCAGCTGGCTCCAGTGGGCCATTTGGACTAGTGATCCACACCCTAGCTCCATTATTAAAATTGTCGGTGGATCCAAATCCCTTGTCTCCTCTTACTGTCAAAAGTGTGGGGGCCTCCCCCTTAGTAATCAACAACTGTGCAACCCTGTCACGTGGCTGGATAAGAAAGCTGAAAAGACAATCAAAAGAATGAGTATGTGTGGACATACATACACAACTCTACCCTCCAGCGTAACTGATTACTTGCTGAGGGCAGAAACCCTTGTACCAATAATAGGTGTGAGATTCAACTGTTTGCACTAGAGAAAACAGAAGGGCTTGGGCTGGGTTATGCTGTTAAAATACCTTGGGTCTTTTCTAAAACCTGTAAATAAGAAACAATTATATAATATTACAATTAGTTTAGTAAGTTTTATACCTTACTATAAAGATGGGGAACTTCTTTTCTCTAGAAGAAAGAGAAGAAACACAGACAAACAACAAAAACAAACACACACCAGTTTAAAAATAAAACAAGATTATTTCCATAGGATAAAAGAAGCCAAGCGTCCCTGGGTTCCCTTATCCTAAGCATGACAAAATGTCAGCTGAGTTTATAAAAAATCCAGATTGATGGTAATACCGTACGTACGTATCTCTTAGAATGCATTTCAAAAAGACAAAAAAAATGATTACACCATGGTCACACATAAAAACAAAAGCCATTGTTTTAACTGTAGATGGTAAACTCTCAAAAACAGCTGTAATAGTCCTTTTTCAAAAGTGCACTGCATAAATATAATAAAAATATGGGGAGATGATGAATAATTCTCCCCGTCCAGCTGGAGTATTGCCTGTGTTGGCTGCAAGTCAGAAGCAGTGAGACGACAAGAAAAGTTTGTTCCTCTTTACTTAGAATACTAGTTTTGCAATAAAAAGTCAAATTACATAGTTCACTCTTGGTGTGCTTTCATGAAAACATACATTTTGTGTGAAAAGTTGTGCTTTAGGTATGGAATACACATCAAGTTTGAACTGGTAGTAACATAAAATGTTGAAACACAAGAAGGTCAAATAATGTGCAAAAGGTCACAGTGTGCATGCAAGGGTCGTTCAAACCCAGTATTTTTTTTTTAGTGTCCTTGAACACTACTGATATTAAATATCTTTAAATAATAATAAAGCATACAATAAAACTGCTGGCCAAGACAGTACACACACACATACACATACACATACACAAAAACAGATACTTAACACAAAATAAGACTGACATTGTTTCACACCAATTTGCTGAGGTAATGCCCATAGTTTCATTAGAAAACTGTACGTGTTTTAGATATATGTGCTGCCTCCCCTGTCTTGTAACACTGACAATTTTTAAATCAACACATTTATACATATGCCATGCCAAATCTTTCCAGAACAAAACACTTTTAAACACATTTTAACTCCGTTAAAACACAGCACAACATATCATCTGTAAGGAACACATCTTGTATAACATGGCTACACCTTTTGGCGCATAGCCAAAATATAGCACCTGCCATTTTGCAAAAAGTTTCTGGTTATAACTAGAAGTATGATAAAGCCATTTATAGCTGTTAACACATTACATTTTCACCTAGCAGTGGCTTGGCACATTGCTTGCAAACTACAGATCTTTCTGCACATTGCAATCTATATGACGTCATAACTCTTCACCATCAACACTACCTGCTCCAACCAACAACTACAAACAAAAGTTACCCAATCTAGGCAGCACAAATGTTTCATTAAAAATAAAACCAATTAAAACAGTCAGCTATGAGGCAAAGAAGCTTCTTCTCTCTTTTTTTGTTTTACTGTAACATGTTGTGCACTGAAGGCAGTTAATCCTATCTTGCAACCTTGACAACAGAACATAATTACAGAACACAGATATAAGCTGGAAAATATGCATGAGAAAGACAGAGCATTACCTTGTTTAGTATACGTATTACAGAAATAAAACAGACAGACATAAAACAACTTTAAATAAAAAAATTCAGACTTACCCGGTGCCAAGGTATTTTTCATCTTCTTTTCCGATACACTAGTCTAAGTAAGAAAACTGACTGCAGGACCTTCATGATAATTTCCAAACGCTGCAGCTATTAACCCTTTCAAAGGTTTTAACCCTTTCAAAGGTTTTCTTTTGGCCATTTTAGTAACCTACCAAACCAAGCCTTTTTCCAGAGCTCTGGTTTGCAGTTTAAAAACAAAACAAAAAAAATCTCTAACAGTACTAGGTTGAGATCCATCTGGTAGAGGTCCCCAGTACTTGGGTTTGGGATCAAATGTTTCAGCCTCTATAGGAGGCAAGGGAACTTGAAATTGATACAGAAAAACTTGAAACTACACAGATAGGCAACATGGGGGGTTCAAATCATCCGTCTGCAGTCACCTACTGGCGTACATCCACAGCAGTTTATTTTTATTTTTCTAGATATTGCTTATCTAACTTTACTTAATCAGCCACTGCTTTTCTCCTAAAAGCAGCCTGAACTGTGAAAGCCATCATTGGCTCTAACAATATATACTTGCAGCAAGCACAAATTACAATTACAAAGGGCAGTGCAGTTGCCCTTGTAATTTGTTTGGTCAAACTTGTTAAACATACATTTTGCCGGTCCAGATAATACTAACTCTGGACCCAGCTATTTTTTTTTTCCTTGTTTCCCATATTATCTAGGTCTGTCCTTTATAGTGCACACTCGCTCCAAGGTATTCTTGTACTTACAGTGATGATGAGTGTCGCCGGCCCCTTAGCGTCACGCCCTGATGGGGTTCCACAAAAATTTCCTTCTTTTGTCCAACGGAAACAACCCGATCATGAGGTGACACGGACCGAAGAACTCATCCTGCCGACTATGCCAAAATAATGTATTGCCAACTTAAGCAAAGCAGCTTTTCATCCAAACAAGTATCATTCACACACACACACAAACGATGACTCAGTAACTGTAGCAAGCGAAAAGCTTTATTTTGCCAAGTTACAATAGAGAAGGAAATTATACATCACCAATTCCAAAAGAAAAGTCTACATCCAAGCCTCTCTCCAATGGCTGGGAAGCCCCCTTGTCAGCCTGGCCAGGAGTCTCGTGAACCGGGAGTTGGTCCCACAGCGATGTCCATCCTGCAGGTGAGGCTTCTAACCTGGCGACAGGATTTTCCCAGTATTTATATCTTTTAATATTCTTCTAGAAACATCCAACAACATCTGTAAGCACTTAGATGCCACGTCTGCACACTGGCGGGTGCCCAGAATCGTGCAACTTCAGTACAAACATCTGCTATCTAGATATTTCTCACATATTTGCTAAGAGGCAACATCCTGGACACTTGGCCGAGCACCCAGAACATTGCAAACTCAGCAAATACAATCCTGCACAAGAACAATGTTACATTATATCCTTTGATTAACATCCAGCCTTTGATTATTGTATCAAATCCTGCACAAGAACAAGTTACATTATATCCTTTGATTATTGTATCATACAAAATGGGATAGCAATAATCAATACAATATACATATATACATACAATTCGGTCCTTTGATTATTGTTAGAACGATTTGTATGATAAAGGCATCATAAAGGTCTATTGTCATATATTTTTCGTATACGATATGACAAGTAGCAATTCCATATTGTTAATTGAGAATGTTGTCCACACAACACCCCATCCATCGTCTGTGAGCATAAACTTAAATCGTGCATCCTATTATTACTATATATAGTCCCTGTTAAAATGTGGTAACCAAAATTGGGATCAAATATTGGGGGCCAAATATTATGGATAATACTACATATTTACACATTAATTGTGGGTCACTGACATTATAATGGACAATTTGTCCAGAACAATACGTGTCAGTACATTTAACTTTATTAGAAGATACCGTTATCCAATTAGTGACTGGTATCCATTGCTTAAACACGGTCCTCCATATAAATTCATTATTACTCATTAAATCACTTTGTGCTTTGTTCTTTTGTGTTAATGCATATATTTTTTGCATAGTGCATCCTGTCCAATTAATAAACTGCGATATGTTCTGGAATGTGCTTAACTGCAAAGCTTGTGACATATTAAACAATTGCAAGAATTCTGCATCGTAATCTAACGTTAACTTCTGTGGATTAAAAACAGTAGGCATCCATTGCGTTAAATTAACTAACTGTGATACATCTGTCCCTGCCACTTTTAACTTGTTCGCTAATGATTCTATATCTATGCTATTCAATATTCCCACACCAGCACCAGTGCCACCTAGTAATGTATCATACCAAGCTCGTCTATTTCTACACTTATGACTAGAAGCAAAGGTTATATTAAAATTAATAACATTCTTTTGATACTGTTGCGCTACCGATATGCAAGTAGATGGCACTTTAATTAGGCTGTCATTACTAACGGTAGGATGATTCTTCAACACAGTTAAGTAATCAGCCCAAATAGTCCTGTTGGTTATCTCTGTAGCATTCATGCAAAATAAAGTGTTTATTTCCATTAACCAGAGAGTTTCGTTAAAAATGTTCGTTTGATTTGCACAGCAATGTCATGCCAGGCCTGGCTCTGCCATGCACCTATCGGGTAGGTTGCAGCATATAATATCAGTCGTGTTGTGCAAAGAGACTTCATTAGTATCATTGGTATATTGTACATATAATCATCCTGGGCCACCAGCTGTCGTCGAGATTGACCCTGGTGAAAATGTCATGTTCAGTACCACACACTTCTGTCCGGATGGGCAGCTAAAGTTCCCTGGGTTCTATCTTTGGTATCATTTTTCCAACTCCAGGTTCCTTTACAACTAGTGTCATTACAGTTAACCCTTTGAATCCTTCCTCCAGGGGTAACTAGCTCTGTCAAATGGACCATAAGACACACCAGCATTCCTTTCAAATCCATTGCTGGACCTAGAAAGACACAAATTTCATTATTCTCGAAGATAACATTTATGTGCAGGCACGTATTCCACTTTTCTTTCCTGATCTGATGACTAGCACAGTGTTGTCCTTCCCCATGGCTTTCACTTCAGCTGGCTCAGTGGGCCATTTGGACTAGTGATCCACACCCTAGCTCCATTATTAAAATTGTCGGTGGATCCAAATCCCTTGTCTCCTCTTACTGTCAAAAGTGTGGGGCCTCCCCTTAGTAATCAACAACTGTGCAACCCTGTCACGTGGCTGGATAAGAAAGCTGAAAAGACAATCAAAAGAATGAGTATGTGGACATACATACACAACTCTACCCTCCAGCGTAACTGATTACTTGCTGAGGGCAGAAACCCTTGTACCAATAATAGGTGTGAGATTCAACTGTTTGCACTAGAGAAAACAGAAGGGCTTAGGCTGGGTTATGCTGTTAAAATACCTTGGGTCTTTTCTAAAACCTGTAAATAAGAAACAATTATATAATATTACAATTAGTTTAGTAAGTTTTATACCTTACTATAAAGATGGGAACTTCTTTTCTCTAGAAGAAGAGAAGAAACACAGACAAACAACAAAAACAAACACACACCAGTTTAAAAATAAAACAAGATTATTTCCATAGGATAAAAGAAGCCAAGCGTCCCTGGGTTCCCTTATCCTAAGCATGACAAAATGTCAGCTGAGTTTATAAAAAATCCAGATTGATGGTAATACCGTACGTACGTATGTCTTAGAATGCATTTCAAAAAGACAAAAAAAAAATGATTACACCATGGTCACACATAAAAACAAAAGCCATTGTTTTTAACTGTAGATGGTAAACTCTCAAAAACAGCTGTAATAGTCCTTTTTCAAAAGTGCACTGCATAAATATAATAAAAATATGGGAGATGATGAATAATTCTCCCGTCCAGCTAGATATTGCCTGTGTTGGCTGCAAGTCAGAAGCAGTGAGACGACAAGAAAAGTTTGTTCCTCTTTACTTAGAATACTAGTTTTGCAATAAAAAGTCAAATTACATAGTTCACTCTTGGTGTGCTTTCATGAAAACATACATTTTGTGTGAAAAGTTGTGCTTTAGGTATGGAATACACATCAAGTTTGAACTGGTAGTAACATAAAATGTTGAAACACAAGAAGGTCAAATAATGTGCAAAAGGTCACAGTGTGCATGCAAGGGTCGTTCAAACCCAGTATTTTTTTTAGTGTCCTTGAACACTACTGATATTAAATATCTTTAAATAATAATAAAGCATACAATAAAACTGCTGGCCAAGACAGTACACACACATACACATACACAAAAACAGATACTTAACACAAAATAAGACTGACATTGTTTCACACCAATTTGCTGAGGTAATGCCCATAGTTTCATTAGAAAACTGTACGTGTTTTAGATATATGTGCTGCCTCCCCCCTGTCTTGTAACACTGACAATTTTTAAATCAACACATTTATACATATTGCCATGCCAAATCTTTCCAGAACAAAACACTTTTTAAACACATTTTAACTCCGTTAAAACACAGCACAACATATCATCTGTAAGGGAACACATCTTGTATAACATGGCTACACCTTTTGGCGCATAGCCAAAATATGGCACCCTGCCATTTTGCAAAAAGTTTCTGGTTATAACTAGAAGTATGATAAAGCCATTTATAGCTGTTAACACATTACATTTTCACCTAGCAGTGGCTTGGCACATTGCTTGCAAACTACAGATCTTTCTGCACATTGCAATCTATATGACGTCAATAACTCTTCACCATCAACACTACCTGCTCCAACCAACAACTACAAACAAAAGTTACCCAATCTAGGCAGCACAAATGTTTCATTAAAATAAAACCAATTAAAACAGTCAGCTATGAGGCAAAGAGCTTCTTCTCTCTTTTTTGTTTTACTGTAACATGTTGTGACTGAAGGCAGTTAATCCTATCTTGCAACCTTGACAACAGAACATAATTACAGAACACAGATATAAGCTGGAAAATATGCATGAGAAAGACGGAGCATTACCTTGTTTAGTATACGTATTACAGAAATAAAACAGACAGACATAAAACAACTTTAAATAAAAAAATTCAGACTTACCCGGTGCCAAGGTATTTTTCATCTTCTTTTCCGATACACTAGTCTAAGTAAGAAAACTGACTGCAGGACCTTCATGATAATTTCCAAACGCTGCAGCTATTAACCCTTTCAAAGGTTTTAACCCTTTCAAAGGTTTTCTTTAGCCATTTAGTAACCTACCAAACCAAGCCTTTTCCAGAGCTCTGGTTTGCAGTTTAAAAACAAAACAAAAAAAATCTCTAACAGTACTAGGTTGAGATCCATCTGGTAGAGGTCCCCAGTACTTGGGTTTGGGATCAAATGTTTCAGCCTCTATAGGAGGCATGGGAACTTGAAATTGATACAGAAAAACTTGAAACTACACAGATAGGCAACATGGGGGGGGGGTTCAAATCATCCCGTCTGCAGTCACCTACTGTGCGTACATCCACAGCAGTTTATTTTTATTTTTCTAGATATTGCTTATCTAACTTTACTTAATCAGCCACTGCTTTTCTCCTAAAAGCAGCCTGAACTGTGAAAGCCATCATTGGCTCTAACAATATATACTTGCAGCAAGCACAAATTACAATTACAAAGGGCAGTGCAGTTGCCCTTGTAATTTGTTTGGTCAAACTTGTCAAACATACATTTTGCGGTCCAGATAATACTAACTCTGGACCCAGCTATTTTTCCTTGTTTCCCATATTATCTAGGTCTGTCCTTTATAGTGCACACTCGCTCCAAGGTATTCTTGTACTTACAGTGATGATGAGTGTCGCCGGCCCCTAGGCGTCACGTCCTGATGGGGTTCCACAAAAATGTCCTTCTTTTTGTCCAACGGAAACAACCCGATCATGAGGTGACACGGACCGAAGAACTCATCCTGCCGACTATGCCAAAATAATGTATTGCCAACTTAAGCAAAGCAGCTTTTCATCCAAACAAGTATCATTCACACACACACACAAACGATGACTCAGTAACTGTAGCAAGTGAAAAGCTTTATTTTGCCAAGTTACAATAGAGAAGGAAATTATACATCACCAATTCCAAAAGAAAAGTCTACATCCAAGCCTCTCTCCAATGGCTGGGAAGCCCCCTTGTCAGCCTGGCCAGGAGTCTCGTGAACCGGGAGTTGGTCCTACAGCGATGCGTCCATCCTGCAGGTGAGGCTTCTAACCTGGCGACAGGATTTTCCCAGTATTTTTATCTTTTAATATTCTTCTAGAAACATCCAACAACATTTGTAAGCACTTAGATTGCCATGTCTGCACACTGGCCGGGTGCCCAGAATCGTGCAACTTCAGTACAAACATCTGCTATCTAGATATTTCTCACATATTTGCTAAGAGGCAACATCCTGGACACTTGGTCGAGCACCCAGAACATTGCAAACTCAGCAAATACAATCCTGCACAAGAACAATGTTACATTATATCCTTTGATTAACATCCAGCCTTTGATTATTGTATCAAATCCTGCACAAGAACAAGTTACATTATATCCTTTGATTATTGTATCATACAAAATGGGATAGCAATAATCAATACAATATATACATATATACATATCACCTGGATATTTCGCTCACTGAATTTTTTTGGAATTCATCTCTTGCAATCTGTCTCACACATGGTTTGCGATAATCTTACCCAGCTGTTACACAGATTGAAACTCAGCCTACAAAGATGGTCCTATTTTCCTCTGTCCCTTTGGGGTAGGGTGAGCATAGTTAAAATGAGCATATTACCCCGTTTGCTGTACCCCTTGGGAATATTGGGAATTTTTTTTCTTGAATTCTCCACTTACAAAGTTTGCTTAACAGTTTTTTATGGAAAAGCCTGGTCATAAATAGCTCTTGTTTCAAGCTTACTGCTCCTAAAATTAATGGTGGCTTGCGACTTCTGAACATCTTCTTGTATTACTGTGCTCTTCATGTGAGCAATTATTTTCAGTGGGGATTAACTGATGATTTGACTCAGAACCTTTTCAATAGGCCACTGTGGCTGGATATTGAGTCCCCATTTACTCACCAATTAGGCCTCCAGCTCTCTAGTTTACTGCATATAAAGCTGTCTCAACTTCCTGTAGTATTAACCTCCATGCTTATAGGCTGGTCTTTGAAGGTTCATGTACAACTATGTCACTATTTGGGACTGGACTGGACCAGAGCCAGGGCACAGCCTCTACTTGGTGATCCTAATTTTAAGATTGCAGCCCGACCTATACCCATCGCTTTCTGTCCACAGTTTAAGGATAACTCTCTTGCCTCCCTCAATATGGGTGACAAGCTGCTATCCTTTACTTCAATTTGTGATTGTTTTCAACTCCCTTGCTCCTACCACTTTAAATATTTTCATGTAACACATGCCATTTCATATTATTTAGGCCCCAAACCCTGAATGATGTTAGACCAATATATCTCAGAGCATTTTCTCAATACTGCAACCTTGCCACATTTTGTTTCAGCCTTTTACAAATTATCCCAAACCTCCAGCTGAAACACCCCTTTGTGAATTTGCTATTACTGGATGCAAGAGTTGGGTATCCCTAATGATCACTCTATATGGTGTTAAGTTTGGTCTAACTTGTATAAATATGTTAAGCATGTCATAGAGCACTGTACCTGACAACCTTAGGAACATTTGTTTTCTTTTCTTTATATTGTTATACTGTCGTTTCTTGCTGGCTTCATGTTTGCACTTAAGTCTGTTGCAACAGCATCTCTTATTCTGGCAATCTATTCCTATTCTTTTCTTTCCCCTTCCCGATCTGTGTGCAGGCCGCCTACCGATATCTTTTTCCTTTGAAGCTTCCTTGCCCTCTGGTTTCTTCATGTCTCTGCCTATGTACTCCCTAGTGTGGTTAGGAATAACAGGGTAATGGAAAAAGGTAACAATGGAGTGCATCAGATGTTGCGCTACTCTGCATGTTTCTTTTTGTTCTCCGTAATGAAGTGTGCACACCTATGTTATGTTTTTGACATACACAGTAATAGTTTTAAGGTGGGATACAATATTCATTCCTGTCTAACCTCACACTGACACAGAGAAAACCCCATTTTGGTTTAACTACAGCTTCATGTCTCATACACTGGGGTTGTCAGTGTTTAGGGAAACATGGTAAAATGCCCAGTAATAACCGCATAGCAGCTGCCATTGCTGACGTAAATTTTTGTTGCTTTACAGCAGTCAGCACAGCACTAGGAAGCGCTGTTAGGACCTGTTAGGCTCCTGGTGGGTGTTTGTCTCTGTGCGGGCTGTCAGTACCTAGGCAAACAACAGCAGAGGGAGTTAGGAGAGCTCTTAGCAGAGCACAAATGAAACTAGTATTTGGAAATGGTACATATTATGCCTTTTGACAACATACAAGTGAGAAAAGCAGCCAAAAAAGCAGCATAGAAAAATGTTAAGAGCTCCCTTACTAGTTTTCAGGTTTTTGCGCTCTTTTTCTGGCAAAACTCTCCACAAGTCTTCTGTACCTCTCCTTAAGAGCCGGCCAGCCATTTCTGTCATTTATTTATAGTACAGAGGACCTGTTGGAGGGGCTTGCACTAGGACTGTGGCACAAACTCCTGATTTAAAGGATATAATGTACTTTTGTTCTACTTTTGGTAGATGTAGGACATATATAAATACTTGCTACCTTTTGATTATTGTTAAAAATCTGTAAATCAGTAGTTTGTGAAAAACATTGTATTAAGGGGTGGAGCTTTCTGTATCACATGTAACAGGTTTGCTATAAAAGGGAGCACTGGGAGTGATAGAGCCAGTAGGACACAGGGACTTTACATAGACTGATCCTGCGAGTACCCTAGCTATTTACTGGTGGTACATTTGTTCACTGGGAAGGAAATGTGAACTGTTTATCATTTGTTACATATATTGTCTGCATTATTCTGATTTGCTCTCTTTATTTTGTTGCAGTACCAGTTCGCTTATATTATTTTGTTCCATTGTTATATACATTTGCATTATCATTTTGCCTGCCACACTGCCTCTGTTTCCATCATTATCCCACCTCCTCACAAAGCAAGATAGACTCAGATTGACTTAGTTCCAAGTGCTACACAATCTTTATTTTACGTTTGCCAAGTTATATAAAATGGGTAAGCTTTCATCACTAACTTGTTCCCGATGCAACCTCACTCAAGGTAATCTCCGACTTATTTTATGGGACTGTCCTAAGGTGGCACCTTTTAGGGCTGCAATAAAGAATACCCTTGACCCTCTTCTGGGATGGATGATCTTTTTACTCCTTTGGTTTGTCTGGTGGGTTTCTTCACTCATGAGTTGATTAGTAGCTGAAAGCCCATATGTTATTGATCTCAGCCACAGCGAAAATAACTATACTTAGTCATTGGAAGGATGACTTTGTGGGTTCATATCAGGACTAGCGCTGAGAGATTCTTACATCACTTATGGTAGAAAAGCATATTGCCTTTGTGAGAAAATGTCTCCACCTTTTTCAGCACAAATGTGAATCACTTTATGCCCCTTTAACAGTTTCTTCTGCAGGGTTGCAATCTTAGATTTTAATCCCTTCTTCTATAACATTATTCCTGTTCTCTGTTTTTTCCTTTGTTTTTTTTTTTCTTGTTATATCAGTTTTCCAGCCCGTTCTAGTCTTTTCTAGAGTATGCTGAGCTGTGGGGAGAGGGTGGGAGGTTTATAGGGACCTTTTCATAGATTTCTTTCTTATTGCTTTTGAGAGCTATGCTCTTTGTTTTTTATTCTTGTTGCATTTTTAATTTTTTATTTATTAAGGTCTAGGATTACAGTTACCTTTGAGCCAAGGCTCTTTTATAAAGGTTCCACATCAGGATGAGAACAAACAAGCAGGACATTAATTCTTACAGAATAACAGGTTATAGTTCTGTATCATAACATTAATTATTACAGGATAACAGGTTATAGTTCTTTATCATCACAAGAGTACATACAGTTAGGAGGTACTAGGGGCGTGCACAAAACAGGGATAACATTGATAACGAGAACTTGGGGAGACACAGGAAGAAGATGCAGCCAGAGGCAATTGTCAGAACACACATGAAGGGCAAGTGAAAAATGCAAGTAAGAGAAGGAGGAGGAGGAGGTGGGGTAGGTAGAGGGGGGATAGTAGGTGAATTGATAAGAGGGGACAAGTTCCAGAAGGGAACAGCAGGCTAGAGTGGACAGTTGCCTGTGCTAGAGGCAGATAGGAACAGACAGAGGTTAGTTTTGAAAGTTTTAGCATTGGTTGTATTTGTCATTCTTGTTCTCTTTGTTGACATAACCTTAATAACATATATTAAATAAAAAAAAGGAAGATGAAGAGACGGACGGGGGGATGTGAAGAAAAACAAAGAAGAGAATGGGGCTAAGGATATATTCTTGGGACACTCCAGCCAGGATAGGGTGGGGATAAACATAGAAACATAGAATCTGATGGCAGATAAGGACTGTTTGGCCAACCTAGTCTGCCAATTCCCCTACCTAATGGATAAGCTGCAGATCCAAGTTAACCAACAGACTACTTCCTCCTACCCCCCACTAGAATTGCCTTGTGTCTCTCCCATACATTCTTGAATTCCACCACTGTTTTTGACTCTGCAACCTCCTCAGGAAGGCTGTTCCATGCATCTACAACCCTCTTGGTGAAGAAATACTTCCTCACATTACTTCTGAGCCGTCCCCCCTTTATCTTCAAATTGTGCCCCCTTGTTCCTGCACATCTCTTTTTCTGAAAGATGCTACCCTCTTGGACTTTGTTGATTCCCTTGAGGTATTTGAAAGTTTCTATCATGTCCCCCCTCTCCCTCCTTTCCTCGAGGCTATACATCTTAAGCTCCCTTAGTCTTTCTTCATATGTCTTCTGGTGCAGACCGTGCACCATTTTGGTTGCTGTCCTCTGAACAGTCTCCACTCTGTCTATGTCTTTGCAGAGATGGGGTCTCTCTAGCACTGTATACAGTACCTCAGATGTGGTCTTACCAACTGTCTGTTCAGAGGGACAACTTCCTGTTTTCTACTGGTGATACCACTCCCTATGCATCCCAATATTCCCCAGCCCCCCTTACTCCTTTCTCACTTTTCTGGCCCACCTTTAGGTCATCTGATATGATTACCCCCAGGTCCCTTTCCATTTTTGTTGTTGTCAGTATCTCACCCCCCATTGTGTACTCTTCCCCTGGGTTTTTGTTTCCCAGGTACATTACTTTGCACTTCTTTGTGTTGAATCTAAGCTGCCATACATTTGACCATTCCTCTAACCATGCCAAGTCCCTTGTCGTTCTTTCCATCCCACCTTGCATATCAACCCTGTTGCAGATCTTTGTGTCATTTTCAAAGAGACATACTTTTCCTTCCAGTATCTGTGTAATGTCACTTATAAAGACATTAAAAAGGACTGGCCTCAGTACTGAACCCCGCAGTACCCCACTAGTAACCCCCCTTTCTTTACTGTAGACTCCATTTACTATTACCCTCTGCATCCTGTTGTCCAGCCACTGTTTTACCCAGGCTACCACCATGGGACCCACTCCCAAGCTGGCTTATTTGTTTATTAATCTTTTGTGTGGGACTGTGTCAAATGCCTTGCTAAAGATTAGGTAGGCCATGTCCACAGCCCCTCCCTGGTCTACCACTCTGGTCACCTAGTCAAAAAAGAAATCAATTAGATTAGTCTGACATGACCTTCCTGCTGTGAATCCATGCTGCATTGGGTCCTGTGCCCCAGTGGCCTCTGGGTACTCAACAATTCTTTCCTTCAAGTGATACCATCATTTCCCTACCACTGAGGTTAAACTGACAGGTCTGTAGTTTCCCTGCCTCTGTCTTGCACCCACGTTTGTGAAGGGAATCACATCTGCCCTCTTCCAGTCCTCAGGTACCACACCATCCTCCCATGATTAGTTAAAAAGGATAGTCAGTGGTGTTACTAGTTCTTCCCTTAGTTCTTTCATAATTCTGGGATGAATCCCATCAGGCCCCATTGCTTTATCCACCTTCAATTTTAGGAGTCCTTTCAGAACCCTTTCTTCTGTGCAAGGACCGATATCAACCCCCCCTATCCAGAATGCTTCTATTGACTGGATGAGGCATCTCCCCCTGCTCTTCCATTGTGAATACTGAGCAGAAGTATTTGTTCAGTATCCCTGCTTTTTCACTGTTGCTCTCTGTCCAACCACCTTCCTCTTTATTCAGCTTCAGTATCCCTGCCTTTTTCTTTCTTTGCTCCCTAATGTACCTATAAAAGTTTTTATCTCCCTTCGTAACCGAGTTGGCTATCTTTTCCTTGGTTTGGGCATTTGCTATTCTGACTGCCTTCCCTGCTTCCTTCTGCTTTAACTAGTATAGTTTTCTGTCCTGCTCCTTCTGTGTTTCCTTATACTTTCTGAATGCAATCTTTATCTCCCTAACCTTCCTCGCCACTTCTTTTGAGAACCATAGTGTTTTTTTCTTTCATTTTGATTAGTTTATTTGCTTCACACAAAGGATTGTTGTCTTTGTGACGGCATTTTTTATGTTTCCACATTATTGCCCCAGCCCACCTTCTTTTCTGCTTGCAAGTGCTTTTCTGAGGCACTCTCCCTCTCAAAATCAGCCCTCCTGAAGTCCATTACCTTCACTTTTGTATGGCTTGACTCTGCAGCTAAGTTTATAGTGAACCACACTGTTTGGTGGTCACTTGTTCCCAGATGGCTACCCACTTCTACATCTGAGGTGCTCTGTACCCATTTGAGAGTACCAGGTATAAGATTGCTCCCTCCTGAGTGGGATTCAAAACTAGCTGTCTGAGGCATGCCCCCTGTAGGGCATCAAGAATGGCCTGCTCTTGGATGTGGCTGCAGCAAAGGTGCTCCAGTTAACATCTGGCATATTCAGGTTCCCCATCAGCAATATCTCCCCTTTCTCTGCCATCCTAAGGATGCCTTCTATCATTTCATTGTCCATTTCCTCCCCCAAGATGGGGGTCTGTATACAACCCCTGTGTGGAATGTGGTACCTTTTCCAGTCTCCAGGGTGACCTACAATGCCTCCTTTCCTCCATGTTTACCCTTTAGTTCTGTTGCTTTGATTCCTTCCCTTACGTAGAGAGCTCCTCCTCCTCCTCTTCTACCTTCCCTGTCCCTCCTGTAGATTGTGTACCCTAGTATGTTGACATCCCAGTTATGGTTCTCTGTGTACCATGTTTCTGTGACTGCCATGATATCCAAGCATCCCTCTTCCATCAAGGCCACCATTTTAGGGAGCTTGTTACCTAGACTACAGGCATTGGTACTATTTACACTCCATTTTTTATGGCCTTATTTCTTTTTGCCCCATCCCTGTCCTTACTGCCTTTGTCTTTTTCTCCATTTACCCCAGCCCTTTTCCCTATTGACTGCCCTATCTTGGTCTTTACCTCACTATCTGGCCTGATTTTGGTGGGGGGAGGAGGCTAGGATTTCCTTCTCCTTTTCAGTGCCTCCCCCCTTGTCTAGTTTAAATACTCGCCAATAAAGCATTTAAACCTATCAGCGAGGTTCCCCTTCCGGACAGATGCAGACCATCGGGCCAGTATAGGCCTGCATCCCTCCAGGTGGAGCTCCAGTCCCCAATGAAGCCAAATCCCTTTTCAACCAGTCATTGAATCCCATGGTGCAGAGTACCCTGGCCTCATCCATGTCATAGTCAGGTAGCACTTCCGAGAAAGTTACCGTGTGTGCTACTTGTCTAAATCCCCTTCCCACCTCCACAAACTCCCGTTGCACTGCTCTGATCCCATTCTCAGCCAGGTCATCTGTTCCTAGGTGGATAATAGTGGATTAACTTCCTGTGCTCCCAGGTCGCACCTGTAAAAATGCTTTCAGCTTAGTGTGCTACTCCTGGTTAAACAACTAAATAAAAAATAAAAATAATAACATCCAGCTCACTCCCCTTGCAACTCCTCCCATGATCCTGAGGATTCGTTTCCTGTCCCTCCAAGCCATGGTGCCGGGCAGACGCCTTACCTCCCTTTTCCCTCCCTCCCCCAGTTCTACCCCCTTAACAATTGAGTCCCCCCCCGGGAGTTGTTTCCTTCCCCTATGGGGTCCTGCGCCACCCTCCTGTGGGTCTCCATTGTGAAGGATCCCAGTATCCTCCTTGGTCTCCACTGCAGGTGCCTCCATAGAGGAACCATGCTCTGCCAGAGTGGCAAGGACACATTGGGTGCGCCAAGAGAAAGAGAACATTGTTTAATCAATAGTAGCACACTAAGATGAAGCTTCTTTTCAGATGTGACCTGGGAGTACAAGGAAGTTAAGTGACTTGCTTAGGATCACACTGTATGCACCTAGATGACTGTGGAATTCAAACCCAAGTTTCCAGAACTACAGCTTAGAGCCTTAACTCACTGCAGTATGCTGCCTACCAGAGAGGTAGGACCTGAACCAGTCTACAGTGGAATGTGAGAGGCCAGCAGATCCTAGCTTAGATAGTAGGAAAGACTGAGAAATGGAGTTGAACACCTTTGCCAGATCTATAAATATGGTGAAGGTACGCTGACTTTGATCCTTTCCAATTAGGATGGTGTCATTGACATGGAGAAGAAGGATACTGTTAAATGCTTCTTATGGAAGCCAGACAGGTAGGCGAGAGGAAGTTGGAGGAAAGACTTCTGCTGATTTTGTTAATTTACCAAAAAATCCTCTAGTAATATACATCTTTCTGTAAGGCTACAGACATGTGCAGAGGGAAGTGATGAGTATGTGCCAGCATCCATTGTGGGGACCACAAGATTACCATGGATACATTATTTATTCCAGTGGGGATTGGGGCAATAGGGGGATACCACTTACAATAGGGAGTGTCTGTTTATTACCAGGGGATCAGGCCAGGAAGGGGGTTACACTAGCACCAAGTATTATCTATTTATTACTGTGGGGATCTAGGTGGGAGGTGGTACCTCTAGTAACAGGGGTTATCTGTTTATTACAACAGGGATCAGGTGAGGGAGGGAGTTGAAGTGGTCTTCAAGGGAATTTATTCTACAGGGATTTGAGTAGGGTGGCGGTGACTGCCTCCCAGTTTAATGCCTCCATGGATAGGAAAGTAGGGAGTTATAGCTTTGAGCTGCCGATGGCCACATAATTGCATGCAAATGGCCTGTTTTGGACCTTGCATGCCTTGTGTGCTGTTAGTAATGTATGCTGCCATTTGAATATTACACACAGTCGCAAAGGTGTTAGTCCATTTGGGATGGACTGCCCTGGTAGCACCCACAGTAATCCAGGACAGGGCTCAGTGCCTTGCCCCTCCACCTGCCTCACACCTGAGCTGAAGCTTGCTTTGGTATATATCTGTAGCCTGATATTAAAACTTGACCTACTCCTAGCTTGAGTTATACTTCACAAACCAGATGTCCTGTCTGTGGTAGAGACCTGGCTGTCCCTGACTATACCTGACTCTGCAGTGGCCCTCAATGGCTACACACTTTGCAGGGAGGACAGGTTGGGTAAACATGGTGGGGTTGTGCCATCTATCTGGCCAACTCTTTACTAGGGCACATGCTCCATTGCTCCCTACCTGACAACATTACTCAGGTCCTGGTGATTAAAATTGCCATTGGTATAAGTGGAAAAAATCTCACTGTGCTCTTCGTCTTTCTCCCCATGTTCCACCAAGCTGGGGTTTCATGCTGTCCTGGACTTGGTTTCCAATCTTTCCTCTCAGTCCAAGGTTATCCTGCTTGGTGGCTTCAACACTAGCCCCTGACATGGCTTCTTTTAGGGATGCAGGTGCATCCCTGAACTTGTCGCAGGTCATATCCTCTCCCACTAGGATCAACTGTAAAACAGGAACAACCACTGTCATTGACTTTATACTCACTAATTGTCCTGAGAGACACTCTTGCCCTGAAGTCTTACCTGACTCTTTAAGCGACCATTCACCTACCCTCTACCAGCGGTCAAATGGTTTCATTAAAACCCCACCTATTTCATCAACATACCCTTAAGAAAGGCATGCTTGATTAATTCCAAACCTGCCTCCTTAACTCTGATTGGTCCCCTCTTGACTCTGCCACTAACACTGATGATGATCTTACGTATTTTATCTCCACTTTCAACTCTGCATGCAACATTTTTGGCCCCTTTGTGACATGTAAGGTGAAATACTGGGACAATCCCTATGTAACACTGGCCCTTTTAAAATCAATGGGCCACCGGGAAAATCTTTGGCACAAGTCTCTGGGGTCTGAACTTCCTGCAGATAGGCAGCACTATCAGGCAGCCTGAAATGTCTGTACTTGGAGAAATTAGACGTGCTAAAGCTGAGTACTATACAGCCTGCCTTTCTTCCTCCTGGGGTAATAGGACTAAGTTCTAGCAAAATATTAAGGACCTAACAGGTAAAACAAACACCTCCCCTCCCTGTTAAATAGCAATGGAGTTACTACCCAAGACCCACTGCTCATAGCAGATACATTCAATAATGCTCAGTTTCCCTCCCAGTGGAAATCTGTGATAGTCACCCCTGTTCACAAGAGTAGTGATCAAACTGCCCATAGTAACTGTCGCCCCATCTCTCTCCTTCCCCGTAGTTCTAAAGCCCTTGAAAGAATAGTGAATGATCAAATCTCTGAATATCTTGCCAAGTATTATTTACAGTTTAACCAACAACATGGCTTCAGGAAGGACCACAGTACTTCCACAGCCCTCCTGGAGTTTACTAGCTTTATATATAAAATTCTAGACCGGGGTCACTTGGTTGGATCTGTGTACATAGATCTAACAAAAGCATTTGACACAGTCCACAATGGCCTTCTATCTGCCTCCTTCTCAGGGTTGGGCCTAACCTCTGATGCTACTGCCTGGTTTGATAGTTACCTTTCTGGAAGGTCCCAAAGGGTTAAAATCCTAGATACCCTCTCGTCCAGTAAGACAGTTCACTTAGGGGTTCCACAGGATTCAATTCCTGGTCCACTCTTGTTTAGTCTTTTTCTAAATATCCTTCCCCAAGCCTGCTCTGACAACCTACTCCTCTGTGCAGATGATGCAGTTATTTTCTCTAGTCACCCTGAACCCCTTATGCTTGAACAATGCCTACAAAATAGCTTTACACAAATCGAGTCCTGGTTCTCTTTTCATAAACTTATCATCAATTACAAAAAAAAACAAAATAATGCTGTTTGCTAACCACCAGAATAAACATAAAGGAGTGTCACTAAACATCCAAAATAGTCAGCTCTCGTCACTTGAGCAGGTTAGGAGTTTTAAATACCTCGGGATCACCTTAGACTCCTCCCTCTCATACCAAGAACATATTAATCTGGTTTGCAAAGCAGTAAACACCAGAATCGGCCTCATCTATAGGCATAGGAGCAGCTTGACAAATGACGCCCCCTGTCTGGCTGTCACTAGTTCCATTCTGTCCCTAGTGGATTACGGTATACTGTAGTAATCTACGGATCTGCATCTGACACTACTCTTAAAAGAATAATGCTCTCCCTAAATAAAGCATGTCACCTTATAACAGGATCACCAAAGCTGATACCTGCAATCTTTACAGTCAAGTGAACTAGCTAAACTTTAAGGGTAGGCTTGAGAATCACACCTGCCTGTGGGCCAAGAAGCTTACCACCTCACTCTCCCCACCCTCAGTCCAGCAGCTCATCTCCCCTGCCCCTACCCCTCGATGTACTACGAGCTCTGATAAGGACCTTTACCTGATCCCCTTTCTGTAAGACATCCCTAGGGCAGCAAGTGTTCTTCCAGCAGGGCCCCTGTCCTGCTCAATGGCCTCCCTCCTCTGGCTTCCTCTACAGTTAAATTGGGCCCCTTTAAAACTAAACTTCACCAGCACCTACTCTCTGTGAATAGTTGTGACTGCTCATAGCTTTTCCTGGTCGATCTGGGACTGCTCATGGCTTGCCCCTCAATTTTACCTTGCTCCTCCATACCTTATATTGGTCTAATTTCTCCCTCCCCACTCTGTTCTCCTCCTGCCCTTTACTCATCCTTTACCTGCTCTCTTTCCTGAACCTCCATTTCTACACCTTACATCCTTCTACTCAACTTTTCTCCCTACCCCCAGCTGTCTCACAACTCTCCTTAACTGACTTCCTTCTGGTCTCCCTTTCTTTTCTTTAATTTCCTATCTGTTTACTCAGTTACCTAGCACTACCTGCACCATGTTTGTTTCATTAGTATGTACTCCACCCTCAGTTATGATGCACTTATGTATAATGCACTACATTACTTGTATACTCTTATCCTATGTATTATGTACCATATAAATTTCCAGTAATGTTTCGTATCCTGTTTTAAATCTACTTACAATATTTGCCTCTTTGCCATGCACTCCACTCTGATTTATGATGTACTTATGAATAATGTACTGTATTATTAGTATAATTGTATCCTATGTATAATGTACTGTATTACTCTCCTGTAATTTTTTTTTTAACCTGTCGGTTTGTAAATCTGACATGGAGCCTTTGCAAAAAAGTTTTTGACTCAAAGGCTTGTAATTCCAAGACTTCAATAAATAAATAAAAAATAAATTTGTCCTTAGTGTCTGTTGCAAGTAGGTGTTGGGGTGAATAGTGCATCATCATTTTACATGTGGCTATCACAACCTAATATTCAAACATGTAGAGTGCACCTGACAGAGTACTCTGCATGTATGAATATTGCTTCTTATTTGTGGCATGGTAATTAGTGTTTTGCACAGTCTGTTGAATGGATCCTTTGGCAGCTTTTGAATATGGGGCCACAAGTCTTTAAACTTATAGTGAGAAGAGGAAAATGTTTGTACTTCTCCTATAAAATTTGACTTTTGACAGTAGATAAGGACTATTTGGCCCACCCAGTCTGCCCATTCTCCTTACATACTGTAGTACTGTATACCATACTTTATCTCTGGCTTAGCCGTCCTTTCCCTTATACCTATCCTATGCATTATTTTGCTACAGCTTTTGCCTCCACTGCCTCCATGGGAAGACTGTTCCAGGCATCCACTACTCTCCTTGTGAAGAAGTACTTCCAGTACTTCCTTACTTTCCCCTGAATCTACCCCCCTATAGCTCATATCATGTCTCCTTGTTCTTAAGCATCTTCTTTTCTGAAAAATGCTTTCCTCTTGTACCTTATTTATACCTGTGAGGTATTTGAAAGTCTCTATCATATCCCCAGTTCCCTTCTTTCCTCCAGGGTGTGCATACTGAGGTTCTTCAGTCTCTTTCCTCATATAGTCTTTGGTGCAGACCCTGCACCATTGTTGCTGCCATCCTCTGGATTGCCACTACTCTATCTATATGCTTACAGAGATGTGATCTCCAGAACTGGGCACAATACTGCAGGTGAGGTCTGATAAATGATTTATACAGTGGTATCACCACCTCACACTTTCTGCTGGTGATACCCCTCCCCATGCACACTAGAATCCCACTGGCTGTCCCCACAGGCTTGTCACACTGTTGTCCACCTTTAGGTCATTAGATATGATTACCACAGGTCTCTTTCCTATTTATTGGTCATCAGTTTCTCTCGCTCCATCTTGTACTGCATCCCAAGGTTTCTGGGCCCAAAGTGCTTCATTTTGCACTTCTTTGCATTGACATTTAATTGCCACATTCTTGACCACTCTTTAAGCTTTCTTAGATCCCTATTCAGTTTTCCCACACACACCCTGGAGTGTCTACCCTATTGCAGATTTTAGTGTCATCTGCAAAAAGGCACACCTTCCCTTTTAGTCCCTCTGCAATGTAACTAATACATACATTAAAGAAGACTGGTCTCAGTACTGATCCTTGTGGCACCCCACTGGTCACCCTCCTTTCCTCTGAGTGAACTCTGTTTACCACCACCCTCTTATACCTGTCCCCCAACCATTTTCTTACCCTGTTTACCACTTTTGGCCCCACTCCTAGGCTGCACAGCTGGTTTACTAGTCTCCTATATGGAATGGTATTAAAGACCTTATTGAAATCTAGTTAGGCCACATCCATGGCTCCACCTTGATCTACTTCCATTGTCACCCAGTCAAATCTATCAGAATTTTTGACATGACCTCCCCCTGGTGAATCCATGCTGCCTTGGATTCAATAAGTTGCTGGTATCAATATATTCCACAATCCTTTCCTGCACCATTGATTCCATTAATTTCCCCACCACTGAGGCTATTCTGACCGGAATATAAATTCCAGTCTTCCTGCAATCACGTCTATGAAGTGGGACTATATCTGCTCTCCTCCAGTCCTCTGAGGCCATTCCAGTCTCCAGTGAGTAGTTGAACAGGACTGTCAGAGGTATAGCCAGCACCTCCCTGAGCTCCTTCAGTATCTTTGGATCTATCCCATCTGGTCCCATTGCCTTGTCCACTTTCAGATTTGTGAGTTCCTTCAGGACTCTCTCTCCTATGTCAGTGGACTAGTGCCCACTTCCCTTCCTTCGATGCTCCTGTCAGTTAACCATGGTCCCTCACCTTCCCCTTCCTCTGTGAACACTGAACAAAAATATTTGTTTATGTTACCTGCTTTTTCCTGGTCCATCTCCACACGCTTTTCCCCTTCCCTCCTTAGCCCTACAATCCCTTCCCTGTTTTTTCTCCTTTCGCTAACATATCTGAAAAATGTCTTATCCCATTCCTTTACTGCCTATTCTATTTTGTCCTGTTTGCATCTTTATGTTCCACTGTTTGCGCCTTTGTGCTCCTGACTGCTTCCCCTGCCTCCCTCTTCATTTCATGATACACCTCCCTATCCTCCTCGCCCTGAATTTTCTTATAAACATGTAAGCCTCCTTGAATTCAATATGCACACTGCACAACTTCTTCTTTGTGTAAAGTCATACAAAAATTCAGTTTGTTACACTATGGACCCAATTTTTAGATGGGTTATCCTTCCAGTATGAAAGTCTTATTTTGAAACGTGGACTGTTTTTAAGTTTTTCAGGCTGTTCCCCAGCATAACAGAGTGCTACTGAAAGAGCTTAGTGACAGCTGTATCCAAAATCAGACCCGCCTACATGAGGAAATGATTTTTCTCAAAGCAAACTTGACTCAACTGAATGGGAAACTGAATACATTCAAAGGTGGACTGTGCTTCAAACCAAAAACAATGGGATCAGGTATCTTTCCATTTCTACTTTGATAAAGAAAACATTACAGTTAGTACAATGCAGTCTATTAAGAATGTGCTTGATATGTAGCTGTGAGAGGAAGATATTGATGACAACATATAACTTATGGTGTTTTCAAGAGAATCTGTATAATTAACACTAAATTCACACTATACTATAGCACAAGTGGGAGAAACAAGCTGGTTGTGGACTTGGATCCCCAGAAGGTTTTGTTGCTGGTGGCTTTTTCTCTCTACAGTGATGCAAACTTGATTTTATTTGTAATTTTTGAAAATAAAATGCTTTTCCCATTGCATCCTGGGGATGTGGGATGAGGAACGTTACATGGACTGAGTTTATGGACAGGAATAATTTTGGTTAGGACACCTTGGAACTCCTCCTCCTTAGTTTTATAATACATGCTGTGAGATACTGGGCAAACACCAGAGATGGACAAAGGGACCTCATGTGGGACAAGAACCCCAAATCTTTAAATCTTCTGACTCTAGCAGTAAGCATGCAACCTCCTGCACCACATACACTATTTTTAGTCAAACACTGGATCTACATTCTGTACATGTGTACAATCAAACTCAGAGTGTAGCCACTACAATGACGTGGATAGGATAGAGAAGTTGGAACTTTTTTGTCTCTAATTTATGACATTACTAAGTCACATCTTGTAAATGAGGAAGTGGTCTATTCATGATTATGGTAGGAAAAATATTAACCTTCACTGAGACAGAACTGTTGAATATTAGTGGGAAAACTGATTGCTCTTCTGAGCTACATTACAAATAATTTTATTCTACTTTTCTTTTAGAGATAGCAAGCTTGCCAGCTCAGTGTGATGATGGATTGTGTTTACTGACAACAGAGGGAAAAGGTATGTTTCCATTAAAGTTTTGAGAAATAAAATATTTGTAGTGAACACAAGATAGCCAAGATTTAAAGGCCGTACTTTGTGGGTGTCTTGTTGAGAAATCTATTAAAGGCTCGGAAGTGTAATGGGGAATATTTGCAGGTGTGCAAGGCCAACCATACTGTAATCTGAAAGCTCATGAAAAGCTCTTCAAGAGTAGGTGTCTGCAGTCATTAGTTAGTCCAGTCTAGATCTGTCCCATATCAAATTAATGTATCGGCCTAAAATTCTAACATTCTATAGTAAGCTGTCAATGTCAATTTTTCATACAGGGGTTTCTCTAGTTTTCAAATTCAGATTTTAGATTCCAGCTTCAATATTTAACAACAGAAGTCTTCAATATGATTTATAAAATGTTTATATCTATGGTCCCTATGTCTCTAATGGTTGTAAGAATTTCTTTTCAAGTCCTTTGCATGACAGACTTTCTGAGATTCTCTTCACAGTTCTCTCCTCCAAAGAGCCAAAGAGCTCCAGAATGCACTTTATCAACACAAGATATGCAGTAACTGAACATATTAACACATAGGGTGGCATTTTTAGAGCCCTGCACCTCAGCTGCAGGGACTGGAACTGTAAAACAGCAAAACAAAACCACCAGTGCAACCCCATAACGATACCTGCCCATGCCACACACACACACACACACACACACACACACACACACAACCTGTAAAGGCAAAACAGTTACTCTTCAGGATGATGCCAGCCTTGTATGTGCTGCAAGACATAAATGTCTAGTCATGTCACCTCAACCACAGCCCCCCGCCCGTGCACATCATGTTTCTTGCTGGCAGTGTGAGCACAAGCCTGCCACCAGAACATCCTTCAACCAGCTGTCAAAACTATTGCTGGTTGCAGGTGCCCAGCCCCACCTCTTGTATGTCCCCATACTAGCTAGCTGGCACTAATATATGTCAGAAGCAGCTGCCGTATAACAGGCATGACATCAGGACACTGCTGAAGACATGGCAATATACTCGTAGTCATTCCCCATTCATGTCACACATAGTTGTCTATTTTAGCATCCACAATGCACTATGATTTGTCCTCTACAATGCAGGTGTCTGTACTCTACAGCCTGCAAGAGTGACACTTACTCTCAAGGGGTGGGGTAGTGAGCATATTGAGCAAAGTACATTGCATTCTGTCCTGGCAAACAGATAAGTATCTGGCAATAGAGGCACCACATGACATAACCATAGCTGGTTTCCAGAAAATCTCTGTTGAATTGCCAGGGTGCTTGGCTGCTGGGGGGATGGTGGGCTGGTATTAAACTTACAAATGTAGGACTTGTGCTGCCTACAGTCTCCATTGCCAGAATGAAAGAGCCAGAGACCTGGGTTGATGGACCGGGGTGAATGAGTGCACTTGGGAATGGGAAAAATGTGCCTGTGAATGTTCTGCAAATCAACTATTTCTAGTTGTATCTGCCCAAGCCCCAACCCCCCTTCCTCTAAATGGCACAAGGGGCATCTTCCTAACAAGTAGTCCTTTTTGTTGTTGAAAATTTTTATTGAATGAAGGATTAAGCACCACACATACATGTAATTACATACAGGATCTGGGACTATACTGCAACATTTAGTATGCCCCAATCTACAGAGAAGAACATTACACATCTGGAACACAGAGTAAAAAAAAAAGGAAAGTAAAAATAAAAAATCTTGACTGAAACAGCCGGTTGCATTAATTATTAAGAAAGTCCCGCAACCAGACTGTGTAAAGGGATGCTAATTAAGCGGTATTTGAAGTACAAATATGAACTCACATAAAGGGCATAGCATAACTTTGGGCATAATAAGTGCACAGAAGGGGCCAGAGACCTCAAGTGACAAAATAAGGTACAGTGCGGTGCAATCTGGTATCTATATAAGTACAATAAGAACTACATACATAAAAGGCAATCCAAAGTAAGGGAAAAGAAAAACCAGCATATACCACAGTAGGTCACTAAGGGGAATCAGAGTCAGGGTCCAAGGAAGTTGGGGAGCCATTTACAATTCTAGGTGGACAAGTAGGCCTTTTGAAGTTGTCTATGTCCATGGGTGGCAAATATTACATTCCTATTGTGTCTTGTTTCTCACACTGAATGACCAGTTGGCCAAATGATGATATGAGGCACATCATAGGATCCTGTCCATCTCTACAGTACTTGCTAATCCAAATCTGATGGATAAGTGACATGAACCTTTGAGTACAGCCTCATGGCACCTGTCCCTCTGTTCTGTGGCATGCACAAGCTCATCCACCACATGGGGTGCCCTGGGCTGCTGAGGACTACTGCTGCTGCTAGACCACCTCTGTGTTGGTCTAGTGATTCTGGCTGTTTCACTGGCAGGAATCAACTTGATACGCAGTCATGTCCAGTAATGCTGCACAGTGGTGGGCAAAATGGGCTCAATCTGCTCCACAAAGTCATTAGGTAGACAGGCGGATTCACGGGTGCTCCACAACGTGAAGCGGGTGCCGATTTTATAGAGCGCCAAAGTACATTGGAAACAATTACTTCGCATTACTCTGCCTCCCAGACCACTACTCTGCCAAATTTAGGTGGGCGCATTTTGGGCAATGTGCCGCCTTACTTCACCTTGTTTTGAGCTCGAGGTGAATTTGCAGTGATTCATGGGATTTCAGGTCACATGGCTCTATATTGATCTGCACAGCCTCAGTTCTGGGTAGTATGTGTAGGAAGGAGTAGGAGACAGTGTGCTCTGATAGCTGTCTGTGATAGAAATCTTGTAAAAGCTGTTAAAAAGCATTTTTGCATTTTTGGGGGCTCAACTTTAGTTCATCGATTGCCTGAAACCCTCCTGTGCTCATATCATTGAGCATTTTGTTTTATTGTGGATTTTGAATGTTAATTTACAACATTAGTGTGGGTGGTGAAGACAGTGAAAGTTTGCTTTGGGGGAGGGGCTTATCTGTGGTGTAGGTAGATTTAAGTTGGAGAAATAGTGATTTCTTTGTTTTTTGGTTATATTTTTGTTACATAACTGACTGTGTTAATGTGCACACAGTAATACTGTCAGTAACAGTTGAAATTTTCTTGCTATTCGTGTGTGTATGTGGTGCAGCAATTCATAATTTCAAGTTGTTTACATTGCAAATTAACAATACGTAACATGGCATAGTACTGAACTTTTGCATTTGCTACAAATTACTCGTTCAGCATTGTAAACAAACTGTTCTGTGTGTCAGTGTGTGTGTGCGGTGTTGCGTGCATCAAATAATACACCTTTTATTGTGCCACAGACTAGTGTAATTGTAGGCGCAGCAGTGTGAACCTGCTATCCACTTCAGCTGCCTGATTCTGTACTGCAATTGTTGTATCAGTTCTTTGTTTTGCTGCTTGTAGCGCCATAAAAATCTGCATTGTCTGCATTCAGTGCTTCCCCCCTCCCCCACGTTCAAAAGGAATTTTTTATCAGCTTGGGTTGTTTTTGTGACCTCATCAGAACCACTGATTGATGAAGTTGTTTTCACTGCGTGACAGTCTCAGACTAGTCTCTTATCTCTTGCTGAAGCTAGAGTTATTTTTTTTGGCTTCACATCCAGCATCCCCCCAATCAGACAGAGAGTAAACATACCAAAATCTGAATTTTTATATAATATTGTGGTTGATCCCCCAAAATACCTGCCAAGAGACATGCAAGCAAAGCTGTTTCTCGCCATGGCAATGTTGGCAGTAGGATAGTCTGTGGGCGTGGTAGTAGTACGCAGATGCAGAAGTGCATTGCTGATGTGAGGAAAGGTATTTCTCCTGCAGTGTTTTTTACAGCCCAATCAGTAGCTTCACTCATAGTAGGAGGAGATGATGTTTTCCCAGCCAGTGGTGTTAGTGTTACTGGTGTTAGTAGTGGTGGTAGTATTAGTAATGTTGCGCCAAGTTCTAATTCCGACCAGTGTACCGTATCCAAAAATATTGAGTGTGAAGCAAAGTAACTGAATGGCAGCGTAGACGATGTCATACTTTCCAAGAACATCCCAGTAACTGAACCTGAGGATTCTGATAATCATGTCAATGATAGCATACAATGTGATATTCCGTCCACTGTGGCAGTTAACGTCACATATTTTCCATGCAGTGATTCACAGTGTGGTGAAAAAATATGAGGTGATGGTGGTGTAGATGCTGATGACGAATGTGATGATGATGATGATGATGTTGCTGCTGTTTTTGCAAGATGCAGTCCACATGCTAGCATCCAAGCAGAAGATGTGGATGTGTGTGATGTTGATGAATATGATGATGATGTAATTGACCCCAGTTGGGAACCGGAGAAAAATAAATTCAAAGTGGCTGTGTCTGAGTCTGTTTGCAGGAATCCCCCCCCCCGCGTAAAAACTTGTGATCTACTGGATTTAGTTGATGATGATAACTCAGTAATCAATATGATAGGTAGTCATGGTGGTCAGTTGCAGTCCAGGGGTGCAGTGCCCAAAACATCATGTGCCCCCCCCTTCAGTGCTTAAAATAACAAACTTAAATAAGCCACATCATGAACATTTTAAAAGCAGAGCATCACAATCCCTTGTTTGGCATTTTTTTATTCAAGATGCAAATGATGAGTCAGTTGCAATCAGCCAGGTTTGCCACATGTGTGTGAGTCATCTGGGCACAGGAGGACAGCATACGCATCTTAAGAATAGGCACTTGGCACTGTGGACCCAGCACAAGCTGGAAGCTAATATCACAGTGGGGCATTCACCCTCATCACCGGCAACAATAGCCAGCATGTTTTCCCTTTCCATGACTGTTAAGTCCAGTAGGAAACTAAATGTGTGCAGTAGAGCGGTAATAAGAGTAGAGGATTACTACAGGCACGATGAGGTGGAGGACCTTAATGACTTTGAAATGTTGTCCAGTGCTGGTGAGAGTAGCAGTTTTTATATTGGTAGTAGTGGTGAATGCAGTATGTCTAGTGCTAGTGGTACATCAACCCCGGTTGGCAAATCTGGCAAAATAACAGCATTTCTGGGTTTGTCATCATCATCATCACCTATGAAACCGCCTTCATCAAATGTCCACACTACACCCGCTGCCAATGCCATTCATCACAGAGCACAACCTTTTGTGATCACACCCCATGTAAAATGTTTAAGTCAGCCCATGTTACAGACTGTTTTTGCGCATAAGTTGAAGTACCCCCCCCGAATCATACAATGCCACGTGAACTTAATGCTGCTGTAACAGAAATACTGGCAATTGATCTTTTGCCCTTCTCCTTTGTGAAGAATTCTGGGTTCTAGTGGTTTGATGCATGTGCCTGTCCAAAATGGAAAGTCCCATCCAGGACGTACTTTTCTACCCGTGCTGTCCCCGAGTTGTTTTGCACTGTGTCCGAGTCAGTATGACATGCCCTTCAACATTCCTCCTCTCCATTCATCCATTTAAGTTTGGATATGTGGACAAGTGGCAAAACAGCAGGGAGTTCATATTTGTGTATAACTGCACACTGGGCGCAGGTGCCAGGGGTTGTTTGTGATGTTGGTTATGTGAATAATCAGTGCAGTAAGGTGGATTGTCATGGTAGCAATCTACCAGGAATTCAACAGCATGCAACGATTGCTATGCATAATGTGACCTGTTCACACACTGGTGAGAACATGTTGGATGTGGTACTGACTGAAACTGATGGATGGCTAAACCCTCTGTCCCTGAGAGCTGGGTTCTAGGCAAGTGACAATGGGTCAAAGGTGGTGAAATGCATCACAAATGGTGTTTTTTTTTCATGTTCCATGCATGGCCCACTGTTTAAATTTTGTGGTTCATGAGTTTCTGCAGTACCCTGATATAAAGGAAATGCTGACCTTTGCACTACGTATCTGGTCTCACTTTTCAAGATCTGGAAAGGCCCGTGACCAACTGTGGCAGTTGCAGATACAAAACAGCCTGCCTCAGCACTGCTTGAAGCTGGAAGTTGTCACCTGATGGAACTCCACTTTATACATGGCAGAGAGATTGTATGAACAATACAAAGCCATCTCAGAATATCTTGTTATGCACACTAGCTGTGACAATTCCAGGGCCTCCATGTCTATGATGACTGAACAGTGGCACTCATAGACTCTGTAATATCAATTTTGTGGCCTTTTGAACATGTCACAAGTCTGCCTCCATTAGCCAATCAATTCCACTGCTGCGGGTGCTGAGGCAGACATTGGTGAATGTACAACATAGCCTTGATGTTGCCAGAGACGGTGGTAGCAGTATGTTGCTGCAACACATGCTGACAGTATTCGACCAGAATTGTGACATTGTGAGCATTCAGCGTAGTGACAACTTTGCCATAGCAACAATGCTGGAGCCACAATACAAACATGCAATTGCATCAGTACTGGAAGGAGGTCCTGAACTGGTTAAAATTATCAGTGGTCAACTGGTGTGCTTGGTTCATGGGGCACAGAAGTCATGTGCCAAGGTCAACAAACCTCAGCAGCATAATCCGTCTGAAGGTGTACCTGGAGAATCATCAAGCATATCCTGCAAGGGGAAGGGGACTGCAGTTTCAGGTGGTCTGTCATCAAAAGTGGGTGGTGTCAACCCGCTTTGGGATGCTTTGTCCCAAGTGGGTATTTGTGAAATAAATGATTCGGGAGAACAGGATGATGCATCAACAACTGGAGTTAGTGCGGCACAGGGAATGGTTGAGTCATATTTGTCTGAAAACAGGCATCTGACAATAACTGAAGATCCTCTTTTGTACTGGAGTGGAAACATCAGTGAATTGCCAGAGCTGACTGCAGTGGCACTGAAGTACCTCACATGCCCACCCTCCAGTGTAAGTGTTGAGAGGGTATTCAGCTCAGCAGGTACACTAGTCAGGGCTCATCAGACAAATCTGTCTCCTGCAAATGTTAGTTTGCTAACATTCATTAAAATGAATGAGAGGCACATACCAGCACAGACTGCAACCTCGGTATTCATACCCCGGCCTAGTCATGGTGGTCTTGCTGATGTGGAAATGGAACATCCTGGTGGCACTGGCAGTGGCTGCCTGAAACAGCACACCACTGATGTAGATGACGACACAATGGAGAAAGAATTTCCCAGTGGTCAGACTTCAGACATCGATGACTGTGAGGGCAGCTTTCTTTATGAGGATGATGATGTGGTTAATGTTGGAAGGTTTTAACTGAAGTTTTTAAAAGGCGGTGTGCCCCCCAGACCACAACCATCACCACCGGGACTGCTGTTAGCCACTGCCACCACTGAGCCTGAGTCTGTCCACCCCTCGGACCGCCACCACCGGGACTGATGTTAGCCACTGCCACCACTGTGCCTGAGTCTGTCCACTGCCCTGACCACCACCACAACCACCACCACCAGGACTGCAGTTTGCCACTGCCACCACTGAGCCTGAGTCTGTCTGCCCCCCGGACCACCACCACCACTACCACCACCGGGACTACTGTTAGCCACTGCCACTAGTGAGCTTGAGTCTGTCTGCCCCCCATGACCACCAGCACTGGGACTGATGTTAACCACTGCCACCACTGAGCCTGAGTCTGTCCGCCCCCGGACCACCACCACCGGGACTGCTGTTAGCCACTGCCACCACTGAGCCTGAGTCTGTCTGCCCCCCTGGATCACCAGCGCCGGGACTGATGTTAGCCACTGCCACCACTGAGCCTGAGTCTGTCTGGACCACCACATCCATCAGCCACAGACACAAAACTTCTTAATATTTAAACCATAAAGTGAGTATGTGTACTCATGTTTGCTATGCTGCTTCACTTCCTTTAGTTGTATTTTTTGTTTTCTATAGCTTTTCAGAGCCACAGTGGTAAAACACATATGGTACACTTATTTTGTTTCTTTTTACAGGTTAACAAAAAAAGTCTCCATCACTAAAACTCAGTGGGAATGGTACTGCAGCTGTACCATACAGAGAGGAACCTATGGAATATCCATGTGAAATTCATTCTGGTAAATATGAAGATTTTTTTTCATCCATTTCATTGTTTTGGAAAGACTGCAGCAAATATTGCACACAGGTTGTGTTAGTTGACAAGATGTGGGTTTGAAATGTAACTTGACTTGAGATTGAGAACCAGGGAGGGACAAATAACAATTAAGTTGTAAGAAGTCATTCATTTCTCTTTTTAGGAAACTTCCAGATGCTTTGTTGTTCTGTCAAAGTGGCCTTATCCAAAAAAGTTCTTCAACATCAGGCACCCTCCTTCCCCAGGCTGGGGCACACATGCAACACGCAGAAGTCATTTCATTAGGTGACCATGACCATCATTAACAACCGGACTCCAGAAGGATGCAGATGAAATCTGTGAAGAAATAACAAAATAAGAAACCATTACAGACAAACCTGCAGAATGTGATTCCCCACCCCCAAAAAATACTTACCTGCATGTGCTTGAGAGTTATCCATTTCCAATTTCAGTGCAAAAAACTCTCATTGAGCACTGGAATGTGCACATCAACAGTTTCTGTGTGACCTGTGATGCAGAACAGTACCATGAGTACATGTCCATGTCAACCCTCCTCACCTACAAAATACACAACTATATATATATATATATATATATATATATATATATATACTCACCAAGGCTACTATTAGTGTATAGCCAAAGGGCACCCTTCCATCCAGTTGAGATGATCACAATGCATTTGCTCGAATCGCCTCGCAGAACACATTGGACCAGCAACAGGATGCTCACGTTCATCATTTTATTCTGGGGGACTTTGTATGTGCTGAAACACTCTCATTTCACTGTGTTACCATTTGTCAATTTTCTGCATACAAGGAGAATGCATTTTGGGCCTGCAGAAAATATCTGGGACTCTGTGCCACCACTGCACGCATGACTTAATGTGCCATTAATTCTGGGGGACTTTGTATCTACTGAAACACTCTCGTTTCATTGTGTTACCACTTGTCAATTTTCTGCACACAAGGAAGATGCATTTTGGGCCTGCAGAAAAAATCTGGGGACTCTGTGCCACTTTTGTGTGTTCTGTGATTGTTGCTGTGAGCTCATGATGTCATACTGACTTTACAATTAAAGCAGCATTACAAGAATGTCCTGACAGTTTTGAACTGTACTTTTTTGTGCTACTTTACATTGCCACAGCCACCACTAGTTACCTCTGAGTTGTGACTTGAATGATACACTTATTTTCACAATTTATGTCTGCTTTACTTAGCTGACTACTTTTTTCATGTATGAAAGAAAAAATGAGCACGCCTTCCGATATTGTTCTGACCAGGTTGGTATTTATTTGTAGCTGCTTTTCAATAACTGTTATTCCGTGGTGTCATAAAACACTGCCTGCTGCATAACTGTTAATTAATAACAGAAGTGATATATAACAACTAACTGATGTGATGGAGAAAAGCAGAGGAAAACAATGACAAAGACCTGGTCAGCACCAATTTAAAAGTAATGCTCCTTTCATTATTTCACACTTGAAAAAAGGTAGTACAGCAGACTCAACTACTGCAAATTCACATATCATTTCAATCAGTCAGGATATAAGTAAAGGAAGTTGTAACATAGCATTAAAAAATATAGGTCAGAGTTCTCAACAGATTGTTGCGCTGCTGCTTTACAGAGATTCACCACATTACATAGTTATGGTGATGCACGTAACCTAATATGTGGGGACTTACTCCCACTGGAATATTTCTTGCTCTACAGAGAGCAATACATTTCTGTGAAAACTGCCCATAATTTCATTACAGTATGTCATGTGACAGAGGAATTACTATTTAGAAAAGTGGCCCACATTCTGCCTCCCTTTCTCAGCAACGTTAGGATGTGATGCTAGGGGAAGCACAGGTGCATGTTCCACTATAGTGAATGTCTGGCAGCTATCTCAATGTTTCCCTATGTTATAAGGTTGACTTTGTGATGAAATGTGGGAATGTTTCCACTAACAAGGCTCTTCTTACTGGAAATGTGCCCATACGTTTCACCACAAACTGACCATTGTAATATAAAGAAACATTCAGAAAGCTGCCGGACAATTGGATATTCACTGTAAGGAGCATGCACATGCACTCTCCCTGGCATCATGTCCTAACATTGCTGAGAAGGGAGGCAGAATGTGGGCAGATTTTCAGAACGGGAATTCCTCCATCATGTGACACACTGTAATGAAATTACAGGCAGTTTTCAAAGAAATGCATTGCTCTATGTGGTGCAAGAAAGATTACCTTGGAAGGGAAAATGTGTATGATTAAATAACAACAAAGAAAAAACACACAAAAACAGTACAACACGGTAGTAGGGTGGGGTGGGGGCCAGAAAACAATCATGTAAGTTACTGTGGCTGTGGGATGCCATGGTGGTCCAGCAGCAGGTGCAACATTGTAACTATTTGCTGCTGCTGTTCTTCTATTGTGTTGACCTGCGGCTGCAAAGAATCAACCCTCTGATTGTTTTCTTCCAGAGCTGACCACACCAGGGTGATGTCAGCATCTGTTGCAGGGACTGTGGTGGGGTCCACTGCAGCAGGGAATCCAGGTAGTGGGGGTGGTGGTGGAGAGGGTGGTGCTGGTGGCTGTGGTGGTGGTGGTGGTGGTGGAGCAAATGCTGTACTAGCCCTCCTCCTGCTGCGGCGGTGACTGCGAGGCACAATTATCACCCCAGCAGCACCCTCAGCCACTGTCATGGAAGGGCTAGCAGGTGGACATCTGGTACCTTCCATGGAAGCCTGTCACTCTGCACTGTGGTGGTTGAGCATGTGGTGCACTGGCCACTGGTTCCAAAATGTGTCCCATGGGAGCCACAGTGCACAAGAACACCACACAGATGGCACAACACCACTGTGCTGTCTCCCCCCACAGAGTTAAAAAACTCCCATACCAGGGAGCTGTGGGGGGGAACAGACACAGTCATCACATGAGTCCCACTACCTACATTTTCCAGGGCCACCTCCTCTGGCTGTGGAGGTGGTGAAGTGCGTGCTGCTGGAGTCCCTACAACTGCTACAGGTGATGGTGCTAGTGGCAGAGAAGGTGGATGCACAGCAGCCACCAGTGGCACTGGTGCTGCTGCTGCTCCTGTTGCTTCAACATGGGGGAAGCAATTCCCAGGAGTCGGGGGCAGTCCAGCATGACTCGACCGCCCCGCCCTCCATGTTTCCACACTCCCCTCTGACCGCACCCCCAGGCCATCGACTCGCCTTCTCCTGGGTCCATCCTGACACAACAAGTCCTTTGCCGACAACACACACACACACACACACACACACACACACACACACACACACAAACACAGACACACACAGTGATATTCACTGACATGCACAATCAGTCACACACACACACACACACAAAACAAAACAAAACTTAGAAAAAAAAATACACTACCAAAAAAAAACACAAATACAATACAAAAACTAAATAAAGATATAGCTTTTAAAAAAGCTGTTGACTTTCTTCAGTACTCAAACGCAAGTGGCAATCAAGCACTTTCACTCTTAGTCTCCTCTCACAAAGCTTTCTCCCTCTACGAATGCAAAGGAGAAAGTGAAACTGCTTCTTTGACTCACTTCCTTCCTTCCTGGCTAAAGCATGAGACTTATAGTACTGTAAGCCATGTGATGTGTGGGGGGCTGCCTATTCTCTTCTCACTTTGCCTTGCTTCACATTAAGGCATAATGGCAACGCGAAGTAGTAATAACGATAACGTGAAGTGAGCACTTTGCACTGCTCACTCCGCGTTGTGCTCAGTTAGCGCAAAGTGGTCACTTAATGTCCACTTTGCCAGCGGATTAACATTTTGCTGCATCTCTAATGCTGTAATGCTTGGCCAGTGGTCTTGAACAGACCACTTCTTTGAGTGCATATACTGTACAATTCACATTAAACTGTTCCACCAATGAGTTGGTTTAGTATTGTTTTTTACAACTGGCAATGCATTGGCAACTCATTTTGCATTGTTTTTCAATGCTTAACCAGCTCAAGAGCAATGTTTATAAAATGTTTTTACATCTCATTTGGAATGCATCAGCAGTCCGGTCACAATGCAATGCAAAACTGAGTTTAAACTCTTAAGAAACAGTTTATGAAGGGCTTTGTACTGGATTCAGCAACACTTATGCAACTCAGTCAGAAATCCTAAAACAAATCATTGGAGGAACAGTTTTACATGACTTGTACTGTGGTGTGGATCCAACATATGCATTTCAGCTGCCACACGTATGGCAGCTCACACATCTGTACCTGTAGTGTGAACCTTTAGAAATGCTGAAACGTAGAAATTATAGGCAGATAAGGACTGCTTGGATCACCTATTCTGGCCACTTTTTTCTTGCCAATTCTGACACCATACACCCTACCTCGAGCCCTAGCTACCTGAGTGACCTCCTGACCACTGCCTTCCCGGTGTGCTCACTCCACTCCTCCACCAAGGGCCTCTTGGAAGTTCTGATGGCCAGGCTGAAAACCTTGGGAGATGATGCCTTTGAGGTGGCTGGCTCATCCCTCTGGAACTTGTTCCCCAGATCTCTGGGGGAGGCCCCACTGGTGGAGGTTTTTAAGAGAGGTTTGGAGGCACACCTTTTTTTTTTCTTAAGAAAAAAAGGATTTTTTAGCTAGCTAAAGTATTGATTTTTATTACTCTTATTTATTATTCATTTTAACTGTTTGTATTTGTTACTGAGCCTTGTATCTTTTTTAGTTAATGTTGTTATGTTCTTATACCTTACTTAAATGATCTCTGGATACCCCTCCCCGCCTCCCTGGCAAGATTCCCTTGTGTTTATCCCATGCATACTTGAGCCCATCACTGTTTTCACCACTACAGCCTCTTCTGGAAGACTGTTCCAGGCATCCTCCACTCATTCAATAAACATAGAAACATAGAATTTGACTGCAGATAAGGAACCCTTGGCCCACCCAGTCTCCCCATTTCCCTAGCTAATGTATAAGCTGCAGATCCAAGCTAACCAACAGCATACTTCCTCCTACCCCACCCCCTAGAATAGCCTTATGTTTTACCCATGCATTCTTGAAGTCCTCCACTGTTCTTGACTGCACAGCCTCCTCAGGAAGTCTGTTCACAATGGGTGGGTGAGATACTAACAACAACAAAAATGGCAAGAGACCTGGGGATGGTCATATTAGATGACCTAAAGGTGGGAAAGCAATGTGAGAAGACAGTAAGGAGGGCTGGGGAATACTGGGATGCATAAAAAGAGGCATCACCAGTAAAAAACAGGAACTTGTTATCACTCTGTACAGACTGTTGGACTACTTTCTCCTATCCCTCCCTAGAATTGCCTCATGTCTGTCCCATGCATTCTTGAATTACCCCACTGTATTTGACTCCACAAGCTCCTCAGGAAGGCCATTCCATGTATCCACAGCCCTCTCTGTGAAAAAATACTTCCTCGCATTACCTCTCAGCTGTTCCCCCATTATCTTCAGATTGTGCCCTTTTGATCTTGCACATCTCTTTTTCTAAAAGATGCTACCCTCTTGGACTTTGTTAATTCCCTTGAGGTACTTGAAAATTTCTATCATGCCCCCCCCCTTTCCTTGAAGGTATACATATTAAGCTACTTTAGTTTCTCTTTGTATGTCTTCTGGTGCAGACTCTGCACCATTTTAGTTGACCTCCTCTGCAATGCCTCCATCTTGTCTATGTCCTTACAGAGATGGGGTCTCCAGAAATGCACTCAGTACTCCAGAAGGGGTCTCACCAACTGTCTGAACAGAGGGATAACAACTTCTTGTTTTCTACTGGTGATGCCTCTTTCTATGCATCCCAGTATTCCCCAGCCCTCCTTACTGTCTTCTCACATTGCGTTCCCACCTTTAGGTCATCTGATATGACTACCCCAGGTCCCTTGCCATTTTTGTTGTTGTTAGTATCTCACCCACCCATTGTGTACTCTTCCCCTGGGTTTTTGTTTCCCAGGTGTATTACTTTGCACTTCTTTGCACTGAATCTAAGCCACCATACATTTGACCATTCCTCCAACTTTGCCATGTCCCTCCTTATCATTTTCACCCCTCCTGGTGTATCGACCCTATTGCAGATCTTTGTGTCATCTGCAAAGAGACATACTTTTCCTTCTTGTCCTTCTGCAATGTCACTTATAAAGACATTAAAAAATACCGGTCCCATTACTGAACCATGCAGTACCCCGCTAGTAACCTCCCATTCTTCAGAGTGGACTCCATTTACTATTACCCTGTGTGTCCTGTTGCCCAGCCAATTTTTTAACCAGGCTACCACCTTGGGACCCACTCCAATGCTGTTTAACTTGTATATTAATCTTTTGTGCAGGACTGTGTCAAATGCTTTGCTAAAGTCTAGATAGGCCATGTCCACAGCACCTCCCTGCTCTACTACTTTGGTCACCCAATCAAAGAAGTCTATTAGATTAATCTGACACAACCTTTCCACTGTGAATCCATGCTGCCTTGGGTCCTGTGCCCCACTGGCCTCTAAGTACTCAACAATTCATTCCTTCAGAAGTGATTCCATTATTTCTCCAACAACTTGAGAGTCAAACTAATAGGTCTGTAATTCCCTGTCTCTGTCTTGCTTCCACTTTTGTGAAGGGGAATCACATCCACCCTCCTCCAGTCCTCAGGTACTACCCTATCCTCCCATGATTTGTTAAAGAGGGTAGTCAGTCGTGTCACTAGTTCTACCCTCAGTTCTTTTAGAATTCTTGGGTGAATCCTATCAGGCCCCATTGCTTTGTTGGTTCTATGTGATAACGGCAAAAGCCTAAAGGCGATCACTGTTATTGCAAAGACAGAGTGCTGAAAATCATATTTCAGCTCTCTGACTACCTGGCACACAGCAAAACGGAGCTGGTGGCCTGCCTACTTAAGTTCTTAACTCCGGGGGGTGAATTTTGGCGGTGTATGAAAAAACATAAAAAAAAAAATAGGTTGGGCAGGGTGCAACAAAAACGCACCAGCGCCCAGACCCAAACCCAGTACCCTCCCCACCAACACCACCAACTCACCAACCCCACCATGAGGTCAGTTCAACAACCCACCATGGTGCCACCCCTCACAATCCCTCCCACCCTCGCTGTGCATGCTCATTCTCCCCCCATGCATGTATGTATAGCAACATCCCATTGCTATATTCGCCAACCCCCCCATCTGGCCACTCTACCCACACTTAGCCCTGATTGCATGTGCCAGGGATTGGGTCACCATTATTGTAGGTGCTCAATCACTGAATTCCATGTCACAGGCTACCGCTTTGTCCACCTTCAGTTTTAAGAGTTCTTTCAGAACCCTTCTTTTTTTTAATTCTAAGTATATTGATTTTACATACATATATTTCAGTACTGGAATCAAGGTAACATACAAACATGTAATTAAAAAAATAGCAAACCTTACTTAAATCCCATCCCCCTTCCCCCACCCCTCAACCCTCCTTATTCCCCCTTCCCTTTCCTCTGTGCCATCCATACATTGCACCAGAACTAACATAGTACCATATAGATTAAACAAACTTAGCTGGTAGTTAGTCATACATTCCTCTTCAAATAGAATACAAGACATATAGGCTTTCCAATCTCTTTCTATAAATATGCATTCTGTTATTGAGGCTGGCCATCACTTTTTCTATACATAAATTAAAAAGAAGCTCTTGCAACCATTCTATGTGGGTAAGTTGGATAGAGCCCTTCCAGTGTTTAAGAACTAACTTCTTAACAGATGTAGCTATCATCATCATATGATAATTTCTAACCATAGGATGAAAAGTTGTAAAATCCCCTAACAGACACACCTTCAGTGTGAAATAATCCTGTAAACCTAAAAGGAGGTTCATTTTGGATTTAATTAAATCCCACAATGGAGTTATTTTTGGACATTCCCAAAATAGTTGGTAATGGGTGCCTGGACCTTGGAGGCATCCATTACAACTTAGAGCCTCAGCTCTACCCATTTTATGCAGTTTTTAAGGAGTTAGATGCATATTATTAAGAAACTGCATCTGCATGATATGAAGTCGGTCTTGTGTAATCAATTTATGGCACGCCTCCCAAATTTTAGTCCATCTGGAATGCCATCCACTTTGGAGAATAATAATGGGAATAACAAGGTATAGAGAGAAGAAACAGCATGTGGGGCTGGGGACATTATTCTACATGTGGTGATCTATTCTTGTGGGTCATCCCAAATAGTGCCATTCCTAAAATAGCCATAGAGCATGTGTCTTATCTGAAATATTTTAAATGCCCAGTTATTGGAGAGACTAAATTTTGCTAGTATTTCAGTGGTAGATAGCCAACTTATATTGGAGTTATACAAATCTCTTGCCACACAATTTGGGGGAAGAGGAATCCAACGGGTAGGTATTGGTTTCCCTCTTATTTTGAGATTAGGATTTTGGAAAATGGGTTGAGAGAGGTCTTGGGCATTATCATATCTTAAGGTGGAGCACAATTGTATATGAGTATGAACTGAGTGCCCTATCAGGTTATGGTGAAGGGAAGAAGGAAAGTTTTTAAGTTTCAGGAAAAGTAGTGCAGCAGGATTAATATCTGATTCAAGTATTAAGTGTTTTCTTTTGTAAGCCAGACAGGGGTATAATCGAGTTAGCCCAAAGGAGGAGAAGAAGAGTCTCAACATAAATATTTATTCAGCTGACTTGCCCAATGATAAAGATTCAAATTGAGTAGTTTAAGACCTCCTAATGATTTGGGTGCTGCTAGTTTATTATATGCTTAATGTGATGGTTTGCTGTTCCAGATAAAATTTGAAATGCTGTTATGAATAGTTTTAAACCAAGCTTTGGGGAGCCAGATTTTGAGAAGGTTCAAGAGATAAAAAAATATATGGAGGGAGATTAATTTTTATAATGTTTATTCGACCCCACAGGGTTAAGGGAAGATCTTGCCATCTTTTAAGATCTTGTTGCACTAATTTGTTTAAGTCATTCAAATTTAATTTCCGTAGCTGAGTTATATTAGTAGAGAGATATATTCCCAGATATTTTATAGTTTTTGGAGGCCATTTAAATCCTAATTCCAGGACATCCTTATTATATACCTTAGAATTAAGTAGAAAGATTAGTGATTTTTCAGCATTTTAATTTATAATTAGAGAGGAAGCTATATTCTTGGATTAACTATAGAAGTTTTTGAATGGAGGGTTTTATTCGGGGCATGTGAAGCAAAATATCATCTGCATAAACTGCAATTTTGGAATTAATTGGTTCTAATTGTATACCATGAATCCCTGGGGCATTTTGTATGGAAACTATAAGGGACTCTAAATATAAGTTGAATAATAGGGGTGACAGAGGCATCATTGTCTGGTACCTGCCTCAAGGAAAGCTGGATGAAAGAAATCTATTACTTAAGACACAGGCTGAAGGGGTATAATATAATATTTGGATCCAGGAGATGAATTTATCAGGGAAATGGAACCTATGGAGAGTCCTAAATAAAAATCACCAGTCTATCTTATCAAAGGCCTTCTCTGCATCCAGGGAGACCAATGTCATACTATGGGAGGAGTCCCTGGATGCATAGAATACATGAAATAGGTGATGAAGATGGTCTACAGACAACCTGCCCTTCATAAAGCCTACTTGATCTGCACTAATAAGTGAAGGGAGTACTTGTTCTAATTGAAGGGCTAGTAATTTGGCTAAAATTTTGAGGTCCATTTTAAGAAGAGATATAGGACGATAATTTGAAATTTGTGTTAAGTCCCTGCCTGGTTTAGGAAGTCTAATAATAGTAGCATCCAACATTTGGGATCAACATCATTCTCATTAAGCAATTTGAAATACACTGTACATAACAAAGGGGCTAGTTGTGGGGCAAATTTTTTGTAAAAGTTGGAGGTATAACCATCTGAGCCTAGTGCCTTATCTAATCGGGGATTATTAATTACTTGAATTATATTGGCTTCAGTGAAGGGTATGACTAGTTTTTCAACTTGAGTGGGAGTGAGGGAAAGGAGAGGGAGATTATCTAGGTAAGCATTAACTTTGAGTTGTGATTGTCAATGGGGCATTCGTGAAAACAGTAACTTATAGTATTGTTGCAACTCCTTATTAAAATCTGCAGTCAACTTCAAGGGGGGCTATGAGGATCTTTATGTATCACTGCAATACAGTTTGATGCTTTGGTCTTTTTAAGACAAACAGCCAAAAGCTTTCTTGCCTTTTCCCCTTGTTCAGTATAAGTGGCTTTTGTTTTTAATAATGCCCATTCCACTTTTTCCCTAAGGAGTTGTGAGTAAGAACTCTATAGTTTTATCAGGGTCTCTTTCTCAGAGTCCAAAGTAGTTTTAGATAAGTATTTTTCTTTTGTTCTGATCTGATGTAAAATGTTTTTAGCTTCCTGGGTTTCTTCCCTTTTTTTATTTGTTGACCACTTTATAAACTCACCTCTTAAAAAGCATTTTAAGGCCCCCATTCAATAGAGGAGGACTGAGTGGAACCCCAATTTGTATCTTTATACATCTCTATGGCAGATGTAATGCTATCTGTGACTTTTGTGTCCTTTAATAACTGAGTATTTAGTCTCCATTGAGAACTTGTTCCCCAGTTTAAAGACAAAGAGAAGAGGCAGATCACCATGGTATGATCTGAGCCAACACCCGGTTCCAGTCTGCTGTCCAACAGACCTTGAATAATTGATTTGTTCATCCAAAAATAATCAATACATGAATCAGAGCCATGGACAGGAGAGTGGAAAGTGTACTCACGTGCAGTCGGGTGAAGAATCTGCCAGGGGTCGCAGAGGCTTAAGTGGTCTACTAGATCCCTACAAGCTGTCTGAGATGGAGAAAGGTCCCATGACCTTGAACCCAAAGATTTGTCCGTAATGGGATCAAAGGGTAAGTTCCAGTCCCCTCCGATCACCATGGGGATATGTAAAAAAGGTGACAAGGTTGAAATTAGCTCAATGAAAAAAAGATGGAGGGTCGATGTTAGGGCCATAAACACTACCCAACAGGATATTGTAAGAGTGGATCTTACTTATGGTATAAACATACCTGCCCTCTTTGTCTCTTAAACATTGTTCACACGTGAATGAGAGACATCTATTAAAAAAGAATGGCTACTCCCTTACTGTTTCTAGAATCTTCTGAGGCAAATACCTGACCCACTTGCTGCCTTCTCAAGAGAAGCTCCTTGGTCTGCAGAAGATGAGTTTCTTGTAATAAGATGACTTCACTATGTACAATACTTAAATGTTTTAAAATTCGGATTCATTTGTTTGGATGTCTTGCACCGTTGACATTCCAAATGCTAAATCTAAATAAATGTGTCATATTTTCAGATTAACATCTTTAGGAGTATTCTGCTTATGGAATATCTAAAATTTGACCAGCTAAACAAACAGATTTGGCTTTTAAGTTGACAGCAACCCCTTCCCAGCGTTAAACATATGAATAAAACAAATCCTATATAAACTCATTTTTCCCCATCCTGCCTGCCGCTTCCCATCCCTTAGCTAACTTCCCTATTCCAACCCCTAACCAAAACCATGAAACAAACCAGATATGAAGAATAAGATGATTTCTATCCTGAACTTGTACCTTATTATCCTCTCTACCTGTATCTGAACTACCCACCCCCCACCATGCTGGTCCTTGGTGATCAGCTTGCTGGAGGCTCTCCCCTCTCCCCACTCACCAGAACAAATTAAATAATTACCTCCCCTTTCTTTCTTTAATTAACTACAAGCACCATTAAGTGCCACACATTAACCTCAATTTAAGGCAGTAATGAATAAACTCACTTATTAAGACTAGTATTTTGTAGCTCTATTCCTTCACATTCCCCTTGGAAAAATGTAAAATTAAAAAATTGAGAAACACAACCGTTATTACAGCTAAAATGTAGTAGAAACTTGGTCCTGAGACCAAGTCTAGGAATGAAGCTACAGTAGCAGCAACTGGCCTTAACCTGAAACCTAATAATATTCAAAAAAGGAAAAAGAGGGAGAAATATCCCAAAATCTGTGTAATAACACTGTGGACACAGAAATCTCAATTTAAATGTAACCCCATGTGAGATATAATATTCTATCCCGAAACTTAAGAACTGCCAGAGGATTTCTGCATCAAAAACTGAAAACGGGGGTGCTAATGAGTGGCTGAGAGAATAGACATGCCTTTGCATTGCTCTGTCACAGCAGGCAATTAAAAGTAAAATTAATTAAAAAATTGACCTGTTTTGGGAAATTTCACAGGTGCAGCACGTGTTGGAAGGAAGAATGGAGGAGTATCTGGTGGCAGGAGGTGGAAAAAGTCAGAGGCAAGCTGGAAAAGCTGGCAAGAAAGCGGCAACCCCTGCGGCCTCCACCGCGGGTGAAAGCATGGGAGTAATCTCACTGTCAGCAGCTGAAATCGAAGCCCTGGGCCACGAGGTAACAGGCCAAGTGATAGTGGCCTTAGAACCCAGATTGCTTAAGCTTGAGGGTAAGATAAATCTTAAGCTGCAAGAAATCTTAGAACAGCAAGCGGCCCATACGAATAGGATTGCAGAAGCTGAGAAGAGAATATCACAATTGGAGGATGACACAGGGAAAGTACCGAGTCAAGTAATGCATTTACAAAAGGAGTTGGAAGAGCTAAAGGATGCAATGGATTACCAAGAAAATTATTATAGAAGATTAAATCTACGGCTCAGAGGGCTGCCAGAAGGAGCAGAAAAGGGTGATGTGCTGAGTTTTTGTGCAAAGACTTTGCCAGAGCTGTTGGGGCTACAGCAAAAAATGGGAAATTCAAGCTGGAAAGGGCACATCGCGCTGTAATGCCCAGGCCTCCGGGGGGGGTGCCCCCGCGACAAGTTATTATTCCCTTTCACTCATATCAAGATAGGGAGGCAACACTCAGAGCATATTGAGAAGCAGGAACATTGGAATATCAAGGTACGTGCCTATATATTTCCCAGGATTACTCGATGAGGTTGCTGCAGAGGAGGAAGGCCTTTAATGAATTGATGGCCCAGCTAAGGAATCTTAAAATTGAGAACTTTATGGTGTACCCAGCGGTACTGAAAATAAAGCATGAAGGAGCGATGAACTGTGCAAAGCTGAGTAATTCATCGTGGAGATGCAGAAGAAGATGAATGGGTGAAGCTGAGACCAGTGAGGTGCATGGGACTATGAGAAAAATGCACAGTGCTGGACAAACCAGGGATATTATGAGACTCCCAGGGACATAAGGATGTATTGGGGGGGTAGGGGTAACGTATTTTGCCTTTTCTCCACTTCATCCTCCTTTTAGTAATGTGGGAGAGATGGTGACTGGGGCAGCGACTGAGTGAATTAAGAGGCTATGTTTGACGGAGGATGGAGGAGGGGAAATGGTGCGAAACACTGAGTGAGCACTGGGGAGAATATGTGAAATGGACAACTAGAATTTTGGGGATATGATGGTTAGTACTGGGAGGACCTGGGGGGGATAAGAGAGAGGTCTGATGGCGCAGGTGAGAATGTGCGAGTTCTGTACCAGTGGCGTATTTACAGTAATGATGAATATGAATGCGAACTGGGGGATCTCATTGGTGGCCTCGAGGAGGGATGTTTTGGTGAACACTGGGAGGGGAAGGCGCCTGAAGGTGGGGTAATACTTGCTTGCTGATCTACTCTTGTTCGGCCTCCTTCATGTTCTTCAGCTGTTCTCCATTGTAAGATGACATGGTTTCACAATGCTGCAATTGAATGAAGCAGATCGATGAGATTGGAGTTGCTCATGGACAGGGAGGGGGGCACATGTCTATGTTTGGGGCTATTGGTGGACACCTATGCGGATTTTGCAATTAGTTTCAAAAAGGGGGGAAGAAATTTGGTATAGAGAGGTGTGTTAAAGGGAGGCTAAAGATGGGAAAGGAGGGAGGGCAACAGGTGGGAAAAGAAGGTGTCAGAAGAGACCTTACAGAGGAATACTGTTCTTGTTCTTATGTATATAGTTGAATTGTTTAACTGTTGTTTTATACTGTTTGTTGACAGATGCACTTCATACAAAACGAGAGTTAACAGGGGACTGTGGATGGAAAGGCAATGGTGGGGCAGGGGGAAGGGGTGTCCGGGGAGAAAATGTGGGGGAAAGTAAAGGGATGGACGTGGGGAACATATAGTATAATTGGATGAATAACAAGCAGGAACTGGTGGTAGTCTCCTGGAACATGAAGGGGATTGCAAACCCGATTAAATGCACCATGCTGCTGACTGTGCTACGAAAAAAGGGGGAGCAGATTGCGTTATTGCAAGAAACGCACCTGACAGATACAGATCATGCAAAGCTGGCAGGGGGTTGGGTGGGCAGATGTTCCGCGTCCTCTTACTCATCCCGTAAGAGAGGGGTAGCCATTCTCTTGACTAAGAACCTGCCATTAGAGATTCATCGAATTGTAAAGGCTAGTCGGGAGGGTAGATACATATTCCTGATAGGGAAACTTTATGGGGAGTTAATTACATTGGGGAATGTGTATACCCCGGCCCTATATGATCCGCAATTCTTCCTGAAGATATTGGATTTGATTTCTAGAGAGCAATTCCCAAGCTTAATCCTGGGAGGATACTTCAATAGTACCTTAGATCCTGTGTTGGACCATTCAGAGGGTAAAGGGCGAGCACCGGAAGCAGTGGTTCAGTGGAGGGTTGGGATGTCAGAGTTGGACCTAGTAGACAGCTGGCAAATGGTATATCTGGGGCTCGGGAATATACATTTTATTCCAACCCACATAGAACATGGACAAGGTTAGATTATATACTGATACCTAGGGCATGGCATGGAAGGGTGATAGACATCTCGCACAGTCCCATTCACATATCGGATCATGCCATGGTAGTGGGTAGATTCTATATGTGGGAGGAAAGAGATATAAGGCCAGAATGGAAGTTCCCTACGTATATGCTCCAACATAAGGACTTCCGGGAATACTTAAAAACGCGGTGGGAACTATACAGGGAAACTAATGGGGGTACGAAAGTGAAAGGGGCGGCTTACTGGGATGCAGGAAAAGCTTTTATTAGAAGCTCTATAATAGCATACATGGCCAGAATAAAGAAGGAGAGATGGGACAAAAGGCAAGGACTGTAGAGGCAGTTGAAGGAGTTGGAAAGGCGGGTTGCTAGGAGGGGGAGGGCAGGTGGAATGTTTGTTGATGGTCACAAGAGAAGCATTAAACTCCCTGATAAGGGGGGAGGCTCGAGCCTCTTGGTTCTACTGAAAGAGACAAGTGTTTGAATGGGCCAATAAGCCAGGCCCATTGCTGGTAAGATTAATGAAGTGGAGGAGGTGCCCGGTTAAGATAACAGGGATTAAGGATAAGGAGGGCAGGGTACAGCGAGGGGAGAAGCAGATGAGAGAGCAGTTTCGAGAATTTTATGCTCACCTGTATAGGGCGGAGGGGGTTGGGGAGAAACAGAGTATGCAGGGTTTTCTGGATAAGGTTAATTTACCTAGTCTCACAGAGGAACAAAGGAAATGCTTGGGCCAACCCCTGACAAAGGGAGAAATACTTAAAGCCATTGGGCGGCTCCAAGTGGGGAAAGCGAATGGGCTGGACTGATATCCCATAGAATTTTATAAGGCGCTAGCGAGCTCGATGGCAGAGATGCTAAGTGAAGTTTTTAAGATGGAAGAGGGGCAGGAGGTACTGCATCTCCCAGAAACATGTTATGATGCCACGATATGCCTGGTCCCAAAGGGGGGGTAGGGATCCCTTGGATTGTGCTTGTATAGGCCAATTGCCCTGCTGAATTGTGATCTTAAGATTCTGGCCAAGGCGCTGGCACTGAGGTTGGAGGAATATCTGCCATCGTTGGTTCACCCAGACCAGACTGGGTTTATTAAGGGAAGGTTTTCATATCATAATGTGCGTAGATTGCTTAATGTGATCTGGAAGGTGGGTTATGTTATGGGGAAAACATATGTTATATCAATGGATGCTGAAAAGGCCTTTGACAGGGTAGAATGGGAGTACCTCTTTGAGGTTTTAGACCGGTTTGGTCTGGTGACCCATACGTGCAGTGGATTAGAGCAATGTACTGCTCCCCACGGGCTAGTGTCTTGGTTAATGGAACCCCTTCGGCTTCCTTTAAACTTGAGAGGGGGACCAGACAGGGCTGCCCACTTTCACTGCTATTAGTTGCCTTGGCGTTGGAACCACTGGCAGCAGTGCTTAGGCAGCGTCGAGGGGTTCAGGGGGTGAGGGAGTCGGACAACACTGAACACAAGGTTACATTATATGCGGATGATATGTTGGTGTTCTTGAGGGAGCCGGGGGGTTCCATGACGTCATTCTTGCAATTGATGGAGTGCTTTTTGGAGTTCTCTGGCTATAAAATGAATTTGAGCAAGTAAGAAATGTTATGCTTCCCCCAAACAGGAAATAGATGATGAAAGATGGGGTATTCAATGTAAAGCTGCACGCATTAAGTACCTGGATATTAATGTGGGAAGAACAATAGGCTCTTTGTACGACCTGAACTATGCTCCATTGATCAAAACAATAGAATCTTACCTTAGAAGGTGGATGCAGTTGCCAATATCTTGGTTGGGATGGATAAATGTATTAAAAATTAATGTACTACCTAGAGTAATGTACCCTATGTAGATGCTACCCATGTGAATCACGAGGAGGAATATAGATAGGTTGGAAAAGGCATTTGCTCAGTTCATGTGGAGAAGGAAAAGGCCAAGAATACAGCTACAAAGGCTTAAGGTGGAGGTGGCTAAGGGAGGTCTCAATTTCCCAGACCTGCTAAACTACTACCTATCCATCCAGCAGAGGTATATAGTGGATTGGGTGTTCAGACCAGAGGTAGCAAGTTGGGTGACGCTTGGGCAGGAGGGATGCGTGGGGTGGTTGTCAGCCTACCTGCACAGTAAGGGACCACTGACATATAGAAGTCAGGAGGGCTGGAACCCGTTGGTGGGAATGACCTTGGATGCTTGGGAGATGTTAAAGAAGGAGAGAGGGATAATTAAAGGGGAAACTATACTTATGAAGCTGGCGAGGAATCCATTTTTTACCGGGTTAGAGGATAGGGATTCAGGGAGTGGAAAGAGGAGATAAAATGTATGGGTAGTATGATTGAAGGGATGTTGCTTCCATTAGAGGACATTAAAAGAATCTGAGTTTGCAGGGGCAGCAAGTGTTTGATACCTCCAGGAGAAAGCATTTATGGGTAGGATGGAGAGAGGGGAGCCAGGGGGACAGGGGTGGGACTCGGTAGAACTAGTGATATTGGGAGCACAGAGGGACCCCAAGGGGTTTATTGGGAAAGCTGCAAAGATTGGAAAGCAGGGATGGCCGGACTATACTCAGAAGGTAAAACAACAGTGGAGTAGAGATCTGAGGAGGGAAATTTCTATGGAGAATTAGCAAAAGTTATTGTTGGGACATATGGGCTTGTTGATCTGTAACAAGATTAAAGAATCATATTTTAAGTTTCTGCACAGGTTATATTATCCTCCAGCAGTGGTGCACAGGGCCTTTACATCTGTCTTCCCATTGTGTGGGAGGTGTAAGAGAGAGATGGGGACATACATGCACTGTTTTTGAGGTTGTCTGGTTCTGAAATCTTTTTGGGGAAAGGTATTTAAAGAGGTGGAGCTGATGGCAGAAACTCCCATCCAGTTGGACCCAATCAAAGGGCTATTTGGTTTGAATACGGAGGGGTGGAGGATTGGGAGGCAATGCCGCATTGGATCAGGATTCTTATGATGATGGCCAGGCATTGTATCCAGAATACATGGGTTAACAATGTTTTACCCACCACCCAGCAGTGGCATCAGTTAATACTGCAAAATTTGGCACTGGAATGGCTATCTTTGATACTGGCGAACAGATCAGAGGCATTTTATGGGGAATGGGCGCCAGTTCTTTCTACACTTGAAATGCAAGAGATGGCCACCCTGTGTGAGGACTGGTCTGGCAGATTTGGGCTAACTGGATGGGTGTCACCTCCCTCTCCCCTCCCCTTGGCGCACCCTGAGGATGGGCATATTTGAGAAAAATGGGTGCTGGGTGACTGTAGTATATAGATCTGATAATTAATTTAGAAGTTTGCTTGTCTCGCTCTCCCTTCAACTTCTAAATGAGCTCCTGGGAATTAATTATATGGAGTAGGATTGTTGTATGTAGGAATAATTGTATGAAAATGCATCTATTTATATTTGAGTGTTTGTTATTGTTGTGTGACTGCTGTAACTATTAATCGCAACATACATGTATGACTGTCTGTTTGTGTACTGTGTGTCTGTTGACACATAAGAGGAAATAATAAAAAGATTATACGAAAAAAAAATGAAAACAACTTAAAAAGGATATCTCCCTTTGAGATAAGGGGAATTTCCAAAAAAAAAACATTCTCCCTTTTAGGTAAACGTCAATAGTGTAGGACGCAGTGTTAATGTCAGTCCTCGAACTGCAACAGACCCATATAAAATCAGTTTGGTCCTTAAAAATCATATAACCATGCATGAACGAATCTTTCTGTGCAGAAAAAGGCCTTATTAAGAAATTGTGCCCCGACTGTCTTCTTGTTAGTGTCTGTATGTAAGAAAATTAGCAAGTGAAAGGAATGCAGTCAAGGCGTCAGATCAAAATGTTACAGTGAAATATAGGCACACCAATGTTCCAATACTGCTGATCTAGTCCCTTGAAATCAAAGGATATTGCTTCTGATCTATTCTGTTAATATTTCCAACCCCTGTCAGCTTTCATGGGCTAATCAACAATCGGAGAATAACGCCGGGCACTTCTGTTTGAGGAGGGCCAGAGCTGGATCCAATTCTTCAAACGAAAACCATGACTCATCCAGATAGACTTGTAGTTTGGCAGGGTAGACTACATGAAACTTAATGCCTGCAGCAATGCACTTAGAAACTAGCGGGTGAAATAAGGCATGCATTTTTATTTATTTATTGAAATGTTTCACCAGGAAGGGTACACTGAGCAACTTAATGCTCATCTCACAGCACATCCTGGAGGAAGGGGGAATGGGATTTACAACATATTTAAATGATACAAAAACAAAGCATAGTACAGTACAGAGACGGGATCATAAAATACATGATAATCAATGCATACAAAGTAATACAGTGGAATCGTAAAGGGGATTCATGATGACTCAATACAATAAGGGAGGGAAGCATGAGTAACAAGACACATGTAGTAAGTGCTTGGTAATTAAGAGCGATAGGTGGAGGGAGGTAGAGGAGGGGGTGTGAGGGGAGAGCAGTATACAAGGAGGGGTTCAAAAGCAAAAACACTTAGGGATCAGATAGTTGAGTAGAGCTGAAGTGAGGGAGTTCGGTGATGAGGAGTGGCGGATTTGAGGGGGGAGAGCATTCCATAGTTTTGGAAGATGGTGCAAAAAAGCTTTTTGGCCAGAGGATGTAAATCTGTTGGGGATAGAGAAGGTGCATAGGTTGTCAGAGCTCAGTGAGTAATGGTTGGAAGGGGGTGTACTAAGTGAGGAGGAGAGGTAGGGGGAACAGAACCAAGCCAGTATTTCAAGATGAATTTGGCACTGTGTAACATAACAATGATTTTGGAGCATGAGGAAGTTTAGGGACCGGTAGATGTCACAGTGATGGGTGAGGTAGGAGGCATCTACAGCAAAGCAGCTAAAGGAGTTATAGAGAGAATCCAGTTTGGCTAGGGAGGACTGTGGGGCAGCACCATAGACCATGTCACAGTAGTCGAATATAGGCAAGATCATCTTCAGTACTAGCTCACACCTGGCTGCGAGGGGGATACAGCTGCTATTTCTGTATAGGGCACCAAGCTTAGGCTTAAGTTATTTCTGAATGGCCTTAATGTGTGTTGAGAAGTTTAGGTGTCTATCAAGCCAGACACCGAGATACCTGAATGTGAGTGAGTCCTCCAGTACAGTACAAATACAAATACAAATGCAAAGTTCCCCAAGGTTCCTTTTTAAGTTTTTAAATTGTTAACTCAAAAAGGGAGACAAAACTATGGAAAAACATCTAGATATTGTGTTAGAAAAATTGTCTCAACCTCAAAATACCAGAACATTATTCAATTTTAACATTATTTTATTTTCCTTGATGTCATAAAATTCTTATTTCAAAAGCTCTATCAAAATTCCATTCTCAAAAGCTCCATCAAAATATCATTCCAGTAATATTTCAGAATATAAATTCCTTCATCAGACTGTAGAGCTTATTCTGAAAATAAAAATGTATGCGATAATAAATGCCCAATTCTCACATTTTGATTAAAAAAATCAATTGCTGAAATTACGAGAAATACTGAAATGTAGGTGGAACTAACCTGCGTTCTTGCTAAGGTGGCTAATGGGGGTTGGGGGGCCTCTGTAAAAGCGTTTCCTCAAATTTGAGATGTCAGTATTTTAATTTTAAAATAGAAAGAAAGAAAAAGATTTTCTGTTAGCCCAATTCATATATAATGTACACCAACTTTTTTAATGTGTATTTAATAATATACCTTTTATTTATTAGTCTTAGATTATTCTATTGTAGAAAAATTCAAATCAGTAGTTCCTAAGTATCAATTTGTCCTAAAAGGAAGCGTATTTTTTAGAAAAAAGAGAACAACTTTATTCATTTGTTTCAAAATGAGTCCCGTAGTAGAGTATTATTATTATGTCCCCAAATACATCGTAAAAATTAATTTGAACTTTCATCATGCCTATCTTAAGACCTTTTACCTTGTTTATTATATTTCTTCTCTGATTCATAAAGGATCAAATAACTTATCACTCCATTGGAGTTTTAAATAATAATGCAGCCAGATTTCCAAAAAGACAGACGCCTCATCGCCATTAGCGTACCACGCCAGTTTACTGCTACCTTGCACCTGTCTTCCTGGTGCAGTGTGAAGCAAGAAGAAGGAGCCGAACCACTCAGGTGTACATGAAAACATGTCACGTCATGAATGACGTCACCCTGGGCGGCTTGGTCATAATGAATGAAACTATCCCATATTCCAACAACGGAGAGTCCCCCTAGATCTTTGCAAATATACTTATTTAAAGCAGAACTCACACAATGGACCTTATAAGTGTTTCACAGGTCACAAAATGCTTATGTATGCACATTAATCACATGACACTATACGTTTGCATATTCTATATTAATCATTAGAACAGTGGACAAAAGGGAGAACACACTTGTTATGAGAAACTCATAATCTTGTAACGTTTCAAAGCATAAATTCTAAATAAAAAAGTTCTAGTGTACCCCTATCCTGTACTGTATTACAAATTATACTTTCAAGAAGTTTACAGTATAAACATTTTTTTAAGAAAGATCTCTAGTATGCACATATCCTGTGCATTATTATAGACTTTGCTTTCAGACGTTTAGCTCTTCCCAGAGAAAAAAACTACATCATGAGTACTATCTGAAAAGTATTCCAAACATATTAGATGAAGAATAAGAACAACAGTGAAACTAGGTAGTTATAACAATTCACACTAGTACCTGAAGCAAAATTATATAGCAGATCTGAACATAAAATAAAAAATTAGGTATCCTAATGTAAGTGAACACTTAAACTAAAAAAGATAAACAACTTCTTAGTCATATACTGGCCATTTCAAAATTTCATTCAAGCCATATTTAGGTAAATACGTTTTTAATGTAAATATCCACCAAGCTTCTCATTTTAACAAGAGTCTCTCTAGATTTCCTCCTTTTGTTGATTCATATATCTTTTCGATACCGAAAAATTGAAGGCTTGATATTTGATGTTTTCTCTCAATAAAGTGTCTTGCCAAAGGTGATCTCAAGTCACCTCTTCTAACATTACTTTTATGTTCAGAAATCCGCGTTTTAAGGGGTCGAGTAGTCTCTCCTATGTAATACAGTGCACAAGGACATACTATGCAATAAACTACATAAAATAATGTTAAAATTGAATAATGTTCTGGTATTTTTAGGTTGAGACAAGTTTTCTAACACAATGTCCTCCAGTACAGTCCCATCCAGGGTGTGGAATGTGGGTAAGGAAGTTAACTTAGTGAGTCTCTGCCTAGTTCCAAAAGTCATACAGAGGTTTGTTTTTGGCACTTAAAAAGAGTTGATGTGAGTTAAACCAGTGTTGGAATCTAGAGAAGTCAGACTGGAGCCTGGTGGGGACATCAGCAACTGATGTTACGGATGTATATAGAACCGTGTCATCTGCATACATGTGGATTCTGGAATTAGTGCAGGCTAGGGGGGATCATTTAAACAAAATGGAAAACAGAATGGGGCCAGGCACCGAACCCTGGAGTACACCAGTAGTTATGGGCATAGGGGAAGAAGTGACATCGGCAATTTTAACTGATTGGGACCTGCCAGACAGATAGGAATTGAACCAGCCTGTGGCAGAAGGAGAAAGACCAGCAGCTGAGAGGCAGTTCTGGAGTTGGGGGTGCAAGACAGTGTCAAAGGCTTTTGCCAGATCAACAAAGATGGCTGAGGTAATATGACCTTTGTCAAAGCTAGAGAAGACGGTCTCAGTTAGTCTTAGCAGAGAAGTGGTAGTAGAATATGATTTCCAAAATCCAGATTGGAACAGGGTGAAGAACCAAGACTCAGATAGGAAGGAGGAGAGCTGATTGAGGACTATGTGTTTTTGTAGTTTAGCGAGAGTAGGTAGAAGAGAGATAGGTCAATAGTTGCCAGGTAAGGAGGAGTCACCCCACTTAGGGATCGGGAGCACAACTGCATGTTTCCATACTGAGGGAACAGAAGCTGACATGAAAGAGAGGTTTAGAATGGGAGAGAGTGGGTAGGCAATAGCAGGAGCAGAGAAGGAGAGGAGTCTAGAATCCAGACCACCAGGAGAGGAGCCTTTAGTGGAATTGAGGAGAAGGAGTGCCTGGAGGGTGGTGGCAGGGGGAACAGGAGAAAAGGAGAACTGGGGGGGCTGGAAGAGGTAGGAAGGAGGAGGAGTGTGGAGTGCAGCAAAGGGGGAAGGAATAGAGTGCTGAGAGGAGGTGTGTGGGGCAATAGAGAGGTGAGGTGTTGGGGGGGAAGGGATAGGACACCAGACCATTGAAGGACCCTGATAGGGAACCCTGCAGAGAAGAGGCACAGGTAGAGAAGTGAGAGTTAAAGCATTCCACAATAGCCATATGATCAAAAAGGATATATTGGTTGAGCTTGAAGGTAGGGGGCAGAGGGGTAGTGGACGGAGAGAAGAGAGAGTGAACGACCTTCCAGAATTTGGCCGGATTATTTGTATTAGAAAGGAAGTTTAATTTGAAGTGTTCAGCTTTAGCTAGGTGGATTGCTTTAGTGCAGCCATTCGGAAGTTCACGGTATCACTGAAGATCTTGTTGGCTGCTGGTAGCTTTCGCCTGGCACCATGCAATGTTGCGTTGGCATACTGATGCTGGTAAATCCTGTGTAACTCTAACTTTCTGCCCTTCCCATAGAATGTGCTGTACATCTCTCGATTGCTGTTTCTCTTGGTAGTTAAGAAAGTGACATACCAACGGTCTTGGGTGGGCAGTAGCAAGTGGCATGGTCCAGAGGGCTTGGTGTGCTTTTTCCAAAGTGTATGTAGGCCCAAATGGGGACAGACCAGCTATTTTATTCAGGAATTTTTGCAGGAACAGCAGGGAGTTGGTACCTTCCTCTTTTTTAGGGATACCAAAAATTACTAAGTTATTGTGCTGGCTTCTCCCCTCCAAATCCTCAATTTTGTTTTCAAGTTTCTTGATAGTTTGGCGAGTCATGGTGATCATCTCCTCCATCTTATCAGACTGCTTCTCTACAGAACATATGCAGGCTTCGTTGTCTTTTACCCCTCTGGTAGTGTCTTCCAGTGCCTCCGAGATTGCCTTAATTTCTGAAACCAGAGACGCGACTTCGTCTCTGAAAGGTTGAAATTCTGATAGAAATCTCTCTAGGCTAAGAGGAGTTATTTCCACAATAAGTGAAGCTGAGGCTGCAGTTTGCTGATAGCAGCCTGTCATAGTAGCATTCGCCCTGGGCTTTTTGGGCTGTTTCTCTGGTGTGACGGGCGGCGTATGTCGGGGCAGCGCTCACCGCATTTCTACCTCCATTACAAGTCCCAAATCATCACCAGAGATTTTACAGGAATTCAGTAGCCTTATAAACCCTTTTGGTTTTTACATAAAAGAGGGAAATAGGTATTTTAGTTATATTTAGTGATTGCGTGAGTGGAGCACTGGAGGAGTGCATCTTACCCAGTTGGCTGCATCTCGTGACGTCCATTACCCTTTCTTCTGTGAATGGACTGGTATCGACCCCACTATCCAGAGTGTTTCTATTGTTTGGTTTAGGTACCTTCCCTTCCTCTTCTTTTGTGAATACTAAGCAGAAATATGTGTTCAGTATCCCTGCTTTTTCACTGTCACCCTCTACCCACATTCCCTCCCCTTTATTAAACCTTAGTATCCCTCCCTTGGTCTTTCTTCATTCCCTATTGTACCTATGAAAAGTTTTATCCCCCTACTTAACAGAGTTGGCTATCTTTTTCTCACTTTTAGTCTTTGCTATTCCGACTGCCTTTCCCTGCCTCCTTCTGCTTTAACTGCTACAGTTCTCTGTCCCTCTCCTTCTGTGTTTCCTTATATTTCAGGAATACTGTCCTTTTCTCCTTAACCTTTCCTGCCACCTCTTTTGAGAATCATAGTGGCTTTTTCCTTCATTTTGTTTTGTTGATTTGCTTTACACAAAGGCTTGTTGCCTCTGTGATGGCAATTTTGATTTTTCCCCATTGTTCTTCCACCCCTCCTTCTTGTCTGTTTGATAGTGCTTTTCTGAGGCACTCTCCCATTTTGCCAAAGTCAGACCTCCTAAAGTCCAGCACCCTTGTTTTAGTATGGCCTGACTCTATGGCTGTGTTTATTGTGAACCACACTGTTTAGTGGTCACTTGTTCACAGATGGCTACCCACTTCTAAGTCTGAGATTCTCTCTCCATCCCCTTTTGAGAGTGCCAGGTCAAAGATTGCTCTTTGATCCCTCCTGAGTGGGTTCCAACACTAGCTGTCTGAGGCATGCCCCCTGTGAGGCATCTAGAATGACCCTGCTCTTGGATGTGGGTGCAGTAAAGGTGCTCCAGTTAATATTTGGCATATTCAGGTCCCCCATCAACAATATCTTCCCTTTTTCTGCAGTTCTAAGGATTCCTTCTATCATTCCCTTGTTCATTGCCTCCCCCTGAGATGGGGGTCTGTGAACAATCCCTGTGCAAATTGTAGTGTCACTTCCTGCCTTCATGTTGACCCACAGTGCCTCCTTCCCTTCCTGTTTACCCTTTAGTTCTGTTGCTTTTATTCCTTCCCTTATGTACAGAGCTACTCCTCTTCCTCTTCTACCCTCCCTGTCCCTCCTGTAGATTGTGTGCCCTGGTATGTTGACATCCCAGTCATGGTTCTCTGTGTACCATGTTTATGTGACTGCCACAATATCCAGGCATCCCTCTTCCATCAAGGCCTCTAGTCCAGGGAACCACAAAAACGTGCTGCAATCTGCTGGCAGAATATAGGAAGATGCTGTATTTAAGGTTGCTAACCCACAAACATAGAAAGTAGAAAAGAAAAACAGCACTCAAGCCTGATAAAAAGTCCAAAATATAGGTCAAAATGAAAGTAAATGGCTTAAAATACCATTTTAATGCAGTGCAAAATACAGCGTGACCAACAGGCAATCAAACACTCAGTTCACAACAGCCAGCCCTTCGACTCAAACCCGCGTCTTCACAAGGGGTTCTTTTGGACTCTCTAGTCCAGGGAGCCTGTTACCCAGACTATGGGCATTGGTACTCATCACCCTCCATTTTTGATGGCCTTACCCATTTAGGCCCATCCCTGTCCTTACTGCTTTTTGCCTTTGAATTTATCACTGTCTGTTCCTATCAACTTCATTACCTTTGTGTCTACTTCTTCAACTATCCTGTTTTGTGGGGGGGGCTGGGTTTCCTTCTTGCTTTCAGTGCCTCTCCCTTTGGCTAGTTTAAATGCTTGCCAATGAACATGGCTCGGATTTTTCTGTGGCACTTCAGGACAAAGTTCTGTGGTAGGGTTCCCATTTGCCACAGAACTTTTGTGGCAGTCGATGGTTATTTCTGAGGCAATTCTGCAGCATAAAACTGTCACACCACTTCCCTTATTTTTATACTTTTTTTTACTTTTCTTCATATTTGACAGTTTTTTTGCAGAGTCAAGTGTTTATACTGTAATATTTACCATTATGTCACTTTCTTTAAGACAGTCTTTATGATTTAACTTCTTATACAGTGCCCACTGTTTATAACAGGCATGTTTGTGTTAAGCCTTTTTGCCCGTTATAGGAGATGGACGATGTATCCAAATGCTACCACATATTAGAGGTTTGAACCCTATAAATGATGCTACTGTCGATAGCAAAAGAACTACAGTAATGTAATCTAAAGCACTTAGTAAAGACACTTGTACTTTAATATACCAATCTTCTTTACTTTAATTAATAGAGTGAAAAAAAAAGTAAAACTACAGCACAGTAACAGTGCAACAGAAACTGTGATGCTACATCTACTTATGTCCCTTGAAAAACTCTGTGATCCGAGTCTGGATATTCTGTTTTCGGCTGTATGGACACCATGTCTCCTCGGCTTTTTGCATCATATCCCAGTTCAGCTCGTATTCAGCACTCTGTTCCATGGCACAATGTAATATTTAATAGGGCTCCTCGAACAGCACCGGCGGTTACAATAGCCTCCTCTTCCACCCAACTAGTTTCTGGGTCCTCATCTTCATCCTCGTCTATGTCACCTATGAGCGCACCAATCACCTCATGGATGTCATCTTGCTCTCCTTCAGGTGGAGAGTCGCTATCACCTAGGTGACACAGCTCTTGAAACTGCTCCTCTGACAGTCCATCCGGAACAACTACTATTTCTATTTCCAGCACTTTGGGGGCAGATAGGTAAGGCTCACTGGACACAGAAGCTTGCTCTGCAGAGGCAGCCTCAGGGTACACAAATCCAGCCTTCTTGTAACAGCGCTGGATCGTAAGATCAGACACCATGGCCCATGAGTGCTTTAAAAGTCTTACAGCATCCAACAGTGCGATCTGCCTTATGCATTGAGATGCATGCATTTCTGGGCTGACATCTAGAGTGTCCAAAACCTTTTCACACATGGTGTGAACATAGTGCTATTTTAGGCTATAAATAATGCCCATGTCAAGAGGCTGAATAAGGCAAGTGGTGTTTGGTGGCAAGAACACCAGTTTTATATTTCTCAGACCTGCAACATTTGGATGACTGAAAAAGTTGTCCAGTAGAAGGACGATCTTGTGCGGCCTCAATTTTCTGTCCCATGTTTGCACCCAGCCTGTGAAAATGTCACCAGTCATCCAAGAAGAATTGTTTGCTCGGTACAGAACTGGTAAGTTATGAATTCCACGGAAGCAGCGTGGGTTTTGTGACTTGCCCACAACCAATGGTTCGAGCCTCTCCGAGCCATCCATGTTACAGCAAAGGAGAACAGAAACTCTCTCTTTTTGTTTCTTTGATCCCAGCAAAGGCTCACTTTTAAAAACTAATGTCCCATACCCAACACAGTGATAGAAGAGACCAGTTTCATCACAGTTAAAAATATTTTTAGGTTAAAAACCCTCCAGGATCCCAGGGAGAACATTCAGAAACCACTGCTCTGCACTAGCTACATCGGAGTCCAATTTTTCTCCGTGTGCCCTTCTGAACCTGATATTATTCCGGGTTTTCCAATGCTGGAGCCAGCCTTCTGAGGGATTGAAGTCCTCTCAACCTAGGGCTGTTGCTAGCTGCTTGGCTTTTTGTGCTAGCAATGGACCACTGATCAGTGCATCCCGACCGCGAGCATTTTGAAACCAGCTTAATAGGGCTGCTTCCATCTCCACATCCTTGCCATCCCACTTCATTTTGTGAGCAGGGTTCTGATTCACATTCCATTCTGTAAACAGCTGATCTCTTTGCTTCAATAGATCAGCAACAGTAGATTTGGGTAGAATAAGGTGTTGAGCCAAGTCACGCTGGCTCATTTTGAGCAGCTGTCAATCTTTTAAAGAACTAAATTTTTTGGCTTAGGGACATGTCTTTTCGTTTTCCAGCCATTATTTCAGCAACTCGAGACAATAAACTGATTGCACTGAAGGTGCTATAGCACCTCTTAGTAAAGAAAACAGTAAACCGCTTCGCGTGAGCTGAGCAATTAACAATTAGCAAAGCGCTAATAGGGTGTGAAAAATTTCAACAACAAGCAGAATCAGCCTGCTACAGAAGGCAGATAACGATCGATATAACCACTTGCTGTAACATTGGCCTCTATGAGATTTGGCAAATGGTTTTGCACTTTTGCCCGAAATAGACGATTGCCTGTTTTAACCGTGGGCGATATAAATGGAGTAGACTGTATTTCAGGAAAACAATAAATTTATTTGGGATTAAAGTGGTAAGGCTAAATCAGACTACCTTTTTGTGATATGCTTTTATTACAGAAATTGAGAACGGCATGAGAGGGAAACCGTAATTTGATCACACACAAGACATGTGTTCAGTTGCTAATAAATTATTTTGACAACTGAGTGTGCATCTTCTTTGTTTTATTTTTATTGTGAAATTAAAGATGTCAGAGTCACTGCACACCACTCTCACATATCTTCATGAGTCATGACATTTCATGCATGCCATATAATTTTAATTCTGCATTGCCTAGAACACCAGACAAGCCTTACACAGCAATAACATAGATTTCTATGTAATCATATTGATTTCAAATTAGTAGTTTAACATTTTTTTCCCGCTTTTTTTTCTCCCCTATTCCCAGGACCCCAGCACACAAGTGTCATGCATTCATGGAGGTGCACACACGTCCTGTGATGCCACCTCAGCCCCTTCTGTCCCTCCTCATGGCTAACACCAGGGCTCTCTCTGATCAGCACCACCATCCATCCTCCACCGGGTGGTGACTAATGACTGGGGAGCCCCAAGTCCCTCACAGGAGGAAGGAGCTGCCTTGTGATGGCTCAGTCTTTCTTCTCACCCCCCCGGCCAACACCTGACAACCCAGGCTAGCTGGTGCAGCAGGAGGTGTGGTGTCCAGTGCATCAATCCTCAGTGCCACTGGACTGGCTGTATTCATTTCTGTTTTTTAAATAGGATGAGAAAGTTTTTCTGAGTTATTTTGTTGATATCCTAAATTAATGTGATTCCAAACCATCTAACTCCTTTTGTATACCAACAGAGGCCAGGATTTTCAAACTTCATCCAGAAAGGGAGGAAGTGTGTGTGTGCTGTGCAACATGAAACCCACACCACATCCATGGTAGTCTAGTGCTCCCCCCATTCTAGGTGATAAAATAGATATATTAGCCCATCGCATCCCAGGACATTGTCATTTTCATGCTTAGGTGGAGGCAAATGATTCAAAGTTGAGACAAGGAGGGTATTATTATCATTATTGTTATTAAACTATGTTTAGAATAATTAAAAGGGGATGTGGTTTATTTTTTTAATGTTACTCATGTAGTGGTTCGTGCTCTGTAGAGTCATGAAAGTTGAGACAAGGAGGGCATTATTGTTATTAAACTATGTTTTGAATAATTAAAAGGGGATGTGGTTTCTTTTTTTTTATTTTACTCATGAAGTGATTTGAGCCCTGTAGAGTCACAGAGGCTTTAATTAAAATTTCAATCCCTTTTGCTTCCTGCTAATGTCGGGACTGAGTCTGGAGAGCTACGAAGGGGCTTACATCAAGGTTTTATATTTAGGAAAGCTACTGTGCAGGAAAAAGCTTACAGATCCATTTAGCAGAATTATAGATGCTACCTGCACATACTGTAGAAGCTGTTACATGACAGTGACAACATAGCCAATATTTTGATACAGTATAACGAAAAGATGATATACCTCACAGTTTATTTTAATAAAACAATGCAACTTATCCAATTTCAGCAGCTTATTCAAACATGTGGAAGGAAACTCAGGGGGACAGAGGATACTGAGGGAGGTCATTACCAGGTGCCGTTATACACCATCATTGCTGGTCTGGATATTTATTTTGCTAGGCAAAGGAGGGCTTCTTTTTCAACAGGAACAGGACCCAGGTACTGTCTTTTTTTTGTCTGTCTAGTTGGTCAGTACAGGCTTAATAAAACCTAATTTATTCATACAGAAAATCTGATTTTGCATGGGCTGTCATATCATCAGGTTAGTTGTAACCCGGTTTAAAATGGTCAAAATAATCAACCTCATACTGAAAAAAAAGATCTCTGTGTGGTGCATGATGTACTAATAAATTAAACTGTACATCAGGTGGCAGTGTAATAGCAGCAGTAGTAAAAAAAAATTCTATTTACAGTGTTTAGGTTTTCTTTTAATTTAGGCTCTGTTTCAATTTTCAAACCTCCTCACTCCCCCGTCCACTTGCTGCCCGTTCACCTTGCTGATTTGTTTTTTCAAGTAGCCCACCATTAGCTCACTCTCCTGCGCAGTATTGTTATTATGGGCAACAGTGATGGGACATCAATGGGGTTTTTGTCATCTTTTTAAAATTAAGTTCAATGCTTTGATTGGAAGCAGCTTAGAAGTGGAACATCTGACACTGGGGCAGTGCTGGGGTATTTATGTGTTGGTCAGATGTGGTCCTGGACAGACAAATGCTACAGATCAGAGCACCAAACTTAATTTTAAAAACATGTCAAAACCCCCAAGATGCCCTGTTACTGTTGCACATAATAAAAATACTGATCAGGAGAGTGAGCTAGCGGAGGGCTACTTAACAGTTAAGTCAGCAAGGTGAGCTGGCAGCAGATTAGATCCCTTCTCAGGAGTGGGTTAGAGAGTTCTTCTGTAAAACAGCATTGGCTGTTTTCATTTTTGATGTTATTTATTTGTTAGCCTGCACACAAAATGTCAGACTTGCCCAGGATGGGAGATAGTGTTTTTTTTCTTTCACCCAACAACTGCGTCTAGCCTCAGAGAACCATGGAGGAGCACTGGTAATTTTTTCAAACCTTGGCACTAAGTGTGTGTAACCCCTACCAGGTATGCCGTTTCTATCTGACAGCTGTAACAGGTGGGCTGGGTTCGGGGAGGAATATGTCACTCGGCACATTGGCTAGGTTTGGCTACTCTGCACGGGGCACCTACATAACTCCGGACAAAGGAAGCAATAACTGTAATGTCCAATACCAGAAGTGGGATTCTAAAGTGTGGCTTTCTATTCACATCCAACAGAATAAACAAAGCATAGACAGACCCTCATGGGGCTACTCTCCTGGCAATGCAGATTTAAGGAGACCAGAACACATCCTCAGCACTTTAGCACTCAGGCTCTGAAACACACTGGGCACACAGCCCGAACTTTATGCTGCTCTGGGTTTTCCCTGGCTCGGCTCCCTTGCCAGCCACTTGGACACTTTCCATATACATGGAAACATTTACTGGTGGCTCCTAAACCACCTATGAGCACTTCTGCTCCATAAGGGAATCTTCCTCATCAATCCCACATCTGGGTACTTTCCTCAGGCACTGGCCAAGTACCTGGGAGAAAGCAACAGGTGTTCCAGAGCAAATCTGTAGAGGTGAATTTGGTTACTACTGATGGGGGGGTCTCCCACCTCTCGCTCCAAAAATTCATTCCCGGTCATTTCTCTGGACTGTAACACCTTATCCTTTAACATACTTTGCTGTGTAGATTCTTTTTCATGTATATCACATTCAATCTACTGTCTTTACATCCCATTTGTACTGGACTTGAACATACTTAAAAAGTGGCTTTGTCCATTACTCTAGACCCCCCCGAAGAGTTAAGCAGTCCAATCCCCACATCTTCCAAACTGTACTTGGCTGTCTTTTCCTGACCCCACAGTAACAGTCCCTTTAGTTTCATCTTGATGCAGGTGAAAACATATAGTCCTTTAGCAGAGCTAACTTAGTCTTTCGTTGCAGGTGCCCCACAGGTGTTTCCTCCTCAATTAACTCTCTTCCAGAGCTTCTGGTGCCTCAGCACGAACTTAAACAGGCAGCTTCTTTTCTCTAGCTGGACCAAGGGGGTTGCCCCTGGAAGCAGGCTGATTCCATCCCCACATCCCAGCAGGGATGGGGCCCTGAGCCATTGAGAGTGGTCTCCACCACTTCAATATGCTCTTCTTGTTTTCCTCTTCAGGTGGAAACACACACCTAAAAAACAAAAGTAGCTCTTTGACAAAGCTTAAATCTCTGACGTCCTGCTTACAGCAGAGCACCTCTTTCAGACTGCACACACTCTACTGAACTCCTATAGACACCCTTCAGATTCCCCATCGTTCTACTCTAACCTCCAACTGCAACATTCCAGTGTGGCTTATGCAGCTGCGACAGTTCTAAATGATGTCAACCCTCAGTCTCAGCTGAGACTGAGAACAGAGTGAGACAGTGTGAAATCCATTTAACTGGAGTTTCACAAGCTGCCTTCTCTGCCTACCATTAGGTCTTACCGGGTAACAGGGGGGTTACATGTGGATAAGCAGGGAAGTGGGATTGGGATGCTCAACTTGGGTGGCAAAGCAGGTCTTAAAATTGAAAAACAGCACTGGCAGGGCTTTCATAATTATTTCTGTCCTGATCAGCCAGTTTTTTTTTCTTTTCCCAACAGTAGGATGTAACCCCATACAGGTTTCATTTAAACATTCCCACTTAGAGCAAGTGTTAGCCCTGGCAGAATTCTTAATTTTAAAATCCCCACTCCGAGTGGGGCTCAGCACAGAAAAGAAGTGCAGCTGTGTCCAAGCTCTGTCAAGGTATTTGATGGTGTGAGCCATCAAGCTGATTTCTGTGGTATTCAGCGGTTGGCAGCAACTTCTGTGGATGGAACAGAAATCCATGGGTGGAGCTCAATTCCATGGTTACTTCTGTGGACTTCTGTGACTGCTGAACTGTGGAAAACTCAGGGCCTTGCAAATGAAGCATTTAAACCTATCACCTAGGATCCTGGTTCCCCTACCAGACAGATGCAGACCATCATGCCAGTATAGGCCTGTATCCCTCCAGGTGGACCCCAAGTCTCCAATGAAGCCAAATGCCTGAGCAACACAGACTTTTTTCAACCAGTCATTGAATCCCATGGTGGGGAGTACCCTAGCTTCACCCATGCCATAGACAGGTAGCACTTCCAAGAAAGTTACTGTGCATGCCACTTGTCTAAGGCCCCTTCCCAACTCCACAAACTCCTGCTGCACTGCCCTGTTTCCATTCCCAGCCAGTACATTTGTTCCAGGGTGGACAATGACATCCAGTTCCATCCCCTGTGCAACTGTTCCCATGATCTTGAGGACTCACTTCCTATCCATCCATGCCATGGTGCCGGGCATGCACCTTACCTCCCTCTCCCTTCCCTCCCTCAGTTCTACCCCTAATGATTGAGTCCCCCACCATGAGTTGTTTCCTTCCCCTGTGGTGTCCCTTGCACTCTCGTGTTTGTCTCCTTTGTGGAGGTTTCCAGCATCCTCCTTAGTCTCCACTGCTGGTGCCTCCATAGAGGAACCATGATCCACCAGAATGGAGAATGAATTATGAAGAGGTACAACCTCTGTTCCACCACCCTCGCTCTCCCTGAGCCCACTGTGGTCCAACCGCTTCTCTTTCTTGGCAACTTCTGAGGCAGAGCAACCCTGGTGGTCCCTGGGTGGGAAAGGATGTCCCTCAAATCCTGTCCAACTCAGCCTGGAGACAAGCAAACTTCTCCCTCAGCCCAGAGAGATGCATGCAGATGGGACAACACCACATCCTCCAGAATGTCTTACAGAAGACTGTTGCTCTACAGCCACTGCACCATTCCCATCCTGTCTTATTTGTGGCTCCTCAACTGTTGTTTTGTATGCTTACTTTTTCCTCCCTCTGTTTATTTATTTTTTCTTTATTTAATTTTCTCCCTACTTTTCCACTGCTTCCGTGCCTTTAAAGATCCTGCTCTTCTTGTTCTGGGACAAGAAGTTCCTGTATTCCTCAGTAGTCTCCTTCTTACTTGCTCAGAGTCAGACCTGCAACAGGTAGGGATGGATGGAGAGCTACTCTTTTCCTTTTAGTCTTAGGTGAGTCTTTTGTGCCTCTGTGATCACTCCCTTCCTGCTCCCAAACAGGAAGTTCCTGTTGTCAGTCAAATCCTGTGCCTATAAAAGTAGAACTGGCTAAGAGTGGGAGGTGGAGGGGAGGGAGGGCTATACAGTCCTAGTAGAGTAGTAAAGTTCTAACAGCACCTCCTTCCTCTTGCTATTCTCTGCCAAAAGCTATCTAGGGCAGTTTTAAATCTAAACACCAAGCTTTCTGCTGCCTAAGCCACACCCCCTAATGCACAGTTCCCATCTTCACCTTGCTAACTGCACAAACAACAGTTCCCTTCACCAAACTCAGAAAGAAACACTTTTTTTTCTGTTTGTTTGTTTTTATCCTAAATTGAAGGTCCCAGTAGTAGAGTTCTAGTTCTTAACTCCCAGTAGAGTAGTAAATTTATAACGGCACCTCCATCCTCTTGATATTCTCTTCCCCCTGTAAGGTATTTAAAGGTCTCTGTCCTATCCACTCTTTCTCTCCTCTCCTTCATAATCTACATATTGAACTCCTTTAGCCTCTCCTCATAGATCTTTTCATGCAAACCCTCTGCTGTTTTTTAAGGCCTCCTCTAGACCACCTTCACTCTGTCTATGTTGTTCCTGAGATAAGGACTCCAGAACTGGACATAGTACTCAAGGTGATCTATACAAGGGCAACAACACCTCCCTTTTTCTGCTGGTGATACCCCTTCCTTTGCACCCCAGTTCCCACTAACCCTCCCAACTTCCTTGTCACACTGCCTGGCCACAATTGAGTCATCTGATATGATTACCCCTAGGTCTCTGATGAGTTTGGTCATTGACAGTATCACTCACCCAGACATTTGACATCCAACATACAGTAAAATTATATAGAGTTGCCATAGCAGTAAACAGTTACAATATACATAGGAGATACATAATGTGAAAGATGGTACAATATACAGGTGCCTAACAGGTTTAATGTACAATACACAGGTGCAAAACAGGTATAATATACAATATATAGGAGTGTAAGCTTTAGGGAAGAGTTTAGTACATCAAGATGCAAGGGGAAAACCGCATTTTTGGATTAGAAGTTCCTTGTTGAGCTAATTGAAGGTTACCAAGCAGACATACTGGGAAGCCCTACTAAAAGCATCAGATGAAGGCAGGAGTGTGGGAAGAGAAGTTGGACAGAGTCCATTGTCTGAGGGGGCAGGATAGTGTGCAGTAGAGGGGGGGTCCCAAGATGGAGGAGGGCAGAAACACCAGGGGAGAGGTAAGGGGGAAAATGAGGAGGGAGTATGGGAAGAAGTTACAGTGACAAACATACATTTCAGTAGCAATCACAAGTACTGGCAGAGTGGAAGTGGTCCCTTAGGATGGATTTAAAACTGTCAATTTTGTTTACAGTTGCAATGGAGCTTAATATACAATGGAGATTAATATACAAGTTAGCCAGCCTGGGAGTGGGTCCCAAGATGATAGCCTGGGTAAAGAATTGGTTGGAGAATAGGACACAGAGGGTAACAGTAAATGCAGTCTACTCTGAAGAAAGGGGGGTTACTAGTGGGGTACCGCAGGATTCAGTATTAGGACCCATCCTCTTCAATGTCTTTATAAGTGACATTGCAGAGGGACTGGAAGGAAAAGTATGTCTCTTTGCAGATGACACTAAGATCTGCAACAGAGTTGATGCACAGGGTGGGGTGGAAAGGATGAGAAGTGACTTGGCAAGGTTAGAGGAATGGTCAAATGTATGGCAGCCTAGATTCAATGCTAAGAAGTACAAGGTAATGCACCTGGGAAACAAAAACCCAGGGGAAGAGTACACAAGGGAGGGTGAGATACTAACAACAACAAAAATGGAAAGGGACCTGGGGATAGTCATATCAGATGACCTAAAGGTGGACAAGCAATGTGAGAGGGCAGTAAGGAGGGCTGGGGGGATACTGGGATGCATAGGGAGAGGAAGTTGTTATCCCTCTGTACAGACAGCTGGTGAGACCCCATCTGGAGTACTGTGTGCAGTTCTGGAGACCCAATCTCCGCAAAGTCATAGACAGGATGGAAGCTATCCAGAGGAGGGCAACTAAAATGGTGCAGGGTCTGCACCAGAAGACATATGAAGAGAGACTTAAGGAGCTTAATATGTATAGGCTCGAGGAAAGGAGGGAGAGGAGGGACATGATAGAAACTTGCAAGTACCTCAAGGGAATCAACAAAGTCAAGAGGGTAGCATCTTTCAGAAAAAGAGGTGTGCAAGAACAAGGGGGAACAATTTAAAGATAGAGGGGAGTGGCTCAGAGGTAATGTAAGGAAGTATTTTTTCACAGAGAGGATTGTGGATGCATGGAACGGCTTTCTGGAGGAGGTTGTGGAGTCAAACACTGTGGTGGAATTCAAGCATGCATGGGACAGTCATGAGGCAATTCAAGGGGATGGGGGTAGGAAAAAGTAGGCTGCTGGTTTACTAGGATCTGCAGCTTATCCATTAGGTAGGGAAATGGGCAGACTGGGTGGGCCAAGTGGTCCTTATCTGCCATAAAATTCTATGTTTCTATTACAGCATTCATCCAAGTGGGGCCCTGTACATAAAAACTCTCAGGCATAGGGAGGTCTGGCATGTGGGGACACTGAGTAGTGACTTAGTAGAGCTATGAGTGCTTCTGATTACAGGAGTAGGCTTTAGAAGGTCTGAGAGATCTTGGGGGTTGGGGGACCAAGTGAAATCTTGGCCTAAGCATTTTATTTTGCACTTTTTTGCATTAAAACCCAGCTGTCATATCCTTGACACCTCCTCCAGCTTTTTCAGATCATTGTCAATCTTTTCCACTCCCCCTGAAGTGTCCATCCTTTTGCACATCTTGGTATTATCTGCAAAGAGGAACACCTTCCCTTCCAGCTCCTCTGATATGTCACTAATAAAGACATTAAAGAGGACTGGACCCAGCACTGAACCATGAGGTACCCTGCCAGTTTCACCCTCCCTTCGTCAGCATGAACTCTATTTACCATTACCCTAAGTCTCCTATTTCCTAACAGTTTCTTACCCGGATTACCACCTTGTTGCCCATTCCTAAGCTATCCAGTTTTCTTACCAGTCTCCTATGTGGAATGGTGTTGAAGGCCTTGCTGAAATCCAGGTAGACCACATCTACTGCACTACCCCTGATCTAACTCCTTAGTCACCCAGTAAAGAAAATCAATCAGATTTGTTTGGCATGACCTCACCCTTGTGAATCCATGCTGCCTCAGATCCTGTAATCCACTGGATTCCAGATATTGTTTAGTCCTGTCCTTTAGTAGTGCTTTCATTAATTCACCCACCACCCGATGTCAGTCCGACAGGCCTATAGTTGTCTGCCTGTTCCCTGCTACCACTTTTGTGAAGTAGGACCACATCTGACCTTCCCCAGTCCTCTGGTATAACTCCAGTCTCCAGTTTTCTGTTAAACAGATCTGTCAGCGGTGCAGCTATTACCTCTCTCAGCTACCTCAGCATTGTTGGATGCCCCCCCCCCGTCTGGCTCCTGTCTACTCTCAGGCTAGCAAGTGCCTTCCACACTCTCTTCTCAGAGAAAGGGCTAGAGTCCACTTACTGTATCTCCCATAAAAACTCTTGATGATCTTTTATGGTCCCACACTTCCCCTCTCACTGTGAACACTGAGCAGAAGTATTTGTTCAAGATGTCTCTCTTTTCTTGGTTCCCTCAATACAGTCCCTTCCCTCTCTCTTTAAACTAACAATCCCTCCATCTTCCTTTTTTTACTAAAATACCTAAAACATTTCTTGTTCCCTTTTGATACTGCCTGAGCTATTCTATCTAAAGCTTGTGTCTTTGCACTCCTTACTGCTTTCCTTGCCTTCCTCTACTTTTCCTGATACACTTTCTTATCCTCCTCTCTGTGGGCCTCCTTATACCTTCTGAATGCTGCTCTTTTAGCCTTTACCATTCCAGCCACCACTTTCAAGAACCATAGTGGTCTCCTCTTCCTTTTGCTTTTGCTTACTCGCTTGATGCAGAGGTTTGTTGCCTTCACTATGCCCTATTTTAGTTTGATCTACTGTTCCTGCACCCTCTCCCATTCATCTCCCCTTCAGGTCATTCCTGAGGCATTCACAGGTCTTTGTAAAATTAGCCCTTCTGAAGTCCAGGACCCTTGCTGTTGAGTGGTTGGATTACACAATTGTTCTTACGTTGAACCACACTGTATGATGATCACTGGTCCATAGATGATTTCCAGTATTAATGTCCACCACACTGTCTCTGTTAGTAAGCACCAGTTCCAGCATTACCCCATCACAAATGAGTTAACTGACTAGTCGACTGAGGAATGTCCCTTGCAGTTAGTCCAGGATGCCCCTGCTTTTAGCTGATGCCACATCTGGGAGTCTTCAATCTACATCCAGCAGTCTGAAGTCCCCCACAAGCAACACCTTCCCCTTTTCAGCCATTTTACCAGTTGCTTCCAACATTTCCTTATTTAACTCCTACTGCTTTGCTGGAGGCCTGAAGATCATACTTCCATATCCTGACTCAAGAGTGACCCACAACACCTCTGCTCCCACCCTGAATTCCCTGTATTTTGTTGCTTTTATGCTTTCCTTCACATAAAGCACCACATCTCCTTTCCTTCACACCTTGTCCTTTTTGAATAGCGTGTATCCTGGTATGGTCGTGTCCTAGTCATGATTGTCAGTGCACCATGGCTTGGTAATGGCCATAATATCCAGGTCGGCCTCTGCCATGATAGCCTCTAGGACTATGATCTTATTTCCCAGACTTCTAGCATTAGCATACATGGCTTTCCAGATTTTGTTAGCTCTTTGTTTGTCACCCCCCCTTTTTTTCTTTTGCTCCCCCTTCCTTCCCCTTGTCCTTTGCTATCCTCCTGCTTCTTTGGTTAACTTTCACACTGGTGGGAGTCTTGCTCCTTAGGATCACAAGATTCTAACCCCCAGCCAGTGACCGGTACAGCCCTCCACTCTCCACCACCCACTGAACTGTCAATGAATGAGTGTGTGCTTGTACAAGTATACACTCATTACCTTGACATTACAGCTCAGTGGGCATCCATTCATGGTGGAGACAAAGAATGGAGGGCTGTGCCGGTTGCTGGCTAGGGTTTGGGATAGGGGAGATGGAGGGCTAACCATGTCATTCCCCTTTATCCTGACCCCCAGCTGGCAACTGGCATAGCCCTTTGCTTTTGTCTCTGCCCTCTTCTCGTCTCCACTATGGCCAACCCACCACCAAGCTGTCAGTAAATGAGCTCGTACTTGTAATCACATGCTCATTCATTTACAGCTCAGTGGGCAGTCAGCCATGGTGAAGAGTGGAAGGCTGTGCCAGTCTCCAACTGGGTTTGGGATGGGGAGAGGCAGCACTACTTGCCAGGGTAGTGGGTGGGGTGTCCACTAGATGTATTACAGGGGAATGAGTATAGGGAGGGGAGTTCACTAGACACCAGGGAATGGTATATAACTTCTAGGGGATTGGGAAGGAGGGACCACATGACACCAGGGAAACTTGTTACATTATGTTGGCTGGGTGATTAGGTTGGAGGAGGAACCACTGGACACCAAGGAATAACGGTAAAGTGCCAGTCTGAACCAGACTGCACTTCCAAACTGACCCAACTTGGAAACAAAGTTAAGTCATGAAAGGCAAGGAAAAATGTTATTTTAAGACAGCCAATCCTTGGGTTCTGGGCACCATAGATGAGAAATACAACCAAAGAATAAATAAAAATGACAAAATAAGCATTTTTGACTTTGAAGTCATACGCTCTGTTGGCCAAGGAAATGTCATAAAAGACCCAGTTGAACTTGTACTATGCCTCACATCTATCAGTGAAGTGCACTTGCTTAATGATGTTTAACCCTCGTACATTAATGAGGTGTGAGGTTGCAATTTGGACAAAATGTTGCATGGCATAGTGATCGTGCTTCAGATCACTGAAGACAAACACCAGCAACTCCATGACAGTGGTTTCACAGTATTTGCAACAGTAGTATGTCACCACGGGATGAAATGTTGCCTGTTCATGATGCCAGTGTGCTGACTGGACCTCATCCTATAGTTTACAGGTGTAGTTCTCCCCAAAGTCCAGCACCATCACAATCCATCCTTTGGGTATGAATTCCTTAATTGTTCTCAGCTGATGCTGCTGCCATGCTGCCACATGCAAGTGCCACCCCAGAATTAAAAGATCTTCTTTTATTACTTGTACTAGTGGGCGTACTTTGGAGTGTTTATTTTATAAAACTTTTTGTGACTGTTGCACTTGTTTCTCATTAATGGTGCGCTGTTCTTTGATGGTGCCCAATTCCGGCCATGTTGTTTCTTCTTCTCCATGTTGCTGGAGTAGTTCCTCCATGGAGTAGTTCCTCCACTGTTTTCACAAAATTGTCTGTGCTGCATTTTTTGCAATATTTTTCTATGCACTCCAACTGGTAGAACTTTTCAAATGGTGCTTTTGGACACATAGTTAATTCTACTGCTCTATAAACATCTGGGATTTTACAACTTGTTAAATGATGTCTGTTAGCAACACGATTTAATGCCTGAAGCTTTAGTAAAGCATTTACACAATTCTCACACAAGCATTGATCAAGTTTCTGCTCCGCTGCCAGTTCAATGTGCCTTGGCCATAGTGTTGCAAACTTCCTTGCTCCTAGTGGTGTGTCAGGGTTCTGCTGTACAAATTCCTTGTGAAGACAATTAATTGTTTTATCCAGGTATGATAGTGTTTTGCCTGTCCATTTAGAGAAAGTCTTTTTGTTTGGCAGGAGTGTGGCGCAGTCTTTAAAGAATTTTTCTACTCTTCTCAGTTTCCTGTGGCAGTGCAGACTTGTGTCATTTGTTCATTGCGCTTTCACCGTGAGGTACGTTATGAGCCTCTTCCAACTCACCCCTAATGTTGAGCTTCCAGTCCTAAGCAGCTTGTATTTATTTAATACAATCACTGTTTTTAAGAATTCCTTACTTATCTGACAGTCTTGTTTCTTGCTTTTGTTTCTGATCTTGGCCAACTTTTCTGTGACTATAGATATCATTTTGTCTTTAAGTTTGCTTCTTTGACACACACCGTGTTTGAACAGGCAGCTTTCTTCGACGGCGAACAGTGATGCATGACTCTCTGAATTGTGACAGAGAATTTATTTGGTGATTTAGGCAATGCTTTACTTGCATGTTGAACAGCCTTTCTTAGAGAAGCATGTCATTGCACTATTGGGGTCACACATTGCTCTTTTTCTGGTATGACTACTGTGAGGTGGTGGTGATGGCGGTCACTGGTAAGGTGGTGGTTTTGGCAGCAATGACAGCAGGCGGCAGTAGTGGCAGCTCATTTCTCATGATACCATCTTGATTGCTTCTAATTTATTTGTCTTCTAGTTTGACTACTCATGTTGGCTCGTTGTTGCCTTTTTTTCTCCCTTCAATACTCCATCTGTGCCTTTTCCTGCTCTTCCTCCCTTGTTTTTTTTGATGGCCCACTTTCAACTGTTGACTTCTTCCTTAGTTTCTGTACTTCCCTGTACCTTTTCATTCTCTCCTTTGCCTTCTCGTTGTAATGACTGCACTGATCATCATGCATGCTCTGTCAGTATTTGCGTGCACGTGTGGCATTTTTTCTCCAAATATGCTGGATAGCATGCAGCATCTGTCTTAATGGTGTCTCGGTACAGCTGACTCTTTTCCTTTCTGGACAGAGGAGGAGGAGCAGTATTGCATGGTATCTCAGTGAACAATGCCACAGTAAACATACAGGGTCTTCTTCTTGATTCCATTCTTGAATATGTGATTCTCAAAAAGTCTGTAGGAACACAAACTGATTTAAAAATAAAAGATTACAAGAGTGCATCTGTCACTGGACTTCATATGACATGATGAAAAACACATATCCTGACAGAAATGATTAATGGCACTACAGCCAAGACATACCCTTAAGAAGTGATAACTGGCATTCTTGTCAAGACATATGATGCACGGAGTGGTTAACAGCGCTATGGCCAAGACATGTACTTATGAAAAGGTTAATGGCATGACATCCAAGACATATGATGAACAAAGTGGTTAATGATGCAATGGACAAGACATATGATGCATGAAGTGGTTAACGGCACAATGGCCAAGACATATAAATAAGAAAAGGTTAAAGATGCGACGTCCAAGACATATGATGCACAAAGTGGTTAACGGTGCGATGGACAAGGAATCTACTTAATAAAAGGTTAATGGTGCTATGGCCAAGACATAATTACAGCACAAGAAGTGCAAACAAAATGGAAGCATACAACCACCAGCCTGTAATCAGAATAGATGCATGCATCCACCCGCCTACAAACAAAATGGAAGCCTGCAACCACCCACCTGTAAACAAAATGGAGGCACGCATCTACCCACCTACAAACAAACCTGAGGCCTGCAACCAACTGCCTGTAAACAAAACAGAAGCCTGCAACCACCTGCCTGTAAACAAAATGGAGGCATGCATCTATCCACCTGCAAACAAAATTGAGGCCTGCAATCAACTGCCTGCAAACAAAATGGAAGCCTGCAACCACACTCCTGCAAACAAAATGGAGGCCTGCATTCAACTGCCTGCAAGCAATCATACAAGTGGGAAAAACTGTTCAGCATTTCGACTGTTAAATGGGCCTTATTTCATATAAATGTTACAAGTACCTCTTAGTTTGTTAGTTCCAAACACAGAAACAACACTATGAGGCCCCCCCCAAAAAGTTCTCAGTCAGATTCACATCCAAACATCAGGCCGCATGGCGTGTGCCTTTGTTTGGAAGCCTGCTGTGGTGTGTAGGCCTTGAAATCAGACCATTTGGAACCCAAAAGTGAATCTTTAGGTTTTCAAAAGGTCAGCTCGAGGCCAACACACCATAGTAAGCTTCCAAACAAAGGCCCAGGCCGTGCGGCCTACCACCCCAAACAACAAAAGGCATTCTACATAAAATACTTTCTGAGCCACAAGAACATAATTTAAAAACATTGATGCTGTGATCCAAACCTTGTATTGAGGATGTATCTAAAAGTATCAGGCCACATGGCATGAGCCTTGGTTTGGAAGCCTGCTGTGGTGTGCAGCCTCGATCAGACCATTCAGAACCCGAATGTGAATCTTTCAGTTTCCAAATGGTCTGACTGAGGCAGATACCCCACAGCAAGCTTCCAAACAAAGGTCTAGGCCATGTGGTATGCCCCCCCAACAGACATGCAGCATAATTTTAAATACATCATGAGCCACAAAAATCATAGAAACAATTTGTTTACTAAGTGCTCCATTTCTGTACAGAGTCAGATTCAGAACCAAAACCATCATGCCACATAACGTGTGCCTTTGTTTGGAAGCCTATTGTGGGTGTAGGTCTTTCAGTTTCCAAATGTTCCGATCAAGGTCGACACCCCACAGCAAGCTTCCAAACAAAGGCCCAGGCCATGCAGTCCCCCCTCTTCCCAAAAGACAGGCAGCATACTGTAGAGGACCTATTTTTCACTGGAACAAAATTTTAGCTATATTCACTATTTTGAAAATCCAGTGAAAATTATATGCCAATGAAAATATATACTGCAATTGACAAGTTAGCTTGCTCTTGCACGTCAGCTAAATTAAACTGCCTTGAAATGTTGAAGCAGATGAAACAGTGAAATTTAAGGGCAGTGAATTCATTGTCCTCTACAGTAATTTAAGATACATTCTGAGCCACAATCATCACATGGAAACTTCTTTTAAATGTTCCAATAAGTACCGAGTCAGATCCACATCCAAAAAACATCAGGCCGCATGGCATGTAGCTTTGCTTGGAAGCCTACTGTGGTGTGCAGACCTTAATCAGACCATTTGGAACCCAAATGTGATCATCTTTCAGTTTCCAAATGGTCCGATTGAGGCCAACACATCACAGCAAGCTTCTAAACAAAGGCCCAGGCCATGCCGCATCCCCCCCTCAAACAACAAAAGAAATGCAGCATAATTTCAAATACATTCTGAGCTGAGACACAAACATATGGAAACACAAAAATGATGCAACTTGTACCAAGCCAGATCCACAAAACTTCAGGCCACATGATGTGTGTCTTTGTTTGAAAGCCTGCTGTGGTGTGCAGCCTCAATCAGACCATTTGGAACCCAAAAGTGAATCTTTAGGTTTCCAAAGGGTCTGATCGAGGCCGACACACCACAGCAAGCTTCCAAACAAAGGCCCAGCCCATGCAGCCTCCCCCACCAAACAACAAAAGACATTCAGCATAAAATACATTCTGAGCCACAAGAACATTTAACCATGCATCCCAAATCATCATGCTCACAAAATTAACACATCAGGCCCCTACAAAATTAAAATCCATCAGGCTTTCCATAAAATTAAAACACACAACTTACATAGCCTGCCGCAGACCTGGCATCAGACAGCTATGCACTGGATCATACCTAACAGAAAAAAAGCATACAGAAACCAGACTTGAAAATGTACCACAATGGCTGGTACAAACCATGCATCCTTGCAGTGTTAAGGGGGCGGACCTGGAGCATGTGCCAAATAAAATTTTAGTTTCCGATCAAGGCTTTTATTGTGCAGCAGTAAGAACAATCATGATGCAAACAAACCAAGTTATATGCCCCAACACAAAGTTAGGCCAAACAAACAATCATGTTGTGAGGGGCTTTCTGGGACATGAACATTCACCATGTCCCCCAGGCTGAAATGGCCCCATTCATATAATGTGTGTGTCAAAAACTCAAGCAAGCATAATTTTCGACCCCCGCCCACTCCCCACAGCAGCAACATTTGGGTGAAACAAATCAGGCCACACAAACATCCCACAGTGCAAACTACAGGTTTCTGGCCTTTAACTATCCATTGATTGCTCACTGACCCTCAAAAAAACAGCCCACACAAACTTACTTGTGCATTTCAGCACTGGCTCCTCAAAAATTAGTCCAAACAAAAAACAGCAGCCCATAGTGCAAACAGTACAAATGCAAAGTATTTTCTGCCCTAACCGATTCCTGAGCACTCAAGACAGTTAGCCAAACATTTACATGCTCCCGTACTGTGGCCATGGTGCAGATTTCAGCAACAAAAGAGTCCTGTAGCTTAGCTGGGGCTGAAGGTGATCCATCACATAATCACAGCAGATGAAAGATCATCACGCAACCAAAGCTCCAGAAAGGACAAAAATGTTTTGATTATCCTGTCTCAAAATTAAAGGGGCTTGCGATCACAGGAATGCTAGTTTAAAGCCATCACAAGTCCAGCCCACCTTTAACAGTTACGACAGAACACGCCAGCATCAGAGGCCGCTCACCCATTCCCCTTGGTTAAACATCCTGTGGTGTTGGACGTAGTGAGGGCATCAGTGTTAAGCAATGGTATCACAACCATGGTGTGGCAAAGGCAGGAATACTGAGGGGAGCGTGGGTTTGGATAGAAATTATACGAGGCTGGCATACAGAAAAATTAAACGGATTAACATAAATTGTCAACATAAAGTGGGAGATAGGAACCTACCATAGTCGGACTTAAAGAGTTACGTTCAAGTCCAAATGTTTGGGCCACCTGGGGGGTGGGGGGGTTGCTGTGCAGCACACTATAAATGATTGAAAAAAAAAACAAACAGGAGCCCAGACTGTGTATAAAAGCAGTTTATTCAGTGCCATAACACAGTTCAGTGATATTACATGCCATTTTTTGCAATCTCTTTTCCAATGTCACAAAAATGGCCATCCAAAATGGTGGATTTTGTGGAGAAAAAGTGAAGTTTCTATGGCACACTAGCTTGTATTAGCATTAATTCTTTTCATTTATCACCTTTCATGGGGTATAATAAAATAACATATTGCCCACTGCATAGCAGCAATTCCGCTGTGTTTGTCATGCTCTGGATGTTCAGTCCAGTGGTAGCCCCTTTTCATGCAGTGACCCTAATACATACTGCAGCATTTTCTCCCCTCCATAAAACATTTTGCTTTCCCAGTTGACTCAGGCAGGCTCTCAGCCCTATCCCTACCTCCCCTGCCCATCACTCCCCTGTCCCAAACCACAGAGCCCAAATTTCCCATGGATTACCTCCCTTCCCCATAATAGGGTGGCCAGAAAATGGAGAGCCATCCTTATCCCCACCCAGTCACTTATATCCATAACTGAGCCAGTCATCTAGATGGTCATGTGGGACAGAGGTAGCTGGGTAGGGCTTTATGGAGCCTGTGCTAGCCATTTCTGCATTTTTCCTTTTCTTGAGTTCCTACCTTCACCTGGGGGAAGCCAAAGGTCAAGTCAGCATGCCTTTCCATGCAGGGACAGGACAGCTATGTGATGAACGTTTAGTCTGCTTTCTGACGCCTGGCAAACTGGCATATTCCTGAACTTCGGTCACTGAGGTGGTCGGCAATAAGGCATCTAGCACCTCATCTCTCCATACCACTGGATCAGACAGGCCTCATACTGCAGCAAAGAAATTATTTGTTACTACTGGGATAGGTTATCGGACTACAATGGTGCCACTGCACACCAGAAAAAGATTTTTTTTTTTATTAACAGGCCTGGCAGTATGAGAGTGGGTTGTACTTGTGGACACCAGAGAATCTATTAATTTTAACAGGGCCAGCAATCACTCTTACTGGCTGCCAGTTTTAAACAAAATATTGAGCTGCTTGTGGTTTATATATATATATATATATATATATATATATATATATACACATATATCCTGTAGATCGCCCTGTTGGAACAAAGGCTTATAATATTGCTTTTTATAATAATGCACTTAGATTCACCTTGGATCTTACCCAAAAATTATTTTCATAAATTACCAAAAATAATAATATTCAAATATTTTGTAGTTTAAAATTTGTATTATTATTAACAGGATGCACAAACACAGACTCAGTATTACATAGACATTCTGACTCATACCGCAACATTTGGTAGGGCCAGAGAACTGAATTAACAAAGATAAAATCATACAGTATGGCTAAGTAATGATAGAGGGTTTAGCATATCATACTACACATAATGCAGAAATTTAATCCAGAAATTGTCAGGATAAGCTTGGGATTCTTTGTCCCCACAGGGAGGGAAGTCTAGGAGTACTAGCCTGTGTCTCAGATTTGTTTGTGAAAGAGGGCCTGAATAGAGACCAGGATAATCAATTAAAGAGCATCCTTCTGACAGGCATACTATAATATCAACTATATACAAAAAAAGGTAATCCTTTTACTGAGACATGGGCCTAGCCATAGTGAAAATCAATAACTTAAAATACCAGATCCTAGTAAAGGGGTAGAAATCAATCTAGGAAATCGAGAAATTTTATGAAGAAGCCCTGGGGTGTGTATCATGACAATACTTCGAGGTCAGATAAGGTTGCCAGCATTTGTCAAATTGAGCGAATGACCCTCGAGCAAAGCTAGAGATCCTTTTAAAAGGTATCCCCCTGGACTAGAGCCAGGAGGAATTCATGAAAGGTGGGTATCTCCGAGGTTCTCCATCTCATCAGTATGAGTCTCTTGGCCACTGCCCCCACCAGTGTAACCCATTGAGCCCCTGGACAATACTTTGGCATGGTAGGATGACCACAGCCCAGGAGAAGCAAAGAGGGATCAGGGACAATCTTGGGGAACACCTGTTTACACATGTCCTGAATTGCTAACCAAAAGTGTTGGAGGTTGGGGCAATCCCAGAGTATATGGAACAGATGAGCTCCTCGATTACTACATCTCCAGCAGGTGTCAGTTGAGATAAATCCCATCTTATTAAGTTTGGCCGGGTCCCGATACCATCTGTGAAGGGTCTTGTTCATAATAAGCCGTGTGCACCCATCTCGGCAAGCCGAATGGATTCTTATCCATCCATGTTTCCACTGCTGCTCTGAAATAGGAGTCTACAGGTCTTTTTCCCACTGCATTCTAGCCTTTTGGGTGGGATCTGTAGAGGCTTCTCTAAGGGCAATGTATATCCTGGCAGCTCTATTCCTGGTATGCTTCCCCCAAGTTGTTATAGGATGAGGGCAATGCTGTGGCCCTTTAGTGTAGGGGGAATTAGATAAATGGGTTATGGCATCTCTAATCTGAAGATATCTCCAGAAATGGGAAGCCAGAAGGTGATATCTAGTTTTTAAAGCCTCAGAGGTGTCTATTGTATTAGTTTCTGGGAGTAGTAGGTCCTGTATCAAGGAGATGCCTTGTGCCTCCCAGAGTTTCCAATGGATTGTATTATTCCCTACTTTCAGGGCCTGATTTTTCCAAAGGGGCATATATTCCCAAGGAGTCAGATCATGTCCCAACAGTGCTACAACTTGTCTCCAATATTTAATTGATAGCAGGATAGAGGGGGGAAGGCCCGGAGGTACATTTTTCTTACCATACAGTGTCACCGCTGGGAAGGGGCATGGATTAAGGATGCTTCCAGCTGAAGCCAGGATGGAGAAGCCTGTCCAGTTTTGGAAAATCAACTAAGGGTCTGAGCTGAAACAAAGGCCATATGATATTGCTGTAACCAAGGGAGTCCCCAGCCTCCCCTTCTCCAATGCTGCTGTAGTTTAAGTTTACTCTATTGAGGAGGGGACCCCTCCCAGAGGAAATTACCCATCAGAGCTTCCAATTTTTGGAACCATTTCTGTGGTATAGGCATAGGTAGGTGAGACAATAGATATAACATTTTAGGAGCTGCCATCATCTTAACTGAATCTATTTTCCCAGCAAGTGAGAGCTTCAGTGCCTTCCATCTCTCTATATCTTGTCTAAGGGAATCAATTAGGGTAGTGAAATTGGCTGAGTGCATTTTGAATAAATTTTGATGTAGGGTAATGCCTAAATATTTTATACCATTAGGAGACAATTTCAGCCCCATGGCTATGAATTCCTCTCCAGAGGATATAGAGTTCAATGGAAAGACCTCAGTTTTAGACTGATTCAATTTGAGACCTGACACCTTGGTAAATTCTGCCAAGATGTTAAAGATCGTCTGAATCCCTTCTGAAGTGTGCTCCATAGTGATGAGGAGATCATCAGCATATAAAATTGTTTTAAAGTTGCCATCACACACCTGTATACCCAGAATGGAATAAGAGTCTCTAAGTGCAATGGCCATGGGCTGTATGGCTAGGATGAACAGGAGGGGGGAGAGGGGGCAGCATTGTCTCGTGCTCTTCTGTTATTGGAAGGGCAGGGACAGAGTGCCATTTTTCAGAACCGAGGCCATGGGGAAGCATATAGTAGCTTTATACAAGAGATGTAACTTGGTTCCAGACCCATTATGGAGACAGTATGAAACAAGAAAGGCCATTCTACCGAATCAAAGGCCTTTTCAAAGTCTATGGCTAGGGCTACGGAAGGTTTCTTTGAGATTTTGGCATAGTGCATTAAGGAAACCAGTGTTCTGTGGTGGTCCGAACCTTGACGGCCTTTGACAAATCCAGCTTGGGAAGGATGAACCAGGCCCAGTAGGAGAGGTTCAAGCACACTCACTAGAACTTTGGCCAGAATTTTGGTGTCAGCGTTAATAAGGGAGATGGGGCAGTAACTATCTGGGGAAAGTGGATCTTTCCCCTTCTTGGGGAGTGCAGTAATAGTGGCTTCCTTCATAAATGGGGGTAAATGTCCTTCGAGCAGAGAATGTTGAAATGCCTGAACCAGATATGGGGCCAGATTAACTCCTCGGAATCTATACAGATCTATGGTCAAACCATCTTTCCCTGGGGCTTTACGGGGGTTCATAGATTTAATCGCCTGGTTCACTTCCTCAGCTGTTATAGGAGCTTCTAACAATTTAGTATTACTGTAAGGGAGTTTTGGAATGGGTAGTGAAGTTAGAAATGTTTGAATCTTAGCCAGATCAGGGGGGTAGGGAGATGCATATAGATGTGTATAGAACTGGTACATGATCTTGTTCACCCCTCTGTGAATGGCAGTGATCCCCATTTTTGTCCACTAGAGCATGTATCGTCTTAGATACTTGTTGGTGTTTAAGATGATATGCCAGGAGTTTGCTGGCCTTCCCCCCCCCCTTCCCAGTATGCATGACACATCCGTCTAAGATTCAACTCAGCATGCCAGGTTAAATGAGCATTGAGGGAGATCTGTGCATTAGCTAATTGTGCTAGTAGAGATGAAGATGGAGTTGGATTTTTGAGAGATTTATATTGGGACTCCAAAGTATATAATTGTTTCTCTAATGCCCTCTGATTCGCCTCATGGCGGTGCCCCCTTGCAGCTGCAAAGGCAATTATCCTGCCACAGATAGTGGCCTTGAAAGCCTCCCAGAGGGCTGAATCAGAAACCTCCCCATGCCATTGTTACTCCAATAATCTAGCACTTCGGGACCAATCCATTTCTGGAATGTCACATCTTCCAGCAGGAGGGGGTCCAGATGCCATGTGGGGGTCTGGGAAGGATCTTGTCTTCATCTAATCACTAATTCCAGAGGAGCATGATCTGAGACATAAATTGGGTACATCGAGGATTTAACAACCCTCTCATATAGCCCGGAGGAGATGAGCCAGAGGTCTATTCTACTGGATGATCCGTAAGTCAGAGAGAAACATGAATAATTATGCACCCCTGGATGCAAAGTTCTCCAGGCATCCAGCAAACCATGTTCGGTCATTAACCTCTGTACTGCTTTCTTAGCCTGTCAGTGTGGTTCAGGAGCTTTATTACTTCTATCAATAGAGTGATCCAGTGCCACGTTAAGGTCGCCACCTAGTAGTACTGGAGCTCTGTTTTTGTTAAAGTCCAAAAGGGCCCGATTAACCAAGCTAAAAAATTGTGGGCAGTCCTGGTTAGGGGCATAAACATTAGTCAAAACCAGAGGGCCATCCAGGGTCTCAATTTCAGCTATGATCCACCTCCCATCATGGTCCTGAAAATGGCCCTTCACCTTCCACCCCAAATTCTCGTGAAATAGTATGGAGACTCCCCGTTTATGGGAAGCTGCCACACTATGAATCTCTTCAGCCACCCAGCCTTGCTTGAGCTTCCCAGCTTCACCAGAAGAGAGCTTCATCTCTTGTAGAAATGCCACCACAGGGCTTAATTTTTTTAAATGGAGTAAAACTTTTTTTCTTTAATGGGCAAGTTAAGCCCTCTTACATTCCAGGAAAGAAGTGTAGTCTCCATCTAATCCAAAATATATCATGACTGAAAAAATGTGTAGTAGGAAACAATAGGAGATGGGTCTGTATCCAACACGGTTTCCCGTCTTTCTCCCACAGCTGATATTTAGAGGGCAAATCACAGTCCTAGTAATCAGATTTCCATAATAACTAATATAACACAATAATTCAAACCTTATAACTTGAAACTTCTGAGTTTTAAACTTCAGAGCAACCAATAACAGAAGTAGGAATAGACAACAATTATTAACATCCCCCAAACCCCTACCCCCAGTTCTCCATTGTACAATCCCATATATGACTAGCAGCCGCTGTATGTATCAGCTGATAAGCAGCCCAGATACCAGTGGAGGTTGCTGGGAGGTGGATAATTCCTTGAGCACATTATGAGAGATAGGACAGCCGAGTCCTAGAGTCTCTCTTTACACTACCCCAAATTTGAATAAAAAAAAGAAACTTTTCTGCATGCACAGCCTTGTGGACATCCGTCCAGCAGGCTTAGTGTACTATTAGCAAAGGCCTTCCCAAGTTCCCCTATTATTTCTGCAGATGGCAGATTGTGTGAGGAACAGTGGGTCTAGGCCGATAAGTGCACAATCCATTACCCCTAGCCCAGGCAGCTCAGCTAGTGAGCCAACACATAGGAGTGCAGGTTACCCATGTTAGAGGAAAAAAAAAATTAACCAGAGATCCTTTTAACAGATAATGGACCCCCCACCTGAACCTGCTGTCCACTCTTGCACTTTTGGGCCCAAGATTACAATCCCCCAGTCAAGGGGGGGGGCAGAGAAAGGGAAGGAACTCAGTGCTGCCTAATAACAAAAAAAAAACAGATCTGGTGATGTACTGAGCCCATTTAAATCACTGGGTAAAACTTATTCCCGAAGGATATCAGAGTAGCAGTCAGCCCACCGATTCAGCAGTGGAAGTAGGTACTACCAGGGCTCTTGTGGATGGCACCAGCACAGGCAGGCTTTCTGTAGGAGTTCCTGTGGGTTCTTCTGCCCATGAAAGGCTTCTTTTAGTTAGGGATTTATTGTCCTCCAAGCGTGGTTGCCTGGGGGCAGAGGCAAGTCGTGTGGAAAGTCTTCAGTCGGTAGACCCATCAAGGTCCTGTATTGATTGTTGATCATATCGGGTATATGTGAGCTTTTGGAGATGCTTGAGTCAGGGCATCCACTACAGCTTCTGGAATGGAGCCAAGGAGTTTTGTTGAGAGGCACCCCCTCTATCCATGCCCTTCTCTTATTCTTTTTCTTACTGCCTGGGGATTTTTGAGAAGATGCCTGGCTGGGCATCTGGATATGCTTAGCTGGCTGAGAGATGTGTGTAGATGTTTAGTCGGTGGTTTCTTGCGATGGGATTTCCATTGGAGCGGGCTGGGTAGATAAGGCCCCAGGGCTTTGGGGTTCGCGCAGCCTTCCCTGATTTAACTTAGGAGCCTGCCCTGCTAGGAAGTTCTCAGCAGCTGGTGGATTATCAAATACCCACGGTGAACCATTAATGACAGTTCTGAGGGAAGCAGGGTAGTGGAGGGAATACTCAGGCCCCAACTCGGCACACATTCTGTGTGCTGCTGTAAAGGCCTTTCATCTAGTTGTTACCTCCTGCGAGTAGTCAGCAAATAGTTGGATCTTTTGCCCTTTCCAGAACAGTTCTTTCTTCATATGGGCCAGCTGTGTAATATGTTCAGGGTCTTGGAACCGGAGGATTCAGGCCAAAATAGTGTGAGGGCGACCACCAGGTGCAGGGCAAGGGGCCAGGGCTCTGTCAATCTCCAATGGAGCCTCACATCACCAGTCCAGCAAGGAGGAAGCTCTTTCTGCAAAAATTAAATGGTGTCATTCCCTCACAGCCTTCCGGAAACCCCACAAACCTGAGGTTATTCCAGCAGCTACGGTTCTCCAAATCTTCCACTCTGGCCCATAACAGATGGATTAGCCTCTCTTGTTCTTGTAGTTTAGACCCGGCCTTATGCCAGCCATCTTCTACTTCGGTGAGCCTATGTTCAGAGATACAGGATCTTTGGGAAAGATCCACGCTATCCTCCGTAATTTTTTTAGTCACCAAATCTTGCTTATCCATGCGATGGAGGATCTCGTCAAACATCTGCTGAATTTTGGATAAGTTGCCCTCCTGCTGCATCAGTGCTGAGGCGGAATCCATCCTGAGGCTGCTGCAGGCTGAGTGACGGAGCAGAAAGCAATGGGTATAACTGGAAAAGTCAGGTCGCCATGAGCCGATCAAGAGCAACCAAATGGGCGAACACTAAATGTACTTATAGTGTTAGAATCGTGCCATTTTGCAGAAAAGGATCACATATTTATCAGGATTTTGAAGGGATTTTAGAGAGCTCAAAGCTCAGACGTCCATTCAGTTCAGCTGCTGGCCACGCCCCCCAATAATATTCAAATATGTTATTATCCTATGCTCTCCAGATTCAAAGATGATGATGAAAACCACTGTTGCCACACTTTGGATTGTATAAGAGATAAATATATATTTTATGCACATATGTACAAGTCATAAATATTCATAATTAGCATAACTATCAAGCATAATAAAATAATGTAAACATGAACTGTAATGTAAACAAAACAACAGGTTTTAGAAAATCAAGTAAGTCAAATAAAACAAATACAACAAATTTCAGCAATTAAGCAATGCAAAGTAATAAGCAATATTCAGCATAATAAATGACAGTTTATACTATTTCTTTAGCATACTTATAAATAGCATGACCTTTTCTTTTTACTATGAGAACTTGCAACTCATTACACTAGTGTTTCAGATTATCTTGGTATAATAATTTTTTAGACTTTATGGTATGCAAAAGGTATTTTCTTTACATCTAAATTCTAGTTTAATCATATACCCACAATTTTGGGCTAAAATGCATTAAGTTGCCACCCCAGATAGCCAACTAAGTACTAAAAGTTGGATAAAGGATTTCTTATGTTTTAATTATCTGTAGATGCAGTCTTCTGCTTTTTAAATTTCATCGTCTTGGTGAGAACTTCTGGTTTTGGATGACAAATGTCCTTGGTGGTGAGTTTGGCTTTAGTCTTCTGTCTTTTTCCCTTGAACATGGAACTGTAGAGTCTTCTGACATCAATGAAGCAATGCAGGCTGGATCCTTCTTGCTTGATGGCACAAATCATCAAAAGTCACTTCAGGGTTTAGTGGGAAAAATCAGACAACAAGATTTTAGCAGTTCAGCGCAGTCTGTAGAACAATCTCTCCCTGTGGACAGCAATGTCGTTTTGGTAACTGGACTCTGTGACTCTTTTCTATTTCAGTTAATTTCTGCTTTTGAACCTGCAACTCTGGACTCACTGTTAATTAACAGCACTGCAGGCTTACTGGCTGGTAAATTTCAAAGTCGGTCTCTTGTTCAGGCTTTTGAAAGAAATTCCAAAGCATTACTTTAGTCCAAATTCTCAGTATGCAAAACATAGGCCTTGCTTAATCCAATATTGGGAAGAGAGTCCTTCCTGTAACAGTTTCAGCAGCTGGTCTTGTTGCAGTTGTGCAGGCTTTCAGGCTGGTTTAGCACCCCCTTGCGGTGGCAGTGTTAAAGATCAAATGATGTCCCAAGCCCATCCAAAATAATCAGGGCATTCAACACAGATCTTCACACACCAAAGAATTAACCAGTTTTGGGCAGGCTTTGACAGCATCTCATTTATGTCCCACTTACTGGTGACATCACTATCAAGTTATGATTGGTCTGAGTACTCTCTGGGGGTGTTACTGTTTCCCTCCTAAGCCATTTTTTATGTCTGCTTGCATGCATGTGCAAGAAACACAGTGCCACCATATGAGAATTTATAGGTGTGCCTCCCTACTTCCGATGCCCTGCTGCCTTTTGCAGGCATGGCCCCACCGCACCAATGAATGTAAGAGCTGTGTATGACAGCATTTGCAAATGCAGCAGCGTACAGTTGAAAGAAAAGCACTGCAGCATGTAGGCAATTTGCATACTGACGTTGGCAGTATGCAAAGTGCCTACACATCGGCACTGCATTAAAAGAGCTGTCATAGACAGCTTCTCTCCCACCCAAACAAGTAACACGCGTGGAGCCCATCCCAGCGTGCTTACAAGTTCCCCCCAACACTCACAGTATGGCCGATGGGAGTGCCCAATCCCCCAACGGCTGTGATGTGCTTCCCCAACAGAGTTTTTGTTGCCACGCTGGGAGCCCACCCCAGCATGGCAACAATCTGCAAGGCTGACTGGGGTGCCCAATCCCCCATCGACTCCACTGCCCCCAACACACTTCCAGGTGCCTCGCGTGAGCCCACCCCAGCATGGCAAACCTCTCTATGGCCAACGGGGGGGCCCAATACCCTGTTGGCCCTGCTGCCGCCCCAAAAAAACTTCCAGCTGCCACACTGGGATCCCACCCCAGCATGGCAAATGCCCCATGTCATCTTTCTAAAAGAAAAAAAAAAGACTAGAATGAAAAAACGTTCCCTCGCTGATTGTCTTGACCCCCTTCCCCACCTGCACCCAGCCACTGCGCATCCTGCCTCCCCACAGCCCCCTCACCCCATACTTACCTCCGGAGTCCAGTGTGATGATCTTCAGTGGACCAGGAACACGTCTGCACTCTTCAAAGCAAACCATGAACTGAGGAAATGCAGGTAGGCTGTATAGTGTGATAAATATGGTTTTTTCAACTTTGACAGATATCTCAGGCATTTTTGGGAATTTTTTCACCAAATTTTCAACATGGGTTTTTTGGGACTCCACCTCATGAATTCTTGCACTGTCATTTTGTTATTCGGTCCTGAAAGGTGATATCACGGTCACTGCGTGAAACCACCTTTCAGGACTGATGCACAAAATAACAGTGTCACAGTTCATGAGGTAGGCCCTCAAAAACCCTATGTTGAAAATTTGGGGAAAAATACCCCAAAATGACTGTTTTACAAGCGTGCATTGTGCAGTTCTTATGCATGCTCATAAGTTCATGAATTTTTAATCTTTTACTAAAGATTTTCAACATTGCCATTTTACCACACCTCCTTATGAGCAGTATAGCTGTCATTTTTCATATCTCCCCCAAAATGTGTTTCCGTGCATGAAGCACACAATGGTGCAGTCGGTGTGCGAAATCAATGTTTGGGACAGATTAAGAAAATTACAGTGACACTGTTCATGAGCAGAGGTCTTAAAATTGCTATGTTGAAAATTTGGTGAGAAAAGTCCATAAAATGACTGTGTTACGTGTGAGCATTGCGCTGTTTCCATGCACCCTCGTAAGTTCATGAATTTGTAATATTGTCAGTCCAGATTTTCACCACTGGCATTTTTCCACACTTCCTTATGAACAGTACAGCTGTAATTTTTCACAACATGGCCAAAATGTGTTTTCACACTTTCTGCGTAGAAATGCATGGTCACTGTCAGAAGCCAGTGTTCGGAACAGATTAAGAAAATTAAAGTGACGCTTTTCATGAGTGGAGGTCCCAAAATGCCTGAGTTGACAATCTGCTGTAAAAAATCCCCAAAGTAATTACATTAAGAGTTTGCCTTGCGCAGTTTCTATGCATGCTTGTGACTTCACCAGTTTTTTTACTATTTTCACTGCAGATTTTCAACATTGCCATTTTTTACACCTCCCCATGAACATCCTGTTCAAAATGTGTTTTCGTACCTGTGGTGCCAAATGCCATAGTCACTGTGCAAAATCAGCTTTCTGCTAACACACTGATATTACCACCGTTCATAAGGTGGGGGTCTCAGAAAACCCATGTTGAAAATTTGGAGTGAAAATACCAATGAACGCCTGAGGGGTTAGAGATTCCGACCATAACATCCCACCCTGTAGAGACTGACAGGCATCATGGATGTGATATGGGATTGTCACATGTAATGCTTATACCAGTCCACCCCCACCCACACCCTGCAGCCAGTGAGAGGCATTGGGGTGTGCCTTGGACTCTTCATCCCCAAATTTCACTCCATTCTCCTATACTGCACCCATCTCACCATATTTCCTGATGGAATGGGGTGAGCATAAGGACCAAAGGCCCCAAAGCACACAGTACACTTGTCGGTATCTGTAGGGTAGGGTGTGGTGAAATGGCATGGCCATTATGCCTGATGACCCAAAAGCACACCCCACCAATGCCAATGCCAGCAAGCAAACATTTGGCATTGACAAATGCTTGTTTTTATCACTATGACCTCATCTTGAAAACCTATTTTTGATATAAAACAACTTTTCTTTCGTGCATCTATGTGCACCTTTGTACATGTATAAGACGTATATTCTTAGATGTAGCTAACAGAGAGGATTAATTCAAGACCAAACATGATGGTGTTAATCCTAATATAAAATCTATAATTTATAAAACCATTATAAAATGTTTTCCTTTATAGATATCTAAACAGTATTTACAGATTTCAGAAGTACATTTTTTCCTGTTTAAAATTATGCTTGTTTGGCATACCTGCTATCATTAGAACTATGTAAATGTAATAAAACATTTTTAAGACAGTGATCTTCTTTGTTTGAGGTAAATGAACTGTGACTTCATGTTGCTTTGGATTTTATCCAGAAGGCGTATAATCCACCCGACTAGTATTTTTTGTTAGATAACCACTTCACTCTCATTCCATTGAAAAGGTGGCTAGGTCAGCTTACTATAGACACTAAACATGTCAATATATTTTAAACAGTTTTGGGTCTACAGATTTTTGTAAATAGCTTACTCTATACTATGTTGCTAGGTTAAAAACTTCATCACTGTGCAGGTCCATGCATTTCCAACAACCTGTATAATTTTTAAATGTATCAGCTATTGTATATTTTCTATAAATAAAATTATTTTATTCTTAAAGTTAGTCTGAGTCTATGTTAACCTCTGAGATTTGCTCTGGCTGGTACAAAAACAAAATCATAAATTATGTCAAATTTGAAGTTCTTCTGCTATTAATTGGAAGAAGCCATTCAATTTAAACAGACTATCACTGAAACAACTTTTTTTTTCTGGGGGTTGACCGTGTATGCTGTATTGCCTTTACATGGCATCATTCCTCCATTTCAGTATTCAAGCTTTAAGCAGCATTACCCTTGTTTTAAAGATTCATTTAGACATTAATTTGACCAGAAACATTTATAGGACTTAATAATTAAGCCAATATAAGGATATAGAACAACAATTAAAAATATAATAATATTAAAATAATAAAATAGTTTAATCAAATTAGTTCTGTTCCTACAGTCCCTAACCCCTGTAAAATATATTTATTTACTTGATTAATTTTGTTGACCAAGTAGGACCACTGAAACTAGAAGTCCCTTCTTTAGGGGTGACCAGGGTTGGATACAGATGGTATCAAACTGAAACTTAAGCCAATGAAGTTGTTGGTGGTATTTTACTGAATGGGAGAAACTGGCCAGGAGACCAGGGAAATGCCCCTATTCTTTTCAAGAAGTGCCATAGGATCTTTAACCCCCACCTGAACAACCACCAGACCATGCAGAAGGGACCTCGGTTTAACATCTCATCTGAAAGATGACTACAGTGCAAGTGTTGGATTTTAACCCAGGTGCCTGGTGTGGGGATAAAACCTACAACTTTTAGCCTTAGAGTTGAGTGTGCTACCTGCTGAGCCAATGAAAACAGCATTATGCTGCCTTATTGGTTCTGACTAGATTTTGTTTATTTATTAATATCAATTAATATCAGACCTCTATGTATGCATGAAAAAAGTAATTACTTAGTATTACTTGGTATGAAAAAATGGAAGAAGGCCATAGCCCACCAAGACTGTTCCCCACACTATGTGGGACATTATTTATTTATTATCCCTCAACCAAACATCTAATTTGTTTTTAAAAACAGTGGCACTAGTTGCCTCTACCAATTCATGTGGCAAGGTGTTCCATATGATGGGAGCTCTTATTGGAAAAAAGTTTCCCCTTTTGCTGGTTTTATAAGTTTTTACTTCAAGCTGTTTAGTATGCAGTCTCAGAACATGTCTCCTTTTGGAGAATGTTAGACCACATTTTTCCATTAGATCTGGTGAATTTATTAAATTAAAATCCATAAACATTTCACCTCTTAATAGTCTAGTTTGAAGAGAGAAGAGACCAGTAGCTTTTAATCTATTCCAATAATCCAAGTTTGTTAATCTTGGAATCATTCTAGTTACTCTCCTTTGAACTTGTTCAAGGATTGCTATGTCTTTTTATTGGTTTGGATTCCAAAAAGGGGAGCCATAATCCAGACACAGTCTAATGTATGCTCTGTACAAATGAATAAGACATTGTTCAGTGTGATTAATAAAAGTGTGTTTTATTTGCCTCAGAAATCTATTAGTCATGCAAGCAGTTCTAGCACAGTGATCATTTGGTGTAAGTTTATTAACATATATCCCTAAATCTTTTTCACTATTTGATGAGTGAAGTGGTAGTCCATTTATATGATATATCGTTTTTGGGTTATTTACACCAAAATGCACTACTAAACATTTGTCTTGATTAAACTGCATATGATTATCATTTCCCCAAAGTGTTAATTTTTCCAAATCCTCCTTTAATGCAGAAATATTTTCTTGATTATTAACCTTGCCCCCAATTTAGTTTCATCTGCAAATTTAACCATGGAATTATTTGGCCCTGTTTTTAAATCACTGATAAAGAGGTTAAACAATGTTGGTCCCAAGACCAACCCCTGTGGTACACCACTTATCACACTACCCGGATCAGACAAGATATCATTAATTCTGACGCTCTCAGAACGATTTGTCAACCAGTTTGAAGTCCAGTTGACAATATCAGATGACAAACCTAGATTATGCATTTTAGTAATGAGTTTTTTATGTGAGACTTTATCAAAAGCTCTGCTAAAGTCCAAATGAATTACATTAGTAGGAATACCCACATCTAGTATAGTACTTATATTATTGTAAAAAGATATCATATTAGTGGTGCAGGAATACTTGGGAGTAAACCCATGCTGATTTGAATCAAATATTCCTATTTTTTTACAATCTTGATCTATTAGGGACTTCATTACTCATTCCATTAATTTACCAGCCACGGAGGTCAGGCTAATTGGACGTTAATTTTGCACAGACCCTCTATTGCCTTTTTTAAATATGGGAGTAACTATTGCTGAACGCCAATCATTTGGTACAATGCTTTCTTGTAAGGATTTATTGAAAATAATTGACAATGGTGTAGAGATATTTATAGCTGTTTCGATCAGAAACCATGGATGAATACTGTCTGGGCCCGGACTAGTGGTTTTTTTTTAGTTTTTAATAGCCTGTATAATGTCAATTGGATAGAACCTATGATAATCTACATGGTAAGCTTTAAGTGTACTAATAGGTGATTTTTGAGAAAAGACAGAACAAAAGTATTTATTAAAGAGATGCGAGGTTTCTGTATCAGATAGAGAAGAACCATTTAATAATGGGACCAATGGTCCTTGATACACCTTTTTTAATTGGTCAACCTTACTACAGTGTACAGTAACAGCATGGTATCCAATGTGGGTTTAGGGACACAAAAAGCCTTTATGACAATAACATATGCCCCACAATACTTGAGGGATTTTTTTTTTTATTTATTTTTTTTTTACTATGCTTTTCTGCCCCCAGGATGCTCATCCATCTGCTCACTCCTGCACCAGTCTCACTTCCCCATTACCACCATCTGCTGCAGATATTCCCTTGCTTACCCCCCAGGGTGGGGCCACTGCATCATGACTCACCTGTCTACAATGGGTAAGGTGTTGGCAAACCAACATTGCCTCCCTGGTTCCCCCCAAGGGTGGGGTTCTGGGCCAGTAGCAATGACTGTAGCACTGGGAATTAGTCTGCGGCAGAACGGCGAGGAGAGATGAAGACTTGGGTGCAGGGCGGCATCATCCAGAGCACCCCAAGAGTTTTTTTTTCTTGTTTTTCTGGGAGGTGGGGATGTGCAATGACTTCCAGCATCCACCCCACCTCCTGAAGCAGACTAATGCTGATTGCTGTGTTACTCCTGGCCTCCACCAGGGATCCCCGATGAACTGAGTATACTCCCCATCCTCCCCCCAGAGAAGGAGAGAAGTCCATGGGATGCTTCATCCTTCTCCTCCCGGCCAGCACTCTGATGACCTGGGTCCATTTCTGAACCCGGATCACCAGCATCACCAGCAGAAATCCAACTGCTGCACCAATGGGCCAGCAGTTTTTTGTTAGGTTAGAACAATGGCACATTACTAACTCAAACTTTATCATTAAAACAAAAAAGCAGATATATCAACAGGTGATGAACCAATTTTCTACTGAACTAGACACCTTTACAAACTGTCCAAAAGAATGTTTGCCAGAGTTACAAACCTAATTAAAGATACAAGGATTCCAAAAAAAGTCCAAGATGTACAATGGTTATGCTGCCATGAATGCTTAAATGTCAAAGTGAATCAAAAGCATAAAATGATGGAAAAACATATCTGCTCAAGACTAAATTGTATGGTAGAACTAGAGATGATGAATCACCTGTTTTTAACTTGTAGTTCTATTGTGGAGTTCTGGAATTATGTTGCATTACATTGGGGATCCCTATTTTTTCACAAGTTTCCTATCAAAATTTAATTTATGGAAATATGGTATTGGGTGGGGTAGCTGGGGAAAGAGTTAATTAAATATTGTATCTGCGGTAGTGAAGTGGTATACTGTATCTGGAACACACATTGTTTTTTCACAGTGCAACAAAAGCAGACTTCTCATGTGAAATTGTTGGCAAACATTACAAAAGAATTACAGCTGATTTATTATACTAAGAAGATTACTCAGACTGCACAGTTCGTATCAAGAATGTGAAGAAATTTGCCATGGGTTATGGACTTTGATGTATCTGTTACACAAATGGAATTCTTTCATTTTTTTTTCCTTTTTGTGTGAAGAAGTTATGAAATGTTATTTACAGAATATTTTCCTTTTATGTGAAGAGTTATGAAATGTTATGTACAGAATGTTTAATATTTTTTCTGTTATTTGTTTATGTTTTCATGATTTACAATAAAACAAATTTCCCTACTGTTTTTGAGAAGTGAACTGTGATCTTTAATATCCACCTGAAGTACAACCAGAACAGGCAAATGGGACCTTGCTTTAACGTCTCATTTGAAAGATGGCACCTCTGGAGTGTAGCACCCCTCTCATGCTTCACTACAGTGTCAGTACTGGGATTTAACCCAAGTGCCTGGTGTCTGGATAGAACCCACCGCCTTCTGATCTCCCAGCCTCAGAGGTGATTGTGCTTCCTGCTGAGCCACTGTAACATAATTATGGTACTAAGCATTTTTGGGCATGCCACCCCACCACCACCACCAGCACTGTGCAAGAAATGTAAAGATGTGTCCCCAAAGAGAAAATACTTCCCTTCAGTCAAATACTGTTGCTGCATACATCTGAGTAGGTATGCAAACCACATGTGAAATTTGCAAGAGAACATAAACATAATTCTGATACTAAGCATTTATGGGCCTGCCAGCCCATCACCACCACTCTGCCAGAACGATGAAGTTGTGTCCCCAGAGAAAAAATGTTTCCCTTCTGTCAAATACTGTTGCTGCACACACCTGGGCAGACAATGCAAATGGCATGTGAAATTTGCAAGACAACTTAAACATAATTATGGTACAAAGCATTTTTGGGCCTGCCACCTCACCACCACAGCCAGCACTTTGCCAGAAATGTGAAATTGTGTCCCCAGAGAGAAAAATGCTTCCCTTCAGTCAAATATTCTTGCTGCACACACTTGAGAAGGCGGTCCAAAGCAGATGTGTAACTTGCAAGATAACTTAATCATATTTCTCACACTAAGCATTTTTGGGCCTGACACCCCACCATCACCAGCCAGCACTTTGTCTGAAATGCAAAGTTGTATCTTCAGAGAGAAAAATGCTTCCCTTCAGTCAAATACTGTTGCTCCACACACCTGAGAAGGCGGTGCAAAGCAGATGTGAAACATGCAAGAGAACTTAAACATATTTCTCGTACTGAGCATTTCTGGGCCTGCTACCCTCACCACCACCAGCCAGCAATTTGCTAGAAATGTGAAGTTGTGTCCCCACATTGAGAATGGAATAAATAGCTTAAGGAGAGGGTGCTTCACTGCTGCTGCATGCTGCTGGTGTTCTAAATTTGGAGAAATGGCCTCTTGCAATTTTTGGATTAATTGTATTGTTAATCACTGCCTCTGCTGTTCTTCTGTACAAGTATTTTTTGTGCCTGTATTTTTTCCAATGATGGGCTTGACTCACCAAGCAAATACTGTTGACTGAGTGGCCCAGGGCCGAGGTATATGCTGACTTCCAACTTCCATCAAACTTGATTCTGGGTATTGCATGCACTTTTCAAGGTGATATTTTTTTCCTTTTCCTTTTCTGGAGGTGTGGGTATTTTCATTGGTAACTGTGCTGGATTCAATACTCACTATTTCCTGTTGTTATAATTTCAGGTACAGTACTTTCCAGACAGGGTATGTGCTGCGATATACTTGACTTAACTGAGAAGATGGAGATGGCTTGCTTACCTGCAGGGTCTCATAATGCACAATTTCATTCGATTTTCAGTCCAGATAGCACCTGTGAAGATAAGAAAGGATTTTTGTGAAGGAAAGGAAAGGAAAGGAAAGGAAAGGAAAGGAAAGGAAAGGAAAGGAAAGGAAAGGAAAGGAAAGGAAAGGAAAGGAAAAACATTAAATCATAATGATACTTACTGTCAGAGTACTACTGCTGACTGTGTAATGGTGTATTTTTGGTGTCCGTGTGTATTGGAACCAGCAAAACCTGCATGAAGAAGAAATGACATGAAAACATTTTAATGCTGCACTGAGTCTCATGGACTGATTTTCTGCCTCTAGTAGGCTGATAGAAGGGCTGCAGTTTCTGAAAAACAGTGCAGATGTCTTACCATCACATCTGATGAAGAAAGTCCTTGCTGCAGTGTGGTTCTGCATGACGAGGTTCTTGCCATCTTCAGTTAGTCGCTTGGTATAGACTGTAGGACCATCACTTCCTTGAGCTAACAGTTGCAATGTTATGGCATGCTGTATGATAATTCTGGTGAGGAGGACTAAGATGAATCTGACAAGAGGACTTTTGAGGATGTACAGGAGGTGGTTCTGTTTATCACATTGATGGTAATGAATCATAACTACGGTGGTGAAAGTGGTAGCCAATGCTGTTTCGCACTGGCTGTGAGTAGGAGGACAGCTGAAGCAGTACAGAGAGTACAGAGGAGGTAGAGTAGGTGGTTCTCTTTATCACATTTGGGTGACTGCCACATGCTGCCTGTGCCTTGCATGTATTGTACATTCATTATCCTGATGAATCACTATGCTGGCTAGTAGATACCACTGTAGTGGTGGAAGTGCTGTGCCATGCCGTTTCTGCCTATGTTTGAGGATTCAAGGTAACTACACATATAAGATGATAGGAGAAGGAGGAGGAGGAGGAGGAGAAGGTTGAGATCTTGAGGTCACTGCTGCACAGCTGTGGTGTGTCTTGCTGGCTTGAGCGGTTGTTCATTGTAAGTGGCATAGTGCATCGTTTACTGGCATTCCATTTAGTGCAATGAAAAAGCATCACTAATTAATAGTTGTGGATTTTTATCTCAGCACTGAGTGTGAACATTATAATTGTTATTAATTTGATATTCAGGATTACATGGTTGGGGACAGGTGGGGAGGGAGAAGAAGAAAATAAATGGGAGAGTTTGTTATTCTTCCATGTCGTCCATGAAGCATCCCTCACAGTCTTCAAGACTAGAATTGTCACCATAGGGGAACTCCCTCTCCATCACTGCTTCATCCACTTCAATGCTGCAAAACAACGATGAGGTACATCCCAGTCTGCAAAAAGTGCTTTCCTCATTATCATCACTATCAAGCTGTGGTGTGACAAGGGACATTACTCTTCTTGATGGAATGTGAGCCTCGTTCATTTTGATAAATGTCAGCATGCCAATAATTTTGGGAGAGAGATCGTTGTGCCTGTCACGCACAATGGCACCCACTGAACTGAACATCTGCTCAATGCTGAAACTGAAGGATGGGCAGCTCAGATATTTCAGTGCAACCACTGTCAGTGCTGGTCAGTCATTGACCTTAGTACCCCAGTATAGCAGTGGCTCATCTCCAAAGGTGAGGTTCTTTGTATCTGCAAAATGTGCATCTACCATGCGTTTTGCCACTCGAAGACGTGCAGCGTAATCATCCTCCTCAGTTTCCTCCTTGTCTGCAACTCCCACCTGATTGAGGGCAGCCCAAATGGGATTCAGCATAGGTTCTTTTAACTTGTATGGTTTTTGTGCAGTTTGACACCCCTGGGATGATGAGGAGTAGATGGCAGGAACACCGGCTCACTGTGCAGTACCTTCATGTGGTTTTGACCCCTGTGCCAGTAGTAGCAACTGTGCACCACTTACCCTGAGTGAGTAATTCTGTCAGTCTCTATAACTCCTGATGCCCACCCTGTAATATGACTGCCAGTCCACATTTATAATGCGGGTCAAACACTGTGGCACTCCCAAAGTTCTCAAACTGCAGAATCTACTTTATGTGGGTGTTGGAATCTAATGTGGACAGCATGTGTTCCATCAATGAGTAAACTGCTCTCTCACCAGCTGCCTCCTGCTGTTGCTGCACATTCAGTAGTGTCTGTCTCAGCACCCATAGCAGAGCAACGGACTCACTGATGCAGGCAGTGTCCCTTATCACTGCCTGAGTTGCATGCTTGAAGGGCCTTGGAACTGAGGTGAGCCCATCCATTAGGCATCACTGCTCTGTTGTGAGGCACATGGATGTCCCACTGCTGTTACGACTCACATGATGTAGCAGATACTCATAAATTGCCTTGTACTGCTTGTATAGACACTCCACCATGTACAAGATGGAGTTCCACAGGTTGACAACGTCAGGTTTTAACTGATGCCGAGGCAGCTTGTTCTTTACTTGCAGAGCACGTAGATGGTCAACTGATTTTGCTGAATGTGCAGTGGGAACAGATGCATCAGGCCAGACTCAAAATGTCTTTTATATCCAGATGGTTAATGAAGGTCTGCACAGCAAGGATAAGGCAGTGAACCAAGCATGGCACCCTAACAGATCTCCCATCAGTGTTGCATTTCACACATTTGAACTATTATCACTGGTGATGAATCCAGTTTTCAGTGCATGCGGGTGAAGCCACTCATCAATCTCTGTTAGTACAACTTCTAGCATCTTTTCTCCTGTGTGTGACCCGAGGATACTCCTCATGGTCAGTGTTGCATGCTGCCTAACACCAGGCATGTTGCTATCACCACTGTCTGTCCTAGGGCAATTCTTGCCTCTCCCCCAATCAACCACTACCCCAGGTATCTGTATCCAGTGTGCTGTAATGCACAGGTAAAAGCTACCAGCTGTTTTCCCACTGGTCCACATGTCCATGCTCAGATGTACATACTGTGCTGAGGAATGCTGCAGGGCATGATGTATCATGTCACATGCATCACTGTGCAGTTACAAGATGGCACACTTAGAAAAGAATGTATGTGATGTCACCTGCCATTTAGGCAAAGTACGGGCCATGAACCACCTAAATCCCACATTCTCTACAAAGGAGTACGGCAACAAATTCAGAGCAAACATTTCTGCACATGCTGCATTCAACTCCCATGCTGTACTATGATTATGCATGAATTTAGTTTGCCAATCCAGAATGGAATGCAGCACTGGCTGAACTTTTCTTGATATTGCTGGTGGTGATGCACCTGGTGGTGTGCATAAACAGCTTGCCTCGTTATTGTGCCATTAATTGGGTGCTCCTTGACTGGGGATTGCCAATGGTACTCACAGGCACTGCATGACACACCTCAAAACCTTTTTTGTTTTTCATGACTGGGGTAGTGATCACACTTTCACTTGGGGTGGTAGTCTTGCTGCTAAGACCACTACTTGGCCCACCTCCAGAATCCTCATTCAGTATCTCATACATGTCCTCCACCTCACCTGCACTTCCATCTCCCTTATGTAGTGCTGGGTGTATTTGGCTTACATTGACTGCTGAGTTGCATGGACTGTAACCACTGGCACTGGTTGCCTTCTAGTGCTGACACCACTGAATTGGATGCCTGTTTTTAAAGGAAAACTGTCTAAATCCTTGCCCCCCCACCCCAAAAGGCACTTTTTATTCAGAAAAGCACTTTTTTCACATGCTACAACTTACTTCATTTTTATTCCAGAAAGTCCACAAACTGGAAATATGGCAGATGCTGGAAGGGGGCTCCATTTACTGTAAAGGTGCGGCGCTGTACTGCTCACTTCAATACAAATTGTATTGAAGTAAGATGTGTACCACACCTTTACAGTATGAAGTCCCCAATCTCCATATTTCCAATTATAGACTTTTCAGATTAAAAAATAAAGTACTTGCAGCTTGAGAAAATGTACTTTCTGAATAAAAACTGAATCGAGGGTATGCCTTTTGGGCAGGGACAAGGATTTAGACAGCTTCCTTTAAGATGTGTATGTTGCCCACCTGTGCTGAGGTGATTACCTTCTTACCACTACTTACTCAGGTTTGACATAGTTGGCAAATTGCCACTGTCCCGTCAGATGGGTCCAGTACATAAAAATCCCACACTAGGGATTTATGGGGTCTTGTATTTACTTGGTGCCAGGATGACTGAGATAGCAAAGTAGAAGATTTGCTCTTTGTTATGTTGTGGGGTGACTGGAAAAATAGAAGAAAGAGTGCTGGGGGGGTCCTTTTCCATGGTGTTTATAGCATTTAAGGCAACAGGAAAGACATGTTCTGTGACACCCTGTTTTGGCCTTTTCTTTTCAGGCTCCCATGAGTGATTCATTTCGTCTGACATATCATCCACATCATAGTCTGGAAAAAAGCTAGCATTCTCATCATCCTCTGCAGGTCTGTCCTTGTCAGTAGCAACAGGCTCTGTGACAGGCACAGGTACCTCCTCTTCATGACTGGCATCCTCATGTTGCTCCACATGAACCAGCTCACCCTCACCCCCTGCCACTGGACCCACAATATCAGGCTCCGCCTACAACCCACCACCACCAACAGCACCACTTTCAAATTGCACTTCAAAACTAACTGTCTCCAGGCCCACAGTTGTTTGTTTGGTGGTGGTGCTGCTGCTTCCTGTCACTGTGTCACTTGACATTGACACATTCGTCACCATGTCTGCCACAGATTCAGCAGAGAAAAACTTAGAGGCAGGAAAGCTGACGCAAGGGCAAAACAGGTTGCTACTACTGCTTCTGCCTTTCACAGAGTCATCTGAATGCTGTCCCTCTGCTCTCACTGACGTGTTTTTGGTTCCTGCACCATTATTAGGGACCATAAATTCAGCAATTTTCTTTGTGGCTGCACCATGGTCTCTCCATTTAGTTTCCCTTTTCTTCCTAGTCATTCTTCAGTGCACACAAGGACACACAACAATCATTCTGGTCAAATTAAGAGTCAGGAGCACAGTGATTGTTTTTTCCTATCACATGTGTGCAAACAGGGATACACAATAATCACTCTGGTTAAATCACAATCTGGAGGACAGTGATTTTTTTTCTAAATGAAGGTGTGCACACAGGGATACAACAATCACTCTGGTTAAATTACAGTCAGGAGGACAGTGATTTTTTTCTAAATAAAGGTGTGCATGCAGGGACACAACAATCACTCTGGTTAAATTTGCAATCAGCAGGACAGTGATTTTTTTCCCTAGCACAGGTGTGCACACAGGGTCACACAACAGTCACTCATTAAATCGCAGTCAGGAGGACCATTTTTTTTTCTAAATAAAGGTGTGCATGTAGTGACAGAACAATCACTCTGGTTAAATCGCAGTTAGGAGGACAGTGTTTTTTTTTCTAAATAAAGGTGTCAATCACTTGTTAAATCGCCGTCAGGAGGGCAGTGATTTTTGCTTTTACTTGTGCTTGCGCAAGGCATGTATTGTGGCAATAAGGCATTTGAAAGGTGTGTCACTGCCAGAGCCAATTACAATATAAACTGCAATGGGCTTGGCAGTGTAGACCAATGACCAGGAACTCCATGGCACATTGCTTAGTTAAAAGAAGTGAACTGCTCCAATGGGAGCACTTCATTTCTTTCTGTAAATGTAACTCCAGCGATGTGCATTACAGTTCACAGTAATGCATGTAGTCAAAGTTACTGCTACAGCTTTCCTCTACTGGTCACCACAAGTGGCTCCCCAGGCCCTGCTCCTCTGACCCCCCCATAGGCTTCCTCAATGGTTGTAGGTGCAGCTGTCCTAATCAGCAGCTCAGGCTCCTGCCAGGTGTTGCAACTGGATCCCCAGTCTTTTCTCATCGGACCCCCCCACAGTCTTCCATGATAGCTGTGGGTGCCAGGCAGTCATCAGAGCAGGACAGCCAGGCAAGGAGAGAGAGAGAGAGAGAGAGAGAGAGAGAGAGGACAGAGCATGTTGTGTTCATCCCATCCACTACCTGCAGGATCACAGGTTGGAAGGAAGGAAGGATTCTCCTTGGTGCCAAGATCCACTTTTCTCTCCAGATGGATAGTTGCCAGCCCAGATCTCAGAATTTTCAACATTACTACAGATGTGAGAGAACAGCCGTGATCGTATCCTCAGCCAGTTCCGCAGTGAACAAGGTAAGTAGAAAAAATAACTTACAGCTTCACTTTTAGTGTTACAAATAGAGCACTTTTGAGAAAATAACACAGCCAGTGCTTTAAGCAAAGGATGAATCTTGCTCAACTCCTAATACTAGCTGTTTAATTTTAGTTTTAAAAATGTTAAAGTTTAATCTATCATACTGCATTGTGTCTTTTATCCAAGTCCAGTTCATTCCATTTACCTGGACATTGACAGTTATTGTGTGCAAATTAAATTGTCCCACCTTTGCCTCAATATCATGTTTCACCTGTGTGCTGACAATGTGTATTCATAATTTATAAATATGTATTACTCTAATTTTGTTTACATTTTTATCCTATGTAATACTGACCACAGGTAAAGTAAAGTAAAGTAAAACTTTATTTTTATAGTGCCTTTCCAAAACTAAGGTGCTTCACAAAAATACAACATACAAACATAGCAATAATAAAACAATATATATATATATATATATGAGGCAAAAACTCAGTTTAATGCATCAGTTAGGGTTGTTCCACAGTGAAAAAAAGTGAGGAAATTCGATGTTAGGGGTTGAAACCCCTTTGCACCCCTCCACCCCCAACTGGAATCGGAGTGCGCATTGGGGTCATCAGCCCTAACTGTCACCATCACATGTGGAAAGAAGTTGAGGAATAGGAGAATGGGGCGACAGTTAGGACCGATGACCCCAATGTGCACCCTATTCCAGTTGGGGTGGTGGGCTGGAGGGTGCAGAGGGGGTTTCAACCCTAAAATTGAATTTCTCCTTTTTAGCTGTGGAACAACCTAACTGATCGCATCAAGCACAGAATTTCTGCCTCTAATTTTCCTTCTTTTGAGAATGATAATGAGAAATAGTGAATGTAATGCAGCGAGGGAGAGCGAGGCATTGCTGGCCCGATCTCCATAGCGTGATGTCTTGTCACATAGTAACATTGTGTCCATAGCGCAAATGTAATGCGCATGGTGATGCAAAGTGAAACAGAAAGAGAAACAGTACTGTAGACGAAATGTTAAAAACAATAGGCTGTAACCGCAAATGAAAAGCATAAAGGGTAAAGCACATGGTGGTGTAAACGTGAGCAGTAGGAAGTGAAACAGGTACGGAACCGCAAACAGAAGCAGTAATGGTAACAATAATGTAAGTACAAAGGCTGGTTTTCCCCAAAATCTGTATAGAGAAAGACAGTGAGTAGAAAGAATGTATGCAAAATAATGACTCTCGGAACACAAAAATCAGGAGTTGGAATAGTAAATTGCTTATATCTCAGTAACTGTATGACATAGAAAAAAAATGTAAAGTCATATGTATTATCACTTTCCTGGCTAGTTTTTTTACTTAGGGGCAAAAGTTTTTGACAAAAACTCCGTATCTTGCACCGTGTTCGAGAATCACGGGCCCTCAGAAGCGCCAACGACCGTAACGTTATCCTATGGAAAAAAACAGAAGTTAGTGCCATAACTTTGCCTCCCTGTAATATGGTTTCACCAAACCACTGAAAGGCACATCTGTGGGATGCTGGCTGTTTCACCTGCAAATTTCAGCCCAAAAGACCAAACCATTATTTTGCAGCAGGGCGCCAAATGATTGCTGCAATGTGTCGGCTGCCGTAATGTTATCCTATGGGAAAAAGTGTCAACTTTGGAGTGCTGTAACTTTGCTGCCATGTACTATTTTTCAACACAACACTGAAAGGCACATCTGAGAGATGTCGCTGCGTTCCCTCAAATTTCAGCCCAAAACTCCAAACCGTTCTTTTGCAGCGGGGTGCCAAAGAATTGCTGTCATTCCCCACAGCCTAGAAAAGTACTGCGCATAATTGCAAAAGCTTTCATAAAATTTATGACACTTTAAGTAAGCACGAAAGTACTTTGCAAAAGTACTTTTCAGAAATTTCAAAAACATACTTCTGGGATGTTTTACCCCAAAATAAAGACATGGCTAGCATCCTCAGGCTCCGACTAGGTGAATACAAGAAGAATTAGGTTGCTAGATGGTCTCAATTTAAAATGTCAAGCATTTTTCTGATCACTAACTGAAAACAAAATGGTGGATTTGCGAAAGTAAGGGGGCCATTTGTAAAAGTAAAAATGCATATGCGACACTGTCAAACTTTTTGTTAACTTTTCCCATTGACTTATAATGGGAAATTGTTTTTTGAATAACTTTTGAACCGTTTAATATTTTTTCACGAAATCTTTGAAAGGCACATCGGGGACCCCAGCCACACGTTCTCTGAAGATTTCAGGCCAGTCGCACAAACCGTGCAACCTGTAGGCGTGACAGTAGAATTCCAGAAAAAGCATAAACGCATGTGCAGATCATGCTTAATAACTCCACAGCCATGTATCTGACTGGTACGAAACTTGGCAGATCCCAAGGTGTGTGGGTCTTGATCGTGTATTCCAAATTTCAGGCAAATCCATCAAACGGTTGCAAAGTTATTAAGGTGCAAAAGTTTGGGTTTAACATGTAAATAGCTCCTCAACCATAACTATGGTAGCACTACCGTGCTACCATAATATATATATATATATATATATATATATATATATATATATATATATAAAGACAAAAGAACCTCTGTGCATAAACACTGAGCAAGGAGGTTACCCAAAGGGGCATTTGGCTGGAAGCCAAGTTTCAAGAAAATACAAAATCACACATGCCCCCACAATGCAAGGCATCATGGGCTGCATGCAAATCACCACAAAATGTTGTGGTCCAACTTTAAGCAGGTGCAGCCAAAGGCCTCTCCACGGGTTGCAAGGCACGCACAGGCGTGAAACACCGACACCATCCAATTGCCACATGGATATGCTGATATATAAACCACGACGCTGCACGAGGAGCATCTGTTCATATAAATATATATATATATATAGATACAGATATAACAATTAGTTAAAAATCATCTGGGAAGGCTAATTTGAAAATGCAATAATATCTGCATAGAAAAATTAGATGTAACCAGATTGCCAGAACTGGACTACAGCTGGACCAGGTGCAATTTGTGTGAATTTGGTTGGTGCAGCCACTGATATCTGATATGGTCCAGTCCTGTCTGGATTGCAGCAAATCCTGTAGTGGGTTACTGTAGCAGTTTGCTATTGCTGTGTTTAGTTGTAACTATATTAAAGTATCCAGACTACTGTAATGCTATGGTTCCAAAGGTTGCAGGCCCACAGTCTGTATTATTTTAAGGTATTGGCTTAGAGTTCTGTCATGACAATTAGCCAAACTGCTATTGTAGACTTCCAGATGAAATGTATTTGCTTTTGTCTCTAGAATGTACATCTGTCACTTTTTTTTCACAGCAGTTCAGATTCTAATTCTGTGTCTTGGTGCTTCATATAAAGCCAGAATTGCAATACAGTAGGACTGGGATGTAATTATTTGTCTGAGGATTGAGGAATAACTGGAAAGCACCCAGAACTGGATTGACAGAATGGACCACACTGAAGGACCCTCTAATGGCTCCAGAAACTGAACAGTTCCAAGAACAATCCAGAATGGATAGAATGAAATAGAATGGGGAAAGTGGAATGGTTCAAGGGGCTCCCTGCTGATTGAGTGACTAGGGAATCCCTGTGAATTAGTATGTTTTAGTACAGAATTCTTTTTTCACTCCTGCTTATGAAGCAAGGAGGACTGATATGATGGATCAAGTGTCCCTTCCATCCTTAAAGTACTGTTACAGTCAGCAGTCCTTTATCCACCGCTCACTTATCCATCACACAGGTTTTCCCTCACTGTGGCTGATCTGCCTTTTGCTGTTTATCATCAAATCTGCACTCATATACCCCTCTCATTCACATGTCCATCAAAGACCATGGGAATGAATGGGATTGCATATCTGAGTGCAGACTGTATTATTATGGTTTTGGAACTGGAATACCAGAATTACCCAGAATGCTAAGAGGATATAAAACTGGACCCGTGAATTTCTCTGGTTCTGTATTCTATTGGGTGCAATCTAGGTGGTTCTGGCATTCCAGTTGGTATTGGCTGTGTGTTGGAGCACCTGGAAACAAGTCTGAAATGCTGCCACTCTGAATGTACCCAGAGTACTACGTTTTATATTCTGATTGCATTCAGGGTGATTCCACAATTCCAGTTCTCCATTCTGTGTCACTCTTTCATTCCAGTTTTAGAACAATTCTGATTCTGGACGCATTCCAGTTTTTAGTAAGTATTCTTTTTCTTTCAGCTTGATGACCTTGTGGCAGTGATCAAGTGAACTGAGGTTGGGAGTGATTCTGAGTCACAGTGTCAGCAGGCTGGCCAAGCTGATGTAGCAGTCATATGGCAGCATGCCTCAGCTGAGGAAGATCAACATCGAGCCCCGGTGCTGCAGTAACACCTGCACTTGGGCCAGGGACCTTGTTCCTGCTGCAGAGGATGTGCTGCAAGCCTGTGAGGCTGTTAGAGGCTATGTTCACATCAGAAGAGATGGGAGGGACTACAAAATGGAGAGAAGAACCTACAGCCATTTATATGATGTGCCTGGGCCCAGTGTGTTCCCCTGAGTTCTGGTGCTTACTCATACTGAGTCATACTCCACATAGTGGCCTGCCTGGGAAAGCCCCTACCATGCAGGTGGAGAAAATGCTGTGGGGGGTAAGCTGGTGGGTGCTAGGTACTAGACAGGGACCAGGGATGCAGGCCTGAACCGGGTATATCCCTGGGACCAGGATTTATCCCTTGCCAAGACAATATCTTTTTTACAGTCTGGCAGATTTTCAAAGACCCTGAAAAGTTCTGCAAGACCATTGGTCACACTTTGCAGAGCTTCCCTATTGCACAGGTTTTGGGGGGCATAACAAGTTGTGGTGCAGCTGAGAGTACATGTGGGAGAAAAGGACACAAGTCTCAGAAAACGATGACCTCTGACAGAAATGAACAACAGGAAAAAAGGAAAAAAAAACTTAACAGTACACAAAGAGAATGCCAGGGAAAACAATAAGGCACAGTTTGGCGCAGAGACCCGGGAGTGCAGACCAATAATTGCAATGCTGAAGCTCCATCTACTGGCAAAATCGATAAATTGGCACTATTTTTTAGAAAGTAAACCTACTCATTGAAAAAAAATAGCAAAACATCTACTTTAAATACACCTTTTTCATCTTTTTCATTTTCTTAATCTCGGGAGCCATTGAATAATGCACTCCTGGATGGGTGTTAAGTTGGGATAGAATCCCTTCTCGGGTGTTGGACACCCTTGGCCTGTGACCTCATGCTCAACCATTCGAGGTGGTATGTTATCCCAGCAAACCTCCACCCTGTCATGCATTTTTTCTTTAATACACAGCAGTTCTGAGGCACCTCGCTATGTTCTGCCAATGTTAGTGAATTCCAATCAGTGTACTTGCAAAAAGAAAAAAAAGATGCATATAGTATAAGTTAACAGGGCCTCTGTGGGATGTTTCTTATGGTTAAAGAGCCTCAGAGTGTGAGGTATTGGCAAAAGGACTATAAAGCTAAGTTAAGTGATTCTGTCTGCCTAAACCATATGACAGGCATCTCTGATAGTATGAGACATCCTTTGGAGGCCCTATTATCTGTTGCAGTCAGTGGGGGGGTGATGATGTGCTGACCACACAACAATAACAGTACACTGCACAAAGGAGACACAGTAGCACTGTGGGTTGTGTCCTGGTCCTAGACAATTGACTGGTACTGCCCCCCCCCATCAATATGACCACATCAATTTAAATGATGCTGACTATGTATTTAAATTTTTGTGTGGGATATTGACACACTGACAGCAGCAGCATGTCATTGAGCAAGACAGACAGCTGCAGGGAGTCTGAAATGGATAAGAATTGCAATAGACAAAAACAGCCAAACTAAAACATGACATTTAGGTGAGCCATTACTTAGAACATGAAGTTGACTTACTGAAAAATTCACCTTGCTCAGATCATGCACTTTGTACCACACAAAAGACTTAGTGGTTACATCCCTTGCTGTGACAAACTAAACTGAATAGATAACATGTGGGATAGCCTGTTGTGCAACTAATCAGTTCCTCTGGCTACTAAGGTGGATTAATTGAAATATTACATGACTTGTCACTGTATTTTATCTTTACTGAGGCATCAGAGAACAGACAGCTTGCTTCATGGACAGGTGTGCCTGTATACAATGTAGAGAGGAAGATGATGCATACCACAGAGAGGCTAAACAGCAAAACATTTGAGGGGTGGGTTTGGGTAAGGCACGGCAGTGCACAACAGGGAGTGACTGACTGGTGATGGTAAGGATGACTGACTTTGAATGTCAGTGGTTAAACTGGAAATGTTTAGTTAAGGAAAATCTTATACCTAAATTACTAGGTGGTGGAACTGTCATTTCTAAGTGATGGAACTCTCCTATAGTAGTCAATGAAGAAAGATGACAGAGGTGCTGGAGTTGTCATACACTTTTTTAAGAGGTGGTGGAACTGTGTTCCTGTGGGTTTCTGCCCATTTTAACCCCTGCAGTACATGTAGATAGACATTGGTACTTGATTGAGAAAATAACATCAGCAATAATTGCAAACTGCATGTTATCTTTTTTTAGCTTTCTTTTTATTGTTTTATGTCACACTGTCACAACCAGGTCTGCATCGTAACATATTTATTTATTTATTTATTTAATTTGGTAACCGGATAGGCCCATTGAGATCATCTTAGTCCCTTTCTCAGGAGAGACCCAGTGTTATCTACCTTGATATTCAAAGACAAAAGAGGTCTACATAAAATGCAGGTTGTGAGTTACAATAGGTACAATTTCATAGACTAAAGTATTTAAACAATAGTCACATTACTAACATACTAAAATGCCAGCAGAATAGGCCTAACAGTCTTTCGTATCTGCTCATTTGGTCAGCCCCCACCCTGGGTGCTGACCTTGCTGCCCCCCTCGTCTTCTCTGGCTTCTCCCTTCCCAGTTCGGATATTCTCGCTGCATTGGATTTTGCTTCCAGAACCATTCCCTGTACCTGTCCCACCCCTCTTGAACCCCTCCACTGTCTCTCGCATCCACCAGCCCCTAGGAGCACATTCCATGGCTCCACCACTCTCAGTGAAGTAGCACCTCCTCCTTTCTCCCCTGAATCTTCCCCTCAGCTTCCACATGCCCTCTAGTGGCCCCTCCTCCTTCCTTCGAAGCACCCTGACTGTTCCTCCCTATTACCCTCTTCATGCACCTGAGGACCTCTATCATGTCTCCCCAGTCCTTCTCTCTTCCAATGTGTACATATTTAGCTCTTGAGCCTCTCCTCATAGGTCCTGTCCCCAAGCCCCATCATTTTGGTTGCCCTCCTCCTGGACCCTCTCCAGGAGTTTAATGTCCCTCTTTAAGTGTGGCCTCAAAACTGCATGCAGTAGTCAAGTGCGGCCTCACCAAGCAGTTATACAGAGGAGTATCACTTCCCTCCTTCTGGAGAGTGATCCCCCTACAATGCATTCCAGCATCCTATTGGCCTTGGCTGCTGCCTCCTACAAGTCTCTGAGTTGTTCATCTTGACATCCACCACCACCCCAGGTCCCTCTCATGCCATTGAGACTTGTAGCATTCCCCAGGGTGTACACTTGGCCGGGTTTCTGGCCCAAGTGGAGTACCATCTCACTGCATTGAACCTCAGCTTCCACTTTCTAGACCATCTTTCCAGAGCCTCCAGATCCCCCTGTAGGGCCACCCTCCTCTCCTCCCCATCTCCCCATCCACCACTGCCCCCAGTTTTGAGTCATCTGCAAAGAGACTCATCTCACTCCTGATTCCTGTCCTTATGTCAGAGCGTTGAACAGGAGGGGCCCAAGGACTGATCCCTGTGGGACCCCACTAATGACCCTCCTTGGGGATGAGACTATCCCGCCAACTATGACCCTCTGGGTCCAGTCCTGGAGCCAATTGCCTATCCATCTGATCATCTGGTTCCCCACCCCCATTTCTCCCAGCTTATCCAACAGGTCCACATGAGGAACAGAGTCATATACATATACAAATTCAAATGTACAATAGCTAAGGTAACAGTAGGTACATGCTGTATCTTCAGATGACAAAGATAGTGTCCAGAATATAATTGCATGGCAAAACTTAACATTTGAATATTAGCAGGATATTTCTCCAAAAAACAATTAAGAAGTAAACACATGAAGGGTTAGGAGGTAAACAAATGAATAGAAACAACTTAGCATATAACAGATACATCATCTTATTTTGTATACAACAGCAAGGAATTACATCATTTCTTGTCACGCTACAGACATGCAGCAAAGGTTACCATCCTGAGCTACACTCTCTTTTGTTGTATATCATGGCCAGTTTTCTAGGGTTTGATTCATTTTGGACCATGTAAAGAGAAATGTTATGTATCTGCCATTAAACTGAGCATAGCTATAATAGGCTTCATTAACCTGGGCTCTTCTAGTTGTGTTATTAATCTCGCTCTGGTGGGGGATGTTTCTGTAGCCATTTTACTGTTATAACTTGACAACATCTGTAACTAGCCAGAGTATAGTAGTCTTATTTGTCGAGGTCTCTATGATGTGAATTGTCGCTAGGAATATGGTCTTGAATGAGAATGGAACCTCTACAGCAAGGATCTGTTCAATTAAAACAACAGTATTTGTTAGTTGACAAAAGCATTTCATCATGCAGTTTTTTTGCAACAATTTATTTCTGACATACTAAGATTCCTGCTCAGTATATTTTTAGTTTTCTAAGTTATGGTTAAAACAGCTTTTACAGCTGATTTTGTAATGAATGATTTATGGCATTAAACAGGGCTGCCTGTTGCAATTTTAAACAAATTCTGGTCAGAGCTGATATGGATGTGGTGAGCTTTTGGGATGCTTTTACCCCTTATTTCTAATGAATTTGCACAATGTAGATCTGCTGAAAGGCAGTTTCAATATGGTCTTCCTTTTACACATTTTTACAATGTGTTTTCCTAGAATATGCCTGCTGATTGCTTTATATTTAGCCTAGATAGTTCACAGAAGAAATGGCATATTATTTTCAGTGGGGGTCTACATTTATGCAATATTATGCTGCTTTGTGTAAAATCAGAACACACTAAAAACAATATTTTACATCTGGAGGGATAAATTAAGTGTTGGATCGATGCACAAGCAGAAAGATGCATTGCACAAAGAGGGTGTGCGGGTCGGCACTGATGCAACATTCAAAGAGAGTGCGACACAGTTATAGAGTGTGCATACAGTGAAGCCCACCAGGATGATGTGCAGCACTGCAGAATTCTGCAGTAGAGTTACTGCAGCAAACAGTGCAATTTCAAAGGGAGTTAATCCCTTTTGTCATGCAGGAAACCTGTGACACTGCACTTAATCCTGGTGGGCTTCATCATTCCTGTTGAAAATGTGACCCTGGATGGGAGTCATAGTGCAGGCAGCCACCAAGTCAGGTGCATCCAGGGTGACCTCAACTGAATATCTTCCAGGGGGAATGCGTGGCACATAATGGCATGCACCACAGCCCCCATGGCAATATTCAGCCAAGGAATGCAGGGTGCAAAGGGGCTTTATGCATGCTCATTACCAGCCCATTTGCGTGTTGGCATGGGGATGAACACACCACAGCAGCTCTCTCCCCCAAGCCCCTACCCCGTTCGCTCCCATGTGGGACAGGCCCAGAAGACTCTGGTGGTATAGTGGCACCCCCCCACCCATTCCACCAGCCCCGATCATACCAGAGTCCAGTCTCTATTGGTTCCATATTGTAGAGACCCCAATGCCATCCCTAATTGCACCTGAATACACCCACAGTCCATGTCCATAGTGTAGTGGCCCCCACTTCCCCTCAATGGTGAGCAGACAGCCCCCTCACTGCCCCCTCATCCCATCCCATTGTGATGACTGGTTCTGCAATGGGATTGTACCACTCTATTGGTGGGTGGCAGAGCACTCACAGTAGGATACTGTAATGTGTTATAAGTATGCTCAGTGTGTGGGTGATAACACCCAGTGGCCATACTCCTCAGGCACTCGCATGCAGATTCATCATCCCAGTGCCATTGCACTGCTCAGTGTGGGTAATGGCCAATGCTGTATCCACTTACACAGGTCCCAAAACAGGCATGTTAAAGCCAATCTCCCATTTGTTTGTACAATTGGGGAACTGCAGATGAACTCTCTATAGCCTGAAGCGTGCACTGCAAATGGCATTACACCATACCACACCCCATGGCACCCAGGATACTTCAGAAGTCTGGAGGGTGGCATGTTACACAGGGGAGAATGTGGACTTGCAGTGGTGTATGACAGCAGGAAGATAAAGCATTAACAAGTCATGCATTGGAGGCATGTAAATTAACTCTTCAGTTTGCCAGGGATGTACAGTACATGCAGCTGCATACACTGGTGAATCCGCTGCTGGAATGCTGCCCCAATGCATGGTACAGACAGCTGGGCCATTCCACAGTGCAGGTCCCCAGCCCAGATTCAGTGCAATCAATGGCTGTCCATGGCATGGTGTGGAGGGCAGTGCCAGTCTTTACAACAGGTTGGGTATGGTGAGAGTGAGGGAAACTGTGTACATGGGCAGTGGATGGGAGTCTTCTAGACTATGGATATGGACTGTGGTTTCCACTGGTGCAATCGGGACTGGGGGAGGCCTACACTATGGAGCTTGTCAGGGATGGAGTTGGCTAAATTGGAGTTGAAAGAGGTACTTCTAGTCTACCAGTGCTGCCAGGCTGCTGTGCACCAGGGTGCACATCTGCAGCCTGCCTGTGGGTGGATGGCCAGATTAGGCCAGCTATTCATGGCATAACTGTGAGTAGCAGTGCTCTGGACTGTGAGGGGCACATTCCCACTGAATATGGTGCAGCACGGCATATGCATGGCAGTGCCCCCTCAACTTGAACAGTATACCATTTGTGTGTGCCCTGGTCAATTCCCTTGTAGCCGGCACATCCAGCATGTTTGAATATCACGTTGTTGAGCATTGTTGGAGTTGTGCGGCACATCTACCTTTTCCAGCGGGTTGCACTGCATACCTTCTTTGAAAACAGGGGGCCTGGACTAGGTAGCCGGAATACATTATAAAAATAGTTAAATAATGACCCCACCGAAAACAAGATATTGCATCTAATCTGGGACAGCCTGGTTGAATACAGTGGAAAAATCTGTAAATGAACATCCCTGTGACAATGAAATGTAGCATTTCTCCTGCCCTATCCAGGATATGACATATAGGATAAGAAATATTCAGTGCTCCCAGATCCAAATAACCATTACTCTGTAAGAAGCCTTCATTTTCCCTGTGTTTTCCCTACAAAAGCAGAATCAAATCCCTGTATAAATCCTTGTAAATGTTTCCGTAAGCCACTGCTTATTTATGACTTTCTTCTTTATTTATTATATCAGCAGCCTTTTTATTAGGAAAAGAACTCTGATTTGCTGCTCTGTATTAATATTATATGTCACAATGGCATTGGAATGATTTGGATTTATTTTTTCATATATTTATTTATACTCCTCCCTGAACGGCCCCCATCTGACCAGCTTTCCCAGTTCCATCCACCAGAATTACCGGGGCTTACCTTATGCCCAGTTAGGGAGTGGTGCCTGCGGAGAGTCAGTCGCCATACTGCCACTGGTTTGTTTCATACCTTTTCTCCAAATTTTTACCTAAGGGCCCCAGGAGAAGGTTGCATGCGTGTGGAGGCATGCATGCATCTTACAGTCCCAGTAACAACCCTCTTCCACCTGGCCCATTGGCCTATCACCGCACCCTGTTTGTGCAGTCTCTCGACCTCCACCAGGGGGCAGCCATGAGTGAGACATGCCATTCCACCTTCCTGGAGAGGGGAGAGCTGCCTGTCAGCAGCTCCATCCAGCTCCACTCTCCCCCCCGTGCTGACCTCCAATGACCCAGGCTCGCTCCCGAACCCGGGTCGTCAGCATGCTGCGAGGTGAGACATCCAGCTCCTCAGCCCTCTGCGCCACCAGGCCACATATGATTTGGATTTATATGCTATGCATAAGACATAATGGGTGACTATATAAAATAAATATCGAGCTTATTATTTCATGAACTATATTCAAAATTAGTAATCACAAGTCAGACAATCTTTTAAAAGATACTAGTAATGCCTTTAAACAAATTTATTGGAAATAGAGACATATATATATATATATATATATATATATATATACACACACACACACACACACACACACACATATGCACACACAAATGCTATTTTGCATCTAAACCACTCCTAAGAGGTGTACCGCAAGGCTCCATCCTGGCCCCATCCTCTTTATGCCATTTACATCAACAATATTGACTCCAATCTCTCAAAATCTAATATTCACCTTTTTGCAGATGATACTGTACTATATGTCAGTAATCCCTCACCATCAAAAGCCTGTGAGCTTTTACAGTCTGAGTTCTCCTCCTACAGCACAACTTATTAGAAAAGAAATACTACTAAATGCCAAGAAAAGCAAAGCTATGTTCTCTTGCCACCAAGAGCTGCTCTTCCACTGTCCCATCATTCACCTCCCACAATTATCTACCATCCTTGGTGAAAATCTGGAATACGTGGACAAATTCAAATATCTTGGAGTCTGGATTGACAATAAACTTGACTACACTAGCCACATTGAAGAGCTCCTGAAAAAGCTTAGACAAAGACTTGGCCTATTTTATAGGATCAAACACTACCTGACCAGAGATTCCAAACAAAGGCTAATCCTGGCATCATTCCTATCCCTCATTGACTATGCTGACTTCCTCTATGGCCACTGCTTCCTCTCCCATTTAAATAAATTAGACACCTTGTATCATAGAGCTATTAGATTCATTACAGATCTTCCCTCCAGCACCCATCATTGCTCTCTCTACAATGCAGTCAGTTGGACATCCCTACAACATAGAAGAAACAAAAATGCTGCTGTCTGGATCTACAAAGCTCTGACAAACAAACTCCCTTCCTACATCTCAGACTGTTTCAACTGGATCACATCCAGGCCTTACACCCTAAGGATCAATAAACTCATCATGCTGAAGATTCCTATCACCCTGCCCGGTATGGAAGGGCTGCAATCAGCTATTCCTAGCACTTATCTGAATTCTCTTCAAAAGACCTTGAAATTGGATACCCTCATTCCTTTAACATCCTTCAAAAATCTGTACACTAGTCTATTCCCAGAATCATGCAACTGCTTCCATAAGGCCTAGTCCTCTCACACCTCCTTCCCCACCCCTTTTATGCTACCCCTATTTCTCTAACATTCTTCTAGCTTGTTCTCAACCTACTTCATACAAAAATGCCCACCCAAGTCCAACTGCCTGAGCTTTATCCCTACTATACTGTTTGTTTCTTTCCTTTTAATATGATTTAGGTTTATTGTCATTTTGCCTTGTATATATGTAAATATTTATATATCTGTCTCATTCATAAATCATTGTATTTGTGTTTATTCAGTACCATGTTTTTGTGTAAAATTTGTAACCTTATATTGTTATGACCACTCAGGTCCATCTTGTAAATGAGCTATGCTCAATGATGTTCGCCTGAATAAATAAAGATTTTGACTGATTGATTGATTGATTGATCTTACAGTTGTTAGGTTTCAGACAAATTCTCATAGACTTTTTTCTGTCCACTGATGGAATCTTGAATAAGTTAAATAAATGTTATTATTTAATCAATGCCCTGATTCAGCAACTCAGTAAATACACACTCAGTAAATCACATTATAAAATTACCAAAAACAGTCTTCTGTTTGTAGTTGTTTGACCAGGAATTTTATAAATGGTATAAGTTATTTTTGTCACATCTATGTTGGCCCAATAAAAGGTACCAAATAATTTGCTTCTGTATCACTCATGGTTTGTTAGCCGTTAATTCATTAGATAAGGCCTCCCTTGTCTAGAATTTGACAGTTTCTCCACCCCTTCCCCAAACACACACACACACACACACTCTTACTATTTAAGAGATCTCTGTAGCTCTTATCTGTTATGTTTGGGAAGCAGGCCGCAGCCCTTTTTCTGTCAAAATGAAATGCATGTATTTAGTATGGCTAGTTCACTGAAGATCTGGCATTTTATCAAATAGGTCTTGAGAGGTTAAAAACATGTAAATCTTTACAAAATGTGTCGGAAAGGGTAACATTCATGAGGTATGAATCTTTCTTGAAGATATTCATTCCCAACTGAATTAGTAGCAAAAATGTTAAAATGCTAATCATTTAAATGTGCAAGCTGTTGCATTTCAAAGGGGTAAACAAATCTCCAGTTTAATATACAACTAATATTTAACAAGCTGCTTCAGTTTCCTAATGCACATCAGATAAGCAGCTTGAAGTTATATCTCCAACAGTCTAAACAGAAATAAGGGATTATTTTATTTTAGTTGTCATAGTGATTTGTAGATGTGGAAGAATACATTGAAATGTTCAAAAAATGAGTCCCATGAAACTCCATTTTCAAGCTACAGATAGCAACATTTCTGTAGGCTCTGTCCACAGCCATAAAAATGTCCTCCACTGAGGTTACCTGTTGAATGTACATATTATAGGCATACTGTGGATGTATTTGGATGGTGTCATCACATCTTTCTGATGGTAAACAGCACAGGACTATACCAAAATATTTAATTTTTTCATGATGGGCATAACACAGGAGTCAAAACTTTTCTAAAAGTTCAAAATCCTGTATCTTGGATCAGGAATGAAAGAAATTGAAAAGAAAAATGAATATCTTTATATTTTTGCCAGACAAACATTACTGCTAAAAAAATGTGGTTACTAAAAATACTACTACTTTAACTTATGTATTTTTTCCAGTGTCGTTCTAACTTGGAGGAGGTCAAAAAATATGGTTGTGGGTTTCCTTCTCACTGCATTCCCTCCAACACTGATCAGACTGAGCTGTGGCAAAATGTTTTGATAGTACAGGTGAACAAACATAGCAGAACACAACTTTCTATCTGTACTGTCTCCAGGAGGGTGAGATAGTGGCTTTACAGCAGATTTGGATTTACTTTTCCATGTTTCTCTGGACCATTCTATCCTGCTTTCTTTGCTCCAGGCTGCTTGAAACTTATTAATATAATATGCGTATGCTTCTTTCACTACTTTATAAAAGGACAACACCTATTTCAAGGAAGAGGGGCCCCATAAGGGAGAGATTCTTATATGCTCCTCAGGTAGGAAAAGTGTTCTTAATAAACAAGTCACCAGGACTGGGGGTTATGCAATACAGCTGGGGAGGTGCAGGAGAGATGTAAGGAAGTATTTCATCACTGAAAGGGTGGTAGACACCTGGAACAGACTGCCAGTTGAAATGGTGGAAGCTAGAATGGTGAGGGGTTTCAAGCATGCATGGGATAACAATGAAGTATATTCACTGGGGGTGCCCAATCCCCCAGTGTCACGATCAGGAATCCTTTCTCCTTTTTTTTTCTCACCTACAAATAAGAAAATCATCCATCATTGTCTGTTACTTGGTATTACTTGGTATGAAAGAACAGAAGAAGGCCAGAGCCCATCGAGACTGTTTCCCACACTATGTGGGACATTATTTATCTATTATCTCTCAACCAAACATCTAATTAGTTTTTAAAGACAGTGGCACTAGTTGCCTCTACCAATTCCTGTGGCAAGGTGTTCCATACAATTAATGTTCTTATTGGAAAAAAGTTTCCCCTTTTGCTGGTTTTATAAGTTTTTACTTCAAGCTGTTTATTATGCAGTCTCAGAACATCTCTCATTTTGGAGAGTGTTAGACCACATTTTTCCATTAGATCTGGTGAATTTATTAAATTAAAAACCATAAGCATATCACCTCTTAATCTTCTAGTTTGAAGAGAGAAGAGACCAGTAGATTTTACTCTGTTCTTATAATCCAAGTTTGTTAATCTTGGAATCATTCCAGTTACTCTCCTTTGAAACTATTCAAGAATTGCTATGTCTTTTTTTGGTTTGGATTCCAGAAGGGGAGCCATAGTCTAGATACGGTCTAATGTATGCCCTATACAATGGAATAAGGTATTGTTCAGTGCGATTAACAAAAGTGCGTTTTATTTGCCTCAAAATTCTTTTGGTCATGCAAGCAGTTCTAACACAGTGATCATTTGATGTAACTTTATTATTAACATATATCCCTAAATCTTTTTCACAATTTGGTGAGTGAAGTGGTAGTCCATTTACATGACATATCGTTTTGGATTATTTACACCGAAATGCACTACTAAACATTTGTCTTGATTAAACTGCACATGATTTTCATTTGCCCAAAGTGTTAATTTTTCTAAATCCTTCTTTAATGCAGAAATATTTTCTTGATTATTAACCTTGCCCCCAATTTAGTATCATCTGCAAATTTAACTATGAAGTTATTTGGCCCTGTTTGTAAATCACTGATAAAGAGGTTAAACAATGTTGGTCCCAGGACCGACCTGCTAATGTACACCACTTGTCACACTACCGAATCAGACAAGATATCATTAATTCTGACTCTCTGAGAATGATTTGTCAACCAGTTTAAAGTCCAGTTGACAATATCAGGTGACAAGCCTAGATTGTGCATTTTAGTAATGAGTTTTTCATGTGAGACTTTATTGAAAGCTCTACTAAAGTCCAAAAGAATTACATCAGTAGGGATACCCACATCTAGTAGAGTACTTATATTACTGTAAAAAGATATCAGATTGGTTGTGTAGGAATACTTGGGAGTAAACCCATGCTGATTTGAATCATAAATTCCAAAATGTTTACAATCTTGATCTATTAGAGACTTCATTACTCATTCCATTAATTTACCAGCCACTGAGGTCAGGCTAATTGGACAATAATTTTGCACAGAACCTCTATTGCCTTTTTTAAATATGGGAGTAAGTATTGCTGAATGCCAATCATTTGGTACAATGCTTTCTTGTAAAGATTTATTGAAAATAATTGACAAATGTATAGAAATATTTATAGAGTTTCACTCAGAAACCATGGATGAATACCGTCTGGGCCCGGACTAGTATTTTTTTTCAGTTTTTTGATAGCCTGTATAGTATCAGTTGGATAGAACCTATGATAATCTTCGTGGTGAACTTCAAATGTACTAATAGGTGATTTTTGAGAGAAGACAGAACAAAAGTCCTTATTAAAGAGATTCGAGGTTTCTATTTCAGATAGAGAAGAACCATTGGTTATAATGGGACCAATGGTCATTGATATACATTTTTTTACTATTTATATAGGAGAAAATAGATTTATGACAGTCTTTTGTGTGAGCTAGTTTAAATTCTAACTTATTTTTTGCAATTTAATAGATTTTTAAGTTTTCACAGATAGTCTGTATTTATGTAATAGAGTAGTTTTAAATGGAACAGAACTATTCTTAAGTTTCCTAAAAGTTTAATTTTATTTTAATCTGATTTTAATTGTCTTGTTGAACCAAGGGAATTTTTCCTTTATTATTAAATTTTCTCTTAGATGGAATAAAGGCATTTTCCAAATAATGTACAATGTTTTTAAAAAAGTCCCAAGCTTGTTGTGTTGTACAATTAAGAAGATTAGATTCCCAGTTTATGTTTTGTAAGTATTCATTGATTTTAGAAACATTTGCTTTGTTCTAATTTTTTGTATAGTATAACTTCCTTTGTGTAGTTTTAAACTGTTGAATTTCAAAAAGAATAGATGAATAAACACTGGTTCCAAGTGGATCCCAAATTTGTAAATTGCTAATTTGTTGCTCTATGTTAGTAAATAATAGATCCAAAATATTAGGACCTTGAGTGGGTTCAGTAACAGGTTGTTGTAATCCAGTACTAACTACCACATCTATTAGTCCTTTCTTGGCATAGGACTGTCCTGAGAATGAGTCCCAGTTAATATGAGGAATGTTAAAGTCACCAAATATTACAGTATCTTGAGATTCTGAAAAATGTGTAATTTCTTTAAACATATCAGTTGTGTAATCTGAATATGCAGATGGAGATTGATAGATGTTACCAATAGTCATATAGGACTACTCCTTCAATAAGATTTTAACCCATATACTTTCCAAAGGAAAGGGAGAACACACTTCAAAAGAAGGAATATCATTTCGTATATACATACAAGCTCCACCGCCTTGCTTATCTAATCTGTTTTTATGATATAATTTATAACCTGGAATTTCTCTGGACCAAATTGAGGATGCGTCCCATCAAGTTTCAGTTACTCCCACCACACCTATATTTAAAGTTTTACATTTGGCTTCAAGTTCCTCTAATTTGAGTTGATTTAAAGATCTTGCATTCAAAGCTCGGAATTTACATTTAGTTATAATAATATTTTGGTAAGTATTCAGAGACTTGGGAATAGACCCATTTTCCCCCATTGTTTTTAGTTTAAACAATGATTTATGATGTTAGTGATACTTTTCCCCGTAAGTGTACTACCCCTATGACTGAGATGTAAACCGTCCCAGCAAAAGAAGGAAGAATGATCTGAAAATGATTCCCAGTGGGTAATACAGGGTATATCCTGCTTAAAACACCACTTTCTCAGCCATTCATTTAGGGCTTTGAATTTCTGTGTCATGGTAGATGTTGCTCTTGGGACAGGTAGAATTTCAGATATACAGCATCCCCTATCAAGTAACAGGTTGCATAACGCCACATAGTCCTGTTGTAACTGATTAAATGGGGTGTTGTTTATATCATTAACACCAGCATGTATGATAACCAGTGGATTTTCCCCCACATTTTGTAAAATTTTAGGCATCATGGAGGTAATGTCAGATACTCTGGCCCCACAGAAGCTAGAACAAGTGCAGCTGCTCTTGTCACTATTGCATACTGCCCTGTCAATGTGCTTAATGATTGAATCTCCCAGGACTAACACTTGTTTTGAGACAGTAGGGGTACAAGAATCAGAAACAGGTGAATTTTTAACACACTCTGGAGTGATTAACTTAATAGGTATTGATTTGGTAGCTTGAGACTTACTAGAACAAGTATTCCTGGGAATTAACTCCTGATTGAAAAGTGTTTTTGAACCATTATTATCAACAGAGGGTGATGCACAGAATAAATCATGTAGCACTTCATTATTTGATACAGTCAATTGCTCAAACCAATTACAAGTTTCAATAGGGGCACTATTGTGTATTTGGCCACCCCTCCTTTTTTTAAGAGGCTTTGTGACAATGGTCCAGCCATCATTATCATGGGAAGAGGGCGGATAATCATCTACCTTATAAGATGGGGCAGAGGCAACAGGTATACTAGTACTAGTCATTACAATTGTCTCCTCATCAGAAGGCATAGAAATGCTACCTAAATGTGAAGGAAATTGTTCATTAGAATGAAGTTGTTCATCCATAAGATCAATGTAACTTTCCAATTCCCTAATATCAGTAGAAACTGGTTTAATATTAAGCAGAAATGCTATCTCTGCTTCAAGATTAGTAATCAGATGGCAATTAGCACATACATACTCGCTCCCATACTTTCCCTCACTATACATCAAACATTGCATACGCTTACTAAGTTCTTTTCCCATTATTAAAGGTGTATATTTACTAAGTAGAGGATATGCTAAAATTATCTTATCTAAGTTTCTCTAATGCCAGCAGGTTCAGCGTGCCCAGCGGACACAGCAGACATGTGTAAACGCAAATGTAGCTTCTTTTAGTTAGCTGCTTTCTGATCTACAAGCAAGGCAAGCAACAGGAAGTTGTAATTTGAGTCACCTGCTTTTATAGTGTCTAAGCCACACACCCAATTTAGCTCTCTCTCCTCCTACTGGTTTAGCAAAGTAAGTTGATACAGTACCCTTCACAGCACGAACACACACTGACTTTCTTTCTTTTTTAACCTGAAATAAGACCCCTTCTACTTTTAATAAAGTACCTGTCTTGCTTAATCTCAACAGACACTGACTACTGCTGAGATATAAGTGTTAAATTAATAAGAAAATGTAGCTTATTTTAGTTAGCTGCTTTCTGCTCTACAAGCAAGTCTAGCAACAGCATGTTGCATGGTTATCCCCCCCAACCCATCCACTCAGCACCCCACACCACCCCAAGACCCAGCACCATAATCCTCTGTGACTGTAGACACCTCTTCAATCTTCAAAGCCGGATGGCGAACTGAAGAAACAGGTATATGGCACAATGTATTTCAAAGACATTTGAAATTAGTGCCATAAGTGCCAAACACCACTACAAATACCTGCAAGTGAACGATCAGCATTCACAAATGTTTGTTTTCCTAGCACTGGTATGCACACAGGAATATGCAACTATCACTTTGGTTAAATCACAGTCAGGAGGACAGTGATTTTTTTTTTTTATAGAAAGGTGTGCCAGCAGGAACACAACAATCACTCCAGTTAAATCACAGTCAGGAGGACAGTGATTTTTTTTCCTAAATAAAGGTGTGCCGGCAGGGACATAAGAATCACTCCAGTTAAATCACAGTCAGGAGGACAGCCATTTTTTTTTCTAAATAAAGGTGTGCCAGCAGGGACACAACAATCACTCTGGTTAAATCGCAGTCAGGATGACAGTGATTTTGGTATGCCGACACTGCCTCGACTGAGAGTGACTGACACTACATCGACAACAGTTTCAGGTCACTGTAGTGTCGACATGGGACCCCGCCACAGCTTTCTGGGGGGTATTGCACCCCCTCTCTGATACAACTCCAACTCGGGGTTGATTATTCTAGTAGCGGAGAGTGCAGGAGGCATATCCCCCTGCATGAGGGGTTCGGAGGCAAAGACCCCCAAAGAATATAATCTGTCCTGTGACTCCCTTCATGCTGACCGGAAATACATTTGACATAAGGGAATCGCTGTAACATCGGTCAACAAAATATCTGTCGACCGACTGTCATGGATCCATGATTTTTTTTCTAAATAAAGGTGTGCACGCAAGGAAACAACAATCACTCTGGTTAAATCGCAGTCAGGAGGACAGTGTTTTTTTCCTAGCACAGTTGTGCATGCAGGGAAACACAAAAAACACTCTGTTTGAATTCCCAGTCAGAAGAAACATTTAAACATAGAAAAATAGACTTTAACAACAGAGAAGAATAGTTTGGCCCACCCAGACTGCCCATTTTCCTACCTACTAGATAAGCTGCAGATCCTAGTTTTACAAACAGCCTACTTCCTCCTACCTCCCAGTAGAATTGCCTTTTGTTTGTCCCATGCATTCTTAAATTCCCTCACTGTTTGTGACCCCATGACCTCCTCAGGATGGTGGTTCCATGCATCCACCACCATCTCTGTGAAATAATAATTCCTCATGTTGCCCCTGAGTTGTCTCCCCTCTAACTTCAAATCATACCCACTTGTTCTTGCACATTACTTTTTCTGAAAGATGCTACTCTCTTGGACTTTGTTGATTCCTTTGAGGTACTTGAAAGTTTCTATCATGTCCCCCCTCTCCCTTCTTTCCTCAGTGGTATACAAATTAAGCACTTTTAGTATCTCTTCATAAACCTCCAGGTGCAGACCCTGCACCATTTTAGTTGTCCTCCTCTTGATTGCCTCCCTCCATCCTGTTTATGTCCTTGTAGAGATGGGGTCTCCTGAACTGTACACAGTACTCCAGATGGGGTCTCACCAACTGTCTATACAGAGGGATAACAACTTCCTCTTTTCTACTGGTGATGCCTCTCTATGCATCCCAGTATCCTCCAACCCTCTTCTCACATTGCTTGCTACCTTCAGGTCATCTGATATGACAACCCCCAAGTCCCTTTCTATTTTTGTTGTCGTTAATACCTTCCCCCCACAGTGTACTATTCCACTGGGTTTTTGTTTCCCAGGTGCATTACTTTGCACTTCTTTGCATTGAATCTAAGCTGCCATACTTTTGACCATTCCTCCAACCTTGCCAAGTTGCTTCTCATCCTTTCCAACCCCCTTGTGTATCAACCCTGCTGCAAATCTTTGTGTCATCTGCATAGAGGCATACTTTTCCTTCCAGTCCCTCTGCGATGTCACCTATAAAGATATTAAAGAGGACTGGTCCCAGTACTGAACCCTTCTGTACTCCGCTAGTAACCCCCCATTCTTCAGAGTGGACTCTGTTAACTATTACTCTCTGCATCCTGTTGTCCATCCAGTTTTTTAACCAGGTTACCACCCTGGGACCCACTTCCAGGATGGCTAACTTGTTTATTAATCTTTTGTGTGGGACTATATCAAATGCCTTGCTGAAGTCTATGTAGGCCACGTCCAGAGCCCCTCCCTGGTCTACTAATTTTGTCATGCAATCAAAGAAATCTATTAGATTCATCTGACATGACCTTCCCACTGTAAATCCACAATGCCTTGGGTCCTGTGCCCTGCTGGCCTCTAGGTACTCAACAATTATTTCTTTTAGCAGAGCTTCAATCATTTTCACTTCCACTGAGGTCAAACTAACAGGTCTGTAGTTTCCTGTCTCTGCCATGCTCCCACTTTTGTGAAGGGGAATCACATCCACCCTCCTCCTATGATTTGTTAAAAAGGGTATTCAGTGGTACCACTAGTTCTCCCTTGCATTCTTTTAGAATTCTGGGGTGAATCCCATCAGACCTCATTGCTTTGTTCACCTTTAGTTTTAGGAGTTCTTTCAGGACCCTTTCTTCTGTGAATGGACTGGTATCAACTCTCCTATCCAGTGTGCTTGTATTATTTGGTTTAGATACCTCCCCTTCTTCTTCTTTTCTGAATACTGAGCAGAAGTATTTGTTCAGTATCTCTGCATTGACACTGTCACCCTTTGCCCACCCGTTCCCCTTTATTAAGCCTCACTATCCATTCCTGGACTTTTTGCTCCCTAATGTACTTATAAAAGGTTTTATCCCCCTTCTTAACTGAGTTGGCTATCTTTTCCTTGGTTTGGGCCTCTGCTACTAAGACTGCCTTCCCCACTTCCTTCTTCATTAACTGGTACAGTTCTTTGTCCTGCTCCTTCTGTGTTCCCTTATACTTCATGAATGCTGTCTTTTTCTCCCTAACCTTCTCTGCCCCCTTTTTGAGAACCATAGTGTTTTTTCCTTCATTTTGTTTTGTTTATTTGCTTCACACAAAGCATTGTTGCCTCTATGATGCCAGCTTTGATTTTTCATCTCCCATTGTTCCTCCACCAGACCTTCATTAGGAGGACAGTGATTTTTTTTTCTTTGACCAAGTGTGCAAGCAGAGAAACAGAAAAATCACTCTGGTTAAATTGCAGCCAGGAGGACAGTGATTTTTTTTCTAAATAAATGTGTGCCGGCAGGGACATAAGAATTACTCTGGTTAAATTTGCAATCAGGAGGACAGTGATTTTTTTTCTAAATAAATGTGTGCTGGCAGGGTCACAACAATCACTCTGGTTAAATTTGCAGTCAGGAGGACAGTGATTTTTTTCATTAGCACTGGTGTGCACACATTGACACACAACAATCACTCTGGTTAAATTGCAGACATGACAGTGTTTTTTTCTAAATAAAGGTATGCCAGTAGGGATTCACAACAATAATGCTGGTTAAATTGCAGACAGGACTGTGTTTTTTTTTCTAAATAAAGGTATGCCAGCAGGAATGCACAACAATCACTCTGGTTAAATTGCAGACAGGACAGTGTTTTTTTTCTAAATAAAAGTATGCCAGCAGGGACACACAACAATCATTCTGGTTAAATCACAGTCAGAAGGACAGTGATTTTTTTTTCCTAGCACAGTTGTGCACACAGGGACACAACCATCACTCTGTTTAAATTGCAGTTAGAAGGACAGTGATTTTTTTTTCTATCATAGTTGTGAATGCAGGGACACAACAATCACTTTGGTTAAATCTCACTCAGGAGTGCAGTGATTTCTTTTTTCATAAGAAAAGATGGCACTGGCCCACTGATTTTGTTTTGAAGAAAAGTGTGCCTTTTAAATTGCTCCTACCCTTCCTCACACAGGCCACTAAACAACTACTTCTCTATTAACAAAAAACTAAACTTTTCAAGTAAAGAATATAGGAGAACATGAACACAAACAAGCATTTTTCAATGCCAAATGTTTGCTTGCTGATATTAGCATTGGACATGCAGGAGTTAGACAGATGCAGAATAGGAATGGCAGGGAATTATTGAACCCAGGCCAACCCCACCTCTACCCTCCAGAGATGGACAGGCATTGGGGTGTGCCTTTGGTTGTCACCCATAACACTAATGGCATTTACCTCACCCAATCCTGCAGACACCGACAAGTGCTAAGGTGTGCCTTGGAGCATTCAGCTTTACAGTCACCCCATTTCATAAGGACATAGGCTGAAATGGATGCAACATAGGAGAATGGGGTGAACTCTGGGGCAGAAAGTCCAAGGCACACCTGGATGCCTGTCACTGGCTTCAGGGTAGGGAGTGGGGGTGGAATTGCATGGTATTACAGGCAGCAATCCAAAGGCACACCTCTGACACCTATCAGTCTTTAGCGGGTGGAATGTTATGGTTAGAAACCTTAACGCCCCGGGCATTTGTTGATATTTGTACTACAAATTTTCAACATTGCCTTTTTGTGACCCCCACCTCATGAAAGCATTTGGGACTTCTTCTCATGAACACTGTCACTATGATTTTCTTAATCTGTCCTGAAAGTTGATTTGTCACAGTGACCACGCCATTGTGCGCAAGATGTACAAAAACACGTTTCAGGCTAGATGAGAAAAATGACAGCTGTACTGTTCATAAGGAGGTGTGCAAAATTGACAATGTTGAAAATCTTGAGTGAAAATATTACAAATTCTCAAAGCTACAATTGTGCATGGAAACTGCACAATGCACGCTTGGAACATAGTCATTTTATGGACTTTTGTCACCAAATTTTCAACATAGGCATTTTGGGACCTCCACTCATGAACTGTGTCACTGTGATTTTCTTAATCTGTCCCAAACACTGATTTCCCACAGCAACTGTGCTATTCTACACCGGAAGAAAGAAAACACATTTCAGTCAGGATGTGAAAAATGACAGCTGTACTGTTCATAAGGAGATGAAAAAATGCCAATGTTGAAAATCCAGAGTAAAATTGTTACAAATTTGCAAAGTTATGAGTATGCGTGGAAACTGCACAACACATGCTCATAACACAGTCATTTTTTGGAATTTTTTTTCACCAAATTTGCAACATAGGCTTTTTGGGAACCCACCTCATGAACAGTGACACCGTCAATTTTTCAATCGGTCCCAAAAGGTGATTCCGGGCAGTGACAAAAAAAATCACCTTTCGGACCAAATAACCAGATGGCAATCACTGAATGCATGAGATAGTGTCCCAAGAACTCCATGTTGAAAATGTGGTGCCAAAATTCATAAAAATGGCTGTGATATCCACATAAGTTGGAAAAAATATAATTTATGTCATTGTACAGCTTAGCTGCATTTCTTCAGTTCATGGTTGGCATTGAAGAGTATAGACATGTTCCCGCTCCACTGAAGATCGTAGCGCCAGACTCCACAGGTAAGTATGAGGTGAGGGGAATGTGGGGAGGTGGGGTATGCAGTGGGTGGGTGTGGGATAGGGAAGGGGCACTGCTGACAGCGAGGGACCATTTTCTTTTTACAGGCTGTAAAAAATAAAAAAACAATGTGGGAAGGTTTTCTTTTTTTACAGGTAGTTTGGCATGCTGGGGTGGGCTTCCAGTGTGCCACCTGGGTGTTTGATGTGGGGGCTCTAGCCATCTGGGATTGATCACCCTGTTGACACATACAAAGTGTTTGGGTGGACACATGAGCCGAGGGGGATTGGGCTCCCCCCTCAGCACACAACAAATGGGGGACATTATGCCTAGGGGATTGGGATCCTCATCAGCAAATGAACTTGGGAGAGGTATGCCAACAGGGGGATCGGGCACCCCCATCGGCTTTCATGGGGACTGTGAGAGGTGGATGGCTATAGCTGCCGACATGTTAATTTTAACCAGATGTGGGGACATTATGCCAATGGGGATTAGACTAATCCATCGGCAAATTAACTGGGGAGGGGCCACATCAACAGGGGGATAGGGCATCACTGTCAGCTTTCATGGGCACTGTGAGAGGCGACAGCTGTCCGCCATCTTCCATTGTGACTGTGAGAGGTGGACAGTGTTAGCCGCTGCCATGTTTATTGAAATGGTACACCAGACAAGGCAAGCTGTAATATGCTGCTGTAATCAGGGACTGCTCCAGCAGCAAAAACATCTGATTGTTTATGATGGGGCGCTCCCTGATTGCAGTGGTGAGTTTTTTTCAAGTAGGTGGCACACTACAATACTGCTGTCATCAACAGCGTGCTCCTCAATTGGTGCCACAGAGATCAGACCCAAAATGGACTGCAGGCATTGGCTACAACACTGCCACACCTCCACAACTCACTACTACAGCAAGCTGCCACAATATGTTTCTTGCACATGCACACAAGCAAACATAAAAAAGTACTGTGCGTGCAAAAGGCACTCACAAACACAGTTTTGAAGTGATTTGATCACCAAACTGATCTTTTATATAATGTTTTTGAACTTTGATTCTAAGCTACAAGTACAAGCTGTGGTCTATGAAGTCTCTCTCCAACACTCTACACTCACCGAATGACCAACCTAGCTTCTCACTGACTGTTCAGCAATATGTGACCTCATATCCTATGGTAGTTTGCAAACTTCGCTTCTTATGCTGAACTTTTATTTATTTTATTTATTGAAAATGTTTCACCTGGAAAGGCACACTGAGCAAAAAGATGCTTGTCTCACGGTGCGATCTGGGGGGAGGGGTTACAGTGGAGGCAGGTATACATACAAAAGTTGAATTTAGAAGTACAGCAATTTGGTGGTGAAGTTCCAGCTCCGCGGATCTGGGACACTTCTACTATTAACTTTAACATGAAGTTTTTGACTTCAAAATTTTGAGAATCCGCCAATAGTTTTTGAAGTCATACTTTGCAGGGCGGAAAACTTCATGGAAAAGTAGAAATCTGTGAAAGTTTATGCAGAGTGAATTTTCCCAAATTTGCACATCTCTGGTCATGATGTTTGAGACTTGAGGTAAGGCATTGTACCGAAGGTTTTAGCTGGTGGTGGGGTTTCAGAATTTGTTACATATTTTTATTTTTTTTTATAGTATTTTAAGTTTATTAAAATCAGTAAACAGACCATAAACATGTATATATAGAGCCCTTTTCATACAGTAAGCTGACCATTGTCCATTGCAGATGGGTACAACAGCTGCATGGTGTAACATTTCTTGTTGTCAGTGCTATTTTTGGACACCAAAATATCTCATAGTAAGCACAATGGCTGTGATTCATTAAAGTGTGGTTATAATGCACAACATGCAGGTAACCCGCCCATGCAGCTCTGCACTTCTGCACGGAGGTGAGCGAGCTGTCTATGCCCCACCCCCATTGTGCACAATTGCACTGTGGAGGATCATAGCAATGTGGTGGCAGAGCACCGGACTTAGGGAGGTTAACTCCCACTTGAATGGTTGGAAATTGTAACAATGAGTAAAAGATTCTCGGGTGGTAAACCTTGATATTAATTGATTCCATGATGTGAAGAGGCAAGGAAATTGAACTATGAGACATGTGTGCAGCAGGTATAATACATGAGAAAGGATATTTATATGAATTATTTCTATGCAAAAGAAAAAGGTCAATGGTAAGTGGGCCCAGTAGGCCAAGTCATCTGTAACAGTGATGGTGGGGGGGTCAAAATTAAGTAATTCTAAGTTGCCTAGTAGCCATGGGATATGTACTGTACCCCAAGATAGTTAAGCCATGTGCTTTTCCACTTAGCGGGAATCTCCTCCTTAGAGTATCTCTGGGAAGTATTGAAAAAATAGACCTCAGTTTTCCTGGTATTTAGTGTAAACTTTGACAATGTGTCAAATGTATCCATTTTGTGGCATGCCTTTGGGATAGAGGAGTCCGGGTTCAGAAGAGTCAACCGAATATTATCCGCATATGGCTTGACTTTATATTCTACTGTTCCCAAAGGTATTCTCTCTATACTCCTGTTCTGACACAGAGCCACTGCTAGAGGTTCAATATAGATAGCAATAAGCAGGCCAATCCAGGAGGAGAAGGCTGGAAGTGACCACATTTATGTATGTACATATGAGACCGCCAGGATGCAATGCAGAAATGCTGCAGAATATCACAGAATGCTGCAGTTTACTGTAGGGTCCATTGTAACTCAATGGCAATTAAGCCCTCGTATCATGCAGGATTTTGTGACATGTCATTACTTCAAGTTACTGTACTTCATCGTGGCTGACTCCACTGTATGTATGTATGCATGTATGTATGTATGCATGCATATATTTGTTTATATATTTATTTATACATAGTTTGCCAGGTAAACAACCAGAGCCCAGAAGGCTTGTTTCCAGTTGCAGCCAGGGGAAGGGGGAAGGGGTAGAAGGGTTTAGGGAAGAATACATTCATTCAAAATGGGTGTTTTGATTAGCAAAATGTTGACAATGCTTCATACATACAGGAATACATTTTTCCCACACTGGACCTTATAAGGCTTAATTTTAAACAAAAGATTGTTATTCACTGCATTTTTACAGAAATTGATATTGCAGTACAATGGAGTACAGTAATTGCTTTGGAATTAATAATATAAAAGATGGATAAATTGAGGCAAGACATTGTTGATGTGATACAGAGAAAAAGTCATAACAATTTTAAGTTAACATACAGTATTGATGTCACTCACATGACTGTTGCATGCTCATCCTTGGCAACATCAACTTGCAACACTTTCAGTAAGCATCCAATGTGTCTTCTGCAGTGTCATCATTTCAGAGTTTTTCAAAACCCTGTTATTCCGTCAACAAAGTTCTTGCTTTGTCAATGGGTTTGTCTTGCTTCTGATGTGTGTTTTCATGGCATATTACACCATTACAATAGGATTCTTGTCTGGTGAGCAAGAGGTGAGAAATTGAATCAGTAAGCATGTCAGAACTGAGCACCACTGTATTGTCAATGGAGTACTGTACAGGCATGGTTTTAGTACTGTACATCATAGTGATTTAATGGCGTTCCTTACTCTGGTTCTCTTCTGAACAATTAATACCTGTAGCAGCAATGCATGTGGTGAATGCTGTATGACTACAGTCGTTATTCTGAAAGAAGTGATGTCCGGTTGGATATTTTTCTGAATATATTTGTAGATAATACCTATGATGAAATAATCTCAGAAGAACTTGTCCTGTATGCTTCCTGTAGGCATAAACTGCTGGCACAATACAGTGAGGTCTGGGACATGGTGTACCCAATTTACAATACATAAGAAACTCAAAAGTGCCTTAATGATGCCATGTCTCCACCCTCAGAAAGATGTATTGGTATGTGGCTTCTTAAGGATATGGAGCCCAAGACATGAATCTTCAGTGGATTCTCTAAATTTGGTTCCATGGATTTCTGACCTTTCTTGTAAAGAATGACACTGTGGAAAATGCTCAAAAGATCTCGTCTTGTTTATCAAGGAACAAACATTTGGCAAAAAACTATTTTAAGAAGTACTGTACAAAAACAGTGATACAGTGATGTATAGTAATCATTGAGAATTACTTGGTAAGCATGCAGTACAGTACTCTATTTGCTCTTACAGTGTATGCACATTACTCCAGACCATTCAAGGGCACAATGTGAGTGTTCGCTGACAATCTGAAAAATGACTTTTGCATTGAAACTAGGGCCATGGTGTGATAAATAGCCATTACTAAAGGATCCATTACTCAACCTTTTCTTTATAAACAAAACCACAAATTGTATGTACAAGATCACAAAACAGTTGTCTGACAACCATTATATTGGCCATGTTTCAAAAGGAGGGGAGGTTGCTTTTCAGACACAATTTTAGTGTTGTCTGCCAAACTGCAAAACACCAATGGCTTCGAAACAAGGGTCTCAGTGGGATCAACAGCCATCACCAAACTAGATATCTTAGTCAGTTCATCAAGTATTATCACCATATACCAGTCACAGAATCTCAGAAAGGTCCTCATATGCCCACTATATGGCTATGTGTCCAAGGGCACAGTGTGACTGCTTACTACAAAACTACTTAAGGCCATTTGCTTTTCAAGCAGAATTTCAGTGTGAAAAACAACAATCACAAAAGGATACATAAATTGATAATTTCTTTATATATTTTCCTAAATTACAGGAACAGCATCCTAACAAAGTACTTTGTTGACTATTACATGGTCATGTTTGTCTAGAAAGAGGAAAGTTGTTTGCAGGGTACTCTAAAGACAGTAGCTGGTGTCTGCTAAGTTGAGATGTGCAAATTTTCTTCATTGTTGAAGTTCCAGTTAAATTGTAAAATTTGTGTAACCCCTTAGGCGGTGCTATTCTAAGGGCTACTACCACTGCCTGTATGGCTATGCACAGGTTGAGGGGCCTGAGTTCACTAATAGGGTGCCTTCAACCAGAGGAATGGTGTTGGGGTTGCTTGTCTGCTTGGGTATATCCCTTTGGGAAGCTATAACCACCCATCAACCTTCCTAGTGGCCCAGTATCTAGCACAGTGGTAAATATACAGTCAGTAGGCAACATAGAAACATAGATTTTGACGGCAGATAAGGACCGCTTGGCCCACCCAGTCTGCCCATTTCCCTACCTAATGGGTAAGCTGCAGACCCTAGTTAACCAGCAGCCTACTTCTTCCTACCCCTACCCCCTAGAATTGCCTTATGACTCTCTCATGCATGCTTGAATTCCACCACTGTTTTTGACTCCACAACCTCCTCCGGAAGGCGTTCTGTGCATCCACAACCCTCTCTGCTTGTGAAAAAATACTTCCTAAATTACCTCTGAGCCACCCCCATCTTCAAATTGTGCCCTTGTTCACACCTCTTTTTGAAAGATGCTACCCTCTAGGACTTTGTTGATTCCCTTGAGGTACTTGAAAGTTTCTATCATGTCCCCCCTCTCCCTCCTTTCCTTGAGGCTATACATATTAAGCTCCTTAAGTCTCTCTTCATATGTCTTCCAGTGCAGACCTTGCACCATTTTGGTTGCCTTCCTCTGGACAGCTTCCATCCTGTCTATGTCTTTGTGGAGATTGGGTCTCCAGAACTGCATGCAGTACTACAGATGGGGTTTCACCAGCTGTCTGTACAGAGGCATAATAACTTCCTGTTTTCTACTGGTGATGCCTCTCCCTATGCATCCCAGTATCCCCCCAGCCCTCCTTGCTGCCCTTTCACATTGCTTGCCCACCTTTAGGTCATCTGATATGACTACCCCCAGGTCCCTTTCCATTTTTGTTGTTAGTATCTCACCCCCCATTGTGTACTCTTCCCCTGGGTTTTTGTTTCCCAGGTGCATTACCTTGCACTTCTTAGCATTGAATCTAAGCTGCCATACATTTGACCATTCCTCTAACCTTGCCAAGTCCCTTCTCATTCTCTCCACCCCACCTTGTGCATCAACTCTGTTGCAGATCTTTGTGTCATCTGCAAAGAGACATACTTTTCCTTCCAGTCCCTCTGCAATGTCACTTATAAAGACATTGAAAAGGACTGGTCCTATACTGAACCCTGTGGTACCCCACAAGTAACCCCCCTTTCTTCAGAGTAGACTCCATTTACTATTACTCTCTGTGTCCTGTTCTCCAGCCAATTCTTTACCCAGGCTGTCATCTTGGGACCCACTCCCAGGCTGGCTAACTTGTATATTAATCTTTTGTGTGGGACTGTGTCAAATGCCTTGCTAAAGTCTAGGTAGGCCATGTCCACAGCCCCTCCCTGATCTACTACTTTGGTCACTCAGTCAAAGAAATCTATCAGATTTGTCTGGCATGACCTTCCCGCTGTGAATCCATGCTGCCTTGGGTCCTGTGCCCCTCTGGCCTCTAGATACTCAACAATTCTTTCCTTTAGAAGGGATTCCATCATTTTCCCTACCACTGAGGTTAAACTAACAGGTCTGTAGTTTCCTGCTTCTGCCTTGTTCCCACTTTTGTGAAGGGGGAATCACATCTGCCCTCCTCCAGTCCTTGGGTACCACCCCATCCTCCCATGATTTGTTAAAGAGTGTAGTCAGTGGTGTCACTAGTTCTACCCTTAGTTATTTTAGAATTCTGGAATGAATCCCATCAGGCCCCATTGCTTTGTCTACCTTCAGTTTTAAGAGTTCTTTCAGAACCCTTTCTTCTGTAAATGGGCTGGTATCAACTTCTGTATCCAGAGTGTTTCTACTGTTTGTTTTAGGTACTCCCCTCTTCCTTTGTAAACACTGAGCAAAATATTTGTTTAGTATCTCTGCCTTTTCATAGTCACCCTCTGCCCACCCTCCCTCCTCTTTATTAAGTCTCACTAACCCTCCCTTGGTCTTCCTTCGCTCCCTGATGTACCTATAAAAGGTTTTATCCTCCTTCTTAACTGAGTTGGCTATCTTTTCCTCGGTTTGGGCCTTTGCTGTTCTGACTGCCTTCCCAACTTCCTTTTGCTTTAACTGATACAGTTATCTGTCCTGCTTCTTCTGTGATTCCTTGTACTTCCTGAATGCTTTCTTTTTCTCTTGAACCTTCACTGCCACTTCCTTTGAGAACCATAGTGGTTTCTTACATTGTTTCATTTTGTTTATTTGCTTCACACAAGGACTTGTTACCTCTGTGATGGCAGTTTTTTATTCCCCATTGTTCTTCCCCCTTCTTCCTGCCCATTTGCTACTGCATTCCTTAGGCACTCACTCATTTTGTAAAGTCAGCCTCCTAAAGTCCAGTACTTTTTTGCCTTTGTATGGCTTGGACTTATTGCTGTGTTTATTGTGAACCATATAATGTTCTGATGGTCGCTAGTCTCTCACATGGCTACCCACTTTCTACATCTGTGATCCTCTCTTCATCTCCATTTGAGAGAACCAGGTCAAGATCGCTCCTCTCCGAGTGGGCTCCAATACTAGTTGTCTAAGGCATGCCCGAGAGGCATCTAGAATAACCCAACTCTTCAAGTGGCTGTTACAACTGCACTCCAGTTAACATCTGGCATATTCAGATCACCCATCAGCAATATCTCCCTTTTATGCCATTCTAAGTATTCTTCTATCATTTCCTTGTCCATTTCCTCCCCTGAGAAGGGGTTCATGTACAACCCTGTGCGGATTGTGGTGGCCATTGCCGGTCTCCAAATTTACCACAGTGCTTCTTTCTCCTCCCTGTTTTCCCTTTTGTTCTGTTGCTTTGATTCCTTCCTATGAAAGCTACTCCTCCTCCTCTTTTACCCTCCCTGTCCCTCCTGTAGATAGTGTATCCTGGTATGTTTACGTCCCAGTAATGGTTTTGTGTGTACCATGTTTCTGTGACTGCCACGATATCCAGATGTTCTACCTCCATCAAGGCCACTAATTCAGGAAGCTTGTTACTCAGACTACAGGCATTGGTACTCATTGCTCTCCATTTTATGATGGCTTTACCTGCTTTTGCAGCATCCCCCACTGACCTTTCTATCTCTGTCTTTTTCTCATGTAGTACCCTGTTTTGTAGGGAGAGGCTGGGATTTTCCTGCTGCTTATCAGTGCCTCCCCCCTTGACTAGTTTAAAAGCTTGCCAATGAAGCATTTAAACTGATTGCTCAAAAGACTTGTTCCCTTCCTGGACAGATGCAGACCATCCTGCCAGTATAGGCTGGTGTCCCTTCAAGTGGAACCCCAGTCCCCAATGAAGCCAAACTCCTGTGCTCCACACCATTTTTCAACCATTCATTAAACTGCATGGTGCAAAGTACCCTCGCCTCACTCATGCCATTGACAGGCAGCACCTCAGAGAAGGATATTGTGTGTGCTACTTGTCTTAGGCCCCTTCCCAATTCTACAAAGTCCTTCTGCACTTCTCTAATCTCATGATGAGCCAAGTCATTTGTCCCTAGGTGGACAATGATGTCCAGCTCAGACTCCCGTGCAGCTGTTCTCGAGATCCTGAGGATGTGCTTCTTGTCTCTCCAAGCCATGGCACCAGGCAGGCACCTTACTTCAGTTTTCCCTGTTCCCCCCAGTTCTATCCCTCTAATAACTGAGTCTCCCACCAGGAACTGCTTCCTTTCCTTGTGGTGTCCTCTGCCTCCTTCCTGTGGGCTTCCCTTGTGACAGTTGTTCTCGGCCTCCTTAGTCTCCTCTGTGGGTACATCCATAGGGGAGCTATGCTCCCCCAGAATGTGTATGGATTGTGGAGTGGAACAACTGACTGGGTGTGCCTCTATTCCACCATCCTCACCCTCCCTGAGCCCACTGTGGTCCAACTGCTGTGCTTTCTTCACAACCTCTGAGGTAGTGGTGGTGGCTCTGGTGCTCTCTGGATGGGGGAAGTTCCCTTCCAACCGTCCAACAGTCCAGCAACAGTAATAATATGCTCACACCCTCCACACTTACCACCAGTGTTCGACTTCCAGGGCCTTCCCTGGAAATCATCTGGAAAACAAGGTTAGCAATACAGCAATACAATTTTAATACTATAACTCAACTAATAATATCCACACTATCCAGGTTAAGCATAAAAAAAAAAACATTCGGGATTATTTAGGCTCAGTAAACAAGGAAAGGGCATGAATTTAGGCAAATGATTGTTATCTGAATTAGTTTGGTGATTGCATGCACTTTTAGTTCCAACCTGACAGTCACACAACACTGGGTACCCAGGATGGTAAGTCTGGCAAGCCAGAGGCATTGCCTGAGGGTGGCTGGCATTGCAGCTGATGTTGGGATCCTTGATGTAAAGAAAAACAGTTAACATGCAAAACACCCAGATTATTTGTAATCCAAGCTGGTTGGCTCAGTCCTTTGTAAACCCCAAGTAATTGAGACAGTTAGATGGTACCACAAATGATTTAAACTCTCATTGCAGGAAACTACCCTGATTTGTACTCATGCTACCAGGAATCTACTGCAAGGCAAGCAATATGAAGATCTCATGGTGATGAAAGGAAAGCATGGGGAAACAGAGCCGACATGACACACCTCCTCTTCACAGCCTTTCCTCCAGGTGGCCACAACCTGCGTGTTGGTGCTCTGCAGTGGCTGGATCCCAGAGCCGGTCTCTCACTGTGACAGTCTCTGATGATGGAGTAGCAGCCTAGGCTGAAGTGGCAGAGCCTAGGTATGATAAGCAGTCTGGCAAAGTTCATGATCTTTGGCTGGTGAAGCCTCCAGCTGGCATAAAAGGTTCTTTTATGGAGAATCATGTCTTGACCCACGAAACACATTCAGTACATTTAAAAATATAACTACTTCAGAAAACAGTTGGATTTAGTCTTGTTGCAAATCAACAGCTTTACTGCACAAACCTTTCGATCTGAGTATATCTCACACACAAGCTGGGGCGATCGCTGCAGGAGTAAGTCTTCAGTCCAAATTTAAAGTTGCACTAACAAACTTATTCTTCTCTTCTGCTGCAGTTCCAGGCTGCAATCAGACCAGTCCAGCTTGTGCAATCAGTCAGTTCAATGAATGAGAAAGGTGGCAGGAAGGCATGTTAGGCATCTTCCCACCAATTCCCCTACTCTTCTACTGGGAGCAGTCATGCAGTCATTCAAAAGCTTGAACCGTTCTCACTTCAACCACCAACTCGAACTGAGTCACTGTCTCCTGGCACACTGGGCATTTTCCTGGTAAATCTAAAGTTTTGGTTGTGGACCTCACAAAGGCCTTTGATCTCATGGAGCATAACTGGTTATGACAACTGTATTACTATACTTTTTCACTTTAACAATTACTTTTTCATAACACTTTTCAGAAACATGTTATCAGGTTCAAGTAGTTAAACACATCACTCTTACAATTCTGGTTTGTTCTACCTTCTGTACACTAATTCACATGGCTTGAGACCTATCCCTATCAGCTGCACTGGGGATGCATGGGGCAATGGCATTAACATACTGACTGGATGGCTTAACTATCATCTTTGAGATGGTAGAGTGGCCTAGTTGTTAGAAGAAAGTTTTCAGAAATGTACACCTCTTTGTGAACTACATTCACTGGGAGGTCTACAGGCCTTCCTTGGCAGTCATAACTTGAGGTGCATTGCAGGCTTTGTGGCTGTTCTAGACTTTCTGGGAGGGGCAGTCACAGGCTCAATTATTTCAACAGTGGCATTTGGGTTGATCAGTCCAGGCTCACTTCTTATCAGTAAGTCTGCTTCTAATGAAAGGGGAACCTCTGCACTGGCAGTCTGTTCTGGAATAGAAACACTTTCAGCTTCTTGCTCTGTTAGTTTTGGTTCAGCAGAATTACTTCCATTAATTTGTTCTGAAATTCCAGGTTCGTCATCAAGAGGAAATTCCATGGAATTTAAATCACATAACACTTCACTGATACTGTAGTTTCAACATCATTAGGGAGACAGTAGAGTGCAGTGGTTTAAGGCTCTGAGCTGCAAATCTGGAGACCTGGGTTTGAATCCCACAGCCCCCACTTGCATACTGTGTGACGCTGGGCAAGTGGCTTAACTTCCCTGTGCTCCCAGGTCACACCTGTAAACAGGCTTTCAGCTTAGTGTGTCTCTCCTGGTTAAACAATTGGATAAAAAAAAATAGTTTCATTAACATCATTGTCCACAATACCATTGGAATCATTGGTTGCAATTAGTTTAGGACTACCTGGTATATCATCAGTTGTACTTCCTAGGTCAGAATCTACTTCTTGAGGCTCAGCTAATTCCACAAGACACAAGGAGTCAACTATGTCAGAACTTACACGTTGCACCTCATGTTCAGGGGGCACAGGAGCTGTGGAGAGGGCTGGAGGTTTAGGCAGTTCTGAGGGTACAGCCTCATCTCCCAAATTGCACAAAGGTTTCCATGAAACAACTGACTCAGTTCATAAGATGAGTAATAAGTGGCTTCACACTTACTGCCACCAGATTCAGACTGGCAGTCAATTTCTTTTAGAACATGACCAATGGAAGGCTTTGAATCTTTAGCAACTGTGGGGAGGTTAACTGTTTCTTTTTAGCTGCAGCTCTGGTTACATGCCCTGGAGGGGCAATATCTGGGGGCACAGACTCAATGATGATTTGCCTAGTTGGTAACAAATGATTTCTCTGCATTGTCTTTACAGCTCATGGGTTATTCTTTGGATGCACTTTATAAACTGTCTGGACCTCTAGCTTACTGACAACAATGTATGGGGTGTGATGCTACCTGTCGGCTATATTATGTTTTCCATGTAGTCCCAAATTTCTCAGCAAGACTCAATCTCCAGGTTGCAGTTCTTGGGCCTTAACATGCCTGTCATGCCTTTCTTTGTTTGCTAAATTTCTTTTGGCCACTATGGTGTGAGATAACTGGTAGGCATGGTTTAGCTGTGCTTTTAGTTTCTGGACATACTGGAGGTAATTTTCTGCTTTGATTCTGTTAGGGGACACTCCAAAACAGATGTCTATTGGCAACCTTGCTTTTTGATCAAAATCAAGCTGTAAGAAAGAACTCAGATGTATCACTTTTGATGCCGTTTTAGGCATGAACTAGTGTGCTTATCTGCTGACTCAACTGCTGCTTGTCTCTGGGATGAAGTGTGCCCAGCATGTCCAGTAACATGTGATTGAATTTCAGGTTGTGGATCTCCCTGAGTATGATAAGGAAAGTGAGAGCATCTCCTTAATCAATCAGCTTTCAAAGTCTCTCCCTTGATCAGAATGAATTCTCTGGGGGCACAACAATGGACAAAGAACTTTTCTATTAGAACATTTGCACCGTGGAAGCTTTTTGGTCTTTGGTTGGATAGTTCTGGGCATAGCAATCAAAATGATCAGCCACGACCAGCACATTGCCAATGTTCTTTTGATCTGGCTCTAAACACAGAAAGTCAATGCACACAAGCTCCATGTGAGCACTGGTAGAGATGTTACCAGGGGTGCAGTTCTCTGAGGCTGATCTTTTCTTTCCAGGCAATGGCTACAAGTTCTTATGTTAGTCTTAATGTCAACACCCATTTTGGGCCAGTAGAAGTGAGCACAAGCCAGATCAGCAGTCCAGTCACAACCTAAATGCCCTTTAGGACCACACGTTAAAAAGCTGTAGGTAATACTAACTGTTGCTTGGTAACTTAACCTTGGTTAGTGGTAATTTCTCTGTAACGCAACCTGTTGTGCAACTTTAGCCTGGGACCTTATCTGAACAATAAAGCAGTTCTGGGATCAGAAGAGTGAAGCTTGATACATTTCTTCCAGCATGATTGGCATCCAACACTGGCTTGATCATAGGATCTTGTGATTGAGCCCACTCTATATTGCCAGGAGTAGGACTGCAAGTTCGGTTCGACCATGACTCCAAAAAGGTCGAACCCCAGCTGTTCGCATGGGTGAGAACATGCACAAACTATTTGCAGTTTTGTGTGAACTTTGGTTCGCTCTGTTTATTAAAAATTTTTTTTTTATTTGTAACGTCCCTTCCCCCAAGCAACTCTAGGTGGTGCTGTGAGGCATCTGGGAGAAGTCGAGTAAAGCTAAAGAGACTATCCTTTTTATTCCAGTGTGGTGACTCCAATAGCCCAAACCTCCACGTCCTGCTCTTCACCCTCTACTCTTTGGTGGCCACACTCAACCATCCGACCCCTCCCTCAACAGTCACAGATGTGGCACGGGAGATGACACTGCCAGACTAGCATTAAAAGGGCAATTTTTCTGTCATTACCACTGACGATAGCCAATAGCTGCATGCTGCTATCAGCTTTGCAGCTGTATGTTCAGTGGCAGGTTGTGAGGCGTTTCAACTCAATCCACAATTGGGTAAAGTGGCCAGGTCGGGCTAGGCCATGGTGGATGTAGAGATAAAGAGGACCACGGCAGACTCAGAACAGCAGGGGGAAGGGACTACATAAATGGACTTGGAGAAACAACACTAAATCATCCACCAGCTCTCTGTGCAAGCTGCCAGTAAGTGACACACATGAGGTTTTGTTTTTGGGGAGTGGCATATTTCTTTCTGGAGCAGCTGGCTTAGGTAGCCAGTGCTAGTGAAAATGAAATAGGGTCTGGGGGTGTTTATCACTCCCCACAAGCTGGCATGACTCAGCTGTTCATGGATTTTAGGAAGGTTGTTCAGCAATGTGTGCTTCTTGCACCCAAATAAATGCCCTTAAGTTTATATGCAGTCTATTTTTATTATAAATAGCTGTGTATTTTAAGTTCACAAATGTTACTTTGCCTCTGATATTGTGACAATGATGCAGTAGGTTACTGCCTGTTATGGGTGGGTGGGTGGGGGATGCACTGAGGCCATGGGATAGACAGAGGAGGGCCAAGGCAGGGTGGATGAGAGTTTGGGGTGATTACATATTTTGCAGCACATTAGTGCTTTCATTCCCCTCCTACCTGTTGACACCAGGAGGCTATCCCAAATCTTGATGGGCCCCCATATGTATGTGTGAGTGGGGTGGGGGAGGGAGAAGGAGAAGAACAGTGTCCAGTGCAGGAACCTGGTTTCCATGTGCCATGCCTGTTGATGAGTGATGACAAGGCAGTTTGTAGCAGGTAGACCTTTACAACTGGACACCCTGCAGCACATCCCACCCCAGACTACATTGTTGTCACTCCAGGTGAGAGTGGCATATGTAAACAGCAGTTTTGTCCTGGATAATATACAGTTCTACTACCCCCCTTCCCCCCACACACACACATACACATGGAGGCAGTATTAGGTTTAGCTAGTTTGGACATTTAGGATATGAGGAATGCAGGTTAGGGACATACAGCTGTGCCTCCTGAAGACTGGACCATCAGAATTTTTTTTTTTTTAGTTCTGCATCTATTCAGGGAACCACAATGAAGTAAAGAGGTAGAGGATTGGGCTCACAATGTTGCTTTGTTGAGCCTCTGAGACTTAATTCTGGTGAGGAAAGGGGCAAATAAATGGGTAGGTAAGTGTGGAACTAAGGATTTATGATGTGCTATATGGAGTGTGCCAGGTGGAACCTGGTTCTAACTGGTAGAACCAAGTAGAACAAGGTAGAACTTTTGCATCTTGTATTGTTTGGTATGAACCAGGTAGAACCCAGTTCTACCTGGTTCTACCTGGTAGAACCAGGTAGAACTTGGTAGAACATTTTTAGGTTCTACCCATAAAGTTCACGAGGTAGAACTTCTAGAGGTTCGCGCAGCCCTAGTCAGGAGTAGATTGAGACAGGGTGCTGAGATCTAACGCTGCAAGGTGGCAGTAGGCCACAGGAAAAAAAGTGTCAGGAGGGCCCAGATCAATCCACCAGGCAATCAATAGTCTCAGAGGAGGGGTATTCATCTTTATCGAACCTTTGACAAAAGAGCTTTAACAGATTGTTCAGACATTCTTACCCATTCGGAGCAGGGGTCAGTTCTCTGTGAGAGGGCATCAGTGTCGATGCGATTCAGGCCTGGGCGATAGTCTACTGAATAGTCATAGGTGGAGATAGCTGATAGCCAATGATGCCCAGTAGATCTAATTTTGCTGAAGTCTGAAAATAGGTGAGAGGACTGTTGTCAGTTTTTACCAAGATTTTTGCCCTATACAGATAATCATGAAATTGATCTACAATGGCCCATTTTAGTGTGAGGAACTCAAGTTTGTGTACAGTGTAGTTCTTTTTAGATGGCGTCAGGCTTCTGCTGGTGAACGAACCTGGGCGTAGGCCTTCCTCATACTCCTGGTACAGCATAGGGCCAAGTCCCTTTAAGCTGGCATCAGTATGTAGTGCATATGGCTTGGTGGGGTGTACATAAGTAAGGACAATGGCATGGGTAAGTTGGTAGATAATATCATAAAAGGCCACCTCACACTTTTGAGCCCACCTTGTTCCAAAAAGTTTGTTTGTCTGAAAATAGACTTTTTCTTCCACTTTAACAGCATTCATTTTGTTCTTTCAGTTTTTTGGTGGATAACCTTGGGTCAAACTAAGCCCGGGGAGGATTACTTTAGTATATTCTTTTATGAATCAGTGCTAGTAGCTGCAGAACCCCAAGAATCTTTGCAGTTCCCTAAGATTGTAAGGCTGAGGCCTGGTGGTTGGGGCCTCTACTTTGCTTTGATCTGTTTGAATCCCTTCAGATGACAAGATGTGGTCAAAATGTTTTACAGACTGCTGAAAAAACAGACACTTCTTGATAGATAATTTTAAACCCAAATCCTCCAACTGGTCTAAAACTTTAAACAGACAAGTCTCATGTTCCTCTAGGATCCGGCCAAACCCAATAATTACATCTAGGTAGACAAGACATTCTAGTAGATCCATGTCCCCCACAGCTCTCTCCATTAACCTTTGGAAAGTAGTGAGTGCTCCCGAAATGCCTTGAGGCACACGCAGAAACTCATAAAAACCCAAAGGGCAAAGGAATGTTGTTTTTTCCCTATCTTCAGGGGCCATCAGGATCTGGTAATACCAACTCCAGAGGTCCAGCACTGAAAATCACTGACTCCCATTGAGGCATCCTGGCTGTGTGGCATAGTGTATTAGTCGGGTATTGTACTCCAATTCAGAGTCCAGTAGTCCACACACACATTCTCACTGAGCTATTTTTCTTCTGGACTACCACAATAGGAGAGGTGTACAGGCTATGAGACTCCTCTATAATTACAGCCGCCAGCATCTCCTGGTGGTGGCATCGAATGTCATGGATGTCTGCTGGTGCTAGGCATCAAGATCTTGCACAGAAAGGCCATTCAGTATGCAGTCTAATGAGATGTACAGCCTCAGTGATGTGTCCTACATCCCACTCTTTTAACAAAAACATATTACTTTCCTGGGCCAGTTTTCAGTTGATCTTAGCTCTCCTCTCTCCAGGAATGGGGGACTCTCCAAAGTCGAACAGATCAGGAGTCACCGTGTTATCCACTCTGTGCATTTTTTGCTAGGCAGCACAGCCATATCTGCACACTATACAGTAGACAGGAGACAGGGTGCAATCTCGGTTTACTCTGATGTCCAAGTCAGACAGGTTTTGAACTTGTACCACTACCCGCCGAGCGTAGGCATGAGCCTGGGCCAAAAGAATGCTAGGCATAACCAAAGGTCCCTCAGGCAATTTCCCCTCTTCTGGGGCATCCAGCATGAGAATCTTATTTTTAACATCTTTTAATTCCTGCCTCACCACTGATGGTACACTGAGCATTTGGCAACAATGCAAGTGACTCCAGATCTTTCTTCCATATTACTCCCACCGGTTCATTTTTCTCAACCTCTTTAGCTTGCTTCAGCAAATCATATGCTCTGCACACCATGGCTGTAATGTGCAGGGCCTCTCCAGTCAGTTTGTCTAGTTTTTATTGACAGAGATGGCCTAACTGGCTGAACATATGAGCGTTGGTGCTGATCAATAATGGGATACCATCATACATTCCAGCCAGTGGGCCCACTAGGGCCAGGGTCTCTACTGGTTCATCCACTCCAGTAGTAGCAGTAGGGAAAGATAGCCAAATTCATACATATCCCTGGTAAGGATTTGGGTTACATGTCATAATAACAATCGAGGAACAGCGATCACTATTATGGTGAGTGAACATCGCCAAATATCAATTTCAGAAAAGCACACTCGCGGTGCAAAAAAAAAAAGGTACCTGAGACCTACAGTTCTCAATATTAATGCGTTGGGCTGCTCTACCTGTACCCCCTTATTTGTGGATTATCAACTCCAGGGGGCTGCATGTCAGGGGTGGTGAAAACTTAATTAAAATACATGTTACCAGTTGGCAAAAAAAAAACACACCTGACCAGAACCCGGTACCCTGTGCCTCTCAGCTGACCACCCTCCCCATGATGCCAGCGATCCAGCTCAGCAGCTGCTCACCACAACCTGTCCCACATGCCATCCCTCCCCTGTCTCTCCCCCCCATAGGTGCGCTCGCATACACCCACTAGCTCCTGTTGCTTTTTTTGCCTACCACAGTATCTGGTCACCCTCCACCCTAAGTAGTCATGATCACAGTTGCCGACACTGAGTCGCTGTTTTCCTAGGCACTCAATCTCGATCGCTATGGTCACGGACTACCAGTGTTGGGTAAGTTACTTTTTCTATTACTTTCTATTACTTTTGGAAACTTGTTTCAGGAGGTTCTGTGCAGTCACTAGCAAGGATGGAGCAGTACTAGAAAATGTAATACTCCTTACAGTTACAGTTACTTGTTTCTTTTTATACAAAAGTAATATGTAACTGAAACTGATTACATTTCTTTGAAAGTAACTAAAAACTAACCTATCACTTTCAAATAAATGTAATCTGCTATAGTTATTTATTACTTTTGCATTGTTTTTGTATAAAAAGAATGAAGCAACTATAACTGTAAGGTGCATTACTTTTTCTAGTACTTCTCCATCCTTGCTAGTGACTGCACAGAGCTTCCTGGAACAAGTTTCCAAAAGTAATAGAAAGTAACAGAAAAAGTAACTTACACAACACTGTGGACTTCTAGGATTTGTCACTCAACCCTCACATGCAGTCCTTCAAGCGGTAGAAGCGGGAGGTCAGACAAGTGTTGGTCATACCGGTCTTTAAATACAACAGTGACCTGTGAGCCACTGTCTAGCACAGCCTGAGTGGAGATGCTTTTAACAGTCACTGCTGTTTCCATCGACAGATCCATTATCTTGGACAAATCTAGAGGGGCTTGTTTGGTGGACAGGCCCACAGCAGTTTTAGAGCAGAAGGACTTTTGTGGTGGACCTGACTGAGGTTTTATGTTGCTTTGTCAGACTAAATTGAGTAGCTTGGTAGTGACTCTCCATAGATCTTATGGAGCACTGCAAACACGTTAGGTGTGCCCCTCCCCTCCCGACCAGTAACAAAACACCTCGCTTCTGGGGTCAACAGGACGGGTCAGTTCTTAACAAGGTTTGTAATGATTAGGGGCTGAAGTTCCACTCTCTTCTTTTGGTTTGGATTCTGTCTCAGCTCTCCCACAGTCACTCCAGGGAGCAGGTGCTCAGGTGGCATAGATAAGATCTCTCACCATGGTTTGCAACTCCCGCATCTCTTCTACCAAGCTGGGATCAGCTCGGGGTTCAGCAGCAAGGGCATTGCCCCCACACCCACAAGTGGGGTCTCACTACTAGGCTCGGTTTTAGTGGGGCAAATGCCTGGATTTTCAGCTGACTCAGCCACAGCTTGCCGGCTGGCTTTAAGTTTGTATAGCTCTTTTAGTAGTTCACTGACTTGCTGTGACTCAGAGTGGTCCTCTTTTTCAACTGGCCTATTGGGGGTGGGGGTAGTTCATGCAACCCCCGGATATGGTTCCCAGCCATCTTCATCATTTTCAGTCTCATGGATTTCCTTCATTAACCATCAGTATTTACGAGGGTTAGCTTTTCTATCTTGAAACTTTAACTTTAACATAGGCACACTTGAGTAATGGGCAGATTTAAGGATATGTTCCAGCCTGACATGATTTAATTCTCTAGCTGAGTTACTACCGCTACGATGTGCTCTTTGCAAGGTCTGCTCTACCAGGGTCTTGAAAGCAGACAGCTTCTCATTCTCCCACTGTTTAGCAGACTTGAATTTCCACATTAAATCCTCCCAGGACTCTGAGCTGCCATACACCCCTTCTAAGGCAGATAGGTACTCACCTGCAGATGCCTCTAGGTTAGTGGACCAAGGGAACTGGATAGCTTCCAGTGCTGGGACATGAAAACTTTCCAAGTCTCTTGCAATTCTTCCCTTCAGAGCACTGCCATTCTTGGATCGGGGGCGACATTGTCCATCCAGGTTTCCAAATCATCTTCCTTCACAGGCAAGAGAACAGCACCTGAAAACAGCTTGAGCCTGTGATATGAATCCAGATACACTGAAGGTATCACAGTGGGGGATGTTACAACAGTGGGTACCATAGCGGAAGCTGAGGAGTCCAAGGGGGACTGAATAGGGGTTACCTCCTCAGAGTCCTCCAAAGCCTTCAACAGATCATTAACTGTCTGTCCATCAGCAGCTAGAAGTCTCAATGTTTTGAAACATAGAATTTGATGGCAGATAAGGACTTCTTGGCCCATCTAGTCGGCCCATTTCCCTACCTGATGGATAAGCTGCAGATTCTAGTTAATCAACAGCTTACTTCCTCCTACCCCCACTAGAATTGCCTTATGCCTGTCCCATGCATGCTTGAATTCTCCCACTATTCCTCACTCCAAAGCCTCCTCAGGAAGGCTGTTCCATGCATCCACAACTCTCTCTGTGAAAAAATACTTTCTAATTCTACCTCTTAGCCGTCCCCCCTCTATCTTCAAATTATGCCCCCTTGTTCTTGCACATCTCTTCTTCTGAAAGATGCTACCCTCTTTTACTTTGTTAATTCCCTTCAGATACATGAAAGTTTCTATCATGTCCCCCCCTCCCTTCTTTCCTCAAGGGTATACATATTAAGCTGCTTTAGTCTCTCCTCGTATGTCTTCTGGTGCAGACCTTGCACCATTTTTGTTGCCCTCCTCTGAACAGCTTCCACTCTGTCTATGTCTTTGCGGAGATGGGGTCTCCAGAACTGCACACAGTACTCCAGATGGGGTCTCACCAACTGTCTGTACAGAGGGATAACAACTTCCTGTTTTCTACTGTTGATGCCTCTCCTATGCCTCCCAGTATCACCCCAGCCCTCCTTACTGCCTTCTCACATTGCTTGCCCACCTTTAGGTCATCTGATATAATTACTTCTAGGTCTCTTTTGATTTTTGTTGTCCTTGAACCCTTCTACCATTGGGGACCCCCCAAGGGAAGATCGGTCATTGTGTAAATGAATGACTCTCCACCCCTTCTGGGATCTCTCTGGCATGATTACGGGGATACAGTCTCAGGGTCTATGGGAAGGCTACAGAAAATGAGGGCCACCAAGGTATGGGCAAACAGGTCTGAGTCCAACCCTCATACTTTAACTTTCTACAGGCACTTAACTTTCCTCATGGTTTCCTGTATGGTGTCATTAGTGGTCCCCACTGGGATATCTAGTAGTAGTAAGGCATGGCAGGAGTCGATCCCTTTGGCCTCACTCCACCCCATGTTGCGATGCATGACAAGCTTGTGGGGGGAAATTTTACACCTGTGCGTAATAAGGGCCTCTATTGCAAATTTCCTTGCAAAATTGCACTTGACTGAAAATCTAACATTTGGCCACTAGGGGGTGCTGATCCCAGCAGTGGCTGCAAGATGTAATCCCTAGACAGAGCTATTCTAAGGGCTACTACCCCTGCCTATATGGCTATGCACTGGTTGAGGGGCCTGAGTTCACTAATAAGATGCCTCCACCCAAAGAAATGGTATTGGGGTTGCTTGTCTTCTTGGGTATAGCCCTCTGGGAAGCTATAACCACCTACCAACCCTCTTAGTCACCCAGTATCTAGCACAGTGGTGAATTCACAGTCAGTAGGCAACAGTAATAATATGGTCACATACTCCACATTTAGCACCAAGACTGGACTTGCAGTGACTTCCCTGGAGACCCCCTTGAAAACAAGGTTAGCAATACAGCAGTACAGTCTTAATACTGTAACCCAACTAATACTATGCACACTAGCCAGGTTAAGCGTAAAGCAAGACAATCAGGTTTATTTAGAGGCAGTGAACAAGGAAAGGGCGTGAATCTAGACAAATGATTGGCTATCTGAATTATTTCAGTGACTCTATGCAGTTGAATCCCAACCTGACAGTCACACAACATTGGGTACCCAGAATAGTAAGTCTGGCTAGCCAGAGGCATTACCAGGGGGTGGCTGGAATTGCAGTTGATGTTGGTACCCTTGATGGAAAGAAAAGCAGTTAACATGCAAGACACCCAGATTATCTGTTATCTGAGCCGGTTGGCTCAGTCCTTTGTAAAACTCAAGAAATAGAGACAATTAGATGGTACCACAAATGATATAAACTCTAGTTGCAGGGAGCTACCCAGATTTGTACTCACACTGCCAGGAATCTGCTACAAGGCAGGCAATATGGAAATCTTGTGGTGATGACAGGAAAGCATGGAAAAACAGGGCCAACATGACACACCTCCTCTTCACAGCCTTTCCTTCAGGTTGCTGCAACCTGCGCATTGGTGCTCCACAGTGGCTGGATCCCTCAGCTGGTCTCTCACCGTGATAGTCTCTGGTGATAGAGTAGCAGCCTAGGCTGAAGTGGCAGGGCCCAGGCAGGATAAGCAGTATGGCAAAGTTTGTGATATTTTGCTGGTGAAGCCTCCGGCTGGCATAGCAGGTTTTTTGGGGGGAAATCAGGTCTGTACCACGAAACACATTCATCACATTTAAACCAATAACTACTTCAGAAAACAGTTCAGATTTAATCTGATTGCAAATCAGCAGCTTTACTGTGCAAACCTTTCGATCTGAGTAGATCTCGCACAAGCTGGGCCAGTTGCTGCAGGAGTAAGTCTTCAGTCCAAATTGCAAATTGCACTAACAAACTTCCTTTTCTCTTCTGCCGTAGTTCCAGGCTGGAATTGGACAAGTCCAACTTCTGCAATCAAGCAGTTCAATGCAAAAGAAAGGTGTCACAAAAGCAAGTTAGGCCTCTTCCCGCTGATTCCCTTATGCTCCTACTGGGAGCAGCCACTTGAAAACTCGAGTTGTTCACACTACAACCTCAAACTCTAACTGATACCCTGTCTCTTGGCACACTGGGCATTTTCCTGGTAAATCTAAAGGTTTCATAGGCTGAAGGATCTGTCAGTCACAGTAAGGGTTCCCCTTCAGGTCGATTTAAGCGTCAACCGAACAAAACTACAAAACTATAGAATTTCCTTCTCACAGAACTCTGTGGTCTTTTTGGATCCATTTTAGGTCCCCAGTGGTTCTATTGCTCCAGTTACTGGAAGTCCTGGAATTCATATGGTGGCTTCCATCCAAATGATCGAGCTGCAATTAAAGCAGGTTAGACACACATCTCTATCTCAAATACAACAACAGATAAACAGTAAATAAGAACAGGTCCTACATAAGTTCCCTCTGCCAAGTAGTGACTGCAGAATGAAGCAAAACAACACACTGTCTGGTCAGCCACAAGCCCTAAATCGCTTGGATCTAGCACAGACCAATTTCTAAACACAAATTAGCTATTCTTTTAAAGGGACAAGTGCAGAGACTTAATATGGCAGTCTCACGTAAATACACAGAATTACGCTAGGACGAAAATCAGCCTGACAGTGGGCATTAGGGTGGGCCCTATAGTAGGACACTATAGTAAACCCCAAAATTGGAGGGGGGGTTACACTTGCATTCACAAATTATTTCACAAAATTCCTGTTTCACAATTTCACTTCTCACTGAGTTTTTCTGACAATGTGGCACTTTATCAGGTGAATTTATCATGAAATGGCAACTTCAATGGCACATTTGTGTCAATTTGCATGGAAAAAGGGCCAGTTTACCTCTAGAAATCTTTGCAATGCTGGCACTTTACACTTTGCTAATTTTAGCAACTTTACTAATTAGTCAAGAAAATGTTTCCTTCTTCATACATCTCTACTGCAAAGCTTGTTTTCATATGATAAACAGCAATGAATAAATGTCACCTAAATTAACTCAGTAATCTGAGCCTTCGGCTGGAAGCAGGTGAAGCATTGCTAAATTGACATATGTCCTTGGCAGTCTGTTGAGAATACCATCTATCTTCTGGACATGCAATGCAGTGATATGCAAAGCTCAGAATAAAAAAAATGTGCATATTGTGAAAGGATGGCAATGCTACTGACGGGCATTGAACTGTGGTGTGGGAACAACACAATGCTGCACTGAATCAGGATGGAAAACTATATGCCACTTTCATTGTCTGCACATAAAGGGAAAAAGCATTTTGTGTCATGTTCTAAATGCACTTTTAAATGCAGTTTAAAAGTAATTCTCCATCACATATTAGAGCAAACAATAATTATAAAAGAATATCTTGATGCTTAAACAGAACAATCACTAAGATCTTTTGACCATTTAAAAATAATTTACTTTAATATTTTATAATGCTTGAAATTATATTTCAAAAGCTTTAAAGAGCAAGTATTCACTTTGTTTGTGTGTTTTCTATTTACAGGTTTCAAGCAGTCCTGTTAAATAAACAGATTTGCCTTCCTATAGTGCTGTGTTTCTTTATTTGATTCTGTTCTTATTTCTTTCTGCTTCCCAAGTTGTGTGTTTCCTATAAGTAAGAAAAACAGACCCATTTTGAAAAAATCATTGCGGCCTGGCACACAGAATCATCCGTGAAAATTATGTTAATTAAAGACAGAACACTGTTGATTCTGCTTGTCATCTCTATGCACATGTCTTGTTAGTGTGACGCACCCTACGTGCTCGTCCATGTGAGTCTGAATGATAGATTTGGAGTCTGACAGTTTCTGGTGACAGCGTGAGCCTATTAGTACTCTGTTCACTGTATAACAGCATGTTAAATTAAAATATACTCAGAAGGGTTTTTATTTTCTTCTTTTTTTGTTTTGGATGTTAGGTACTGCAGGCAGTTCATAATAAACCATAATATAGTAATTACATTCATTTAAAAATCCCACAGTTGTCACAGGTCAGTGGCAGCGCCGTTTTATATTGTAGCTAGTTAATATTACACTATGAAGTGAGTGTATAAAGTCTGAAGCCTGCATTGATATTTGTTGAAAGAAATAGTGCACTGTATCTGAGTTTTTATTTAATTATATTTTATTGAGATTACTGGTAGTGGAAGTGGTTTTGTGGGGGTAGAGGTGCTGTTTGCCCAAATGATTATGCGTGATAGTTTGTGAGCCACTGGATTTGGGTTTTAAACTTCTGTTCCCACTAGTGCTTTCACACAAATCAAGGCTATGTTGTCACCTCTTCGCCAATCATTGTTTTCTCCCGAGCCCTGCACATTGAAGTCTTTCAATAGAAAGCAGGACACCTGATGATCCTATGGGAAGATCTGCCATGCAGTCATGTTGACTGCAACCACTTACTGATGGCTTTGTGCATGGAGTGGGGCAGTGTATTAAGAGTCCTCTCCAAAATCTACAGAGCACCCAATATATCCACCCAAAGAAACAAACGTCATGATCATGGAGCAAAGGATCCTTCTTTTTAATGTTTCAGGATTGGAGGAAAACTAACTCCCCCCTCATAGAGAATCTAACCCAGAACCCCCAGCATCAGAGGCAGGAATCTAACCCAGTAAACCGCAAATACTATTTACAGAAAGCTGACAAGCAGTTTTTTGCACATCTCTATTTCCCATTGTTTTTTCTGACTCCTAGTATAACCCTATTTGGGTGCACCATATTATGTATTGTCTTCTGTAATTTTAACTTAGGGATTGTCATTGTAAGCTTTACAATTCACTTATCACTGCTCCACCCTGCTGATTTGCACTAGCTTATGTCCTCTCAGTATTATGTGTGTCCATTCTCCATAGCACCTCTCTAGCCTGCTGTAGCTAGCTCATATTTTTGTCACTGCCTAGGTATTGCCATTGTAAGTTAATCCTTCTTTGCTTAGACCAGATAATAGATGCAGATTTACAGTGTTTGACCATATTTTAACTCGTATTCCTAATCCAGTGTATTGCATAGAAGTTGACAATTGCCATTTTTGCATGTGTTTAGAATGTATATTGCCCTCCTCTGATTCATCCGTGTCCCTCTACTATCCTCAATCCCTGAACCTCCTTCCCCTATCTCACCATCTCTTCCACCATTCACCCCTTCACTCACCCATCCCTCACTCCTCCTCTTTAAACTCCTCCCCTCATATCCCCCAGTCTCCTCATTTTCCCCCTCTCTTAACCTGGAATTTCTCCATTGCACCCTCTTCTTTCCCTGCTTCCCTCACTGCCCTCCCCTCTTCACAAGGGTGGAAATCCCACTCTATACAGCTGCTCCTCTTTCTGGTCCTTGTCCTTTCTGGTCAGGTGGAGTCTGACCCTGGCCACTCCTTAACCTCCTTCTCTGCATTCCCAGCCTCCAAATGGTTGAGCATTGTTCACCTCAGTGCCTGGAGCCTTCTTCCAAATTTAAGCCTCCTGTTTGTCTGGTATTCACAATACTCTCCAGATATCCTCTGAATCTTGGAATCCTGGCTCTCTTCAAGGATGCCAGACTCTAGTCTCACCCTTCATAACTATCAATTGTTCAGGCAGCATGGGAAAAATGTGGGGGTAGTATTGTCATTTATGCCTCTCAGAGCCTGTCTTACACCATGGCTTTTAGAGTGGTTGCATCCCCCCCAAATTTGTTTCCTTGTCAAGCTTTCATTCCCCTCCTCTGTGCCCATCTTTATTTGTGTATTTGATGTCTCACTTAAAATACCATCCTCATTCCTAATTGACCTTATCTCTGCAACCTCATTTCATTTAACCATTGTTAATATCATTCTTTTGGGAGATTTCAATGTAATTCGGCTCTCCCTGGCCTCCAGGCTGACCACTCACAAGGTGGAATCCCTAAATCTCACCCAGATTATCACTGAACCTACACAGCTTAACCCTCACTCCCAAACCACACCCTCTTGTACTGGATTCTTTCCTCCCATCCCCACCACATTGTTGCAGCACATATCTTGCAGGATGCTTTCAGTGACCACTGCATGATGTTCTGCATCATGAAGATCTGGCATCCACCCCCCTCCCCAAAATACATCTGGAACAGATCTCTCTGGTCACACAATGCCACTGATCTCTGGTGTGACCTTACTGCAACAGAATGGACAACTTTTCCCTCTACTGATGGTAGTGCCCTCTCACCCGAAATTCTCCTCTGTTTGGGACATGAATGCTCCGCTCAAAAAATCCAGGGTCAAAACTCACCATCACCCTAGGATTACCCAGCAACTTAATGATCAGTGCAAGTTCCCTGATCTTTTCTGGGCATGCTGTACATTATCACCCTCCCTTCCTGACCTTCTGTGCTATAGGACTTGCACAAACTTCCTCACAAAGGCTGTCCAGGTTTTAGAATCACAATCTTTCAAGAACAACCTTAACACCCCACCAATGTTCTGTATAAATTAATTCACCCTCCGTTTGACCCTCCCAACCATTCGGCCCTCTAGACCTTCTGGTAAGTGATTCATGTGTGTCTGGCACCTCCTCTGTTGTTGATCACTTCAATGAGTTTTTCACCCATTGTGCTCTCCTTCCATTCCCCCTCCTAACCCCATTTCTTCACATTTTTCTTCTGCCTCCCCTGCCATCCCCTGCCCTCCCTTCCCATCCAAGGGTTTCCTTTTCTCCCCTGTTATGCACCAGGAATCCCTGACTGCCCCTTAGTCTCTCAAACTATGCAAGTCCAGCCCTGATGGGCTGGATCACGAACTCCTCCATATCTCAGCTCCTGCAATTGCACCTCCTCTGAATCACATACTCTTTTTGCCCTTCTATCTCAGTGGTGTCCAATAGTACTGAAAGCTGGCCAAAGTTATACCACTCCATAAAGGGGGGGAACCTTCCTCTGCCAGTAAGTTCTAGACAATCTCACCCCGCTTGCCAAGTTGCAAGAGAAACTAGTCTACACCAGCTTGCAGATTTCCTCTTCCCATTCTAGTCTGACTTCTGAAATGATCACCACACCCTCTCCTCCTTGTTATGTATAACTGATTCTGTATTTTCAGGGATGGATCGGGGCACATCACTTCTGCCATCTTCATCGATCTGGCCAAGGCCTTCGACTCAGTGTCCAACTCTCTCTTCCTGAATGGTATCCAATTAGGATACCAAAGCTGAGGATCCTGACACCGAAGGACCCGGTTTCAGTATCCTGAAATGAGGGATGCCGAAAATTGATGCTCAACAGCGAAATTGTATTTTGCTGGGTGAAATTGTATTTTTCCAGGCAAAATGCTAGGTTACACCTCTGGAACATGGTTCCACCTGGCGTAACCTTGTGAGGGTGATGGAGTGAGGTGCTGGCCGAGCTGCTTCATGGTGTGGAGCACTAATGCTACTGCAGGTCGGCCAGCAGGCTTTTGGGGATGGGGGGGATGTTCCAGGTAGGGAAACATTATGCAACATTTTTTTTGCACTCCCTGTAACTTTACTACTAACTCCAAGGCTGCTCCCTCTCAGAGTTGGTTATATTTGTTACGGGGTGTGGGGGCAAAGCCCACATGCATGGGAGGTGCAGGGGGCTAAGCCCCCCTCATAACACAAGTCCCCTTCAGGGTTGTGAAACTCAGTCTCCCAACTTTGGTATTTATTTATTTAGATCTAGGATTACAAGTACCTTTGAGCCAAGGCTCCTTTACAAAGGTTCCACATCAGGAGTAGTACATACATGTTAACAAGAGCATACAACAATATTCATCAGTACAGGTCCAATATCACAGTATATAATATACATGAATAACACATTCAAGGACCATATCAGAAACCTAGAAGGATTCAGGGAGGAAGGGTGAGAGGATAAGGGAGTGGCAACTGAAAAAAGAGACTAGAGCAGCTCACGGCATTGTCAAAGTACATCAGAGAGGTGTAGTTGATCTCAATGGGGAAAAGGGAACATTAGGGGTGGCAGTCACATGAGCTGGATGCCGTGAGATTAATATGGAGGCTTGATTTGACTATGCCCAGTGAGGAGGTGGAGGTGATGTGAGTGCTGAGGGCATTCATCCAGCTGGGTGTGCACAGTGTGCAAAGAATCTTTGTCCCAGAGTGATGCGGCATAGGGGAACCTGTAGAAGCTGATGTTCAGACCCTCTGGTGTTACAAGGATTAGTGTTTGGGCACAGGAGGGCTTGGACACTAGGTGGAGTAAGGCTCAAAGTAGTTTTTTTTGCCATCAAGCAGGTAAGGTACTTTATGCGGTTAGCGAGTTGAAGCCATCCCATTTGAGCATAAAGCTCACATGTATGTGTGAGTCAGTAGGCTCCAGTAAGCAGTTGATAGGCCTTGTTTAGGGAGGTCATAATGTGCCTGAGGGCAGTAGTAGAGGCAGAGCCATAGATTATGAGGCTGTAGTCTATGACGGAGACCACAGAGCTCTGGATAGCAACCTTCATTGCAGCCTGGGTAAGATGCTGTCTATTTTGGTAGAGAATTCCAATGCATGAGTTTACAACTCTGGCAACTCTATCAATGTGGGTCCCATAAGATAGGCTAGGGTTGAGTGAGATTCCAAGGTATTTAAAAGATGACAATTGTTCTTGGGTATTCCCAGCGCTTGTACTGATATCTAGGGGGTATCGTCTGTGTTTGTTTTACGAGTCACAAAAAAGCACTGATTTGGTCTTTTGTGGTTTAGAACCAGTTTATGTTTTTGTGAACTAGTTTTCAACAGTGGAGAAGGCAAGCTGTAGTTTGTGAAGTAAGGGTTGTGGGTCCTCATGGGGGGTGAGAAGCACAGCATCATCTGCACACACAATAATTTGTTCTGGGTAGGATAGTGGAAGGGAGTTCAGGAAAAGGCTGAAAAGTAGTGGGCCAAGTATGGATCCTTGAGGGATGACTGAGCAGACAGGTTTTGGAGTCAGAGAGTACTTCTGAGATTTTTACTCTTTGTGAAAGCTGGTCCAGGTAACTATTAAACCATGCAGTAGAGTCCTGGTAGAGCCCAGCATTCAGCAGCTGTTTGGTAAGCAGGCCATGGTGAACACTGTCAAATGCCTTAGTTAAGTCAATGAATATGGCTCCAGTTAGATAACCTTTGTCCAACGAGTTGTGAAGGACTCCAATGAATTCTAGGAGGGCAGTTGATGTGGTGTGCCCTTGCCTCAACCTGTGTTGCTGTGTACATAGGATTTTATGTTTGTCCAGGTAGTCTGTAAGCTGGTCAGCAACAATGCGCTCAAGGACCATGAAGAGGGTAATATAGGGATCAGCTGGTATTTTCCCTGTATGGACTTGTCACCACTTTTATGGACTGGAGTGACAATAGCAGATTTCCATTTGCTTGGGAACTGACTGAGGCTAAGGGAGAGGTTGAAGATCCTGGTACGATGGGTGCAATACCTCTTCAAGGGTGAGGATAGCAGTTTAAGTTCCAGAGAGTTTCCACTGGCTCTGGACTTGGAGATAACTTGTGTTATGTATTTGTGGACATCATTCACCTTGACTTTTTTGAAGTGCAAAGGCAGGTGATTTGAGGTGGTAGGGAAGGAATTTGGAGCAGGGGAGCCAATTTCCGAGAAAAAGTCCGTTGGGTGGACACCACTGAGGTCGGTGAAGGCTGCTTTGAAAGTATTGGCAATAACCATCGGGTCAAGAGTGGTGGCTCCATCGACAGTCAATAGAGTTGGGGAGGATTTGGACTGCTTACTTGTGACTTCCCATATATTGTCCCAAAAAGTTCTCCAATTTCCCCAAGTGTTGGTGAGGGCTTCCTTGTAGTAGGTACTCTCTGTCAGTCATATTTGTTTTGTGCAGTTGTTATGAGTCTGTTTGTAATTTTGAATGTCTGGTTGAGTGCCTGTGGCCCTAGCTATTGCCCAGAGGTGGTCTCTTGATTTTAGCTGAGCCAGCAGCTCAGCAGTGAGCCAGGGATTGGAGAGTGCCTTGACTTTGTGCTTTTTTACTAAGGCGTAGGAGTCGCAGGTTGCATTGAATGTGGTGATGAAATAATCAAGGGCCGAGTCAGCATCCAACGCTTTGTATATCGGTGACCAGTCTTGCCGACTAAGACAGGATTTAAGATGGGTCAGTTGGCTGTGGGGTAGGACTCTGCAGGAAATGGATTTAGGAGGAGGCTTACGAAACTTGCTTGACCAGTTGCAGATGACAGGGGAATGGTCACTGAGGGAATCTGGGAGGACAGTGGTGTTGGTGATACAGGTTGGGTGGCTGGTAAGAACCCAGTCCAGAAGAGTGTTGATACCTGACTTGTAGTTCTTCCTTGTGGAGGAATCAATCATCTGCATTAGGTTAGCTGAAGAGGTAGTATCCTTGAGGGTTCCTACATCAGGTGCAAGCCAGTTGATATTAAAATCACCAAGGAGGAAGATCTCAGAACCGAGAAGTTGGGATCTTACAATGTCCAGGATAGCACAGAGACCAATCCCTTGGTCTTTTGGTGAGATGTAGACTGAGACTACAGTGAGCACTTCATTATGGGCTCCAAGAAGTAGTTTGACAGGTAGGAATTGCACAGAAGAGTCAGACAGGGTAGTTGTGATGGGGTGACCGGTGATGTTGTCTTTGATGTAAATTGCACACACACCCTCTTTTGGTCCTCCGATCAAGTCTGAAGATGTTACAGCCTTGTAGTGCAATAGCATGGTCAGGAGTATTGGGCGTCAGCCAGGTTTCAACAACAGTAAAGATATCAGGGTTATGCTGGTTAGCAAAGATTTGAAGGGCAGCAAACTTTAGGAGGAGGCTGCATATGTTGAGGGTGGCGAGGATGAGACCCCCATCTGATTTAGCAATTCTGGCTGGGCTGGAGATGACCAGGCCAGGGTTTGGGTGAACACTCCCAGACATCAGTAGGAGGAGGAGCAAGAGTTTTAGTGTAATCTGTCATTGTTCATAGTCGGTGAGGTTTCTTCTCCATTTTTTGTAAGACCGAATATAGCGTATGTGCCTTATGTCCCAGGGCAGAGAAATGGATAGCAGCAGGGGTCGGTTTGCCCAGGTTCCATACCCATGGGTATCAGTGTATGGCCAGCCCTTAGTAGGGGGGTGTCCCAAGGGAGGGCAAGGTGCATGGGCCAGAGTGCCAGGTTGGCGGTAGGAGATGAGTAGGAGGTAGGTGTAGGGTGTGGAGGGGTGGCAGGCACCAGGAAGGTAGCAGAGGGGAGGAAGGAAAGTGAGAGTGAGAAGAAGCAGTAGCAGGTGGTTGAGGAGAGGCATGGTCACGGGGAGTACTAAAAAAATAGTGGGGTTTTGCAATAGGAGGCAGTGTGTAGATGAGAATAGGAAGGGGGTATAGTGTAGATCAGGAGACTGAATTTAGGGATAACAATATATGCTCCTGAATAAGCTGAGTTGAGCTGGTCTCTGAGATCACACTGTTTACTGGTTCCATTCTTACCTCATGGTCTGTCTACAGTTGGTACAGGTTGGTAGTGCCCTTTCACCTCCTCTACCCATCCATGTGTGTGTCCCAAAAGGGTCCATCAAGGGTCCCATACTCATCTTCATTTTCCTTAATGACCACTCCTTTGCCTGTACCAACGCACATTTTCACATTTATGTAGATGACACAGTTATCTACACTTCTGGTCCCTCCACTACTGTCATGAAAGGTCCGCTGCAGCAAGACTTTGACTGGGCACGGGGTCATAATGTTGCAAGACATTATGCTGCATGCAAAATTATGCAGCCAATACAATGCAATTTTACATGCAGCATAATTCTTTTTACCAGGGATCTGCCCCCATCCCCATTATGAGGGCTATTCCCCGAATCCCCTAATAAGGATTCTCAACTCGAGGGTTCAAGTCAAAATCGCACAAAGTGTGAAAAAAATGCTTCTGGGACCGGGACTTTGAGCCTGGGTTCCAGGCTGCGCAATGGCTTAGTCCTTTGAGCCACAGCAGCTGCTGGACAGAACCTCATCCCAGCAGAGGTATTAGCAGTACTGCACCACTCACTGTAAACTACAGCACTGTTCTGGGATAGCCATAATGTTGTACACTATTAGGCGTATGACATTATGACCTGGTAGGCTTTGACAGCATCCTGCACTGGTACAAATCTAACCAAATCCAGCTCAGCACAAACAAAAATAAACTGTGTCCATGATCATTGGCACCAGCAAGTAACTGGCCAGACTGCCATCCATGACCCCCTTCTTCATCTTGGATGGCTCTCCTCTAGATGTGGTTCCTTCTTTGAAGTAAGACAGTAAATGAAAGCTACCCCAACAGCCAGGTGTACTTGTAAGAGTAATACAATCAACCAACAAAAAACTCCAGCACCACCTACCTCAGGCAGAAGCAAATAGACTCCAAACAGGCCAAAGGCTAGTTTATAACATCATGATTTATTTAATACAAAAGCCATAGAGTAATGACCTTCTAAAAATAAGAGCTCAAAGTGAGACCTACCAACCTCCTATTGGTTTTGCTTTGGAGCATCATCAGCTTCTTTGAAGTACCTTAGTCTGTGGCTTGGCAGAAAGCTTAACATCTCTGCCCACATTGTCTCCAACAATGCCAACCTCTGACCTAAACTTGATGTTTTGTACCAAAATAAAAATTGTCTGTCTCAGCAGGTCTGTTGACAGCTTTTCACTAAAATGGTGCTCACAGTCTTTGACTATGCAGACGTTCTTTATGGCACCACTTTGTCCACCTTCCTGGCCAGACTGGATACCCTCTGTAACAACTACAGATGCTTTTCTAAACTCCCCCTCTGCATTGCTCACTTTTCTCATCCTTACCCATTCCCTCTCTACTCTCATTTCCCCAGCTTCATTGTACCTTCTTCAAATCCAGAGTGCGGCTGCACTGAAACACCTACTATTTTGTATAATTGCTGAGGCAAAAAAGGGGAGACTTAGCAGTTGCAGTACAATCTCAATTATCCAGACTGCTTGGAAGACATGAAATTAGTTTGAATTATAGAGAGTCAGTAAAACTGGGATTAAAATGTTCAGAGAGTATTCACTTGGGAGACATGCTACCAGTCCATTAGATAGGGATGTCCAGATAATGGGGGTTCATTAGATTGAGATTGTACTGTATATAAAATATAATTAGGGTTGCTGTGTGTAAACTCAAAGTTTACGCACACCCTCAGTATTAGATGCTTTAATAAACCCCTTGAACTTTGCTCTTGGGGTTTATGTAGCATCTAAAACCTGGGGGGGTAAACCTCTCGTTACACACACCACCCCACCACCTCATACTTTATTCTATTTTTGAAACATGCTGTTGAAAAATACACTATTTCAAAACTTTTTGTGAACCATTTTGTTTTTATATATCATATATGAAACATGCAGCAACACCATATGTCAATATATTAATGTATTTTATTCCAAGCTTTCATTTTAAACATATTTTATTTTATTTTATTTATTTATTTAGTTTTTGTTGACCGGGTAAGTACACTAGACAAATCCTACCTATTTTCAGGCACGACCCGGGGGAGGGGGATACAGATGAATGTCAACTGACCTTGAACCAGATTAAGCTGTTAGTGGTATTTTTTATAGTGAATGAGGGAAATTTGGCCAGGACACGGGGGAAGTTCCCCTACTCTTTTCGATAAGTGCCATGGGATCTTTAACATCCAACTGAACTACCACCAATTCAGGCAGATGGGACCTCAGTTTAACATCTCATCCAAAAGACAGCACCTCAGAAGTGCAGCACCCCTCTCATGCTGCACTACAGTATCAGTACTGGGATATTAACCCAAGTGCCAGATGTGGGAACTGAACCCACAGCCTTCTGATCTCCTGGCCTCAGAGGCAAGTGTGTAACCTACTGAGCCACTGACACTGCATATTATGTTGCTAACATTAATGGTTCCAAAGTTATCCCATTTTAATGAAATTATCCTTTGAAAGGTTTATGTTTGGGACAATTTGGGCTAGAAACTTTTCTTTTTTAATGAAAGCTTATTGTCCGTTTTGAGAAATCTGTCATATTGATACAGTTTTCCTTTGATTTTGCTATTCAATATGTGTTGGTATTATATTTTTGTATCAATAAATACAATAACATGATGGATTTAAAAACTCTTTTATAAAAAAAATATTGTTTTTCAGTAGTTTTTGAATTTTGGTACTGCTGCATATTATTTCACTAGAAACTGGTTAGCTTGTAACTTAATTTGCATCCATCACGTGCCCTTAATCACATTGCAAAAATCCCCTCACCCCACTACCCACCCCCACTCATCCTTGCTTTCACAGGCAAAGTTGCAAACATATTGGAAAGTAATTTATGTCTGAATCCAAATATATATTTACAGTAGATTGAACATTTCATCTGAATTCTTTCACATTTTGCAAGACTGGCCATTATAAGAAGGTAATTAATATTATTTAAGTAATGTACTTAACTGTTGGTTTTTTTTTTGTCCAAGAATTTCAACTTAGTTTTTGTCCAGAAAACTGGAAGATATATCAAGAAAGGTGCTACTTCTTTGAAGAAGATAGAATGGGAAGAGACAATAGCAAAGCGAAGTGTGAAGGACAGAATGCAACGTTGGTTGTTATTAATGACACCAATGAAATGGTATGATAACACTTTATTCTTAAATTGTAGATAACTTACAATTGTAATATAGTTGTTTTCTTTTTTCTTTTCTTTTTCTGTTTTTTTCTAATATGTAAGGTGGAAATGGAATACATGGAGAAATTGTCAAAGTATGTAACAAATCTCCCCAGCACCCCTCCTAGTACCCAGCTTCTCAAAACGATCACTATGCTCTTCTACACTTTTTTTTTTTTTTTGTTATACAGTATTTTAAACTGCTAGCTTTAGCTTTAGTACCAAGTTGCCAGTCAAATAGCATAGAAAACAGTAATGCAATAATTTCTATAGTAACTCTTGTGCAACCATGTTTTGAATGAGCCTATTACTGACTTACAGTTAAACATTTAAGAATCAACAGTTTCAGATATAACAAAAACAAAATGTAGATTGGCAGAGGGAGGTTTCTGAGCAGCTGTGAGGTTGGCTGATTTAATTATTGTGACAGATGTAAAATGAGTCATGGCAGAGCTGTGTGAAATGTACAATTACACAAGCTAAATTCAGGCAGAATTACCTTTGTGAGTTAAAAAGATTTTGCAGAATTTCCATAAAAGGTTCTGCAGAATTTAGCCTCAGTTTGGATTTCTATTATTTTGGTCAAATATTTACAGGTCATCTAAGGAGAGCTGTGTTGGTGTGGCAGTGCAGAGCGAGGCATTGGGGGATGAGACCGCATCGGTGGCCATACCGGGAGGCAGAAGGTATTTCAGCAATGTCTGTGGCAGAGAAGGATTGCAGGGGAAGGAGGAGGCTCCCTTGCTCACTTGCTGAGGAGCCAATTAGTGCCAAGGGTACAAATTTTTGGACTACAGTGGCTGGGCTTAAAGCAGGGTGCCCTGCCACCTACAGTCATCTAAGGAGAGCTGTGTTGCTGTGGTTGTGTGGAGAGAGGCATCAGGAGATGGGACCGCATCGGCAGCCGTACCAGGAGGCAGAAGGGATTTCGGCCACGTCGGCAGCACAGAAAGACTGCAGAGGAAGGAGGAGGCTCCCTTGCTGAGGAGCCAATCGGCACCAAGGGCACAAATTTTTTGACCACAGTGGCTAGGCTTAAAAGCTGGGCTCCCAGCCACCTACAGTCATCTAAGGAGAGCTGTGTTGCTGTGCCAGTATTTTCTCTAGCCCACCCACCCTGCACCAATTCCATTTTAAATAGGCTAGTTGAACTAGCAAGGGGTGAGGCTATGGTGTATTGGCATTCTTTAGGGGAGTGGTTGCTGGACTAAAAGCCAAAGGCACTGGCAAGTGGACAAGGGACGTTGGCTGCTGTTTTCAAGATGAGTGGGTATTGAACTGTCAAGGGGGAGGGACTCTGTGGGGGTGTCTTACTGTACTACCAATTTGATAGGATGTGCCTTAAAGCTACCAAGTGGTAGATTTGGTATATTTTAAGTTGTGTGCTGAGTTTATGCTTTAAAGTGCATCAGTTAAGTGCATGCACAATATATGTCTTGTTGAGTATAGGCTTTAATTCAGAGCAGGGGTTTGAGAGTTTGGGTGGGAGGGAGAGAGTACTACACCTGAAACTAAAACTGCTCTGGGCCCTTCACAAGATGGAGGCAAGGGTGAGGCAGGGTCTGCAAGCCACTAAGGCTAGCATTGTTGGTAGGGTGGTGGGGTGTACAGGGTGTGGATCCACCATGATACTGGACTAGGCTTGGAGAATGGGGTGTATGGTCTGCTGCCAGCTGACTAAACATCAGGGGAGTTATCATGGCTCAGGTGGTACTTAGGTGAGAAGGGAGGGAGGCAGAGGCAGTTTTGGAAGGGGAGGTTGGGGAAGTGGAGGGGCTGGTCCATTGGGTCCTGTAGCTGCACCAGGTTCATGAGCTAGAAGGGTGGCATGGGACACCAGGGCCATCAAGGCAGGAGAGGTGGGATGGGGACATGAGGGGGAGGAAATCGCCAGGCCATTTGGGGCCAGTGGCTACCCCCGGGTTCAGAGACTTATGCAGCATCAAGGGCAGGGGGAAGGTACGCAAAGAGTGAAGGACGGCCCTGGTGGGGTGGAGTGAAGAAAGGCCCTAGAAGGTGTGGGGGAAAATGCATGAAGAGAAATAGCCATTGGCAGATGTTTGGGGGCAAAGGACCGAGGGGGCACAGACAGGAGCTAGTGGGGGAGTGTATCTTCAATCAATCAATCAAAATCTTTATTTATTCAGGCGAACATCATTGAGCAAAGCTCATTTACAAGATGGACCTGAGTGGTCATACAAATGAGGATACAAGTATTATTACATAGACAAGAATAGCATAAACAGCAATACAATGACATGAAATGATTATCTACAACAATTTACATATATACAAGGTACAGTAGAACCATTTAACCTGTAAGAAAAAAGGGGACAAAGGGTATAACAGGCATAAAACATAAATTATAGGGTCTAACTAGTTTTTATGAGAATATAATAGGTGATTTGGAAGATAGAAATTGAATTATATAATGGATGGAAAAAGGAAGGTGGGTCAGGTAGGGTAGGGGATTAGGCTTTATAAAAGCAATTGCAGAGCTCTGGAAAAAGGGCGGAGAACAATCTTTTGAAAGATGCCAGAGGTAGTAGGCTATCTAGCTTCATGGATTTTTGGAGAGTTCCATGCAACTGCTAAGGTGTAGCTGAAAGCAGCCCTCCCAAACCGGGTGCAGGCATTGGGGACCTTTAATATGATGAGTTTACTGATCCTTAAGGTGTATGGCCTAGTTGTAATTTGGGTAAAGCAATCAGTGATATAGGTAGGTAGTTTGCCTGTTAACGCTTTGAATATCCAGATAGCAGCATTCCTATTTCTTCTGTGTTGTAATGATGTCCAGTTGACTGCCATATAAAGGAGCAATGATGGGTGCTGGAGCGAAGGTCAGTAATAAATCTTATGGACCTGTGATACAGGGTGTCCAGTTTATGTAAGAGATGGCGTGAACAATGGCAGTAGAGAAAATCAGCATAATCAATGAGGGATAGGAATGAGGCCTGAATTAACCTTTTTGGAATCACTGTTTAGGCAATGTTTTATTCTAAAAATAGTCCAAGCCTCTGTCTTAGCTTTTAAGTAGCTCTTCAATATGGACAGAATAGTCAAGCCTGTTATCTATCCAGACTCCAAGGTATTTGAAGTTATCAACAAATTCCAGTTTCTCTCAAGTAAGGTGGATAATTGTAGGGTGGTGGATGCTGGGGTAGTGGTAGAGCAACTCTTTATGGCAAAGAACATAGCTTTTGTTTTTTGGCATTTAAATGATTTTTGTCAAGTAGATTGTGCTGCAGAATGGAGAATTCGGATTGTAACAGTTCACAGGCTTTAGAAGGTGAGGATTGCTGACATATAATACAGTATCATCAGCAAACAGATGAATGTTAGATTGAGTGAGGTTGGCATCAATATTGTTAATATAAATGGCAAAGAGGATAGGGCCAAGAATGAGCCTTGTGGTACACCCCTTAGCAGTGGTTTTGAGGTGGATAGGTAATTTCCATTTTAACCAGTTGTGACCTATCTGAAAGGTAATCCTTAAACCAGTTGGTGATAGGGAATCCAGGCCTAGTGAGTTAAGGAAGGTGATTAATAAGTCATGATCCACTGTGTCAAAGGCTTTACTCAAATCCAGGAACACAGCACAGGTACAATTTTTCTTATCCAAGGCAGTCTGCCAATCGTTGGTTACCTTGGCTAAGGCAGTAATGGTGCTATGCTTTGATCTAAATCCAGATTGTGCAGAATTTAGAAGGTTGTTGTTATCCAGATAGTCCCTTAATTGAGAGTTTACTAGTTTTTCGAGCATCTTGGATAGTACTGGTAGGATGGAGATAGGCCTGTAATTGTTGAGATCCCTAGTATCACCAGATTTGAGTAATGGAACTACTTGAGCTGTTTTCCAAGTAGAGGGAATGGATCCAGTAGTTAGGGAGAGATTGAAGAGATGAGTGAGGGGGGCAGATAAGACATGTGAAGCAATTTTCAGGAAATAGGGATCCAGGGAGTCTGCACCTGCACTCTTAGTAGTGTCTAAATTAGAGAGGATCTTCTACTTCTTTCATGGATATTGGGATGAAGGAAAAAGTGAAGTGGCCATTTGTCCCACAGTAGTTTGCAGGTTCAAGGAAGATCTCAGGATATTTGCAGGTGATGAGTCAAATGCTAGGCCAGCTATGGTGAAGTGAACATTGAAGGTATTTAAGATTTCTTGTTTACCTGTAATTTCTGTATCATTTAGTAGCAGTTTGGAGGTTAAGGCAGGAGTAGAATTTTGGCCCAGAAGTCCTTTTTATTGTACCCCAGAGTCTGGATGGGTTATTGTAGGAGGCATCCAATTCAGCTGTATAATAGGCAGTTTTGGCAGTTCTTATTTTTTTTGTACATGAATTCCTTGCTTTTCTGAAATTTAGCCAATCTCTGGTGTCCTTTGTTTTCTTGCCTTTTTCCACAGTTTGTCTCTGGTTCTCAAGGCTGCTTTAAGCTCAGAGGTGAACCAAGGGCAGGATTTTACCTTAGTTCTGATACTGGTGATAGGTGCATGAATATTGAGAGCATTAGTGATAATATCCTTTAAAGTCTGGAGAGCTGTTTCAACAGAGGTTGTAAGATAGAAATCTTGCCAATATATTGTATTACTCAGGTCATGGAGGTAACCTGAGATATTGAAATTCTTTTTTGACCTTTTGAGGACAAATTCTGCAGGATTTGGTGGTTTGAGTATGGATCTTATGCCAGCTATAGGGTAATGGTCACTCACATCACTCGGCAGTACTCCTGCATGTGAATATAAGTGAGGCTTGTTTACCAACATAATATCCAGGAGTGAGCTATTGCTGGAATTTCTTAGGTTGATCCTAGTTGGGTCTTTAATTAGCTGTGTGAATCCATAGGTGTCACAAAAGGTTATCAAAGGTGCAGATACATTAGACAGCCAGTTTAAATTCAAATTACCAAGGATGATGGTATCTTCAGGGCCTAGGTTGAGAATTGATCCTAGGTGAGAAAGCAGTTTAAAGGCCTGCAGAGGGGCTATAGCATCCAATCAGTTTAAATGAAAGAATTAGGAAGGGATATTTTGATTGATAAACATTCAAATTCATTTGGCTCGGATGTGTTGATGAGGCAGGTTGCAGAGATAGTGTCCTTAATGTATATACCCCACCACCCCTGGACGATCTGCTCTGAGAGCTGATAATTGGGAAGGTTTACAACACTGTCTTTTGTTGTTGGCCTGAGCCAAGATTCAGAGATGACCAGGAAATCTGGAAGGGTATGTGCCACCCAAGCCTGTATTAAGATGAACTTTTAGGAGGCTGCAAGCATTGAAGTGTATGAAGCTTAGGCCTTTATGGAAGTCAGATCAGCAGGGGAAGATAAACACAATGGGGCCAGGATTAATCTCAATAGTGCCAATGCAGAAAGGAGATAGAAGACTAATTTGAGTAGGGCATCAAGGGATAGGGATGAGAGTGATCAGGCGTTTCCTCTTAGTTCTAGGTGCCCACTGTGTAGTGGGAGATGGTCCTGTTATATAGGTGTGACTTTATCATAACATAGGAGTCTGATGGACAGGCATAGTGGGTTATTATAAAGCCAGGATACATGTAAGGGCTAGGGGTGCTGGATTGTTAGAGAGGCTTTATGTAGGGATACCCCAGGGGTTGCAGTGTAGAGTGGTTCAAAGTGAATAAGGAATAGATGGTTGTACATTGTGGATGGCAGTGGAGAGCAGATCATACTCATTAACTTGTTCATCATGACAGGGGTATAATATGATTATCATAATGGATTGGGGAGATGAGAGGCTAAGGAGCAAAAGGAAGCAAGTTAGCATTGTGCAGGGTAGGTATGGGTTAATAGAAGGTAATTAGATGTGAAGTGGATTAGAGAAATGGCGGGAAAGTGTATAAATACAATAAACCAAGAGGGGGAGGCGGGCAAAAATTTGCGGCTTTGCCTGTACCTTTCACACTGCACCTCCCAGCCTCCTGGATCTCTTAGTCGGCTGGAGGCGCCGCCCGGCCGCTGGCTCGAGCCCCTTCTGCTGGAGCTGGAGGGCTGTGCCGGCTGCAAGGCAGGGGACAGAGGAGAAGGTAGTGAGAAGCTACTTATGCAGGCAATCTGCAATTAGGTGCAGGATCAAAATCTGCACAACAAAAGACTGGGAGGGTTTGGGGGGTTGGGCGCCTGGCGTCTAGCCCACACAGATCACCAGAAAAGGCTGAATCACTAGCAAACATCACATCAATACAATGTTTAAATGCCCACAATTTTAAGTTAAAACAGCTCTTTTAGGATTACTTAATAAAAGTTACAGCTAAGCAGAAAATCCCATTCAGAATAGTGTTGCAGAGTCCAGCTAAAGTCAATGGAAAGGCCACCAATCGGAAGCAAAGGCAGAGACAGTGGTCGCTTCCGATTGGTTCGTGCTTTACCCGTACTCTTCACCTGCTTCTCCGGCCTCCTGGATCTCTTGGTCGGCTGGAGGTTCAGGGGATATTAAGAAATTAGGCATAATGCTTAAAAACAGATTCATGCCACTACTTTTCGAGAAGGGTAAGCAGGATGAAGTAACTTGGTTGGAGGAGGAAAAGGTGAAGATGTGTGGGCTGGTAATGGGGGATGGTCAGGTTAGCATGGAGGATAAGTGTAATGGGGAAGTGGGATGTCCTCCATGGATAGGAGGAGCAGAGGAGTTGGCTAAGGAGGTTCAGAGGGCTGAGGGGGGTGAGTGGGGGACACCTCAGATCTGACCTGACCTGAGGGCGGAGCAGGGGTCAGGGAGTGCAAGCGGTTGGAGGGCACAAAGGTGGAGTTAACCCCAGGGGGGCTGGTATAGCCCTGCAGCAGGGTTTGGACTTGGCAATGGAGATAGCATAGGCGGTGTCCACTCAGGCCCAGGAGATGGTGCTCGGCGCTGACAGGGGGCACGAGGAGCTAGAGGACATGGGGGTGGTGGGGCCACAGGGTCTAATACAGAGGGTCTGGGTGGCTGCCACCAGGGGGGTCCTACTGAGGAAACAAATTGGAGTTGTCCAGTGGTTAGAAAGAAGGTTCCGGGGACTGAGGACATGTGTCTCAGGAAGGGGAGGGCACAGAGGGCCAGGCAATAAATGGTGCCAGTGTAGGCAAGGTTGAGGATACGGTCAAGATTGTTGGGGAAGCAGGGGTACAGGCAGCAAGTGGTTCTGGGGTAAACAAGGTTGAGGATAAGGTCATGATTGTAGGGGACTCCATGGTTAGGGACATTAGCTGGGGGGGAAGGGTGGTAGTGATAGCAAGGTGTTGGTCATTTGCCTGCAAGGAATGACAGCTGCAGAGGTCATTCACTACATTCCATCATGGGGGAAGCAGCAGGATATGAGAACCCACCTGGTGTTCCACGTGGGAATGAATCACCTAGCTGGGCACATCATGATGGAAGTTCAAGCAAGGTTTGAAGTCCTATCGATGTTCTGTAACAACCTGTGCTTTTGTTCAGTGGTGTTCTCTGAGGTGCTTCCAGTCACTAGAGCTAGCATGGATAGGCAGCAGAAGATAGCAGAGCTCAACAGCTGGATCTCTAAATGGTGTGTCCAGAAGGGCTATGGGGTGGTGGCCAGTGGGGGTCTCTCTGGCAGGATGACAACCCCTTTGCCCCAGATAGGCTGCACCTAAATAGACAGGGAAAGGAGGTGCTTAAGTGGAAACTGGAGTAGTTCTTTAGTGAACACTGCAATTTAAACTGAACTGGGGGGAGGAAGCTGCAAGCGTCAACTAACAGTGCACTTGGCAAGGGGGACAGCTGTCCCCCCCCCACAGAAGACATGTCAGCCAGTTTGGGCTGGATTTGCTTTCACAAGCAAGGCAAAGACCATCAAGACAGAGGTGGTAAGGGCTAGGGAAACCACTTACTGGAGGGCCATGTGCACAAATGCCAGAAGCCTGGGCAACCAGGTCCCAGACCTGGTAGAGCTCATGGCAGAGGAGGAGTTGGACCTAATGAGAATTAAGGAGACTTGGTTTCATGACAGACAGCAATGGGACATGAACATCCTGGGATATACGATGTTCAGGAAGGACAGGGTTGATAGGAGAGGTGGGCATAGCACTCTACATGAGGGAGGGGATCCCAGCATTGGAAACACAGGGCAGGTGGGGGATGCAGAGGCTCTATGGGTCTCACTGGCCACAGAGAAGGCCGAGTTGGTGTGCACAGGTCATTTACAGGCCACCAGGGCAAACAGTAGAGTTAGATAACTAGATGTTTGAGGAGATACTTAGGATAGTGGCCAAGAGGAGGCACTGCTGATGGTAGATCTTAACCTGCCAGATGTGGAGTGGGAATCAATGTCTAAGACCTCTTCCAGAAGCAGAGGAATTATGGACTCTCTGCTGATAGCCCACCACAGGCAGCTGGTCAAGGAGCCAACCAGGGATGGAGCGGTGCTAGATCTGGTGCTTTCAAATGGTGACAGGGTGGGTGAGGTAATGGTAGGAGATAACCCAGGTAGTAGTGACCACAACATGGTGTGATTCATGGTACATGCATCGGCCTCACACCACTGGACCTAAGTGAAGATGCTGGATTTTGGACGGGTTGATTTTGGTAAGATGAGGGAGTATACTCACCAGGCATTAAGAGAGATGGGTGAACTTAGGGGGGTGGAAAATATTTGGGCAACGATTAAGGGGGCAGTCATGGGGGCCACAGACCACTGTTCAAAGAGGGTAACCAAGAACAGGAGGAAAAGGAGGCCACTGTGGTAGAGCAGGGAATTGGGGGCCAGCATCAGAGCTCAGAGACGAGCCTTCAGGCAATACAAAACTACATAGAGTGAGCTAGACCATGTGGTATACCAGAATAAGCAAAGGGAACCTGGGAGGGTGGTCAGACAGGCTAAAGCATGGTTGGAAGAGAATATAGCTAAAGTAGTCAAGAAGGAGAACAAGACCTTTTTCGGTATATAAGTGAGTGGAGGAGAGGTGGGACTGGGATACCTGGCCTGCTAGCTGAGAGAGAGGAAAAGGTAGAGGGAGACCAGAGAAGGCTGAATTACTGAACAGTTTCTTCAGCACAGCATTCATGAGGCAGGGGGGGAGGGTGACACTAGACTAGCAGAAATGGAGGGGGTAGGGGTGGATGTGGGCCCATTCCAGAAGAGGAGATTTTGAAAGAGCTTAAGGGCCTGATGGTGGACAAGGCCATGGGGCCAGATGGGATTCACCCTAGGGTATTTAGTGAGCTGTGTGAGATGCTAGTGGCTCCCTTGACTAATCTGTTCAATGAGTCCTTAGGCATGGGGGAAGTCTCAAAGGCCTGGATGTGTGTGGATGTGCTACTCATGCATAAAGGAGGGGGGGAGGCAAGACATGAGCAATTACAGGTCACTGAGTCTGACACTGGTGGCTGGCAAGCTCATTGAAAAACTGCTCAAGGTCAGAATCACCGACTACCTGGAGGGAAGCGGCTTCCTTGACCCAAGGCAGCGTGGCTTTACCAATGGCAGATCTTGTCAGACAAATCTGGTTGGTTTTTTTGACTGGATCACTAGGGCGGTGGATTGGCTGGGTCAGTGGACATAGCTTACCTATATTTCAGGAGGGCTTTTGATATGATACTGCAGTGGGCTGGTGCATAAAGTGGAGTACATGGGGCGTGGGGTAGTGGTTATAGGATGGGTGCACAACTGTTTGGTTGGCAGAATGCAGAGGGTGTTATTAAATGGTGTCCCCTTGGGTGAGTCGGGTGTCACTAGCTGTGTTCCCCAAGGGTCAGTGCTGGGACCCCTGCTGTTCAACATCTATATAAGTGACATACCAGAGGGGTTGGAGGGTAGCATGAGCCTGTTTGCAGATGATGTAAAATTCTGCAATGAAGTGGTCATACAGGATGGAGCTGGGAAGATGCAGAGGGACCTAGGAATATTGGAGGAATGGCCAGAAAGTGGAAATTATTGCTCAACATGGCAAAATGCTAAGTGATGTACCTGGGCCGAAGGAATGGGAGAACGGAATACAGACTGGAGGGCAAGCCACTAGCAGTTATCATGGAGGTAATTAACCTGGGCATCATCATCTCTCATGACTTGAAGGTGGCTGGGCAGTGCAGCAGGGCAGTGGCAAAGGCCAGCAGTGTGTTGGATTGTATTGGGAGGGGGATCACCAGCAGAAAGAAAGAGATTCTGATTCCCCTGTACACCCAGCTGGTCAGGCCTAATGTGGAATGTGGGATCCAGTTCTGGAGGTCTTACCAAAAAAAGGATGTGGAGAGGGTGGAGTGGGTACAAAGGAGGGTAGCCAAGATGGTGAAGGGGCTGAGTTACCTGACATATGAGGAGAGGCTGGAAGCCCTCGACATGTACCCTCTGGAACTGAGTAGGGAGAGAGGGGACATGATAGAGACCTTCAAGTACATAAAAGGGATCAACAAAGTGTCTGCTGACAACCCATTTCAATTGAAGAGGTGTCCCAGAAAAAGAGGTCATAATCTCCAACTCAAGGAGGGCAGGTTTAAGGGCAACATCAGGAAGAACTTATTTACTAAGAGGGTGGTAGAAACCTGAAATGAGCTGCCTAGGAAAGTAGTGTTTGAGAATTCAGTAGGGGCGTCAATAGTGTTTGGGACAGACATAGAGGGCTATTGAAAGGAGGGCGGAATCTGGGACAGACCTAGGGGATGCTTGGCAAAAGGGAAGACTAGATGGGCCTGGAGGTCCTTTTCTGACATCACTTTCCTATGTCCCTTTGTTTCAAGAACAACTGATCCAATTGTTACCAAAGTTGGCAGAGATACAGGTCCATACCACATGTATAAGTGTACTTTCAGATTCTCCATTGTGAAGGTGCTGAGTTTTAAGTTGCAAAACATTTCAGCAAAATCTAATTTTGAGTTATTTTCATCTAAATTTAAAATGTATTATTCAAATTTCTCTATTCTAAGATCTTAAAACCATACAACATGAGTATGTGTACAAAGTTTCAGGTCTAAGGCCTTAAAGGTGGCAGTGCTATAGTCAGCCAAACATTTTGAAAAATTCAATGGCAGTGGTTTCAGTATAATCTTAAAAGCTTTTAATTAAGCCATTTTGGCAGGTATATGGGCTATATTATGTGAATATGTGTATCTAGTTCAGAGTCCTAGCTTTAAAAGGAAATGATTTATAAAATGCTAAACCTTTTGCCAAACTTGAATTTTCAGTTATTTTCATCTCATTTTAAAAATACTTATCCAAATGTTACCAAATTTGAAACATATTATACTGCATGGTTATGTCTGACATTTTTCACATTTCCAGCTCTAATGGGGAATACATTATATATAATCAAATTTTCAGACATTTTTAAATTACATTTTGCAAGTATGTAAAACTGCAAAATTATAAATCCCTGTAACTTTACAAAATGCAGTGCCATTAAATTTGGTAGGATTAAATACTATAAAAAGAGACTGTGTGTGCCAGTTTTATAATTATCTTACTTAAAGAATGCCCATGTTAAAAGCTGGCAAAAATTGCAAAATAATAGCAGTATTTAAAGTCAAATTACATGAATCTTTGTGACAGTTGTTGAAGTCCATGATAATTATGTGGATGCCCTATCCATAAATATTTCCCAGCCATACTCTTGACCTGCCATGCAGAAGAAAGTAAGGCTAGTGAGAGCAGTGATACAATTGGATTAATGGGGTACTTAATTGTAAAAGTAGCAGGATACTTGCAGGAGCATTCTACAGCCTTTATGCTAATGCAAGTAAGGTGATTCATGTGCCTGCTTTAGATTTCATATGTTAGCAATCCATAGCTAAGCACTGCACACAGAAAGAGTAACAGCCTGTTGTGTACTTTGCATTAAGAGTAACAGATGTCAAGGACATGAGGATGTTACTTATTAATTAGAGATGTTTCTAAGAGAAAATATGTCCAGTGGAATCTTCTCCATGACCTTCAGGGTTCTTGGGCTCATGAGGAATGGAAATGTAACAATTAGACACATACCTTTCAATTGTCCCTTATTTCAAGGGGCGTCCCTCATTTTACCTCTTTAAACTGCCTTGTCCCTCATTTGTTCCTCATGGAAAAAGTGCTGCCCACATAGAGAATATGCTGTAAATTCAGACTCGAAAGTAGAGATTCACAATATTCTAAGATGCTAAATCAAAAATAAACTTTGTACGAGTAAACACAATGGTTTTCGCAGTGTTCAAGGATTGTATATCCATTTTAGGATGTATCCCAAATTCTGAGGGTCTGTGTACCTACTTGTCCCCCATTTTGAGTGGTGTCCAAAAATGTCCATGTTACTCATTTCAGCGAGAAATGGTTGAGAGGCATGATTAGACAAACTGCCATTTTCTAACATTCTGTTAAAAGTGGAAATATTTTCCTTTTCTAGCAAGTTAGAGGGCATTTTGGGGCAAGGAATGCCTGCTTGCTCAGGATTTATTGCAGTTGTACAAAGAGGGAGGGGGTGTTGGTCATGTCAAGGGACATGAAGTCTGAGGGATTCATAATCAAGAATAGGGGTTGGGGCAACTAGTGTAGGGGGTTACTAGCTGCAAGAGTTAAATGCATGGTTTTCCTCAAAAAAAAAGGAAAGCCATGATGGGTAGCACAAGAATACTAGCCTCCCCAGCTGGAGTAAGGAAGCACAGAGTGCCACTAATTTCAACTTAAAGGCAGGTTGTATACGAATCACACCCAGTAAATTGACATGTCCAGGGGGCTTGATGTACTTGCTGGTCTAGGACATAGACATCCTCAGAAAAATGTACCAGGTGAAAGAAAAATTGTATATGGCACCAGGAAGAAGGAATTCTGGCTATACCAGTGGGAAAGAATAACAAAGAATGGGCAATGTGATTTTTTTATGGACGTGTGGCACTGTAAAGAGCAAAGTGGATATCAGGGGACCAGCAGTTTCACTAAATCTATCTGGTTAAGCTAAGAGAGAAGCAGGGAACAAAATAGTCACCTAGGGAGGAACCATAAGACTGCAGACCACCCAGCTCAGCTTATTAGATGCAGTAGAGATGTGCTTTGTGAATATTAATATCTCTGTAAGAGGAAATCTGGAGTCATTAAGTATTATGTAAACATAGCTATTTGAAAAAAAAACTGTTGCCGATAAACATTTTATGATTTCCACCATACATTTAAGCATTCTAAACCAATTTCTTTCCAGTGCTGTTAGATCTCAGCATACATTCATGATGGATATGCATAAGAAATGTCAGATCTACGCTTGCAAGAAATGAAAAGTTAAGAAACATCTACATGTTTAGAAAGTTTTCACAACATTTCTCAAATAATTAAATCGTGAAATTTTGAACTCCAATAACTAAACATTTCTAAACTACATTTCTCCCTATCTAATAATTTCTATGAACCTTACAAAATGTTATGAATGATATTTTTTTACATATCTAGTTCCAAATGTGATTGAGTTATAAGCAGATATATATTTTCACAAAGTATCTCGTCAAAGAATTAAATGCCAGACTTTGAGCCCCTATAATTTAAAAAAAGTACCCCTCTGTCATGATATTCATCATTTTCTTGGGACACTTAACATCAAGTAGCCATGCCAAATTTCAGATCTCTAGTTCAATATGCAGTTGTGTTATGACCAAATAAACACATTAAAAAAATTCCACAAAATGTCAACAAAACTACATAGAATGATGCAGAATTTCACAGAATTCCATCAGAACTCCATGAATTCAGAATTTTCCAGTTCCACAGAATTCTAGGTCAGGGACAACAAGTAAATTATTCACATTTTATTCACCTCACCTTTTTCCAGTAAGACATTTACTAAATAAAACATTTGCTACCAATATGAAATTCATCAGGGGTCCAATTTTTAAAGGTTGAGGTTTGCTGTATGCAAAGTCCCTTCCTGAAGAACTAATATTGGCAAAGTGTGAGATTTGCTATTTATAAAACAGCTTGGATCAATCTTTGAGTACTCAAAACATAGTTATAAATAGCTCCTTGAGAGCAATACATGCCAAGGCTCTGCAATGTGCTGAAGCACAAGGCATAAACTCAATACTGGCCATGTTATGGTATCCAACTCCATAGAAACAAAAGGCTGTAATGAGAAAAAGTAGCAGTTAGGGCATCCCAAATATACTTGGGTTGTAACTGTTGTTGCACTAAGTTACTATTTGTAATACGTACCAAGCAAATGATCTCAGCACCCACAGAATGCCCTAAAAGGTAATTTAAAGCAGCTGTGCAATGAAAAAAGGTTTTTCAGGGCCAGCCCGGTGGCGCTGAGGGTTGAGGCACTGGACGCCACACCTCGCATCATGCCGGCGACCCGGTTTTGGGAATTAACCCAGGCCATCGGGGTCGGCAAGGGAGAGAAAGGATGGAGCATCCAAAGGCCAGCGCTCCTTTCCCGGGAGGGAGGGAGACAGACGCTTAGTGACTGACTGGCCTCTGGTGGAAGCCGAAGGCATAGCAAGTGCACAAGCGTAAAAGAGAGGGTTGGGAGTGGATGACGTCGGCGGAGACGCCTTGAAGTAGGGGTATGTGCCACTCTCATAGAAAATGGAGAAAAACACCCACAACGCTGCTAGTAGACAGAGCACCAGGCCCCAATCTCCAGTGCCCCTGCCTGACCCGGTACCAGCATCCTGATGAAACAAGAAAGACAACGGGGGTGCTCCCACCCCATGCCCACCTGGGGGATATAACCACGGCTACATGGAGGATGGACTGCACCGAGCTCCAGGTTGGAGAGCAAGGACTAGAAGGCCATAGGTGTCTCCCAAAGAGTGGGGAGCGTTGTGGACAAGGGAGTATAAAGAATAAGTTAAAAAAAAAAGAAAAACATTTTTCCAGAAGAGCCAGTCTGAGCTTCACGTAATAAAAATATTAGCATACCTGTCAAATGTACTTTTCTTGTACCTGTTGTATCAATCAATCAATCAATCAATCAATCAATCAATCAATCAATCAATATCTTTATTTAGCCAGGTGAAACACCATTGAGCAGGGCTCATTTACAATATGGACTCGGTAGTTTAAACAACAACAAGAAGAAGTCACAATACAACAATTTGGTGTAGGCACAGCAACATTAGCAGCCAATGTACAGTCATTACAAATGAAAATAGCATGGCTTGGCACAGTGGTGTATGATAATTTACAAATAGCAACGTAAGACTTGACACTGAGAACAGAACAAGGCAGCATAATTTACAGGTGTGGTACCAAAGGCAGTCAGCATACTGCTATATGTGAGTTCTGTGCAAGGCAGGTCTCTGATAGACAGTAGAGTACAATATTATATTGGATGAGGTCTAGACCAGCAAAGCATTACATGGCCTAAGAGAAGACTATAAAGCATGGGCACCGAGGGCACAGGATGTGCCATGGATAGTGGAGGGAGGAGAGGTTAGGAAGGGTGGGAGGGGGCCACTGTAATACCTTTAGGATTGTCATAGCTGCATTAGTCAGTGCAGTAGGTTTAAGGTTAAGGGGGAGGGCATGGGATGAAAAGGTACCATTAATAGGGGGAGTGACATGCTGCACATCATGAGCCTTTTTACATTTGATGCACCTCCGAACCAAACATTTTGTGATGAGTGAAAAGGGATTTTGGCCGGGGTATCACTGCTGAGACCATTTCAGTTCACAATAGCATGGACTCAACAGTCAAAACCAATGACCATGCACTGTGGTGATGGTGCTACACTCTGCTTTCTGGCTGGAAACTTTATATACTTCAAAGAACGGAAGCTCCTCCAATCAGAGAGGGCTTTGTCCCTTTGATTTGAATGAGGCCATGTCAGCAAACAGCTGAAAGGCTTTCAACCTCAGAAGTCTGTCTTGGAAACCATGACTCAGGCATGTGCATTAGCATTGATTCTAATGTGTATGCCCAAAGTCATGGCTTAAGAAATTCCTCCCATTCAGCTCTCCATAATTTGTTTGTTTTCCCCTGTTGTCTAGTCTAGTGGCACCCCCCACCTGATGCTCTATCTCTCAGCTCCAATCACCTCCCCCCACAAACATAACACTGACACTGGGGGTCCCCATCCCCCAGTGTTACCACTCCATAGTTATTTTTTTATATAGCCTGTAACAGAGAAAAACATCCACCAATTTCTGTTGTTGGTGCCTATGTAACTGTCCCCCACATCCAAACCTCCATCTCATCACCCAATACCCCATAGCACCCCAAACATAACACTGAAACTGGGAGTGCCCACTTCCCCAGTGTCACTACCTTGTATTTTTTTTATATTATAGCCTGCAACAAAGAAAACCGTCCATTGATGTCTGTTGCTGGTGCCTACAGTATGTAACAGTCCTCTTCACCTGAACCTCTGGGTCAGCACCCACCCCCACACACACACACACACACAAACATAACATTGACACTGGGGGTACATAATGCCCCAGTGTTGTCACATTGTATGTTTTTTATATTATAGCCTGCAACAAAGAAAACCATCCAGCAATGTCTGTTGCTAGCACCACCGTATGTGCTCCTCTCCACCTGACACTCCCTGTCAGCAACCCCTACAAATATGACACTAACCCTGGGGTGCCCAGTCCTCCAGTATTCTCACCTGAAGTATACAAAACTGTCCCTTATCTTTTTTTTTAACCTTGTAAAACAGAAAACCATCAACTGATGTCTGTTTGCCATTAGCCCCCACTGACCCTCCCACTCTGCACCCACCACACCCCCTCCAGGCCTTTACTTACCCACTGGTGGTCTAACACCATACTCTTCTGTGGAACACAGACACGTCTTCACTCTTCAAAGCCGAACCATGAACTGAGAAAATCATGTAAGCGGGTCAATGTATTTCAATCAGGTTTTGAACTTATTGGCATAACTTGGCCATTGTTTAATATTTTTTCCTCATATTTTGAACATGCCTTCATTAAAACCCAGCCTCATAAGCAATTACAGTGAAATTATGCAAACCTGTCCCAAAATGTGATTTCACTCAGCAACTGCAAAATTACCTTTTGGGCAGGAGATGTAAATTTTCTCTGCACTTGTTCATGAGGTGGGGTCATAAGAAAGCTATTTTCAAAATTTAGTGTTAAAATATAAAAAAAAATCCTCATAAGCCAACATTGAAATTTGCAAATGCAGTCTCATAACCTGGATAATTTTCAGTATTGTTACCCTAAATTTTCAGAATAGCCATTTCTTTACAGCACCTCCTGAATGTGTCAGCTGTCTTTTTTCCTGGCCAAAATGTGTTTTTGTGTCCCAAAAGGTGATCTACCAGTCACTGTGCAAAATCAGTTTTCAGGCAGGAGTTGAAAATGTTCTCTACACTTGTTCATGAGGTGAGGTCATTAAAAGGCTATGTTGAAAATTGGGGGCCAAAACATATTTAAAACAAAACAACAACAATGTTATCAGCCTACATTGAAATTTATGAACACAGGCTTGTAACTGTGGTAATTTTCAATATTTTGATCCCAGATTTTCAATATACAGTAGACATTTCTTCAAAGCACCTCATGAATGTTACAGCTGTCATTTTCAAATCCTGCCAAAATTTGTTTTGTACCTCTGGTGCAGAATGATGTTTTGGTGGCATAGAATGACCTTTTGGTGAGGATTTGGACATTTTCACCTACTGGGTTCATTACATGGGGTAATAAGAACTCTATGCTGAATATTTAGTGATAGACATTCAAAGGGGTTGCACCTGGCGCAACTGAGTTGTGCAAGCACATCCCCAGAACTGCGCCCCTGGGCAATATTCAAAGAAGGAAAATGTGCAGCTCAATTCACAATGTGCCAGGGTGCAAAGATAATGTATGCAGCACATCTCCAGTGGGTGTGCCCATGCATATGTGGCACATCCCGATATTCAGTCTGGGATATGTGTCACATCTGCTGGCACAACCCTGAGATGGGCCAGATATCTGGGCTCAAAGTAGAGCCTGTAAAAAATGGCTCAAGTACAGTCCACCCACTGGCGGGCCATTGTATTGCAGTGCACAACATAGTAGCCACTGGCTGTGGGTGGCAACACTCCCCAACACCATACATAAACATGCACATTAGGCCCGGGTGGTCCAGTGGTATCCCAATTCCCTCCTGTAGCATCGATCACCATACTGAACTAACAATAGTGTCCCTGGTAGTCCAGTTGTCTGCCTGACCCTCTAATCACTGTATGAATCCAAATGTAATATCCCTGGTTGTCCAGTGGATCCCCCCACTCTGCCTGTACCACTGATCACTGGCAAATTTGCAAATTACAGTTCCCTGGTGGTCAATGGTGTCCCCACCCACAGGATCACCAGCCTATCCAGGTCCCCTCCAGTCATCAGCGGCAGCATATCCACCTGCATACCACTGTGGCTGCCCACTAAATGACAGCTTACAGTAGGAGCTGCAAGCTCATTGGTCCACACTGTGGGCCATTGGGCTTGCAGTGTATACAGTAATAATACATGACTTTGAGAATGAAGTCATTCCTTCACAAAATTGTGGCATATTACAGTATGCACAGTCTGGACCAATGAGCTTGCAACTCCTACTGTAAGCTGTCATTTGACAGGGCAGCCATGGTGGTATGTGGGTGGTGGCTGCCCGTCAATGAGCAGGGGGATGGGTGCTGGGGTCCTTTAGGGTGGGAGGTCTTGTTACCACTGAACACAATGAAATATAATTTGCCAATTTGCCAGCGACCAGAGGTACAGGCAGGGTGGGGGATCCTCTGGACAACTAAGGATACTACATTTGATTTGTATGGTGATCAGAGGGTCAGGCAGGGTTGGGGAACCACTGGACTACAAGAGGATGTTTACATTAGGTTATTACAGTGATCAGAGGTATGGGCAGGGTGGGAGGATCCACCGGACCACCAGGGATATTATCTTTGTATTTTTATGGTGATCAGAGGGTCAGACGGGAAGGGTTGGTACCACTAGACTACCAGGGACATTATTGTTAGTTCAGTATGGTGATTGGTGCTTCAGGACAGGAGGGGGTACCACTGGACAAGCAATGATTTTGGCGGCACATCACTATGAGCAATGAGGGCTACAGGATGGGTGGTTGGGGAACATCTGGACCTCCACTGTCAGTGCCACATTGTGTGCAGGGCACCAGGTGCTTTTCGATGGCCAGCCCTGCACAACTCATACAAGTGGGGCCATAATGACATACAAATGGCCCCATTTGTGCCTTGCATGCATTATGGCACCATTATATTTTGGTATATTAGGAATTTGCGCACAGCATATCTCTGATGCACTGGTGCAATTCCTATTCCTGGTATTCAGCCCTGTCTAGAGGGATGTTGAAGTGCATTGTATGTGCACAGTGCTCGGTACTTGATATATACAGATGGTATGCGCCATGGCTCATCTCTTTTGAAAATATCCCTTAGTTCAATCAATCAATCAAACTTTATTTAACCAGGCAAAATCATCCTTGAGCAAGCTCATTTGCAAGATGGTCCTGGACAAGTAGGACATATACAACTACAGCAAAATTACCAGATAATCAGTGTACACACAATGAGCAAAAAAAAGACAGTTACAGAGAAACAGATAAGATCAGGTCTGGGAAGTACATATGGTGAACACTATCTGGGTTGGTAATTGACTGTATATATAAAGGATTCCCTCAAGATGTGGGATTATTAAGACAAAGGTCACAATATTACAATAAGACGAGGGATACCAGATAGGGTAAGTGAGGGAACAACAACCGAAGGTTTACGGGTGGGGGAAAAACAAAGGAAAGGGTCAGTGAAGGGTGGAAATAGATGTAGTTTAACAAAAAGATGAGAGTTGGCAGAATATTCCCAAGGTGGAAAGAAGAAGAGAAGTGCTAGGGGAATACATGTAAGTGCCAAGAGTTTGAGGAGCCACAGGAGATGGAGGAGGTGATTATTTGTGGCATACACACAGGGCTCTCAGTTTAGGAGCAAGCAGCCTCCTGAAAGAGTGAGGCCCCGGGAGGGAAGACAGCCTGAGATTTTTTTACATGACATTCCAAAGGGTGGACAGAGAAAAGATGATAGCCGCTGAGCCATACTGTGTTCTTATTTTGGGTACTTTAAGAGAGACAAGAGACAAACTCCTTAGACCATACGTTCCCTCAGTAAGCTGAAACAGAGTAGAAATATAGGTTGGTAGTTTATTGGTTAGGCTCAGTATGTCCACATGAGGGCATTTTTTACCTTCTCAGAGTGAAGGAGGGCCAGTCTAGTGCCTGATAGAGCAGGCAGTGGTGGGTGCATAATGGCACGTTTAGGATAAATCTCAGCACACAATGGTAGAGGGTGTCAAGTTTACATAGTGTCTGAATAGGATAGTGACTATGGAGAAGGTCAGCATAATCCAGCAGTGGTAGAAAAGTTGTTTGGACAAGTTGTTTCCTTGCTTCAAGAGTAAGGAGGTGTCTTATCCAATAAAATATGCCTAGACATTGTCTTAGCTTTTTAGATAGTTCATTAAGGTGAGACAAGAAGTTGAGCCTGTTATCCAGCCAAACACCCAGGTACTTGAATTTTTCTACTAGTTCCAAGGCTTTGCCAAGCAAGGTATAAATCTGAAGGCTCAAATATGGTCCTGTGTAGTGGGCAGCACAAGGCGAGATAATCATAGCTTTGGTCTTTTTGGCATTAAGCAGAAGCATCAAGCCTTATTAAGTTGCGTTGAATGATGTCAAAGTCTAACTGAAGCTCCTTGTGGGCTACGTCTAGGGAGGTGTTAGTAGTATAAAGCATGGTATCATCAGCAAATAGATGAACATTACTTGTGAGTATATAGGAGTCTATATGGTTTATATAAATAGCAAAGAGAATAGGGCCCAAGATGGAGCCTTGTGGCACACCACGGGGCACGGACTTTAACTGAGACAGTTTCCCTTGATCTTTGATTTGTTACATTCATTTGGTGAGGTAACAATCAAACCACTTTAAGGCAGTGTTGTTTACCCTGATGCTGCTCAAGACGTTAAGTAAAATATGATGATCCACTGTATCGAAGGCCTTGCTAAGACCTAGAAAGAGGGCATAGATGTATTGCTTAGTATCCAAGGAGGTTTGCCATTCATTGGACACTTTGGCAAGAGCTGATACAGTACTGTGCTTGGGCCTAAATTCCAGTTGGGTGGGTTTTAGGATGTTTCTGTTGTCAAGGAACTCTCTGAGTTGAGAGTTAACAATTTTTTCCAGGGTCTTTGATAGGATTAGGAGAAGGGAAATCGGGTTGTAGTTGTTCAGGTCAGTTGGGTTACCAGATTTAAAAAGAGGAATAATGTGTGCTATTTTCCAAAGTGTTGACAACTCACCATGAGCCAAGGAACTATTAAAAAGGTGAACGACTGGAGCTGTCAGGTGATAGCAGCCAAGTTTCAAGAAGAACGGTTCTAAGAGGTCAGCACCGGCACACTTTTTAGTGTCCAAGGCTAGCAGGAGGTCCTCCACCTGTTTAAAGGTTACTGGATGAAAGCTAAAGGAGGAGCGCCCTGAGATAACTGTGGTGACAGGGCTAGGGCCGTCGTTGTCATCACTGAAGACACTCACTTTCCTTGCAGGTTTCACATCAAACGCAAGGCCTACAGTGGGAAAGTGGCTATTTAGCTTTTCTAGGATGTCCACCCTGTTTGTGTAGGAAACGTCTTCTACCACAATCTTGGCAGGCAAAGGTGAGGCTGACGAGTGACCTACTACCTCTCTAAGAACTTTCCAGAATTTAGTGTAACAACTTTTATTTTCTTCAAGAGCGGACTGGAAATAACCAGATTTTTCAGTTCTAACAAGTTTGGTGCAGGCATTCCTGGCAATCCCAAAGGTCAGCCAGTCAGAATCCAATTTTGTTTTCCATGCCCTTTTCCACAATACATCCCTGTCCCTCAGAGCTTTCCTTCAGATGGGTGTAAACCAGTCGCGTGACATTTTGATAGATTTGATTTTTCTAAGTGCTGCATGTTTATCAATCACCTTCAGTACCAGGTTTTGGAAGATATTATAGGCTTCTGAGACAGAGGGTGCCAGGTAAAAATCCTGCCACTTAAAATTCCCTAGGTCTGCCAGGAAGGCAGGTTGGCAGAAGAGTTTTAGACTTTATTTCAGTTTAAAAGTGGAGGTAGGAGGCTGGTAAGGGGAGCTTTTAATACAGGCAGTAGCACAGTGGTTACTCAGGTCACTGTGGAAAACCCCTGTGTGAGAGCTATTGTGTGGCTTATTTATCAGCATAAGATCCAGTAATGAGCTGCGGTCAGGGGATTTCTTGTTAGGACGGGTATTCTCTGGGGTAATCTGGGTTAGGCCACGCTCATTGCAGAACTCCTTAATTTTGTTGAGCAGGCATCATTCCAATTGAGATTAAAGTCCCCCATTATTATGCATTCTGAGTTTGTTTTTTCTAACAGGGATTGAAGGTGACCCAGTATGCCAAACCTCACAGAAGGGTGCCTATAACAAGCAGATATTAAGAGGGCCACTCCAGAAGATAAGGTAAATTTCATAGCTAGGCAGTCAAATTCCTTCGGTATAGAGGTGCAAACAATACCAGAGACAGAGAGATTGACTTTGGTATAGATGGCAACTCCACCGACCCTTGTTGGTCTGTCGCACCTGAATAAATTATAACTGTGGATATCAACAGTTTTGTCAGGAATGTTGTTCATGAGCCATGTTTCCGAAAACATGGCAGTATCAGGAGCCGTATGCAGTACCCAGGCTTGGACCATGTCAAATTTTTTAGGCAAGCTACAGATATTCATATGTAGAAAGCTGAGACCTTTTAGCAGAGGGAGGTCTGAGGGTGCATCCATAAAAAGGGGTGGACTGGGGTTTAATTCCATAATCCCTGAGCAGAGTAGAAGAAGAACTAATAGTTTCCTAAGGCACTTTATAATAATTTTTAACGCAAGTTTATTCTGACGCTTAGTGTGCACGGTTTTGAGGTTTGCATTGCTGGGGGTAGCAAAACAACAAGAGAGGGGCAGGGCATAGATCACAACTCTAACTGGGAGGAGGAATGATAAGTGGGTATGGATGGAAGATCTGGGTTGGAGGGGAGATACAGTGAGTGTGTGGAAGTCAGTACCTTTGGAGTAGGACAGATAGTGAGCTAACACTGTACCATGTAGCTTTTGATACTTGGGCATATCTTGCAGGACTGTATTCTCTGTACATTTAACAATAAGATCATAAGGGATGAGTAGAAAGCAGCTGAGAACAAGAATAGTTGTCAGTGGAGCCATTAGATTAGAGGTGAATCAGTAGGCAGGGAGGACGGGCATGCGGTGCAAGTCAAATACAGGTGAAGGAGTATCTCTTTAAGAGGGGAGGTGGCTTATAACCTACACCAACACAGTTTGGCGGTGACATAAAAAGGAAGATGTCTTTAAGGGAAGGACAGGACAAGTGCTAGGCCTAATAGCTGCACTCTGTATCTTTAAGTGTAGTTGCAATATTAGTGAGAAGGAAGGAAGAAGATTGCATAGGGGTGGTGCCAAGGGGGAGGGATAGTATTTAATAAAGGCTGGAGGTGGGGGACAGCGGGTGGGCATAAACATTCAAGCAAGGAGGAGACAGTAAGAGAGAAAGTGAAGCAGAAATTGGGATATTTGCAGGGCAAAGCTTACAACTGTGACCCAAATGAAATCTAGTCTAAACAGAGAAAAACTGTATCACTTTAAAGTTAGTTTCTGCTCCAGGGTAGATTAGCACTGGACCTTAAAACAAAGAGAACTGTAATACTTTTAAATCTACAAACTTGCAGCCTAAATGAACTTGCACTTCACACTACCCTTGCAGTGCAAAATTGCTGCAGACAGGCTTATGTTCATGTATAGATTAGGATTCATAGAACAATTTGGAGAGACTTAACCAGTACCACAACCAGTAACATTAACTTAAAGTTCAGAAGTAGACGGAGTAGCAAGGAAAAAAAGAACTGCAGCAGCCTGTCAGCAGGCAGAGATGATGGTTCTGGCCAGTCAAGTTTCAGCAGCGTACCTTCAGTCTGGTGATCGGAGGGCAGTACAGCGAGGAAGGCAGCCAGTGGCTGCCCTGCTGCTTACAGCAGCAGAGGCACCTGTGTCAAGGGTGAAGTTAAGGGGAGAAATCAGAAAAAGCCAGAGGTTATAAAGCTGTAAGAGAGGGAGTGTTTACAGTGGGGGTGGGGGGGTTATTCACCTCACAGCAGAAAATTAACAAGCTGGGCTGTGGCACCAGTGGCTGGACAATGAGAATAAAGGATAGTGAGAGAGGGGACAGTTAAGAAGGGGCATAGTGGTTTAGACCCAGAGACACCTCTCAGCAGGACTTATCAGTTGCTCCAGCACACCCCTGTGGCACTGTGCACCCTCTTGCACCAGTCCCAGGTGCACATTTGAATATTGGGCCCATAGTATACAAATGCAGTAAAATGGCTAGGTTATAACTGAATCTTACGCTACTTCAGTATTCACTCATAACCGATAATTTTGAATATTTTGACTCCAACCTTTCAACATTGTAATTTTTCCACACCACCACATAAACGTGACATAAAATCCTGGATGAGGTGTATTTTCACAGCTCTGGTGCTAAATGACATTTCATCCAATATACTATAAATGGTGCATGTCATCTCTGTAAGGTGAAACCTAAAAGAAATATCTTCAAAATCTGGGGTCAAAATTGCAAAAAAATACAACTAATTGTTCAACAAGCATCAAATGTTTCTGCATTGACAAATGCTTGTTTTGTTTTCTCAGTCCTACCCCTTGCCAGGTCTACAATGCTGCATCTAAACAAAATGCACAGCCATCGTTTTTCTCTTGGAAAAAAAACAACTAAATTGAAACATTTTTAAATTAGTCACATGTTAATAGAATTTGAAAAGTGTGCCACCAAAACAAAAACATGAAGATTCCTGAAAATTATTTTGTGGCGAAAAAAAGGTAGGCTCAAATTATTTGCCCAATTTCATTGCACAACTGCTTTAATAGCTTACAGTGTATGGTGGAACATTGTTCTCACCAGAAATCCAGCCTTTCAAAAATGATGTTCTGCCACAGTCATCAAAATGAATGCAACGCTGTACTGACCGTATGTGCAGAACAGCAATCCATTCATTTAGATTCGAAAACTCAAGCCATGGGTTGAAATACTGAACAGAAAACCGGCGCGTTTCAGCATTATTCACAACAGCCTGAAAACTAACAAGGCGGTTTTCTGAAATGGGCACTGTTCATTTAAATGCAGGATCAACCAGATATTGTATTTTACTTACAGTTTTCTCTGCCTCAGGACAGTAATTGTTGTCACTAAGCGAGCGGTCTGGCCACCATGTTTTTTTTTTCTAAATCTCACCTACAGCAGAGTGGCAACCAATGGGCATGTGTGCTGCTACGTTATGGATGCCCAGTCCCTAGCAACCACCCAACTCCATCTCCTAGCGAAGGGAGACACAAATTTCTTTATCCACAATTTAAATACAGTCTGGAAGCCTAAAAATATTTTATAAATAATTCGAAGGGCACCATACACTATAAAAAATACAGGATGGGTAACTCCATGCAGAACCATGTGTTCTGCCTCCTCAGGGTCTGATTCCCAAGGACCTCTCAAGCTTCAACTCGATGTCACAAGGAGTCTGACTCCTCTGTGGCAGAACACACTGGTTCTGCATGGTTACCCATCCTGTATTCTCTATATTATGGATTCATTACAACTAAGAAGAAAGAAATACTTTGCACTGTGGACTGAGTGGCAGTGGCTATGTGCTCTGTTAGTCCAGTTCTGTGGATCTGTTGTGTAGATGTTGCTTGTGCTGAAAGTCTGCAACACATTTACCCAGTATTTCTCAGCTGAGATGCTAAATGCCATTTCCAGCAGTGTCCTTCTTCTACCAGCTCTGCAGCAGTGTGTATCGATCCATGCAGACGGTAAGGAATGTGATCAAGGACACAGTGTGTAGTTGGTTCACTGGGTTTTGAGCCCATGCACTTCCTTGGCAGGCAAGTGTTTCCCCCTCTTTCATCCCCAGTCAGAATATTGGCAAAAAACAAATGATTTCTATTGACTGGCAGTCAAGAAGTTTCTCTCCTACACCTTCAGTCATGGTGCTGATAAAAATATGATATATCTCAGCCCCTGGTAGGCCTGTGGTGCCTGCCCGCATTCTCACCTTGTGATCATGGTATTACTTGAAACATTATCCTGCTTCCTTTTTGATCAATGATACCCCCTCCTATTCCCAGTACCCTGGTGCCAGTGATACCTGCTTGATGTCCTGGAACCCAACCCTTGGTGCCTGGCTCTGAGATGTTGGATGGCACTAATGTGCTAGTCACCACTGCTGCTGGCCATCATCTGACTCTACTAAATAAATGTCCATTTAACATACTGAACAAGTCACTGTGTTGATAGTGTAGCTGCCTGAGTACAATACTGATATAATATAGTGATAACATCATAGTGGGCTGGGTGCACAAGATATTAATTGGACCGGGGTAATAAACACTGAGAACGAAGGCCAAGATTATTTATTAATCTCCCCCATGTCTAGTTATTTCCTGAGAAACCCCTAACACAATAGGTGTTATTGCTATTACACTGAAAAATAACTTTTCCAACAATGTCCTGAAATCTGTCTCTGTGGTGCTACAGTGTGAGTGTGAGAAACCAGGAACTGTTTCCCACAGATGCACTGTAACATTGCTAGATGTCTCTGATTGGTTGCTACTTGTTGAAATGGGAGGGCAAACTGGGCATAATGACTGATTGTCTAAGTGCAACGTGCAGCAGCATATCAGAATGCAGAGCCACTGTCCCATTAGTATGTTCTGACTTTCACAGGCAAAGCCTGAGAAAGCATGGAAGAATTGATACTGGTGTGGGAGACTGGAATGTTTACCACACTATTTAAGGTATGAGATGTTTATGGGGCGTTATTATAGTGGTCTGGTAGCACCACTGTAATTAGGGCTGAGCAGGGGTTTCTATATTAAACCTCACATTTTTGCACTTTAATATCTTTGCAACTATCAACAGATTTGCATGACATTTTGCATGTGCAGTCTCGGGGGTAGATCTCTTGACTTAAGTTTTGTTTCAGTCTGATGTGTTGATTTTAAGATGTGAGTAGCTTAAAATCACAATAAATTGCTATTTTTTGCTGGGGTTTTTTTGTTATTGCCTTGTACACAGATTATTTTGAACTTTGGTCTGAAATTTTCAGAGTAGAAAGGGCTTGGCTGACAGATGTGCCTTTTGCTGGTTTGGCGAAAAATATTAATCCACTCTTGCTGTATCTATTGCATGCCTTCTATTGCAACTACTGGTTGCAGTGGAACTATCCACCCTCCCTACCATGCTGCCCCAGCCCTCAGGGCAGACAGGGAGGGCTGGGAGCAGCCATTTAGGCACTCACCGCTAAACTTTAATTTTTTCCCTCCTGGCCTTCCTGGAGTCCTCTGCTTGGGTGGAACAGGGGTTCCATTTCTGGATCCAGGAAGGGCATCCCTATGGATGCTATCCTGTGTCTTCCCATCCATCCCCATACAACAATACATCAGGAGGGTCGGGAAATTGTCATGCACACAGCGGCGGCTGGTGATCATGAAAGCCAGCCACTACGTACCTGTCCATGGATGTGGTGTTGCACAGGCTGGGTATGTGTTTCTCATGCATGCCAGGCCTATAATAGTTCTTAGCCCCCATTGGCTCTGCCCTCAAGTGTGAAGGGCCAGACTCTTTCTTTTGTTAAGTAGCACTTTAACCCTTAGGCTGCCAACAGAATTAGAACATACAGGAATTTTGGAATGATAAATTAGTCCTTGGCACTGCAAGGGTTAATACCAGCTAGTAGGGGTGGTTTCATAGAGATCTTGTACAGTCTTGGCCACACTGACACCCAAGTATTATTAATTAATTAATGTATTTATTTGAAGAGTTTTACCAGGAAAGGCATACTGCGCTGAAATGGCAGATGCATCCTGAGGGAAGGGGAGCAGGGATACAGTATTATAAAAATACAGTAAGGTAAATGAAACAACGGAGGGTGGGTGTCTTATTTTTGGTTACAAATACTTTTTCCCAAGCAGGAGCAGACACAAAATGTGCCCCTATTCATTATTCTTATCCAAATAACGAATAGTAAATAATGATTAGTTCATTCTGTGTGGTACTTGGGAAATACTGTTCATTGTAATCATGGTCCTCCATCACTCTCAGTCCTACACTACCAATGGTCTTCTTTCTGAATACAGTCAGAGTTCAAGCAAACAAGCCTCCTCTGCCCAAAAAGAGAAGAGCAGTCCCTTGGTTACTGTATCCTTCCTTCCCTGACCACCTCAATCACCCCCAGTCCAATCCCAAACCCATGTTGTTGGCATGGGGACAAGTAAGGCATTCAGTGCCTCAGCCCTCTGTGCACTTTGGCTGGCCAATGTTGGCAATAGTTTACTGAACACTAATACAGTTGTAACCAACCTTAATCAGTTGGATCATCCATTTCCCATATTGTATTCAGCATTCCAACAAGATAGCCCCATCATAATAAATCAGAATGGTTTGGGATCACTATACCTGTAGCAATATGTAGCTTTTGCTTAGAAGTCTTACTTCAACCCATTTTATACCTCGATGAACTGAAACAGAGGGTGAACCAATTTATTTGATCAAAGTCAAACAGTGAACCATTGACTGTGGCGGGATTAAAATCGAGGTGCTCCTTTCCTTAAGCTGCTGAAGAAAATCGCAAAGTCTAGCAAGTAGTACCTTGGTGGAGCTGTTATACTTCACCCTGGAACAGAGTGTTTGGTATGAAGGTTCAAGAGTATTTAAGTATATGTGGATATTACACTCATTTATGCTTGGGTACCTGCTCTATTTAGGGGGTTGTTATTTGGATGTGGTCACTGTGACCACATGCAACCATCAGTATGATTTTCTGGGACTGCGAGCAGTCATCTGTATGATTCTCTGTGACTCTGCATGCAGCCATCTGTATGATTCTAATTGAAGGCTTCAGAATCTCCCATATGAGTCTAGGTTAGACACATTCAGTCTGATGTCCCCACACACAAGAAGAATACAGTGGTATCTGCTTTTGCTTTATGAGATAGTCAGTGGCCCATACCTTATGAAGCAGTTGAGTTTGGACTTAAACCTGACACAGCAGGAACATAATTGCAACTCTTCCAAACCCAAAACACTACTTCCTTCAAAACTGATAATCGAAAACTCTTTTTCATTCGAAGGGTAATTGGAATATGAAAAGCTCTTTCCCCGTCTGTCATAATTAGTAAAAAAATAAATCAGAATTTAAAAACAATATTGTTTGGTAAATATCTGAAAATTGAAACTTGAGATATTACCGCTGAACTTGTGGAGGGGCTGTTCGCCTGGGCACCTATGTCTTTTCAGCTCTTACAATTCTTTGTATGAACCATAGTATGAACCACTTATCTGTGGCCACATGTTGCCATTTGCATGGTTTTCTGTTGCTGTTACATGTTGTTATTTTCATGGCTTTCTGTGGCCTGTTGCCATTTCCATGACTTTCTGTGGACACATGTAGCCTTTTGTGTGATTTTCTGTAGCAAAATGCAACAATCTCCAAGGCTTTCAGTAATTATATGTTTCTATGCGTGGTTTTCTGTAGCAACCTGACACTATTTGCATGGTTTTCTGCTCCCACGATTTAGCATTTGTATGCTGTTTCTGGCCACTCACTGTCATTTGCATATGGCTATATGTTGTCAATTGCATTTTCTTTCTTTCTTTCTTTCTTTCTTTCTTTCTTTCTTTCTTTCTTTCTTTCTTTCTTTCTTTCTTTCTTTCTTTCTTTCTTTCTTCACACTAGACAATTAAATGCCTACTTTCAGACATGACCAGGGGGTTACAATAAGAATAGTAGAATCAACTGAATACAGTACAAAAGATGACATCAGGGCATGGTACTTGAGAGAGTAGGCAGTAGTCGAGGACAAACCATCTAGACTAGTCACCACCAGAGGCTCAGGGCAAGACTAGTTTTTGCCTGTCAGTCAAAAAGCATGATTTGCATTTTCTTTAGGCCGAGGACTAACTTATTTGCAGAGAGGCTGGACTGAATTTGGTGGAAGCTCCCATCATTCTGCTGGGTGTTAATGATCTTGATATGCAGTGAGCTAATAAAGAGTACCAGGCTGTCTGAGTAAAGGGTGGAACTGAAATGGACAGGTACCTGAGGGATGCCATTAATAAACAGTGAATATAGGATGTTACACGGGACTGAGCACTAACTGAGATAGGAGTTAATTCTGTGAGTGTTCTGTTATATTTGACCATGTATTGTTTACCATGTAGAGAGTTAGCAAACCAGGCTAGTGTATGGCTGGACAGCCCTAAGCCATGCAACTTGATGCAGCAAGGTTTATGGTTCACAAAGTCAAAAGCTTTGGACAAAGCAAAAAGATTGCAGCAGTTAACTTACTCTGATCCATGGCCCCCCTGTCCTCAGAGATGACTTTACCAAAGGCAGTGGAGGTGCTATGCCCTCTAAAGAAACCATGCTTCATCGAGGACAACAGGTCATGTTGTAAATGTATTCAGTTAGTTGGGAAGCAACAATTTTCTCTCCTATGTACCTTCCAAACATCAGGCACAAATACCAGTAAGAAATGACACATTAAAGATATGTGAAATAGGTATGGCCAGAAAAAGGGCACTGTGGCAGAGGAGGTTTGGCTCCACATTGTCATGACCACAGCTGGTATAAGGGGAGAAACTATTCAATAATCTACCAACCTCACCTGCTATAACATTTGTTTTCAGCTAGCTTTTTTGTCCGTGGTCCGCTTAGGCTGGGGCTTGTTGATCTCTTGCCCACCACCGCCACTCAGACAGATTCCATAGATTTCCACAGATTGTCCCCCTTGGCAGGGCTAGGAAAGGTCATCCTCCCCCCATCCAGAGACCAAGCCCTAGCTGCTGGATCCTGACCATGTGGTAGTGCTGAGCAGAAGGCCAGCAGTAGGCAGACATCATTGAGCCCAAGCAGCCCATTTTACATTTTCTACCTTAGTCTGGACCAGCAGTGGCATGGAGTGTGCGTGCATTCAGGCACCACAGCTTCTTTCACTATCACAACCTACCTGATGACTTCACCTGGTGGCAGCCAAGTGCTAGATTGACCCACTACCCCAGTCCCAGAGAGGCGAGCTACGCAGGCAGCTGCTCTATCCTCTATGAGCCCTCACCCTCACTCTCACTGACTCCTGGTGACCAGAACTTGTTCTTGAACATGGATCCCTGACATGGCAAGTGGCAAGAGGTAATGAGCTACAGTGCCTCAGCCCTCTGTGCTGGTATGGCATCGCTATGGTGACAACATTACTGTGACAGATTCTGCTGGTAGAATTTGCGTGAAGATCAGACTTTCACTTCTGTGAAAGTTCAGAAATCATTTTGGCAACTTTCATGGAAATTCCACCTTAGAGTAGTGGAATAAATGTATGAAGTGTGGGTTAATGTATTAAACTGTGGGGAAAAATTCACAGAACTGATCACTGTCAGAGGTCAGTTTTCCGTAATTTCTTTCAGTAGTTTAACTTTTGCCTCTCACTGGTATCTAGTGACACTGCCCCCAACCTCCGATCACCAGCCCCATAAGAACTAAAAGTTTCCCTGGTGTCTCGCTGGCCCAGTAGTTGTATGTTGCTCTGCCTCCTCTTCATTAAGTAACTCAAGTGCCTGTCACTGCTTAAGTAAATTACAACTGCATACTTACTCCTTTTCATAGTGTTTATATCATATAGTAGTCATGGAGATCACCATGACTACCACACAATGTCAAAACTAAGAAGAGGAAGTGAGTGCACAGTTGTGATTTTTTTTTTTATTTGGCCAGTCCACCAGTCATATTTTTCGGCCCTGGTCACGGCCCTGGGAAGCCTCAGCCACCATCTATGGCTGCCGGGGTCCCCCAGTCACCCCCGGCTTGCCCCCCAGAGGGAGGGGCCATGGCCAGGTTCTTCCCGTGGTCAAGGAACTGTAACTAGTTGGGGGACCCGCAGCGACGGTAGCCACTCGAGGTCTTCCCGGGAGGGCTTCATAGAGACTGTGGCCCTGCCCCGCCTGATTTTCTTTTTGCTTTTTCCTTCACAGAGGTGAGGGATGTGCAATGCGCCTGCATCCACCCACCTCCCGGATATTGGCGTCGGCAGCGTGAGAGATCTCCCGGCCTCCGCCAAGTCCTCAGATGCTCGAGTGCTACCTCGCCTCCCCAGAGAGAAGGAGAGCAGTCCGTAGGATGCTCCATCCTTCTCCCCGGCTGGCCTCCGGCCGACGCTGGTCTGTTCCCGAACCCAGGTCACCGCGCCACAAGTAGAAACCCACCGCTGCACCAGCGGGCCGGCCCCTACAGTTGGGATTTTCTCAAGTTGTGACATACATTTGTGTTACTTAATGAGGAGAAGGTTGTAGCACATCAACAAATATTACTGGGTCAGTGATCAGAGGGTGCTGGGTGTCACTAGGCAACAGGAAAATATTAAACTTTTGGGGGTAGGCAATCAGAGTGTCAGGGTTTCACTAGACACCAGGTGACCTTTTAATTCTTATGGGTCTGGCAATAACAGTTTGGGGGTGCCACTAGACACCAAGGAAATGTACAACTTTTATGGAGCTGGTGATTGTAGGGTGGGGGTGCCACTAAACACCAGGAAAACTTTCAACTTTTAGGGCCTGGTGGTCAGAGGGTGGGGGTGCAACTATACACCTGAAAAACGTTCAGTTCTTATGGGGCTGGTAACCGGAGGGTAAGGGGTGCCCCTAGAGACACCAGATAAAGTGTTTATTTCTATCTGAACTGTGAAAAAATTACACTAATTTTGGATTACTTCTGCAGTTTATGTGTGTTATTCTTCAGTTCAGCAATAAATTTCCAAGTAAGAGGGTGAAAATTCTCCATACTCATTCGGAAGGTTTGCAATCCGCCAAAGGTGGAAGTTTTGGAAAATTCTGCAAAACTTGGTGAACTTTCATTAAGGTTTCAATCAAGTGGAATTCTCAACTTCCACACAGCACTACAGAGAACTGTTTATTAAATGTATTCACTATTGTGTTAGGCTTGTTACAATTAAAGCCATCAATGAATATATTTATTTATTTATTTATTGAATTTTGATGACTGGGTAGGCCCACTGGGCCCCAAGAGGTCCCTTTTTCAGGGGCGACCCGGGTGAAACAACAACATACAGGTAACAGATCAGTACAGTCAGAAGATTGAATAGTTTTTAACAGTAAGAATACATATGTTTACGGGCAGCAGGTAGTGGAAGACATGCAGGCTGTAAGGACATAGAATTTACAAATAATGAGACCATTAAACATTAAGCATCACTAGTTATTGATTAGATTAAAAGTGCTCTGGAATAGTGAGCAGCAGCTAAAGACCTAAGGTTAACTGCTGAGTTGGCAGATTGGAAGGGGGATAGATTTGGGACATAAGTGCACCCCGTCTGTAAGGGGAGGACTGTTATACTGCCAGGATGGAGGTAGGGAGGGTCTATTGAGCTACCCAGGTGGCTGTATGTGGTCAGGTATATATTATTGGCTTGGCAATTTAGACAACCACCAATTACATTTTTAAAATTACAACAGAAACTCATCGAGTCTTTAGAGGATACCAGTAAGGATTACCTGCAGAATTTACTCTTGACTGACTGAATGGCATTCTTACAAGCATTAATGAGATGCATATTTTCAATAAGGTCAAACAGTGCCTGAGTGGTCTTAAATGTGGCCCAGCTCTTATCTCTGGATTTCATGAAAGCTAACAGGTCACTATGGAGACATTTAATGTTAGTACCCCCAACTCTCCTTTTAATGAATGGTACGTGTTTATCTTTTAACAAAGGAAAGATGGTTATGACTTTAGGCAGGACAACTAAGACATCAGCAGTGAGCAAAACAGGAGACCAATCAGTAATTGTAAGATCACTGTGGAAAGAGCCAGGCTTAAACTTGGCTAGATCTCTGAGTAGAATGACCATCAGAAATGTTTCTAGTGTAGAGACTCTCTAGACACAGTAAATGGGGTTATGGTCAGAAATAGCATCAGGGAAAGTTCCAGAGATTAGAATCCTCTTAGCACTGTTTGTTAGGACCCAGTTGAGGAAAGTATGCATCCCACCACAAGCAGAGAATCTGGTAGGAGCAGAAATATGCTGCTTAATGCTAAGCCAAGTGAACAGAAGTTCAAATTGCTTGGATTTTTCCCCAACCATTTTAACTTAATGTCACAAATAACCAACATCCCATTTGAGTTAATCTTTTGGCTAATATTTTCCAGGCCACCTAGACCACCAGCAGGAGAATTACAAGCACAGACCAAGTGAATTATGTTACTATTACCCAAAAGGAGCAGTGGGTGCAGGAACTCACAGGCTGGGGAGGGAGCGTACATATTTTGTATGAGTGAGACATTTTGATAGCTCTTATATTAGAGAAACAAGCTTCCCCTTGTTTCACCCCAGATCAGTCAAGTCCAAGAAAATTAATGCCCAGGAAGGAACATGCAGGGTAGGTTACCAGGGGTTTAAGCTAAGTCTCCATCATGGAGACAATGTCAGGACTGTAGTGAGCTACCGAGGTGGTAAGCTCATTTAAATTAGCTAAAGACTCCTGACACTTAGGTAAGCAAATTTAAGGCCTTTTAAATTTGATCAGACAAGGGTGCTAGCATAAACAGCATAGAGAGGGCAGGATTCTATTCAATATGTCCTGCCACAGCAACATGAGGTGAGGATACACAACATAGACACGTTAGGAACACCAGTCTAGTCAGGGTCCAGGGGCAGGAAAGTCTGCAATTAAAAAAGTGACTGAGCAGTAAAATGATCCAATTACTAAGTAGCCAGCCTGCCTGTTGGAGCCCATCACTCCCAACAATAAGGATGGAGAAGGTGAAGTATTCGGAAGAGGTACAGGGTGGAGAGTTAATAAAATCAGAGGGTGCAGGGAGGCAAACTGATGCAGCCTGTAGCAAAAGCAAGGCAACAGAAATACCAATGGGAAGATACATTGTAAGTCCAGGAGTGGGGTCCTACAGTGATAGCAAACTGCAGCAGTTCATGTACAAATTAGCTGGTGGTATAGCCTAGAGGTTCAAGTAATGAGCTGTGAATGAGCTTGATACATCCAGCATACCAGACTTGGGTTTGATTCTCACAACCTCCACTTGCATACTGTGTGACTGAGCAAGTCTCTTAACTGCCTAGTGCTCCCAGGTCACCCCTGAAAACAGGCACTTGTGCCTAGCGGACCTTACCCGGTTACCAAAGACTAAAACAAATTAAAATAATACAAGCAGCAGACCATGCAGCAACACTGATACTGGTGCAGAACCCCTAATTTGATGGTAACATAGTCTTTCGGGCCTGAAACTTAAGCTCGCTTATAAAGGCTACCCAAATAGGGAGTAGAACAACTCTAACATTTTACCACCTTAATCAATGCTAATTAGCATTTGAATTACAATACGGGATTGCTGGGTTCACAATGGCAATGCAGTTTGGAACAACAGGTAACTACAGTAGATAAATGAACAAGGAGCAGTCAAGGCAGGTAACTACAAATCAGTTTACTAAGCAGAATAAAGTTATAAATCATTTCCTGCAACATACTGAGTCATCCAATGACAAAGTACTAGCAGAATACAGTAAATGATACTGTCCCAGACTGCATGCGAGTTTAAATGTGCCCAAGTAGCTAAAGGCAAGGTACTTATAGTGTGAGTTGAGTTCCTTAAGGATGGGCAGCACGGATGGTCTCTGGCCGTCTCCTGTTGCTGACTACAGTTTGCAGACACTGATACCCTTGGCACTGCAGTCCTTCTTATTCATGACTGCAATGCAGAGAATTGATTGATGAGTTTCCTCTTAATAGGAGGAGCAGAGATGTTAAAGTGATGCAGGTGGCATTCATTGATTGGTTGCACAGCAGGGCTGGAGGCGGGAATTCCATCCTGTTTGTAGAGCTGGTGAGTCTGGTTGAACCCTCAAAATCCAGGTGTCAGAAAGCAAAGGTTTGTGAAATTACAGTCCAGGGGGAATTGTCAGCTTGGTGTGGGAGGATGACTCCACAGGAATTGGCAGCTGAGGCTCTCTTCCCCATTCATCATCTACAGCAGTAGCAGTACTCAAAGGAAGGAAACTGCGGGTAGAATTTAAAGCCCCTAGCTCTATTCAGATTTAAAATCACTGTAGGCAGTGCTCCTTGATGGACTGCACAGTAGGGCTGGAGAAATAGCTTTCGTCCTGTTTAGTGGGCAGGTAAGTCTGGTCTGGATCCTCAAGCTCCAGACAGCAGAAAGGAAAACTTTGTGACAGAGTGGCACCCATCAAGGATGCCTGCTGTCACCTCTGAGATTTGCATTAGCTATTGAATCTATGGCAATAGCCATAAGAACCTCATCTAAAATACAAATTCTAATTATTAATGGACAAGAGAATCGTATCAGCTTATATGCTGATGATACTCTTATTTTTGTGAAAGACCTTAATTATTATTTTTCAGGTATACTAGAAATTTTGACTCAGTTTGGTGAGCTAGCAGAGCTCAGAGTCAGCTGTGCCAAGACTGAGGTTTTAGAGTCCAATATGCACTCAACCCCCTTCATTCTTCCTGCACAGTTTCACATTAAGCAATCCTCTCAAATTACCTACTTAGGAGTAAATATAGATAACAAGCTACAGGATTTACAGGTCTTAAATTATGATCCAGTTTTGGAAGAATTTGGGAACTTACTAATACATTGGGAAGCACTACCTTATACATTAATGGGTAGTATTAATGTAATTAAAATGTCGATCCTCCCTAAATTTATGTTTTTCTTTCATGTTCTTCCAATCATTGTACACAATAAATTCTTTAATGCTTTGAACGGGGTAGTTAAAAAGTTTCTCTGGAAAGGGAGGCAGCCAAGACTAAAAAAATGAAAACATAATATCTGCCTATTCGGACGTTGGACTGGCCTTTCCAGATTTTAGATACTACTACTTTGCTGCCAATATGGAGGTTATTCTTAACTGGTTTAAGGCAAGCAATAACAATGTCTAATTTTCCATAGAATCCTCCCGAACCCCATTTATCAGTATTAAACATGTGTTGTATACTGATCAAGTAAAATTAAAACTTAATGTATCCTTTACAACCAAGACGACTAGATATATCTGGAAATGTATTCTTGGGACTAAGATTATTAAGGCAATGATGTCTTTTGAATTCCCCACATTTTTAAATACTTTATTTACATGTTTGTTACAAAATCCCATTTTTAAAGAGTGGTACAACAAAGGCCTTTGTGAAATGGGATAATTAGTTGATAAGGGGCAACTTCTAGAATTTGAATTTCTTAAAAAGAAATTTGGATTAGCCAGTTCCCAATTGTATACTAGGATTTCATACCAGGAAGAGGTAGGCATACAGAAGGCCAGTGCCCATAAGTGTATGTCTTCAGCATAGCTGGTATGGGATCCCTCAGTTTACAACAGAAAACTATCAAGACTGTGTTTAAATGTATCCTGAGTATTGCACTCAAGTAGAGAATTGGGGATAGAATTCCATAGTGGAATGATTCTTTGAGTGTAATAGGCTCTTCTTTATTAGTTCTGGGAATGTGAGTGTTGATGGAATGGCTACGAGGATGCGGTCCCGTTATTGTTGATCATATTTAGCTGATCACTAGTTCAGTATCAGTGTGTATTTTGTGCATTAGTAAGAGATCACCTCTTTCTTCTTAATTCTAATGGGTACATGTTCAGTTCCTGTAGCCTTGTCTCATAATTCTTATCCTGCATGTTAATGACCATCTTTGTTAATCTCCTCTGGACTCTCTCCACTCTACCAATGTCTCTCTTTAGGTACGGACTCCAAAGGGGACAGCAGTAGTCAAGGTGAGGTCTCACATATGCCCTGTATAATGGCAGGATGCAACCCCTATCACAGGAGGTGAAACTCCTTTTAATGCAGCGATTAGTCTATTCATTCTGTTTATGATAAAGTTACAATGACTACCAGAAGTAAGTTCAGAATTAATAATTACCCCCAAGTCATTATGTTGGACCACAGAAGTTAATGTGTGTCCATTTAGTGTGTATTTATTTAATGGGTTAGCCATACCAAAGTGCATGATTACACATTTATCTATGTTGAAGGACATACGGTTATTATCTGCCCATATCTCAATCTTCCTGAGATCGTTATTGAGTGTTGCTACATCGTCCATAGTTTTAACCGATGCTGCTATTTTTGTATCATCGACAAATTTAATGGAAAAACTGTTTATATCAGTAGTTAAATCAGATATTAAAATATTGAATAGTAATGGGTCTAAAAGTAATCCCTGTGGCACTCCACTAGTAACTGGACATGGGTCAGATAGGTGGCCTCTAATACACACATGTTAGATCTGTTCTTTTAACCACTCCTCTACCCAATTGATGATTTTAATATTTATACATAGTTGTTTCATTTTGTTTACTAAAAGGTCATGAGGCACTTTATCAAAGGCCTTTTGAAAATCAAGATAGATAACAGACATTGGTGTATTATTATCAAGGTTCATACTTATGTATTCATAAAATACCAGATTTCCAGTTAAGCATGATCTATTTTTTTTAAACCATGCTGTAATTTATCTCTCAGCCCTTTCATTTATAAATCTTGTTCAAGTTTATTTTTTAATAGGGTCTCAAAGATTTTTCCAATTATGCAAATTAAGCTTATTGGTCTGTAGTTAGAAACATCAGTATGATCTCCTTTTTTGTAAATTGGTGTTATGACTGCTTTTTTCCAATTGTTAGAAATGTTGTTACTTGTAAGTGACATATTAAACAGTGTGTATAGGGGTATAACAGCCAATCTTTAATTTCTTTGAGTAGTCTTGGGTGTAACTTATCTGGCCCTGGTGATTTGTTAGTATTAATTCTGTTAAGTTGAGTCTTTAGCTCATCTTTTGTAAAAGTGAGGTCATTATCATCAGAAATGGTTGAAATTACAACTGGAACTTTGTTTTTGGTATTGAATACACATGAGAAATATTCATTAAACACTTCTGCCAATTGTTGGGGAGCTGTTATCTCTTCGCTATTCAGTGTAATTGAACCTATTGTCCAAGATGCTTGTTTCTTTTTATTTATAAATGTATAAAAAAGGTTTCCCTCCATCACTCCTATATGCCAGTACATTTTCATATTTATTTTTTTCTAGGGTTATTTTGTTTTTACATTTTTTTAGGGCAGATCTGTACTTACATTTGTTAAAGTCACTCCCATCCCATTTCATTAGTTTGTATGCCTGTTTTTTTAGTTTGATTAATTTTGTTATAGTTGGAGTTATCCAGGGTGGAATCTTTCTTTTGTTGTTATAATCTGTTTAGTTAGGGACATATTTAGCCTCTAAATCTAGTATTTTGTTTTTAATTGAGATCCAAAGCTCATCTGAGGAAGTTATCTCAGTTCCCCCTTCCAGTTACAAAGTTCAGATTTTACTGTGCCAAATTAGCATTATTATAATCCTTAAAAATGTTTTTCCCTATATTGCGTTTTATCTGTATATCACAGTTAAAACTTATAGTATTATGGTCACTGTTATGTATTGGAGATTTGACCTTAATGTTAGTTATATTATAAGTATTGTCAGTTAACAGTAGGTCAAGAATATTATTTTTTCCTTGTTGCCACATTGATTAATTGATGTAATCCATTAGATGAACAGCAATCCAAGAAGTGATTTTCCTGGATGTTGGTTCCTTTGTAACAATGCCAGTTTATGCCAGGGAAATTAAAATCATTGATTAGTATTATTTCTTTATAGTTGGATTTATTATTTATGCTATTTATTATAGCTTGGTTACTTATTGGGTCTGTGTCTGGTGGTCTGTAACAAATACCAATAAGGTATTTTGGTTGTCTATCACCTAGTAGCTCTACCCAAATAATTTCAGTCTGGTTGTTTTCGGGTGTTTCAGGAAGTGATTTGAACTGGATTTTTTCTTTAATGAAAAAGTACTATACCCCCTTATTTTTCCCTTTCTATTTCTGTAATGAGTTGCATAACCAGGTATGTTAATGCCCCATTCAGTTTTTTTTTCCTCCATGTTTCCGTTATTGCAGCTATTTCAGTATTATCTTTGAGTAACAGAATTTGAAGTTCATCCATCTTTGCTTGTTTAGACTCCTGGCATTGCTAAAAAGAAAAGTTAACCCGGTTTTATATTTTTGTTTTTTTAAATTGCCTTTGGATATGATAGATGTTGCTTGTGGATTGAAATATAATGGTGGTGAGTTCGGTTTGTTTAGTTTTTTGTTTTATGTAATACACTATGCATAATACAACCAAGTAGCCTTGATCCCTGTCTGCTTAGGTGTAATCCATCGTACCCATATATTTGCCTGATTGTTTGCAAATCTTTCCCAGCTTCTTAGACACTGAATGTTGTTTGATCAACACCATCTACGTAACCAGTTATTGTAACTTTTGATTTGGCATATTATTTTTTAGCTTGCCCTTGGTACTGGAAGAACTTCTGATACTATTGGGGTTGCATTAAGATCATGAAGTGTTTTTACTGCTGTTTCCATTTCCTGAACTATTTCTCCCACATCTTGCCTTCCAAAGTTGTTCGTACCAATGTGTAGCAGAATAGTTTTTGGTTCAGTAATATTTTGTAAAATTCCCAGAAGTAGTTGTGTAATGTCCTTAATTGTTGCCCCACTGTAGCTACAGCTAGTTACATTCTCTTTGTTTCCTCTTGTTGAGTATCTGTCCATAAATCTTGTGATAGAATCCCCCAGTATGAAAAATTGCTTTAAACTATCTTGATTTTGTACTGAAGGAGTTATGGAGTTTGAAAACTGCATATCATTTGTTGGGCATTCGTTGGTATGTACTGATTGCACTGTAGTATTAGTTTGACAAAGGTTTACATATTCAGGTCCAGTCGTCAATGTAATAGGGAGGTTCAAAGTTAATGTAGTGTCATTATTGATTCTATCATCATGCTGTGTTTCAGCAACTCTGTTTAGCGGAATTGTAACAATGGGACCAGACTCTGGCAGAGAACATAGTACTCTCATCTTCAGTTAATAAATTTAGGGGTTCAAAACTGTTGAAAAGGTTAAGGTTAAATGCCTCTGCTTTTCTCCCCTTTTTCTTTTTGATGGTCTTCTGGATTGAACCTCATATCAGTCAGCATCCAGTAACTCCTGGATATCATTATCCCTGACTCTTTTTCTGTTTAACACTATGTTTGAAAACACAGTGGTATTTAAGTCAGTAAGATTGCTAGAATCATTTGAACAATTAATAATGTTTGGTTCAATTACTTGTTCATTCAAAGTCCCAGGGGAGGGGTTAATGTAACTTATGGGATCATGGTCATGGGTTTCTTGTAGTGCATCAGTACTTAAAGTACCCTTACCTGTACTGGATTCTGCATTCTCATTTTTTTTAATTAGCACCTGTTGGCTACTTTCCAATGCCTTCAATCTTGTGTTAAAGAGAGAGATTTCCTTTTGCATATCATCATTTTGGATACACTTTAAACAAACAAAGGGTAGATCAACAATTGGTACTTTAGAAAATAAATACTTTTTGCATCCTGTACATTGTACCTCATTGTGGTTTTTAAAAATGTCATTTAATTCCAAACAACCTTCCATATTTAATCAACTTTGATACTGTAGGCTAATAGTACTTACTGGGGAGTGTCACTGATCTAGTCTGGTCTTGTTCACTTTTTAAGTTCTCCCTTTTCCATTGCACAACACGCATAATATGCGCAGACGCATGTGTCTCTGCGTGCATCTCCATGCACAATCCCACACGCCCTGCATGCGCTTGCCGTGCTCTCAGCAGGGCTTCTTAAATGTCTGTGTTTAACCTGGAAGTAGTGTCGGGGGTCACAGAGCCCTTGAGAACAAACTTCTCAATTGAAAGTTTAAAACACTTTTTATGTTTGCTTGTGTGCAGCGCAAGAAACATATTGGGGCAACTTGATGCCGAAGCAGGTTCTGGAGGTGCGGCACTGTTGTGGCCAATACCGGCACGGCATTTTGGGGTGTGTGTGATGTCCACCAATAATGGGAACACAGTCGGTGACACTAGTTTGAAATGTTGCCACCAACTTGAAAAAAATAGCCCTTCCCCACACACACATGCACGCACGCATATTGCATGCTAATGTGCCCCCCTCACACACTGCATGGCCGACAGGGGTGCCCAATCCCTCATTGGCTCCACTGCCCCCCACCCCAAAGAGCCTTCCAGCTGCCATGCTGGGAGCCCACCCCAATGCAGCAAAAGTCCTGCATCATCCAAGAAAAAAACAGAAACCTGAAAGAGAAAACCTTCCCTCGCTGACTGTCCAGAGCCCCGCTCCTCCCATCTGCACCCACCCTCTGTGCATCCTGCCTCCCCACACCCCCCTCATCCCATACTTACCACTGAAGATCCGGTGCGATGATCTTCGGTGGACCGGGAACATGTCTGCACTCTTCAAAGCTGACCGTGAACTGAGGAAATGCCAGTAAGCTGTATAATGTAATAAATAGGGTTTTTTCAACTTTGATGCACATCTCAGGCAATTTTGGGAATTTTTTCACCAAATTTCAACATGGGGTTTTTGGGACCCCACCTAATGAATTCTGTCACTGTCATTTTGTTAATCGGCCCTGAAAATTGATTTTGTGGTCACTGCATGGAACCACCTTTTGGGACTAATTTACAAAATGACAGTGTCACAGTTCATGAGGTAGGCCCCCAAAAACCCTATGTTGAAAATTTGGTGAAAAATTCCTCAGAATGACTGTTTCACGAGCATGCGTTGTGCTGTTCCTACACGCTCATACGTTCATGAATTTTCACTATTTTCACTCCAGATTTTCAACATTGCCATTTTACCACACCTCCTTATGAGCAGTACAGCTGTCATTTTTCACATCTCACCCAAAACATGTTTCCATGCATGTAGTGCACAATGACACAGTCAGTGTGCGAAATCAATGTTCGGGACAGATTAAGAAAATCACAGTGACACTGTTCATGAGCAGAGGTGTTACAATGGGTATGTTAAAAATTTGGTGAAAAAAGTCCATAAAATGACTGTGTTACGAGTGACCATTGTGCAGTTTCCACGCACCCTCGTAAGTTAATGGATTTATAATATTTTCAGTCCAGATTTTCACCACTGGCATTTTTCCAAACTTCATTATGAACAGTACAGCTGTCATTTTTCACACCATGGCCAAAATGTGTTTTCGCACTTCCAGCACAGAAATGCATGGTCGCTGTGGGAAATCACTGTTTGTGACAGATTAAGAAAATCACAGTGACACTGTTCACGAGCGGAGGTTCCAAAATGCCTGTGTTGACAATCTGCTGTAAAAAATCCCCAAACTAATTGCATTAAGGGTGTGCGTTGTGCAATTTCTACACGCTCTCATGACTTCACCAGTTTTTTTAATATTTTCACTGCAGATTTTCAACATTGCCATTTTTTCCACCTCCTCATGATCAGTACAGCTGTCATTTTTCACATCCTGTTCAAAATGTGTTTTCACACCTGTCATGCCAAATGGCATAGTCGGTGTGCAAAATCAGCTTTCAGCTAACAAACTGATATTGCCACTGTTCATAAGGCGGGGGTCACAAAAAACCCATGTTGAAAATTTGGAATGAAAATGCCAACAAATGTCTGAGACGTTAGGGTTTCCGAACATAACGGCCCACTCTGTAGAGACTGACAGACATCAGGGGTGTGACTTGGGATTCTCGCCTGTAATGCTTATACCATTCCACACCCTGCAGTCAGTGAGAGGCACTGAGGTGTGCCTTGGACTCTTTGGCCCCAAAGTTCACCCCATTCTCCTATACAGCACCCATCTCACCGTATTTCCTGATGGAAGGGGGTGAGCATAAGGGCCAAAGACCCCAAGGCACACCGTGACACTTGTCGGTGTCTGCAGGGTAGGGTGTGGTGAAATGGCTTGGCCGTTATGCCTGATGACCCAAAGGCACACCCCAATGCCTGTCAGTCTCTGCAGGGTGGTGGGGTTGGCTTCAGTTCAATACTTCACTGCCATTCCTATTATGCAGCTCTCTAACTCCTACACTACCAATGCCAATGCCAGCAAGCAAACATTTGGCATTGACAAATGCTTGTTCTGAGTGTCACAATACTAGATTGACTTAATATGTATCCAGACTGTAAGAGGTTTCAGGAATTGTGCTTTATTTGGGTGTTGTAGTTCACTAGTGAAGCTAATGAAAACTTTTCCTGCATTCTGAACTTGTAGCAGGGCTCAGATGTAGCACTAACAGAATATAAAATAGCGAGCTTAAAATCTCTGAAAACATACACAAACAGGCATATTAAATCAGGCAATAGCATTCAGATATTGCATAGCATGTTTCATTTGAAAGAATTAAACTCGTCCACTCGCAGCAGGGCTTCTTAAATGCCAGTATTTAACCCGGAAGTAGTGCAGGGAGTCACAGAGCCCTCGAGAACAAACTTCTCAATTTAAAGTTTAAAACACTTTCTCTGAGTGTCACAGGCCTGTCTATTTTCTATAGAAGGTGAATCCTTAGTAGTTTTAGACACTTAGACTTTCCCTTAAGACACCAGGTGACTGATAATCATTTGTTCCAAGGGTTTTTAAGTTAATTTGAAGGCATTAAGTATTTTCTGTTCTCATACACCTTAAAAAAATGCAGAGATTCCACAGACTTATTGTGTTCCTCGGTCCAGCTCCCAAACTAGTGAATCATATTTCAACATAATAGATCCACCTCATGCCCCTCCCACATGAATAAAAAAAGGTGGGCTGGATCTTTAGGAGCTTCTTGGGTGGAAGGGGTTTGGATCCTACTTCCCCCAAAAAACAATGCTACCTCCAACTACTCAGGTTCCAGTTCTTGTACCACCCATTTAAGAAAGTAGTACCCAACAACCATTGAGTAACATGAAAGCATATTTATTTGAGGGCAGAAAACATTTCTTGGAGTAGGGTAAGGAGGAGGAGACTATTTACACCTTCAGTCAGTTCCACGGACAGAAAACATGACATCACTCCTTTTGTACATGCAAAACTCCTGTAGGCTCCACCCACATTTGTAAAAAAAAGAGATCTTAAAATCTCTGAAAACACACACAAACAGGTATATTACATCAGGCAATAGCATTCAAAAATTGCATAGCATGTCTCATTTGTAAGAATGTTTAGGGTATTTACAGATTAGGGATTATATCCCAAAAATATAAATAATTCAAGGGCATCAAACATGCACTCTTTAATTTCCTCACCTCCCTAGATGCATGTAAATGTCTTTAGTTCATGCATTATCCATCTTTACTTGCTCTAGTTCATGGAACACACCTCTTTATTTGCCGTTGCACTACTGTTCCCTTCCATGTCCCATACCCTTGTCCTATACCACCAGCACTGCTGTTATGCACTTTTGTTACTGATCTCTGCAAGCTGTTTTTTCATTTTTGTACCATAATGCTTATGACATGTATGCCATCACTTTCATGCTAAGTAATTCTACTGTCATGCAAGGCTGTTGATCTCTTTATGTCTCAGCTCCTCCCCGTACTATTGTTTGAACTGTAATCTCCCAGGTCATACCTGAAAATTTGCAACTCTGTCTAGTGCACTTACGCAGTTACCAAAAGCAAATAAATAAATAAGGGATGAAAAATTGGTCTGCTTTGGAAAGTTACTTCAGTTATTGACTCATGTTAAGCCCATCTCACAAATTTATAAAGTGATGATCCCTAAGACACAAAACACAGTTCAATTAAAGGCTAAATGGGTAGAAAAATTAAGAGTGCAGTATCTCAAGCAAGTTGGAAACATGCTATTAATATTAAGAATCAGGGCCTAAAATCGATAAGGATGTAACAAATCCTTTTTAATATTATGCATTGAACCTATTACACCCCTGAACTACTACATAAATTCAACTCTGAAATCTCTTCAACATGCCCTAGATGTGGCTCTGTGGAGGGCACTCTAGAACATGGACCCAATTCTAGAAAGAGAAATCGCCAGACGCAAAAGAAACACAGTTGCATAAAGATAGGTATCAGCAACTGCGACATGCGAGATACGATGCGATTCTAGAACACTGGCGAATATGCCAAACGCAATCGTGAAGTCGTGACACTCAAGATACACCATATAAAAGTGTGCAACACGCAGTTGCAGCCCAACAAACACAAGCAGATATACCATAGTAATGGCACAAGCTGCAGCAGAACGTCAAAGGCAGAAAAGGAACTTTGGCCATGAGGAGGTGAACACCCTGGTGGAGCAGATAGATCACCACCATGCATTTCTCATGGGCTGTGGAGGGGATGCAAAAAAGAGGGAGAAAAAGAAGAGGGCCTGGGACAAGGTGGCATGCAGGGTCAATGCCATTGCCGCTCAGTGCAGGACAGTGAGGGACCTTCAGAAGAAATAAAATGACCTCAAGCGCCTGGTCAGGTGCAAGCTGGCACAAAATATGCACAGGGCACAGGGGGCAGACCCACCCAGCAGGAGCCACTCAGTCCCATTGAGAGATGGAGAGCAGCACATCTGAGCCAGCAAAGCATTGCTGGTGTCGCACAGCTGGACACATTCAGACTGTGGATGGCCACAGGTAGGGACTAACAATCAGCAATGTATGGGACAGGCCAGACAGGGTAACAGCACACAAGCCAATGGCATAGATGGGGGTGTGGGGGGCATTGGGTATGGAGAAGCAATGGTGGTGGGGCATGCAACAGGACTGCCACAAGGCCACAGCTGGCCACAGGGTAGTCCAAGGGAACCAGACAGTGGGGAGGTACATGCTAGGGGCAGGCATATGTGCAGCTGACATGTGCAGCCATGCAAAGGAATGACCCATGGGAACAGTGGAGGGCTGGCACAGGGCCACGTATCTGGAAGAGGGGTCATGCTGAGGGGTTTGCTGGGCTGCACGGGTGTTGCTCTGGCCTGCACTGTGAACTGGTGTGGGGGGCATTGTTAAGGGGTGGAAGGGCTGCACTGGGTGTTGCACAGGTCTACACTGTGGACTGTTGTGGGGGCATGCTGAGGGTTGGTTGGGCAGTGCCAGGGGACATTGCAACCCGCACTGTGTGCATGGGAGGGGGTGGCTACACACAGACCTGTGCTGGGCAGTAGGAATGGGGCATGGGTCACTGTCCCTGTGCCTGCTGACTGCAGGCAAAGGCCACAGAACCAGTGCAAGGCTGGTATGGCACCCTAGGGGTGCAGGCCTCTGCCACACAGTGGTCTCCATGGCCGTGCCCATGCATGGTGCCACTGTGCAGTGGTGAACATAACTGGGTGACCATGGGACAGCAGGATTTGCCATACCAGGCTGAACAGCACAGCAAGGGGAGCAATGGTGGGGGGTCAACACCAGTGGTGCAGGAGGCAGGTACACTGGAGGCTAACAGTAGGTAGAACAGCACAGGTGTGAGGTGGGTGCAACTCCAGAGTGCCACACTAATGCTGACCTGGTAGGGAAGCACTGTTCAGGCAGGTGAGTGCACACCATGAAGCAGGGACAGACTAACATGCTTCCCATCCAACAGGTGCAGTGGCAGCTGGCCCAGGTGGCCCCAGTGGAGCCGGAGGGTGGGAGCAGCAGCGGCAGGGCCTGGAAGGAGCTGGCACAGCCCAGGCCACTGGCATGGTGCTGGCTGATGACAGCATCCCAACGGATGCTGGAGGCAGCCCTGCCACCAGCACACCTGTGGCAGGAACACTGCAGACAATGTCTGAGCCTGACGGCAATGGGGATGGGAACAGCCCTGTGTCTGAAGATGCAGTGGACAGCAGTGAGGGTGACGCAGCTGGACCACAGCGAGAACAGCAGAGGACCACCGAGGATACCATCGGAAGTACCGCCACATCTATGGAAGTGGTGCACATGCTCATGGATGAGCGAGAGGCGACAGACCAAGAACAGCTGATGGATGGGGCCATAGGCATAGGGTTGCTCAGCCCGCTGAGCGACCATGGATTGGAGGATGAGTTGGACGAGGCTGTCCAGGAGCTGCAGGCCCATCAGACCAAGCCAGCCTTCATCGGGGAGTACTGTCAGTCAGTGCTGGCTGGCCAGGGGGACTGCAGGCAGGAGCTTGTAAACATACGGTAGGCCATCCAGGAGCACCACACTTGTATGGAGCCTCAGGCCACCAGCAACGCAGTCACCCTGCAGACTCTCACAAGGGACACAGCGGTATGCATGGCTGGCCTGGGGGATGCTATACAGGGCATCCAGCACTGTGCCGAATGCCAGAAGGTCATCATGGACCATCTCAGCACCGGCCTGGAGAACATGCTGGCACACCAGCAGTGCCAAGATACAGCCATGGCCACAGGCATGCAGGCCATAGCGTGTGCACTGTTGCCGCTGCAGCACCTGCAGGGCCTGGACCAGCGGGTGACACTCATGGCCACTGCTCAGTCCAGCACCCAGACACAGCCACCAGAGGCCACGGTAACCCCCACCCCACCCCAGCCCAGGTGTCTATACCCCCAGCCGCCAGTCATGCTGCCAGTGTCGCACACACAGCTGGGTTCTGCCCACAATGATCCTGGAACTGAACAGCCCCAGGGTGTGACATGTGTAGTGCACACAGGCATGCCAGCTACGTAGCCACAGGCTAGGGTGAGCACCACACACAATCCCATAGGTACATGCTCAGTCACGGGGCATGCACAGGGGGGAGGGTACACTGAGGAGGGTGTCCCACAGGCTGCACAGGGCCTGAGGTGTTCAGCACAGGATGGGGTTACACACCATGCAGCCCTGGCACAGCCACCACCACACATGACCCACAGGCACGTAGGCCTGCATGGGCAAAGGCAAAACAGCCCACCTGTGGGGGCACACAGAGGCCCACAGGGCATGATGCCTGGTGTAGTCTGCCAGGGTATCGCCCAGCCTGCCAAAGTGGCCAGGTCCCCCACAGCCCAGCACCAGGCACAGAAGGGCTCGGTGCGAGGATGGCGTGCACATGGCAGATGGCTGTGAGTCGCCCAGGTAACCTGTGCAGTATGGAAACGGGTGGGTGGGGATGCAATGGGTGTGTGGGGTCATATGCATGGCAGGGGGCTCATGTCCATGGGGGGCACTGTGCGGGCACAAGGGTGTGTGTGTGAATATGCAAGACTGTATGCATAGGTGACTGTGGGGCATGCGTGATGGGTTGAACCGGGGTGCAAGGGGCAATCTGCACATGTGTGTAATGCTCACTGTCACCAATAAATCATGTTTACACCCTGAACCAATGCTGTGTCATCATTGTGTCAATGCAGTGTTAGGGACTTACTGGCAACATGGTGGGTAGGGTGGGCTTCCAGTCGTGACACTGCCATATGCATGCCACGTCCCATAGGCAACAGCCTGCCAGGCCCCCCCACCACAGACACCCACACACACATACACACACTCACACACATGCACACGCACTCACACACATACCCCGTCACTGCAACTGCTTGCGTCATGTTACAGCACACGCAGTTGCGTATCAATATGTGTGTCACATCCATGGTTATCGCAATCCCCATGCCACACAATGGATATGCGCTTCATGGCTGTTGTCTCGCTGGTTGCATATGCATATCCACGAAGTGTGAGTTGCGCTCCACGTGCGAAACACACATGGAGCATGTGCAAATGTGGGCAAGAAACCCAGGCACCGTGTAGAGGTAGACAGTGGAAGGAGTGCACACTTTGGGGATTGTGGAAGCTGCCTGTCTAAGAGGACAACCAGCCCAGGACACTGACAGAAACCCATCAGACTGGTGAGTACTGGGCCACTGCAGGCCCCCCCCCACCCCTACAACATATTGTGCTGGCAGCAAGGGCTGGGACAGGCATACATGCCACTGTGCCATATGTATCCCAAGGGTTGCACAGTAACTGTCTCACTGTGGATCCCATGGCCTGCTTGTGGGATACTGCAACATACAACACTATTCCAACATATTAACATTGTGTGCTAGTAGGTTCTACCTCGGGAATCCTACTGACTGTACAGGGGGCATTGCTATAGACATTGTAGGGCTGGTATTGCTGCCTATCACAATGAGGCAGGTGCTATGCAGTGTTCACAGTGTATGTAGGCCAGGCTGGGTGCAATGCTACCCACCTAATACAGGCGTGGGCCAGCCTGCCAAGGGTCATGGACCAGTGGTGTACTGCAGTGGACATGTACAGGGGTGTAGGCAGGCGTACTGCTGACGATTGCGTACAGCCATGTGGTGTGCCAGCCATGTCCCATACACTATACACAGTGCCTCAGCACTCTGTCATGTAGTCTGACATTCTGCAGGCCACCACTGGCTATTGCTGTAGGGCCACCTGTTGCGGTTGGGGGCCAGATGTATGACCACTGTGGGCTGTTGAGGGGACATCTGACTGCGGTCATATATGTGTGGTGCAGGGGTGCAATCAGGGGGTTGGGTACTGTCATGGCTGTTGGGGTGGGGTCATGGTGTTGGCATGGGGGTTTATGGCACCCTGGGCCTGCTGGCCATGGTGGCATGCCCGGCTGTATACTAACCCATGTCCATTCCCTCCATAGCTCCACGGCAGACAACGATGTGACTCCGGTGAGTATTCAGCATTGTTCATCGCACACATTCCCACTGCCTGTCCAGCACTGTGTACCTGACAATGTTGCTCTCTATCTCCTGTGTAGGTTACAGCACCACCGCACAGGTCCAGGTAGGTTCACACTGCCGCACCACAGCTACTCCAGGGTCCCCGACCGTGCCACAGGCTTATGTTGTCCTGCTATTTCCCCATCCAGGAGTGCTCCAGCTTGGCCAGTGACACCCATTTCAGACAACACGGTGCACAGCACAGGTAGGTTACTGTCCTTCCCCATGCCAGCACCCATGGACGTCATTGTGTCAGCCCCTTTTTCACTTAGTGGGTGTGGCTACATGCATCCCCACATGATCAAATATGGAAACCAATGCAGAGAAAACTGAAAGCTGATCAGAATCCAGATGGAGTGTTACCCTGATTAAGAGTAACTGCTTGAATCACTCTGACTGAGCCCTAATATTTTATGTTGTAATTATAATAAATACAAGTGATTATGCCATTGTATCTTGAAGGACATGATATACTTGATACTTCCATGTGTCCTGCACCCATTTTATGAGAGACTGCTGTGTTAATTTATTTCTTGTCAAAAGAAAAAAGAAAAAAAAAGAAAAGTTTGTGAAATTACATTGCCAAGGGCAAGTTTTTTTTTTTTTTTTGCTTTTGTGGCCACTTGTTGCCAATTGCATGGTTTTCTGTGGACACATGCAGCCATACCCATACAGAAGTAATTATATGAAATGTTTTAATGTTGCACACATAAAACTACCCAAGTGATATGTGTGGTGAAAGTATGATTTAAATGTTAAATTGGAACCAATTACATGCATATGGCATGCATGCAGCAAGCAAGTGTGGAAACCATGATTTTTATGTTAAATTGGGAAAGGTAGCATGCATGGGTATGCATGCAAAAAAAAAGCAAGTAGTCACTGATAACTGCACATAAAAGTTAAATGACTTGCTCAGGATCACACCATATGCAAGTGGGTGTTAATGAGATTCAAACCCAGGTCTTCATGCCTCCAAATCTCCTGGCTTGCAATTCAGTGCCTTTAACCACTAAGTCATACTGTTTGCACACATATGGCTCGCTTGTACTTCAATACATACTGTACCTGAATACATCTGCACACATATGGCATGCTTGTAGCCACTGTTATGCTTTTCAGTTTTCTTCTCTCCCTCATTTCATATTCACAGCTGAACTGTAGCACACAAACCAATGGAAACACATATGGTTTTTCACACCTCCACCATACAAACTTATGCATAAAACCACTTAATTACGTCTGTCTGGCCTGTACTACTATTTTCTCTCCATAGTTTTTAATTCTTCCATGCAAACCAACGTTAAAGTGCAAAAACAAAAGTAACAGTAACTCGACACACACACACACATTGCCAGTTCCCCCCATGCACAAACACTGTAGCAAGTATGGCCATGCTGCTACAGACAACCCACCAATTATAGATATAAGTAAAAAGTATCTTACTTGAGTAAAAGGGAATCAGAGGCAGGAGTCTTTAAGAGATGATGTCCATGGGTCAGAGTGCTGGGGTGTACCCCTTTGAAATGAATGGAATTATTTTCTATTACTATTTTATATGTTATGATGGTGAGTTGGAGAATAATGAATGACCCCTGTTCTACTAACAAGGCTCTTGATAGTCGAGCAGTGGCCTTCATTAATCTCCAACTCTCCATCAATAATGTATAAAATAGTAATAAAAACACCCCCACTCATTTCAATGGTGCACATCCCTGCAGTCTCTTTTGCCCTTTGTCATAATGTGCTTGAGCGTGGAGATGTGGAGGTCAGCTTCACTAAGTGGGGGGGAAGGGGCATAAGCCTGACTATAGTTGGGCTCCAGTAGTCTGTGCATACCATACTGCTCAACTGTCCATGAATGCACGGGACAACTCTAGAATTTCTGTAACACCTATAAAAGGTACAACTTATTTGGTTTGACTGAAAAGTGATATGTAAATCAGGAAAAATTAAAATGTATAAGATTCATCTGTATAAATCCAGGAGCAGTGCATCAGATTTGGGTTTAAACCCACCCAGTTACTAACCAGTTTTTTCCTGGCTGAAGTTCTGCCCCCCCAGAAAAAGAACTTTGTCCTGATTTTTCCTCGACTCCATTCCATTGAATACCCATATCCTATGGGTCATGAAGCCTCCCAAAGGTGAAGAAACATAAAAAACATCAATATTTCAGTGCTTCCTCCTTCTCCAATCCCCGTGTAAAAAAATTTGTTACTTTTACTTACCCAGCCATATGCCCAGAACCTGCAGCCTGGCATAGTGTGCTACCAGCTCAGTTTTCAGTCTGCTCCCCCTCTCTCCTTCCACCAGAAACTGAATGCTAGAACTGACCATCACAGGTCCCTAGCGTGGTCTGTGGCCAAGTCACCGCGCCGTCTGAACCCATCCAACTTAGGTTGTTTGCTTCTTACTTGGTTGCTGCTGTGCCTGCTACCACACTGCGCTGGTCAAGGCCCTTGAAGGCCACCCACACCGTTGTCACCACTGCTGCTAAGCCTAGTTTGCTGCCGTGAGGCTCTGTGCTGTTTTCTTTTTGCAAGGTGAGCCTAGTAGAACAAGTAGGTAGCTTAGTCTTTAGTTAGCTTCTAGCTCACCCTCTGCCCCTTCAGCAAACAGGGGAGATGAAGACTCACTAAGAGTAGAACAACAAAAATATGCTGCCACAACACTGCTATTCAGAGTTCAAAGCTCACAGATTCCTTTAAGTTGTAGTGTGAAGTCTGTCTACTTTGTGGCAGTAAAGATGGTGTTGCCCTTACAAGGCTTAGGTGCACTTTCTTGGCTGGAATTCATCCATATTATGGCCCAGATATTCAAAGCTTTGCCCCTGGGTAAAGTTAACACTGCCCAAAAGGCAAACTTAGCCCGGAGCACAAAGCAAGCTATATTCAAAAGGAAAAGACCGGGGCAAACAGCTTCTGAATATAGCATGGGAATGAGGCTGTGCAAACAGGGCTGGGAGTGCAGGGCAAACGTAGCCCTGGAATAAGACGGCACTGACTATAGCAACCAGGAAGTGCAAACCACAACCACAACAACACAGTGCACAGCGACGTGAGGGTAGGTAGACAGGAACTATGTGGCCAATGTGTGTGCCAGCAGATTCATGGATCCAGTACAGCTGCAGGCAGCAGCAGATGTGAAAGAACAGTGATCAGAACTGTAAAATATTTCCCAAACTGTTAGCGCCATGCTAATGCATTAGCATGGCATTAGCACGAGCTAAGTGGTTTGCAAACACATTAGCCCCAAGCTAACTTTGCCATATTCAAAAGTGACATGCAAATGAGCCTACTTGATAGTCTCTGGCAAACAGCCACATTAGCATCTCATCATGCCCTGATCTGCATGCAGTTTGCCCAGCGTTACTGCAGGGTCCCACATCCCCACCTGTAGGTCAGTCTGGAAGTACAGGGGCTGGCCAGGTCCAACCGCAGCTCCATCTGTATGTCAGTCAGGCAGTGCATGATGATAGCTGCAGGCTACATGTGAACAGTACAGCATACCATAGCATATCGTACCTCAGGGGTCAACACAGCATAGGCACAGGTGGTGGTGGTGCTGCATGCAACCATCACACTGTAGGTCATGCTCCAGTGCACAGCAGACACTACAGTAGCAAGGGGGCTGGTAGAGTGAGGGACACAGCAATGCCTATGGTATGTGGGGCAGTGATTACCACTGCACTGTACACAGTGACAGACCCAGCTTGCAGGTGTTTCCTGACAGTGGACATTACTGTTACTCTGTTGTGTGATCCACAGATGCTGCACCTGTGGCATGGGATGCACAGAGTGACATATACATGGCCGGCAGTGTGTGCTGTGTCTTCTGTACAGTTGCGTGGTATGTGGCTGGTGGGGCATGTATGCTCAGACAGGCACTCAGGTGGTGGGGTATTCCCACTACTGGCCCATGTGCACTGCATGATGTGTCCCAGCCATGTGGCCACACCTGGCCTGTGGTGAGGTCTGGCCACCCGGACACCCTCCCCTCAATGGCCACCATGTCCACAGTGCTGCATGTACATGCTGGCATCTATTGGTCACCACAGACATATGGTCTGCAGGTGGGTGCTGTATGGCAACACTGCCTAGTTGTCCCCTGTGGGTTGGATCCCCCCTTACTGTCTGTATTTGGCTGGGACCGTTGGCAGCTGTTGGCATCATGGTGATGCCAGCAGTGAGCAGCATGTGTCCTCCATGTCAGGCATTTTCTAAGTGTCATGCTCTTATGTTAGGGCCATGCAAGCCGTGCTAATCCTGCGCAAACGTCGCGCTATGCACCAGTGACGTGCAAAGCTGTTTGCCCAGGGTTAAGACCAGCTTTTCATCGGCGGTAATTTGTTCCATGCTAACGGTCGTGCTATGTCACACTAAACACCTTAGCACGGCGCTAGTCGCTGAATATCTCATAGTGACTGTATTCATGTTCACTTTGCCCTTTGCATATAATTATGGTTTGCTTGGTGCTAATGCACTTTGTCAGCGCTATGTGGCCTTTTGAATATGGCAGTCCCATGCTAATCCTGCGCTAAAGCCATGCAAACTGTTTGCGGACCGCGCAAAGCTTTGAATATCTGGCCTTACATGTGATTGTGCCACCGCTAATAGGTTGAGAGAGTGGACAAGCCAAAACAGACACAGTCGAGTCTGGAGAGTGCCTGCAGCGTGAGCACACACAGGCCAGGTGGGCACTTTTTGTGCAAAAGATTAAATCCAAACTTAAATCCATTATTGCCAGACTATAAGAACAGCCAAGGCACAGATACAGTGTGTGTGGGGGGGCAACTGCCTCTTGATGAAGCTCATTGAAATGAAGCGCCGAGGCTGCTGGGTAATGGTTCCCAGTACCTGTACCTAAAACTCTGTGCAGCATTAATAAAAAGTTGGAAACCTGTTTGAAACTATTCCTATTATTTTCTGCATTTTCATTTCAATGGAGAAGGATTTATTGCACCTCCAGAAATGCAGGACATTGTGCTGTTATTTATTGGGGGGCAACTGCCCCTTTCTGCTCTACCTAAATGGCACCCCTGCTTAATGGTAGAAATTCATTCTCAAGTGCTAATGCTATGGGTTCTACTGTGTTGTGAGGTGCTGTATCTCCATGTTTCACGATGTGTGCTGCTCATCATGTGGCTTATTGTCACTTATTGTCCCTCATTTTGAGTGTCTACCATGTGCCTCATTTCAGTAATAAAATGTGAGGTAGGGTGCATACTTTCAAGACCTTACTTAGCACAAATAGTGCTGAGCATGGCCATAGTGTATATGCTCAATACAGAATGACATAGGGAAAGTAAGTGAGATGAAACAGTCATGGAGAAACACATCTGTAGCACTAGATATGCATAAGGGATTTGCATGGTCCAAAACAAAAGGGATAGGTGTCACAACACAGAGGCCCCTCTTAGTACATCTGGAATGGGGGCTGTTGACTGGCTATATCCTAGGAATTTAGTGCAGCAAGCAAACAATACTTCACAGATTAATGGCGATTTAATGACAAAAATCAAAAGCCATTAAACAACTTGCAAAAGTATCGGAATTAATGAGTTTAATTTTTATGAGAATTCAAATAAAAATGTATTTGAATGACTCTAATTGCTAGCAGTAGTATAAGAAATACAAACGGATGTGTTTTTTCATATGAGATTTGCACCAGTTTAGCTGCTGCACACATGGAAACCATGCAGCATGTGAACCTGATGTGATGTTTAAATGATGTTCACACTAGCTTAACTGCTACACTCATGTCAAGAATGCGACACATGAACCCAATGTAATTTTTAGTAGATGTTTGCACCAGCTTACCTGCTGCACACATGCCAGGCTTGCAGCATGTGAACCTGATATGCTTTTTAGACCTGGTTCGCTTAGGATTACTTTGTATATGTGTGCCACATGCAAACATTGCACAATTAAGCATGTTGCATGCATCCAGCATGTACATAGCACACCTATGTTAGTGTAAGGGTATTCCTGGTTTTAAGTGGCAACATGCAACAAATTGCATGGTTTTCTGTGGCCACACATTGCCATACTGTGGTGATCATGCAGATGCTTCTAATTGCCTTAGAATGCTGCCATAAATGTGGGAACAATGCTGCAGCAACTCTATTGTCATCAATAGTAATATGTTCCAGTTACCACAAGTTACCCAAGTCCACTTTTTAGTGGTATTCCATGATATGGTCCAGTCAAATTGAATGACTCAGTAAGAGCGACTCAATTTCAGCACTTGTAAATACAGCAACAGTGACATAACAGCCACTCATACAAATAGCTAGTCTGCAACATTATGCAAGTGCAAAGTGTGCTGGGTGAACTGTGGCACACAGTGGTGCAATATTGTGTGGTCTCTGAGTGTGTTATAATTAATAAGGGGGGTTGCATGGGGCAAAGCCCCCTCATATCATGCAGTTTGCTGAATTTGCATCTGTTTTTGCATCTGCGAAGTGGATTGTGTGATGTTACATTAGAGTGTGTATGGGTCTGTTTCTTCTTACTGTTCCTGACCCATACAGCCTTGTCCTGGAGCTGTCGTACCAAAAGGATTTGTAGTGGGTCACTCTCTTCAGAGGTCTCCATCCACTGTATGCACTTTTCAAAGAACTCCACTATTTCTGCATCAGTAATGACTGATGTGGGCGCTGTATTATCTGCCTCCTCCTCCTATTATTGCTTGTCGTCGTTGGCATCATTGTGGTTACTCTCAGCCATAACATTCCATAATCTCCTCTTCCATAAGCCAGAGATGAGTGTACTTTTGCTGCAGTTTTGAAGGAACCACAAGTAAATGGCCGTGTCCAGGTTTTCGTCATGGCATTTGTGTATTGTTTTCCATGTGTCTGCATGTAAACCACAGTCCAGGGAAGCGGCAAAATCCCTGATTTTATATTTTGCCTTCCTGATGTCACATACGGTGGGGTTTCCTACACTGAAATACTTAGTGACATTCACAACTCTATCGCCTGCTTCCAAAGCCTCAAGGACTCTGAACTTGGCATTAATGTCCAGTACAGATTGTTTTTCTCTTAGCCATTGCTTAAGGTAAGTGCACTGCTATAACTGCTCAGACAAAGCTATGCACTAGAAATCACTTTGTTGCACCTGCAGTCAAATACCTGTATAAATTGGGTGTTAACAACTGCTAAATATTCTTATTAGATTGTGGCATAACTACACAGATTACTAATTGCTTAGGAGATGTTAAAAGTGTTAAAGACCTGTTTCAGTAAATTACTGGACTTTGCAGTACGGTGGAGCAAGTGAACGTTAATGCCAGCTACAGGATGTAAATTGCAATCAGATTAAAAACTGCAAAAAATGGTAGACAAGTACTGTGTTCAGACAACTAAGGGTTTCAGATTTCTGGGGTTGGTATAATCAGGGTTTTATTGTATTAGCATCAGCAGTGGATAAGCAGCAAGACTTTAAATTCCTGGCGTCATAAGTCTTTACTCTTGAATATGTTAAATATCGACCACATTATTCCAGACTGTTCTTGTTCTCTTTCAGCAACTGCACAGCTGTGTAGCAGTAAGCAGCCCATATATCACATTTGTTTTCATTGAAGGAGAAATTCAGGGGTACAACTACAGGCATATTCTCTTGGCATAAGTGTTTCCTCATGTGTTGTTGTATGGGTGATTTTTCATGGAAGTTTGCATACAGTGCAGCGGACACAGGTGATGTGGCAGTTAAGCAGTTCAACACAGCACTCTCACATAAATACTTTCTCATTTTATTGTTGGCAATTTTCATGGAAGTGTGCATACAGCACAGCAGACAAGAGTGGATATGACTGCAGAGCAGGCCAGCACAGAACATTCTCACATAAAAACATTTTCATTTTATTCTTGGTAATTTTCTCATGGAAGTGCATATGCAGTGCTGCAGACAAGAGAGAGACATAGCAGCAGGATAAGATAGGAATGATTTTTGAGTTGTGTTGATGTGTTCATGTCACTTTTGATAATTGTTTTTGAATTTGTACAGGGGAGAGGGGGACAAATGCAACACTGACAAACAGTACAGACAAGACAGCTCTACCATAAACCTAGGATGATTACTACAGAATGTGGAAAATAACATATAGGATGTCAGGAAGAATAGGAAGATACTTATTTACTGGGGAAAGCTACACAGGATCTGGGAACTGAATATAGTAAGGTAAGGCATTAGGCAGTACACATTAGATCAAAGACAAGAGGCTAGACAATTTTTGTTTGTGCTGTTTGTATATACATTTTACATTTTGTTTTCTTTTTTGTGGGGTGAGTGACAATAACACATGGAGATTGGGAATGGAGACATTCACTTACAACAACATACAGAAAAGAAAAGAAAAAAGGGACATAACATAATTTAACAAGTACTACCCCTTGCTCCCAACTGACAAATAAGTTCTTCAGCCACCTTCACCAGCTTATCGTGCTGGTCCAAGATTTGCCTGTGACATTCTTGGATACTTTTAAGCTCTCAACATTTTGTCTACATTGTGCCCCATATTGGCCAGTTGTTCGACAGATCAGCCACCCTGCCTTGTTGGCCACTCATGGGGATCACATGGTGGAACTGGGGAGGGCTGCTGAAACCTTTGCTGCTGTGTCCTTCTGCTGTTCCCAGCTGGTGGTGGTGGACTCTGCCTGGCATGCTGGCTACTACATGTGGGAAAACAGGCCTTGTGTCCCCCTGTCCTGCCACATCATCAGGAGGAGTCACAGGCTAAAGTTTAAGCCCTGCCTTCCATTCCTGGGCATGGTGTGCACACATGTGAGTGCACAGAACACCAGTGCCCAGATAGCTCCCCTTTTTGTCCCTCCTCACTGTTCTCCCACACAATTTGCACCTAACCATACTTATGTCTTCTGCATGCCATTCAAAAAAGTCCCACATGGAGAGACATGGTGAGTGAAAGGGGGGGAGCCTGTGCTTGCTGTAGACGGCTGTTGCTGTGGTGCCAGTTCTGGATTCACTCCTGTCTCCTGCCGCACCATCACTAGAGCTGTCTGTGCCTGCTCCACCTGCTGCTGGTGGACTGCTGTGGGTTCCACCTGCTTCTCTCTTGCCTGGCTGCCACTGGTACTTGGCTCAGTTTCCTCTTACTATCTAGATGCCTCCCTCCCTCCCAGCCTGAAATACAAACTAATCCAGCCAACACACACCACCATGTCCCATCTCCTCTGCTAGCCTAACAAACACTAGTAGTGCCAACAATGGGGAAAAAGGAAAGGGTTTAAATCAGAAGATGAAATACAACAAAAAAAAGGGGGAAAAAAGACCAAATAATATAAACTGATAAAATGAAACCACAAGACAGAGAAGTACAACCAGTGAAACAAAACTGCTTAAAATAAGTAAATAAGCGTTTGTTATGGTTTTCAAACAGTTACAGACTGAGCACACCCAGAGAACTGCCAACAATTTCATCCCCTGTGAGAAAGTGACACTAACTCACTCACTCCCTTCCTGCCTGCTTCAGTCTCACCATGTGACCATCAGTCCTGCACAAAGTGTACACCGTGGGATTCTGCTCAGCGCAAACTGCACTTTGCTGGCAAACGTTGCTGGAAAAATTAAGCGGAATCGCGAGTGAAGTCACATAGGTGAATTTGCCTATTTCGTTGAATTCTAAATGATCCATGGAAGCACATTTCCTGAATTCGCCAAACTTTGAAAGTGAATTGAAAACTTTGCACATCTCTAGACATGAAGTCTGGGGAATTCTAATTAAAGAAAAGGGGTTAGAGGGCAGCTGGAATAGGGGTTACCAGTTGCAGGGGTTAGATGCACGAGTTCCTTCAAAAAAAGAAAGGTTGTGATGGGAAGTATAAGAATACTAGGCTCCCAGGTGGAGCAGGGATGCACAGAGTGTCACTGATCTCACCTTAAGGTCAGGTTGTACAAGAATAACACCTCGTAAACTGACTGTTGAGGGGGACTGATGCACTTACAAATCTAGGACATAGATATCCTCAGAAAAATGTACTGGGGAAGAAAGTGTTTGAAGCATGAAGAAGTAGAAAGTGAGGCTATACTAGTGAGAAAGGAATCACAGAGAAGGGGGAAGGTGACTTTTTTATGGAAATGTGGCACTGTAAAGAGCAAAGTACATATAAGGGGGGCCAGCAGTTCAGCTCAGTCTATCTGGTTAAGCTAATAGAAAAGTGGGGGACAAAATGATCACCCAGGCAGGAACCACAGGACTGCAGACTGCACAGTTTAGCTTATTAGATACAGTAAAAAAGTGCTTTGTGAATATTAAATTCTGTAAGAGGAAATCTGGAGTCATTAATTATTATTTAAACATAGCTATTATAAAAAAAATGTTTGCCAATAAACATTTTGTTATTTATAATGGGAAGGATAATCAGAAATGTGCCAAAGGCATACGCAACCCTGGTGCAGCACAGGTCAACTGCGCAATGGTGCAATGACTGCGATATTCAATGGTTGCACACTGCAACATGCACCAGAGCAACATGGCTGAATATCGCAGGCACTGCACCATGGCGTAGTGAGAGGTGCACCAGGGAGCAACCAGATATGCGCCACAGTGCAACCAGGGATGTGCAAGGGGCAGAGGATGATGCACCAAGGTGCAGCAGGAACAGCCAGATGCACAGCAGAGAGAGAGGCAAGGGGAAAGGGGTGGAACAGTGTGGGAAGACAGGAGCACTAGGCCAGGAACACTGGCAGGGACACAGCCAGCACACAGCCCACCACTGCACATGGAGTGCAAGCATGCAGTGGCACCCCACCTGGGAGGATGCAGGGCACAGGCAGCACTGACGTACAGGGGCAGGCACCCTAGCACAGCCACTGACCAAGGGGCATGCCTACACCATGCATGCACTACCCAATGACTCAGGCACACCACACGGTCACCCACCACATGACTGCAGTACGGACCCACTCGCCAGCTGCAAAGCAGACACAGACACAGACACAGAAGGGTAAACAGGTAAAATATATAATGAAGGAAAGCAACACAGCTAAACATAACACAGGTAACAAAGGGGAGACTAGGCATAGGTGAGAAGGGGTCAGGGGACACGGTCTGTACAGGTGGAAGGAGGAAGGATGGGGAAGGGAGAGCAGAGGCAGGATGGTGGCTGGTGATTCTCATGGCCAGCCACGGCCTGCCAGCAGCTGGTGCCTTCCCCCACACTAGTACTGGGGCATGAACCTCATGGTCTGCCCTACAATCTCCATGGTGTGGGACGTGATAAGGAGGATCTCACACAGGAGATGTTGATAGAGTGGCAGCGGGGATCCTCTCTGGACACTTAAGGCAGAGGAAGGGACAGGTGATCAGTGCACTTCCAAAGCCCCCTAGCCCCCCCCATGTGCAGTGGACAGTGGGAACACATGCCCCTGGAGTAGCACCCCTGCCACCTGCAGTGGGTGGGCCTATGCCTGCCACCAACCCGGCAGTCCACGACAGTGCATAGCACTGGGGACCACTGCCCAAGGGCCACTTGACAGCACAGTGGCAGGCAGGTATCATGGTGGTGCAGCAGAACCTCAGCAGCATTGGTGGTTGCTGGATGCACACCCACCTCACCAACAGCTGATACGCATGTGCAATGGCCACCCCATGGTGCAACGCACACTGCACCGTGTGCTGCACACAGCTGCCATGGCACATGGCACAGGATACTAAGGCCATACCCCCAACCCCGCAGAACGCCCAGCACAACAATGTGGGAATGCACAGTGCCTACCTGCCCACCATGGTGCTGCATGCACCAGACCCACTGCTGCACCTCTGCTTGGTCCTGCACCCCCAACTATAGGGCCACAGTGGTCTGCTGTGGATCACCAGGTGCTCCTGCTACCCTGGCACTTCTCCAGTCCTCAGGCCATAGGACAGGAACACAGACAGGCACACATCAGAACACAGCCACAGCATGAGCCCACTGCCTCCACCCTCAAGCACAGTGTGTGCCCCAGCCAGGCAAGGCTGCAGGGCTGTGATGCAGTGCACCCAGTGACTGGCAATGCAATGACACAGGGCACACAACAACAGACCTCCCCCACCCCAGCTTGGCATACAGCCCTGCCAACCTCATGGAACAGTGGTCATGCACAGATGCAGTATGAGCCCACTTACCTGGCCGTGGCATGGCCCCCCTGTGGATGCATGCCTGCAGTGCCCTCAGCCACTCTGGGTCCTCCTGAGTAGATCATAATACCACTGCCAGCACTGTTCTCTGGTGCACTGCACCCCAGTAGCCTGGACCACCCCATCCATGATGTCCTTCCACACCTCTGTCCTGGGCCTAGTGAGGGGTTGGTGGCCAAACAGGCCTGCAGCATGGGGCTCCACCTGGGCTACCAGGTTCACAAGCCCTACCTGGCTCCAGTTTTTGGCACAGGGCACTGCATGTTGCGGCATCATCAGTCAGTACTGTAGAATACCAATATGGTGCCCAGTAGCTTCATGTGCACGGGATGTGCACTGCACACAGAGATGCATGGTCTGTGGCAATTGCACATCCCCAGGGATGCACAGCATAGGCATGGCCACACCAGCATGTGAGGCAGAGGTCACTGGGGGGCATAGAGCATGGTGGGGGTCCGCACGCGCAATGTGCACGAGTGTGCTATTTGTCCCATGTCGCATATTGCTCAGTAGGGCCATGAGGATAGCACACCCCATGGGTCCAATAGCGCCCGAGTGCCACAGACCCAATAGTGACCATGCACCATAGAGTCAATGGCGCCAGACTGCCATAGACCCAATAGCACTTGTGCGCCAGGGAGTCAATGTCACCCGAGTACCATAGACCCAATAGCGCACGAGTGCCATAGGCTGTATGGCACATGGCTGTGATGGACCCTACAGTGCACGCTGCACAATAGGAGGCAGCAGCTGCCATTTCACATGCACATTGGCGAGTCTGCACTGTGCAGGTCATGGCATTGCGCAACGAAATGCGTCGGAGCAAGTCCATTGCGCAATGCGCAAAAGTGTGATATTCAGCCAACAGATGCAGATTAGCACATCAGCCTATACGTGGTGCAATGAGGACATTTGCATATCATTACAGGTGCACATCAGCTCATTTGCATGCAATGCACTATAAAAGCACCGCTCAACAACACAGGCCATGGACCGGTATTGCAACCATCAGAGGTAGGATGCACCTGCCGGGGGAGGGCCAGCACAGGGTGCTCGATGGCTGGGGTGAGCCACTGCAGCCACTAATCCCATGTCCATTTCCTCAGGTAACAAAATGTCCGAGCACAAGGAGGGTTAGGAGCATGGGCCTGCCCGGAAGCACAGGCCCAACTTCACGAGAGCGAAGGCGGATGCCCTGTTCAAGGTGTACCTTGACAGGGAGCCATTGCTGAGTGGCGCCACTGGCATACTCCAGGCCAAGGTCGCAGCCTGAGAGGAGGTGGTGGAGGCCGTGAACCAGCAGGGCGGCCACCAGCAATCCGCACAGGGGTGCAAGAAGAAAGTGGGCACTGACAAGCATTGGATAAAGGACAAGGTGGCAGCCATCCAGGCCGCCAGGTCAGCCACAGATGGGGGCCAGGCCACCGTGTCACAGCTCATGCCGCAGAAGATGGTGGCGCCACCATGCAGCTTAGTGCAGTGGAGGGTGTGCTGGGTGGTGGCTTCAGACTGGACGGAGCCCATCACTGCATGGTAGGTCTGGCAGGTGGGAGGTGGGAGGTGGGGGCCTGTTGGGTCGGCAGCTCTAACACATCTGTGTTCACTTACAGCACTGGCTCACCAGCATGCGGTGGCTAGGGCATCTGTGGCTGTCATGGTAGCCTGCCCCCCCCTCGAAGGACTGTGCATCCACTTCCACAGGCATCCGGGGGCCCAATATCCTGGGGACCATCACTGCCATCCAGCCGGATGTCCCAGGCATGGTGGCAGACAAGGCCCTGGCTGTGTTCCAGCAAGACACCAGCCACTTCGTGCTCTGTGCAGAGACACAGATTGGGGCAGGGTCCGACACTGATGAATGATCAGACCATTGTCCAGGTCAGTGGGGGGCTTGTTGGAAGGGAGTCACCCATACCAAACACCAGCAGTGGCTGCATGGTTGGTGGCCTGTCAGAGGAGGAGTGGCTGCCCGCCACTGACCCTGGTACTGCTGTCTGTGCAGGCACAGTGGTGCAGGGTGGTGAGGCACCCGCACAGGTGCTGGCCAGTGCACAGGAGCTGGTGGAGTGGCAGCAGCAGACAGCTGGAGTTGTTGGGTGGCCGGGCACTGTATCTGCTGCCGGGGCACTTGACACTGCCCATCCCCATGAATGCCACACTGTGCTGCCCCCACCTGAGTGGGGGGGGCAGTGCAGCACAGTCGTATGACACCGATGGGTCAGCACCATGCCCATGCGCCCCAGGGTGCCAAGCCCTTGGTTGAGGACACCCGATTCCTGTGGGCCTCCATGGAACAACAGGTGCTACTTATGGCTGGGATGCAGGCACTCCATGGAGAGGTGTGCCAGGCAGCCAAGCAGCATGAGAGGGGCACCATGCAGGTCCTGGAGGCCAGGCAATGCCTGCAGGGGGACATGACCGCAGCCCTGGACCATATTGCCAATATGATCTCAGTCAGCCTTGCTCCACTGGATGCCACAGGATGTGACCAACCACCACAGACCCCGCAGAGTGCACTGTCCACCCCACAGCCCCTGTGTCAGGTGACCCCATCCATGTCGACACCAGGCTCTGCTGTGAGCATCCCAGGCATGCCTAGTGTGGGCCTCTCTGGGAGCCTGCAGACCCCTGCGAGGACCTGGTTGTGGTCCCGCAGTCCCACCCCTTGGGGGCAGTTGCAGATCCCCCCGTGGCCATTGCTCAGCCTGAGACTGCTGGGGGGCCATGGTGTGGCTGTCCCCATGTCCATAGTTGCCGTGTGACTGCACAGTGGACCTGATGTGCACGCCCTTCCTGACAGCTGTCTGCAGCCACTGCTCTGTGTGCATGTGGGCATTGTGTGTGTGTGTGTGTGTGTGTGTGTGTGGGATGGTCATGGCAGCCTTGTGGTGCGCCATATGCTACCCGTGTACGCACCTGCCTGGCTGCTGGTCTGTGTGGTGTGTGCATGATGATGCCATCTCACCACTGGTTGCGCCTGTGTACCGGTGCCCTGCATCTGATCCATGCCATGCACTGGCACCCGGTCACATGCATACAGGTGCCACGCTGTGTGTGTGTGTGTGTGTGTGTGTGTGTGCCATTGTGTGGTTCTGTGTGATGTGGTGCTGTGTGTGGCACTGCCCCACCATGGAGCCACGCCTGTGTGTGCATGGCCTTACCCATGCCCACACATGTCTGTGTGCCCTCCCACTGTGTTGGTTCCATGCACATGTGTGTGTCCACCTACTTGCATGCACCATAGTGCTTCTGTGCTATTGTGTCTCACAGGTGGTGTGCCAGCCGCATAAGCCGGGGATCCCTCTGCCCGGGGAGGCTGCCCACCACCTCCTGGCCCAACGCATGCATCATCCCCACTGCTATTCCCCTCATCGGCCTTGACAGTTATTCCATGGTCAATGGCCATGTTGTGCAGCATGCAGCAGGACAGGAATAGGGCGCAAACTTTCAAGGGGCTGTATTATAAGGCACCATCAGACCTGCCCAGGCAATGGAACCATGCCTTCAGCATCCCAAACACACACTCAATGACGTTCCGCATGCTGGCGTGTGCCTTATTGTACTGCTCTTCTGCTGGGCATGACAGACACCAGTAGGGTGTAAGCAACCAGGGCCTGAGTGGGTAGCCACTGTCACCTGTGTGTGGGGAGAGAGAGAGAGAGACAGAGAGAGGGGAACAGTTAGCCTGGTGTCCCCTGTCACTGTGCCCCATCCCCCTCCCAGTCACACATGGCAGTTTCCCCACCCTGTCTGCCCCCTTCCATGCCCTGCTGCACCCTGCTGCCCGTGGTCTTGCCATACTCACCCACTGGATGTCCTATGGGGATGTCCCCACTCTCAAACCTGTGGCACAGTGCTGAGCTATGCCAGATGTAGGCATCACGTGCTCCCCTGGGTGTGTGGCACAGACTTTGGTTATGAGACCCCTGGCATCGCATACCACTTGGCAGTTGATGCTGGGGTAGCCCTTCCTATTGATGTAGGCTACCCCCTCCATACCAGGTGGCATGCAGGTGCTCACATGGGTGCAGTCACGGCCCCAGCACGCCAGGCATATGTGCCACTCAGGAAACTCTGCATGGTTGTTGTGCACCCCAGCTGTGTGTCTGGGAAGTGGATGTGTTCTGTAGCACATGGCAGCAGGCATTGGGGAATTGTGTAGCAGCCATGATGTGCTGACTGGATTATGCCTGTGGTGTCCCCTATTGGTCTCTGGAAGGTGCCCTGTGGCAAGCAGGCACATGACAGCTGTTACCTTTGTCTCCACTGTCAGGGCATGGCTCTGTCTAGTGGGTGCCTGAATCTCATCATTGCACAGCTCACAGAGCTGCCTCAGAATAGCAAAGTTCAGGCAATAATGGCCTGCGATCTCTGTGTCAGCATGGGTCTTGAAGCTGATGTGGGGCCAGTACCGCCTGTTCTGGGCATGCCACCAACAGGCCCTTCCACATCCATGTTGCTCTGCCTCCTCCCTCCTCACACCCCTCATTATGGCCTCCAACTGGAATGCTGCACTAGCCATGGCCCCTGTTGTCCTGTCACCCCCTGGGTGTCTGGCTCGACTGGCCCTCCCAGCTCTTTGGGGCAGTGCCTGTCACTTGGCTGGACCCCCTCCTGTGCCCTGCCCTGGCTGCTATTGCCTGCAGGCTCTGTCAACCATCCTGTGGGTGCCTGTGTTACTCTGGGTCTGGTGGCTCTGTGTGGCACCCACCCTCCTCACCCTCCATCGCCTCCCAGTCTGTCTCACTCTCTCTCTCTCTCCCTCTTTCTCTCACACTCTCTCTGTCTCTTCCTCTCTCCTGTCTCCTTTCTCCTCTCTCAAATGCCCTGTCTGTCTCCCTCTGTCCTGCACCCCTCTGGTGCAAGTGCCCTCCTCCTACTTGCTCCCGGTATTTTTAGGCTCATGTCTGCACCGCACAACTCGCAGTTGCTCCTCACTTGTGCCATTGGTTGGGGTTGAATATAGAGCTGTGCTACATATTCATGGGTACGTCCCTGCCTTTGCACATGCATACATTACTATTGCGCACTGGCACACTGCTATTTGCACTGCGCAGTTGCTCCTGCTGAATATCACACTATGGCGCATGTCCGCAGTTGCACATGAGCAACCCTGTTGTGCCATGCGCAACTGCTTTGAATATCCAGGCTAATGTAAATTAAAAAATTCTAAACCAATTTATTTCCAGTTTTGTTAGATAGCAGCATACATTGACAATGGATATGTATAAGAAATGTCAGGTCTATGCCTGCAAGAACTGAGAAGTTAAGAAACATACACATGTTTAGAAAGTTTCCACAACATTTCAAAAATAAAATAGTAAAAATGTGAACTCCAGTAACTGTAAACATTTCTGAACTACATTTCTCCCTATCTAATAATGTCTATGGACCTTACAAAATGTTATGTGTGCTATTTTTTTACATATCTAGTTACAAATGTGAATAAGTTATAAGCAGTTATATATTTTCACAAACTATCTCACAGAAGAATTAAATGCCAGACTTTGAGCCCCAATGATTTTAAATAATTCACCATATTGTCAAGATATTCATCAAGTCTTTGGGACATTTATCACAAAGTAGCCATGACAAATTCCAGGTCTCTAGCTCTGTAGACAGTTGTGTTATGACCAAATACACACATTTCAAAAATTCCAAAAAAATGTCAACAAAACTATACAGAACAGTGCAATATATCAAAGAACTGCATCAGAACATCATGAATTTAGAATATTCAAATTCCACAGAGTTCTAGGACTGTGAAAATAAGAAAATTATTTACATTTTTTACCCTCACCTTTTTCCAGTAAGGCAGTTGCTAAGTAAAACATTTGCTACCAGTATGAAATTCATCAGGGTTTCAATTTTTAAAAGTCAAAGTTTGTTCTATACAAAGTCCCTTCCTGCAGCACTAATATTGCCAAAGTGCAAGATCTGCTATTTATAAAAAGCTTGGATCAAACTTTGAGTACTCAAAATATAGTTATAGATAGATCCTTGAGAGCAATACATACAAGGCCCTGCATGCTCAAGCACGAGGATCAAATATACTGGCCACCTTATGGTATCCAATGCCATAGAAACAAAAAGCTGTAATGGGAAAAAGTAGCAGTTAGGGCATTCCAAACGACGTGGTTCTAACTTATTGTTGCAATAAGCTGCTATTTGTAATGCTTACCAAAAATGATCCAGCACCCACAGAAGTCCCTACAAGGAACTTTAAAGCAGTAGTGCAATGAAAAACTTTTTTCCAGAAAAGCTAGTCTGAGCTTCACTTAATTAAAATATAGTACTAGCATACCTGTCAAAGGTACTTTTCTAGCACCTTGTTGTCTGCTGTGCACCATGAGCCTTTTTACATTTGATGCACCTGCACACCAAACATTTTGTGATGAGTGAAACAGGATTTGGGGGGAGGGGGCTCATCACTGCCGAGACCATTGCAGTTCAGAATAGCATGGGCTTGGCAGTCAAGACCAATAACCATGCACTGTTGTCATGATGCCACTCTACGCTTGCTGGCTGGAAACTTCACATACAGTATTTTAAAGGACCAAAGCTGCTCCAATCAGAGAGGGCTTCATCCATGTGAGCTGCATGAAGCCACATCAGCAAACAGCTGACAGGCTTTCAACCTCAGATGTCTGTCTTGGAAACCATAACTCCTGCACGTGCATTAGCATTAATGCTAATGCGTATGCCCAAAGTTACAGCTTAAGGAATTCCTCCTTTCCCTATCCATAATTTATTTATTTTTCCCTGGTGTTAGTCTATGTGAACTCCCACCTGATCCTCTCTCTCAGCACCAATCACCCCACCCCCCCACCACAAACATAACAGTGACACTGGGGTGCCCTAATCCCCAGTGTTGCAACCCCATAGTTATTTTTTATATAACCTGTAGCAGTGAAAGATATCAACTAATTTCTGTTGCTAGTGCCTATGTAACTGTCCCCCACATCCAACCCTCCATCTCACCACCCAATACCCCATAGCACCCCAACCATAACACTGACACTGGGCTGCCCAGTCCCCCAGTATTGCCACCTCATCTATTTTTCTATTATAGCCTGCAACAAAGAAAACCATCCATCAATGTCTGTTGTTGGTGCTTATGTAACTGTCCTCCTCACCCAACCCTCCATCTCAGCATCCACCTCCCCACACCCCCCAAACATAACTCTGATTCTGGGGGTGCATAATCCCCCCGAGTAATCACTTTTTTTTAAAATGTTAGTCTGCAGCAAAGAAAAATGTCCATCAATGTCTGTTGCTAGCACCACTGTAAGTGTGCATCCCCACCTGACACTCACTGTCAGCAATCCCCACACACATAACACTGACCCTGGGGATGCCCAGTCCCCCAGTGTCCTCATCTGAAATATACAAAACTGTCCCTCATCTTTTTTTTACAAAAACCCTGAAAAAAAGAAAACTATCCATTGATGTCTGTTAGCCATTAGTTCCCCACTGACCCTCCCACTAGCACCCCCTCACCCCCCAAATCCTATTTACTCACTGGGGTCCAATGCTGTAATCTTCTTTGGAACACAGACACATCTTCACTCTTTAAAGCCAAATCATGAAGGGAGGAAATCGTATATGCAGTTCAATCTATTTCAATCAGGTTTTGAAATTAGTGACATAACTCTGGGACCCCACCTCATGAACAATTACAGTGAAATTAGGCAAACCTGCCCTAAAAGGTGATTTCCCTCAGTGACTGCAAAATCACATTTTGGGCAGGAGTTGAACATTTTCTCTGCACTTGTTCATAAGGTGGGATCATAAGATTTTTTTCAAAATTTGGTGTAAAATATAAAAAAAAGAAGTCACAAGTCAACACAGAAATTTGCAAATGCAGGTTTTAACTTTAATAATTTTCAATATTTTGACCCCAGGTTTTCAATATAGCCATTTCTTTAAAGCACCTGATGAATGTGTCAGCCATCATTTTTCAAATGCTGGGCAAAATGTGTTTTTGTGTTCCAAGAGGTGATTTCTCAGTTGCTGTGTGAAATCAACTTTCAGGCAGGAGTTGAAAATATTCTCTACACTTGTTTGTGAGATGGGGTCATAAGAAGACTACTTTGAAAATCTAAAGGCAAAATATATTTAATTAAATATGTTATGAGTCTACATTAAAATTTATGAGCACAGGCTTATAACTTTAGTAATTTTCAATATTTTGATCCCATATTTTCAGCATAAGCATTTCTTCACAGCACCTCATGAATGTGAGAGCTGCCATTTTTCAATTCCTCACAAAAATGTGCTTTTGTACCTGTGGTGCAGAATGACGTTTTTGTGGTGTAGAATGACGTTTTGGCTGTGATTTGGAAATTTTCACCCACTGGGCTCATTACATGGGGTAATAAGAAGGTTATGCTGAACATTTGGTGTAAAATTCTTAGGTTATGACTGAACATTATACTATTTGAGTAGTCACTCATAAGTTTGCTAATTTTCAATATGTTGACGCCAACCTTTCAACATTGTAATTTTCCCACACCACCACATAAACGTGACATGTGCAAATTTTAAAATCCTGGATGAGGTGTGTTTTCACACCTCTGGTGCTAAATGACATTTCAGCCAATATACTATAAATGGTACATGTCATGTCTGTAAGGCAAAACCTTAAACAAGTATCTTCAAAATTTGAAGTCAAAACTGCAACAAAATAATTGTTTAACAAGCATCAAATGTTTCTTCATTGAAAATGCTTGTTTTGTATTTTCAGTCATATCCTTGACCAGGTCTACAATGTTGCTTCTAAGCAAAATGTGCAGCAATCTTTTCTCTCTTGGAACAAAAACTAAACTTTAAATATTTATAAAATGATCACATGTTGATAGAATTAGAAAATTGTAACACCAAAATAAACACATGAAGATACCTGAAAAGTTTTATGGTGAAAAAGTTAGACTCACATTATTTGCCCAATTACATCATACAGCTGCTTTAGTAACTCATTATGGATTCATTACAACTAAGAAGAAATAAATACTTTGTACTGTGGATTGTGCAGCAGAGGCTTTGCACTCTGTTAGTCCTGTTCGTGTTGAAAGTCTGCAACACATGTACACAGTGTTTCTCAGCTGAGATGCTAGATGCCATTTCCAGTGGTGTCCCTCTTCTACCAGCTCTGCAGCAGTGTATATTGATCCATGCAGAAGGTAAGGAATGTGGTTAAGGACACAGTGTGTAATTGGTTCACTTGGTTTTGAACCCATGCACTTCATTGGCAGTCAAGTGGTTCCCCATTTCATCCCCAGTCAGAATATTGGCAAAAACAAATTATTTCTATTGACTGGCAGTCAAGAGGTTTCTCTCTATGCCCTCAGTCATGGTGCTGATACAAATATGATAGTATATCTCAGCCCCTGTCAGACCTGTAGTGCCTGCCTTCATTCTTACCCTGTGGTCATGGTATTGCTTGAAACATTATTCTATTCCCTTTTTGATCCATGATACTTCTTCCTATTCCCAGTACCGTGGTGCCAGTGATACCACCTCAATGTCCTGGAACCCAAACCTTGGCGCCCTGGCTCTGAGATGGTGGATGTCATTTATGTGCTAGTCACCACTGCTGCTGGCCACCATCTGACTCTACAAAGTAAATGTCGGTTTGACATACTGTACAAGGTAATGTATTGATAGTGTAGCTGCTTGAGTACGATAGCGATATAATATAGCTATGACACCATAGTGGGCTGGGTGCACAAGGTATTATTTGGACCAGTGGTAATAAACACTGAGAATAAAGGCCAAGGTGTTTATTAACCTCCCTACGTCTAGTTATTTCTGAAGAAGCCCAGAACACTATAGGTGTATCACTATTATACTGAACAATAATTTTCAACAAATGTCCTGAAATCTGTCTCTGTTGCACTATAGTGTGTCTGTGAGAAACCAGGAACTGTTTCTCACAGATGCACTCTAGCATTGCTAGATGTCTGATTGACTGCTGCCTGTTGCAGTGGGAGGGCAGACTGGGCATAATGACTGATTACCAAAGTTCAACACACACAGCAGCATATCAGGTGCAGAGCCATTGTCCCATTAGTATGTTCTGACTCTTTTACAGGCAACGCCTGAGAAAGCATGGACGAATTGCTACTGATGTGGGAAACTGGAATGCTTACAACACTATTTGAGGCATAAGATGTTTATGGGCATTATTATAGTGGTATGGTAGCACCACTGTAATTAGGGCTGAGCAGGGGTTTCTATGTTAAACCTCACATTTTTGCACTTTAATACCTTTGCAACCTTTAAATGGATTTGCATGAAATTTTGCATGTTCAGTCTTAGGGTAGATCTCTTGACTTGCTTAAATTTGTTCCAGTCAGATGTGCTGATTCTGAGATGTGATTTGTGTAAAATCATTAACAATTGATGTTTTTTTGCTATTTTTTTTTGTTATTGCCTTAGCACAGATTATTTGGAACTTTGGTATGAAAGTTTCAAGGTAGAAAGGGCTTGTTCCACAGATGAGCCTTTTGCTAATTTGGCAAAAAATATTAATCCATTCCTGCTGCATCTATTGCATGCCTTCCATTACAACTTCTTGTTGCAGTGGAACTATCCACCCTTCCTACCATGCTGCCCCAGTCCTCAGGGCAGACAGGGAGGACTGGGAGCAGCCATTTGGGCACTCACCCCTAAACTTTATTTTTTCCCTCCTGGCCTTCCTGGAGTCCCCTGCTTGTGCGGATCAGGGGTTCCACTTCCTGGACCCTAGAAAGGGCATCCCTATGGATGCTATCCTGTGTCCTCCATCCATCCCCATACAGCAACGCATCAGGAGGGTCAGGAAGTTGCAGGCACAGCGCGGCTGGTGATCATGAAAGCCAGACACCATATTCCTGTCCATGGATGTGCTGTTGCACAGGCTGGTATGTGTTTCTCATTCATTCCTGACATGGACTAGTCCATAGCTCCCATTGGCTCTGCCCATGAGTGTGAGGGGCTAGAGTCTTTCATTTAAGAAGCTTTTTAATACCAACTAGTATGGGTGGTTTCATAGAGATCTTGTACAGTCTCGGTCACACTGACACCCAAGGTTTATTAATGAATGAATTAATTAATGTATTTATTTGAAGAGTTTTACCAGGAAAGGTATACTGAGCTGAAATAGCAAATACATCCTGGGGGAAGGGGAGCAAGGATACAGTATAATAAAAATACAGTGTACATTAAGGTAACTGAAACAAAGTAGGGAGGTTGTCTTTGTGGTACTAGGGACATACTGTTCATTGTAATCATGTTCCTCCATTGCTTCTAGTCCTACATTACCACCAGTCCTCTACCTGAATTCAGTGATAGATCACAAACCAGGCTCCCTTCCCAAAAGAGAAGAGCAGTCCCTTGGTTGCTTTATCCTTCCATCCCAGCCAACCCACATCATTCACAGTCCACTCTCAAACCTGTGTTGTTGGCATGGAGACAAGTAGGTACTCATTGCCTCAGCCCTCTCTGCCACTTTGGCTGGCCAGTGTTTGTTATATTTTGTTAAACACTTATACAGTTGTAACCAACCTTAGTACAGTTGGACCATCCACTTCCCATATTTCAGTATTATAGTAAGATAGCCCAAATGAGTCTGAATAACTGTGGATCACTATACATCTAGCAATATGTAGCTTCTGCTTAGCAGTCTTGCTCCTACCCATTTTATACCTCGATGAACTGTAACAGAGGGTAAGCCAATTGATTTGATCAAGGTCAAACAGTGGACCAGTGACTTTGATGGGATTAATATCTGGAGCTCCTTTCCTTAAACTACTAAACAAAATGTTAAAGTCTAGCATACAGTACATTGGCAGGGCTGTTATACTTCACACTGGAACAGAGTGTTTAGTACAAAGGTCCAAGAGTGTTTAAGGATATGTGGATATCACACTCATTTATGCTTGGTTACCTGATTTATTTAGGGGGTTGTTACTTGGATGTGGTCACTGTGACCATGTGCAACCATCAGCATGATTTTCTGTCACTGCATGCAGACATCTGCATGCTTTTCAGTGTCTGCATGCAGCCATCTGTATGATTCTCTGTGGCTCTGCATGCAGTCATCTGTATGGTTTTGTGTAGTCACATGCAGTAATCCTTTTGCATGGATTTGGTAGCCATGACATGGCGTCTCCATTGAGCACTTGCAATAACGGCAACTCAGTCCCAGCATATGTCGACAGGGCTACTGCTGAGGAAGGGTGATCAGATGGGGAGGTGGGCATATATAGTGACAGGACATTGCTATATGTATAAGCACACAGGGGGGAACAAGCATGACGGAAAGGAGGGAGGGTTGGCCTGGTGTGGTGGCATAGGGCTGCCAAGCTGGCCCCATAGTGTGGTGGGTGGCAACCTAAAGCTGCGAGGGTTCCGGGTTGTGGTCTGGGCATGCCTATATTTATGTGCGCCCTGCCTGAAATATTTTTTCTCCAAATGTTGCCCCCCCAAGATGCACCCCCAAGAGTTAAGAAACCTTTAGTAAGAGGGTACAGTCAAATTCTAAGTCCCATGTACCATTTTCTCAGGTGCTGGTTGTGTACATCACCAAAATTGTTTTTCGTCGATGTACTTACCCTGCCACTAACTGCAATTGCATTTTCATGGTTATCACATAAATCCTGGATTTCCATTGCCATTTGTCATGGACTTCTATGGCCACATGTTATCATTTGCCTGTTTTTCTCTGCCCACATGCAGTCATCTACATGATTTTCTGTAGCTGCTCACAGCTATCTGCATGATTCTAAGTGGCCACATGCAGCTACAGTATTTGCAAGACTGTTTGTGGCCACCAGTAATCAATTTGTATGGTTTCCCATGGTAACTTGGTGAAACATTTTATGGTCTATAGGCAGCTGCATCTGCAGTTGGCATTCTAAAATTAATGCACCATTATGTAAATGATATAAATTCTATAAAATACAGGTTGTTGAAATTGGATTGGAGGAGGGCTTAGAAATAAATCTGTAGAGGAAATGTTGGGGCACTAGAAGCAAAATGAAATGATTGTATCAAAGACTACATACCTACCAAAAGGAAATATCAGAAAGGAATCAAAACACCAAACTGGATAAACAACAAAATAAAAAAGATGATTAAAAAAAGCAAACTCTTTAAAGCTCTACAGGGAAACAGAAAAGGAGCAGAATGGATAAAATTCAGGAACCTTCAAAACAAGATAAAGAAAGACATCAAAAAATCTAAATCAGCCTATGAGATCAAGCCAGCAATCAAAACAAAAAATAATCACAAGGCTTTTTACTCTTACATAAGTCAAAAAAAGGGCAGCTGACATAAAATATGCCCCCTCAAAGGGCTAGATGGGTCAATGGCAACCACAAACAAAGATAAGGCCGAGGTGCAAAATACATACTTTGCTTCGGTCATTAACAAAAGGATAGTATAAATACAGCAGGGAAACAATGTAAGGTATTTACTAGCCCAATAAAATAGAGATCAGGGACATTATAAAGTGCTTGACACAATTAGATCCAAACAAATCACCAGGATCAGATGGATTCCATCCAAAGTTACTCAAGGAACTAGCCACTGAATTAGCATCATCACTAAGCTACCCATTCCAACACTCTTTAGATAAGGAGAAGTAATAACTGCATGGAGGAAGCAGGTGATACCACTCTATAAAAAGTGGGACAAAATGCCCATCAAACTGTAATCCTGTTAGTTTTACAAGCAATGTTAAAATCTTGAGGTATAATTAAAATTATATTACCTCCTTCCTTCAGGAAATGGATTAGAGGATGACACACAGCATGGATTTAGGAAGGAAGATCTTGCCAAACAAATATGCTCAAGTTTTACAACAGGCTAGCAAACACCTAGATGAGGGCAAGCCAGTGGATGTGATCTTTTTGATTTTACAAAGCCCTTCTGGATACCATCCAACAGGACTTTAAGAGGTGGCAATCTTTCTGATATCTCTTTGGGGAAAATAAGCATAATCAAGATGAATATATTGCCTAGAATATTTTATACTCTTCACATGTTGAACATTTGGATGCCCCAAATGGTTTAAACCACTCCATGCCCTTGTCTTTTCTTTCATGTGGGGAGGGAAACATCCTTGAAGATCATATCTTAAACTAGCTGCATCTATTCCAGCAGGGGGTCTAAAATTACCACATTTCAGCATGTACTATTGGGCGAGTCAGGTAACTAAATACTTACGGTGGTTCTCCTCCAAAGAAGAGATTGCCTCCTTGTCTTATTTACCTACTTGGTTAATTTTAGAAAGAGAGAGGTCATTGACGGTTTAAAGATTGCTAAGGAGGACCTGCTGTATACGTCCATACAGAACCTTCCAGCTAGTATTAATAACTCTCCTATATTATCATCTCTCAAAGCACATGGTCAATAATGTGCTTTTCTTAAATACCAGAATACCAAGGATATGAGACAACCAATAGTGGGTAACCCTAATCTCCGGATTGGCTGGGAAATTATTTCCCCATTATGGCTTCCTCAGCTCAGTACGACCAGGGTTGGGGATCTGTTTCATGAGGGTGTATGCATGGATACTAGAACCATATTGGCTTCTCTTTCTATCCCTCAGATGCAGATCTTTAAGGTCTGGCAACTCCATCATCTGATAAACCAGAGGTTCCCAATTCTTGGAAACCCAGAGGAGGGGCTCCTGGTTGGAGTCATTGGTTCCAGTGTGGAAATCTCTTGCTGTCTCATTAATGTATGCTTCTTTATGCACTAATGTTCTGGACATGGGTGGGGAGGTTCCCAGATACTGGAATTCTTGTTTCCAGAAGTCTTTGGAGGAATGGAAATTAATTTGATTGGACTCCTTCAGATATGTGTCCCAAGACAGATTGAAGCTCACCAAGTAGGAAGCAAAATCCAATGCAGCAAGAATTTCTGGAACTGGGAAGGGAGAAGCCAGAGAAGGTGAGGGGGACAGCAAGGTCAGCACCCAGGGTGGGGGCTGACCAAACGAGCAGACACGAGAGACCGTTAGGCCTATTCTGCTGGCATTTTAGTATGTTAGTAAGTATAGATTTTTGAATAATATGCACTGGGCCCCTGTAAAGCTCCACAGAATAGGCAGGTCACCAGACTCCCTTTGCTTTAGATGTAAAAATGTCAATGGGAATCTGTTTCATGTTTTTTGGGAATGCCCATAAACCAGGAACATACTGTATGGGACCAAATAAGGGATAGAGCTGACCCCTTATTGGAAATTGGGGATTTATTCACTCTGGAAATGTTTAATTGGAGATTTTCCCATGATTCAGGTCAGAATCTACAAGTATCACATGGCAATCATAGCACTTACCCTCAAAAACCGATTTTATTCCATTGGTTAGATGTTCACCCCATTTCATAGGAAGAATTGTTGAAAGACCTGCTATTTAACCTCCGTGCTGAACAGATAAAAAGCCAGCTTGGTGTCTTTCTTCCGCTATAAAAAGTTTGGAAGACACTACACACATTATCTTATACAAACTGGTGTCTTGAAGAAATAAGTTACTTAGTATATTAGCTTTCAGAGGATTATGGATGTCCACTTACTACTGCCTTGTCTGTTCATGATATGTATACAGGAAATATTTTATATATGCTATTTAAGAACCAGAAGAATGTGCCAAGCTGAGGGAGGGGAGGGCAGAGGAGGGGCTTGAGTGGAGGGTGGAGGGGGAGTCTTCAACATGGAGTTGATTGTGTCATGCTTGTTCTATTATGTGTATCTGCTTCCTTCATGTTGAAACTATATGAGAAAAATTAATAAAGGTTTGAAATAAAAAAAAATATTTTACAAAAGCCTTTGATTAACTCCCCCATCAGCAGCTTATAAAGTGCCTAACAGATATAGGTATACATGTTAACATAATAACATGGATAACCTCATAGCTTAAAAATTGAAGACAAAGGATTAGTATCAGAAGTGCCTTGTTAGAATGGAATGAAGTATCTAGTGGAGTATAGTAGTAATCAGAGACATTGCCAGCTATTTTCAGATATTTCACGACATTTCTGAAGAGTTTCTCTCTGTTGACCCTACAGTGGAAATGCAGAAAGCAGGAGATATTTTTGGAAATATCACAGAAATTTCACGAAATATTTGGCAGTGTCTGTGGCTGCTACTGTACCACAGGGGTCAGTCCTTGGGTCTTCTCTATTTAACATATATGTTGCAACATTAACATATAATCACAAACAGGTTTGGATGACTAAATTTGTGGATGACTGCCATTTGGGGGCAGAGATATTAGGCAAGGACAGCCATTCGGCAATGCAATAGGCATTGGATGATATAAATAGATGGTGTGGCACTTATCAACTCTACCTAAATTCAGAGAAATGCACAGTGATGCACTTCAGCAAGAGTAACACAAATACTAAATACTGCTTGAGAAACACCTGCCTTAAGTCAGTAACAGAGGAGAAAGATCTGGGGATCACAATTTCTAAGGACTTACAATTTGTAATACACTTCTCAAACATCAGTAGGAAAGCAAATGAGGTACTAAATTGTATTCTAAAGCACATCTCCTGCAGAAATAACAAGGTCCTGATTTCCCTGTATGGTCTTTGGTAAGACCTTTGTTGGAGTATGGAGCCCAGATCTGGTCACTGTATCAGCAGGGAGATATTTCCAAACTCAAGAGAGTGCAAAAAAGAGCTATATGTTCCATAAAAGACATGGAAAGCAAATATTACAACACTAGATTGAAGGAATTGAGCATGTTAACACTAGTTTATATCTCACGGCTTGGGGGGCATGTGCTTACTTTAAAGCACTCATGGATCAGGAGTTGTGGGAAAATTGGGATTGCAATTCAGAGAAAATCTTCATAATACTATGGCACATCCACTGCAGCTGAAAGGGGAAGACTGTAGAACATGATGCAGGAAGATGTGGTATACTCAGGATAATTCCAGTTTGAATGCACTACCAGAGAAAGTGGTGGGTTGTTCATCCTTGAAGTTTTTAAGCTTCAACTTGATGAGCTATATCTGTTGACGAGGGAAGAGTTAATGGAGGAGGGGCAGCTGCAGTCCAATGGCTGAAGTGCTGCACACTAGAGCAGACTAGATAGACCATATTGCCTGTATCTGTTGGCAATGTTGTATGTTCGTATGTTGGATCAGATCTAACAGTATAAGGTGAGCATTATGGACAAAAGTCCCCTCAGCTCTGTATAGTATATACCTATGATACCAATATGGCACACATGCAACTGCATTTAGATTATGGATCACAGTTTTGGCCCCTTATAAACAAAGTGATGTCATTAAACTTGAGAAAGTTCAAAGGAGTACAACAAAACTAATTGAAGGTTTCAGAATCTGCTATCTGAGTCCAGGTTAGATACACTCAGTAATATGTCCCTACACACAAGGAGAATACAGTGTGATCTGCTTTTGCTTTGTGACATAAAAAGTGGCTCATACTTTATGCAGCAGTTGAATTTGGACTTCAGCCTGACATAGCAGTAAAGTAATAGCAACTCTTCCAAATCCAAAAACACTCATTCAAAACTGACAATTAAAACTTATTTTTGCCCAAAGGGTAACTAGAGTATGAAAAGCTCTTCCACTGTCTGTAATAATTAGCAAAAACAAATCAGAATTTCAAAAACAATGTTATTTGGTAAATATCTGAAAACTGAAACTTGAAATATTACCACCAAACTTGTTGATGGGCTGTTCAACTGGGCACCTATGTCTTTCAGCTCTTACAATTCTTTGCATGAACCATAGAATGAACCACTTATCTGTGGCCACATGTTGCCATTTGCATGGTTTTCTGTTGCTGTTATGTGTTGTAATTTACATGGCTTTTGAGTGAGTCCTCTGCCATTTCCATGACTTTCTGTGACACATGCAGCCTTTCTGAAGCAATATTCAACAACCTCCAAGGCTTTCTGTAGCTAGATGGAAGAAATTCTAGTTGCCACAGATAAGTGCATTAGGCACAGGGGAAGAACACAAGGGCCAAAGTGCCCATCTGGTTCAGTTCTGGGGTTGCTCAGCAGTAAGGGAAAAGAAGTTGGCCTATAGAAAATTCAGAAAGACCAAGAGAGAGGTGGATAGTGAAAATTACCTAAGTTCAGCTAGTGAGGCAAGTAAGGAAGTCCATGAGCAAAGGCACAGATTGAGCTGAAATCAGCTGAAGGAATTAAGAAGAGAGAATGCTTTTCACTATATAAGTGAGAAAAGGGACAAGAAGGAAGGGATTATTAGGCTTAAGAAAGGGGTGGAGTGGGTGGAGGATAATGGGGGACATGCAGAGATACTAAATGAATACCTCTGTTCCATTTTGACCAGGGAGAAGGATGGACAAGTGCCTTCAGGAGGGAAAAGGGGAGCAGGGGGGAGGGGAACACAGATGTAGTGCAAGAGGAGGACAGAGTGAGGGAGGGTCTGCTGGCATTGAAAGTGAACAAATCACCAGGCACAGACAGAGTACATCTATGGGTACTAAAGGAATTGACTGAAGAGCTGGCAGAGCCACTGGAAGACCTATTTAATAGTTCACTAGAGTGAGGTGTGGTACTGCAGGGCTGGAGGAAAGCACACGCAATGCCCCTCCACAAAAGCGGTCCCAAAGACAACTCAAATAATTACAGATCAGTCAGTCTGACCTTCATTGTTGGTAAGCTCATGGAGACCATACTAAAGGAAAGGACGGTGGAATATCTAGAGGAGCATGATCTCCAGGATGCAAGGCAGAATGGGTTCATGGGGGGGGAGATCATGTCAAACAAATCTGATTGACTTCTTTGACTGTGTCACTAAGACAGTAGACAGGGCCAAGTGGTAGACATCCTCTATCTTGATTTCAGCAAGACCTTTGACTTTTTCCCCAACAAAAGGTTGATCAGGAAGTTGGTTGATCTTGGGGTTGGGGAAAAGATGGCAAGATGGGGGGAAAACTGGCTGAGGGACAGAACCCAGATGGTGGTTACAGGAGGAGAGTTATCTGCACCAGAGAGGTAACCAGTGGGGTCCTGCAGGGCTGGTTCTGGGGCCAATGTTGTTCAATGTCTTCATCAGTGACATTGGGGATGGCATTAAGGGCAAATGTGCCTATTTGTGGATGATGCAAAGCTTTGTGGGAGAGTGGAACAGCTGAAGGGACACAGGACCCACAGGAAGATATGGAAAAACTGGGGAGGAGGTTCAGGATCTGATAGCTTGGCATCAATGCCAAAAATGCAAAGTTATGCACAGTGGAGCTCAAAATCCCAGGCCAGAGTACTACCTGGGTGGAGTCTGAGTATCTGCATCAGAGGAGGAGAAAGACCTGGGAGTTATGATCACTAGTGAGCTGAAGCACTCCACACAGTGTAAGAAAGTAGCAGCAAAGACAAACAAGATGCTGAGATGCATATCTAGTGGGATCAGTAGTAGGAGAGAGGAGGTTCTACTGCCCTTGTACAGGTCACTGATAAGGCTGCATCTAGAGTATGGAGTTCAGTACTGGTGTCCACAACTCAAAAAGGACATTAACCTGCTGAAGAAGGCACAGAGCAGGGCTACAAATATGATAACCAGTTAGCAGAATAAGGCATATGAGGAGAGGTTGAAGGCACTGAACTTGTACTCCCTGGAAGACAGGAAAGAGAGAGAGTTGACATGATTGGGACCTTTAAGTACTTGACAGGGTAAATAAGGTTGTTAAGGAGAGTCTCTTTAAGCTGGGTGGCAACCATAACATGAGGGGGCACAGTCTTAAGCTGGAGGGTGGGTGGTTTAGGAGGGAGGTCAAGAAGCACTTCTTCCCAGAGAGGGTGGTGGATACTTGGAATGCACTGCCGGAAGAGGTCATCTCATTGAAGACAGTGGGCAGCTTTAAGAGAGGCTTGGATAGGCATGGGGGAAGGTAAAGATCATCAGTAGGGAGGATGGGAAAAGTGCAGTGGGAGGGCAGAGACATTAGCTCAAGTTGTGGATCCTGCAATACGTGCAGACTTGATAGACCAAATGGCCTTCATCTGCTGCCTTTTTCATATGTTTATATTGTATAAGGCTTTTACAATTAACCCCATCAATGAGTTATTATTGTTTGGCAGTTTAGACAACTGCCAATTATATCTTTAAATTACACCAGAAACTCATTGGGTATTTAATGGATACCAATAAGGATTTCCATACAGAATTTACTCTTGGCTGGCTGAATGGCTTTCTAAAAGCATTTCTGAGATGCATAATTTCAATAAGTTCAAACAGTGCTTGAGTGGTCTTAAATGTGGCCCAGTACTTATCTCTAAATTTCATGAGAGCTAACAGGTCACTATGGAGCCATTTAGTAATAGTACCCCAAGTCTCCTTTTAATGAATGGCATGCTTATCTTTCAGCAAAGGAAAGATGGCTATGAAGTTAGGCAGGACAACTGAGACATCAGCAGCAAGCAAAACAGAAGACCAGTCAGTAAGTGTAAGGTCTATGTGGAAAGAGACAGAATTAAACTTGGTTAGGTCTCCGAGTAGAATGATCTCCAGAGATGTTTTCCATTGCAGAGACTCTCTAGACACAGTAAATGGGGCTATGGTCAGAAATAGCATCATGGAATGTTCTGGAGATTAGAATCCTCTCATCCCTGTTTTGCCAGTACCCAGTTGAGGAGAGTATGCATCCACCACATGTAGAAAATCTGGCAAGAGCAGAAATAAGTTGCTTAAGGCCGAGCCTAGCGAACAGACATTCACATTTCTTGAATTTTTTCCCCAACCATTTTAGGTTAATATCACCCATAACATCTCATTTGAGTTAATCTTTAGCTAATATTGTCCAGTAGACAGAATAGGCCACTAGACCACCAGCAGGAGGATTACAAGCACAGACCAAGTGAATTATGTTACTATTACCCAAAAGGAGCAGGGGATCCAGGAACTCACAGGCTGGGAAGGGAGGATACATATTTTGTATGCGAGAGATATTTCAACAGCTCTTATATTAAAGAAACAAGATGTCCCCTTGTTTCACACCAGATCAGTCAAGTCCAAGAAAATGAATGCCTGGGAAGGAACAGGCAGAGCAAGTTATCAGGGGTTTAAACCAAGTCTCCATCATGGAGATAATGTCAGGATTGTAGTGAGCTACAGAGGCAGTAAACTTATCTAAATTAACTGAAGACTCCTGATATTTAGGTAAACAAATTTAAGGTCTTTTAAATTTGATCAGACAGGGGTGCCAGCCTAAGGGGGGTAGAGAGGGCAGGATTCTATTCAATATCTCCTGCCACAGCCACATGAAGTGAGGATACACAACATTGACATGTTAGGAATATCAATCTAGTCAGGGTCCTTGGGCGCAAAGTCTGCAATTAACAAAGTGACTGAGCAGTAAAATGACCCATTTAGTAAAGTAGCCAGCCTGTCTGTTGGAGCCCATACACTCCAAATAAGGATTGAGATGGTGAAGTATTCAGAAGAGGTATAGGGTGGAGAGATAATAAAATCAGAGGGTGCAGGGAGGCAAACTGATGCAGCCTGTAGCAAGCAAGGCAACAGAAATACCAATGAGAAGATACATTGTAAGTCCAGGAGCGGGGGCCTACGGTGGTAGCAAACTCTGCAGCAGTACAGATACAAGCAGCAGACTATGCAGCAACACTGATACTGGTGCAGAACTCCTAAAATGATGGTAACATAGTCTTTCAGGCCTGAAACTCAAGCTCACTCATAGAGGCTACCCAGATATGGAGTAGAACCACTCTAACATTTTGCCACCTTAATTGAGGCCAAATGGCAGTTGAATTACAGTAAGGGATTGCTGGGTTCACAATTGCAATCCAAGTTGGAACAACAGGTAACTAGATAAATGAGTCAGGAGCAGTCGAGGCAGGTAACTACAAGTCAGTCTAGTAAGCAGAATAAAGTTAAAATCATTCCCTGCAACATACTGACTCATCACTTGACAAAGAACAAGCAGAATGAAAGTAAATGATACTGTCCCAGACTTCATGTCTGTTTAAATGTACTCAGGTAATTTCCAGTGATGTAGACTGTTGGCTTCTATGTTTCACTGATCTATTCTCTGTATTGAAAATGTCTAATAAACTTTAAATTGAAAAAAAATGTACTCAAGTAGTCAAAGGCAAGGTACAGTACAAGTCACATTAGCTGGCATTTTAGTATGTTAGTAAGTATAGATTTTTGAATAATATGCACTAGGCCCTGTAAAGCTCCACAGAATAGGCAGGTCACCAGACTCCCTTTGCTTTAGATGTAAAAATGCAGATGGGAATCTGTTTCATATTTTGGGAATGCCCATAAACCAGGAACAATATGGGACCAAATAAGGATAGAGCTGACCCCTTATTGGGAATCGGGGACTTATTCACTCCAGAAATATGTTTGTTTGGAGATTTTTCCACAATTCAGGTCAGAATCCGTAAGTATCACATGGCAATCATAGCATTTACCCTCAAATAACTGATTTTAATCCATTGGTTAGATGTTCACCCCATTTCATATGAAGAATGGTTGAAAGACCTGCTATTTAACCTCCATGCTAAACAGATAAAAGTCAGCTTGGATGGTTCTCTCTCTCATTATAAAAAGTTTGGAAGACACTACACACATTATCTTATACAAACTGGTGTCTTGAAGAAATAAGTTACTTAGTATATTAGCTTTCGAGGATTATGGATGTCCATTTACTACTGCCTTGTCTCTTCATGATATGTATACAGGAAATATTTTATATATGCTATTTAAGAACCAGAAGAATGTGCCAAGCTGGAGGAGGGAGTAGGGTGGAGGGCGGGGGGTGGAGGGGAGGGATCCAACATGGAGTTGATTGTATCATGCTTGTTTCTATTATGTGTATCTGCTAAGGTGTGAAATAAAAAAAGATTTTACAAAAGCCTTTGATTAACTCCCCATCTGCAGTTTATAAAGTGCCTAACAGATATCAGTATACATGTTAACAATATAACATGGATAACCTCATAGCAAAAATCAAAGACAAAGGGTTAGTATCAGAAGTGCCTTGTCAGAATGGAATGAAATATCTAGTGGAGTACAGTAGTAGTCAGAGACATTGCCAGCTATTTTCAGATATTTTGTGACATTTCTGAATAGTTTCTCTGTTGACCCTACAGTGGAAATGCAGAAAGCAGGAGATATTTTGGAAATATCACAGAAATTTTGGGAAATATTTGGCAGTGTCTGTGGCTGCTACTGTACCACAGGGATCAGTCCTTAGGTCTTCTCTATTTAATATACATTGCAAGATTAACATATAATCACAAACAGGTTTGGATGACTAAATTTGTGGATGACCGCCATTTGGGGGCAGAGGTATTAGCAAGGACAGCCATTCGGCAATGCAATAGGCATTGGATGATATAAATAGATGGTGTGGCACTTATCAACTCTACCTAAATTCAGAGAAATGCACAGTGATGCACCTCGGCAAGAGTAATACAAATACAATACTGCTTGAGAAACACCTGCCTTAAGTCAGTAACAGAGGAGAAAGATCTGGGGATCACAATTTCTAAGGACTTACAATTTGGAATACACTTCTCAAACATCAGTAGGAAAGCAAATGAGGTACTAAATTGTATTCTAAAGCACATCTCCTGCAGAAATAACAAGGTCCTGATTTCCTTGTGTGGGTCTTTGGTAAGACCTTCGTAGGAGTATGGAGCCTAGGTCTGGTCACTGCACCAGCAAGGAGATATTTCCAAACTCAAGAGAGTGCAAAAAAGAGCCACATGTTCCATAAAAGGCATGGAAACCAAATATTACAACACTAGATTGAAGGAACTGAACATGTTTACACTAGAGTATAGATGGCTGAAGGGGGGACATGCGCTTACTCTTTAAAGCACTCATGGATCAGGAGTTGTGGGAAAAATTGGGATTGCAATTCAGAGAAAATCTTCATAATACTAGGGCACATCCACTGCAGCTGAAAGGGGAAGACTGTGGAACATGGTGCAGGAAGATGTGGTATACTCCGAGAATAATTCCAGTTTAGAATGCACTACCAGAGAAAGTGGTGGGTTGTTCATCCTTGGAAGTTTTTAAGCTTCAACTTGATGAGCTATACCTGTTGAGGAGGGAAGAGTTAATGGAAGGAGGGGGCAGCTGCAGTCTAATGGGCTGAAGTGCTGCACACTAGAGCAGACTAGATAGACCATATTGCCTGTATCTGCTGGCAATGTTGTATGTTCGTATGTTGGATCAGATCTAACAGTATAAGGTGAGCTTTATGGACAAAAGTCCCCTCAACTCTGTATAGTATATACCTATGAGACCAATATGGCACACATGCAACTGCATTTAGATTATGGATCACAGTTTTGGCCCTTATAAACAAAGTGATGTCATTAAACTTGAGACAGTTCAAAAGGTACAACAAAACTAATTGAAGGCTTCAGAATCTGCTGAGTCCAGATTAGATACACTCAGTAATATGTCCCTACACACAAGGAGAATACAGTGTGATCTGCTTTGCTTTGTGACATAAAAGTGGCTCATACTTTATGCAGCAGTTGAATTTGGACTTCAGCCTGACATAGCAGTAAAGTAATAGCAACTCTTCCAAATCCAAAAACACCTCTCCAAAACTGACAATTAAAAATTATTTTTGACCAAATGGTAACTAGAGTATGAGAAGCTCTTCCACTGTCTGTAATAATTAGCAAAAACAAATCAAATTTCAAAACAATGTTATTTGGTAAATATCTGAAAACTGAAACTTGAAATATTACCACCAAACTTGTTGAGGGCTGTTCAACTGGACACTATGTCTTCTCAGCTCTTACAATTCTTTGCATGAACCATAGAATGAACCACTTCTTTGTGGCCACATGTTGCCATTTGCATGGTTTTCTGTTGCTGTTATGTGTTGTAATTTACATGACTTTTCGAGTGAGTTCTGTTGCCATTTCCATGACTTTCTGTGGACACATGCAGCCTTTCTGAAGCAATATTCAACAACCTCCAAGGCTTTCTGTAGCTAGATGGAAGAAATACTAGTTGCCACAGATAAGTGCATTAGGCACAGGGGAAGAACACAAGGGCAAAGTGCCCATCTGGTTCAGTTCTGGGGTTGCTCAGAGCAGTAAGGGAAAAGAAGTTGGCCTATAGAAAATTCAGAAAGACCAAGAGAGAGTGGATAGTGAAAATTACCTAAGTTCAGCTAGTGAGGAAGTAAGGAAGCCCCATGAGCAAAGGCACAGATTGAGCTGAAATCAGCTAGAAGGAATTAAGAAGAGAGAAAATGCTCTTTCACTATATAAGTGAGAAAAGGGACAATAAGGAAAGGATTATAGGCTTAAGAAAGGGTGGAATGGGTGGAGGATAATGGGGACATGCAGAGATACTAAATTAATACCTCTGTTCCATTTTGACCAAAGAGAAGGATGAACAAGTGCCTTCAGGAGGGAAAAGGGAGCAGGGGAGGGAACACAGATGTGTGCAAGAGGAGGACAGAGTGAGGGAGGGTCTGCTGGCACTGAAAGTGGACAAATCACCAGGCCCAGACAGAGTACATCTAAGGGTGCTAAAGGAATTGTCTGAAGAGCTGGCAGGGCCACTAGCAGATCTATTTAATAGTTCACTAGAGTCAGGCATGGTGCCTATTTAATAGTTCACTAGAGTCAGGTGTGGTACTGCAGGACTGGAGAACAGCACATGTAGTGCCCTTCCACAAAAGTGGTCCCAAGGACGACTTAAATAATTACAGATCGGTCAGTCTGACCTCCATTGTTAGTAAGCTCATGGAAACCATACTAAAGGAAAGGATGGTGGAATATCTAGAGGAGCATGGTCTCCAGGATGCAAGGCAGAATGGGTTCATGAGGGGAGATCATGTCAAACAAATCTGATTGACTTCTTTGACTGTGTCACTAAGACAGTAGACAGGGCCAAGTGGTAGACATCCTCTATCTTGATTTCAGCAAGACTTTGACTTTTCCCCAACAAAATGTTGATCAGGAAGTTGATTGATCTCAGGGTTGGGGTAAAGATGGCAAGATGGGAAAACTGACCAGGGACAGAACCCAGATGGTGGTTACAAGGGAGAGTTATCTGGCACCAGAGAGGTAACCAGTGGGGTCCTGCAGGGCTTGGTTCTGGGGTCAGTGTTGTTCAATGTCTTCATCAGTGACATTGGGGATGGCATTAAGGGCAAAATGTGCCTATTTGTGGATGACACAAAGCTCTGTGGGAGAGTGGAAACAGCTGAAGGGATACAGGACCACAGAAAGATATGGAAAAGCTGGGGAGGAGGTTCAGGATCTGATAGCTTGGCATCAATGCCAAAAATGCAAAGTTATGCACAGTGGAGCCAAAATCCCAGGCCAGAGTACTACCTGGGTAGAGTCTGAGTATCTGCATCAGAGGAGGAGAAAGACCTGGAGTTATGATACTAGTGAGCTGAAGCACTCCACACAGTGTAAGAAAGTACAGTAGCTGCAAAGACAAACAAGATGCTTAGATGCATATCTAGTGGGATCTGTAGGATGAGAGGAGGTTCTACTGCCCTTGTACAGGTCACTGGTAAGGCTTCATCTAGAGTATGGAGTTCAGTACTGGTGTCCACAACTCAAAAAGGACATTAACCTGCTGAAGAAGGCACAGAGCAGGGCTACAAATATGATAACCAATTAGCAGAATAAGGCATACGAAGAGAGGTTGAAGGCACTGAACTTGTACTCCCTGAAAGACAGAAAAGAGAGAGGGGACATGATTGGGACCTTTAAGTACTTTGACAGGGTAAATAAGGTTGTTAAGGAGAGTCTCTTTAAGCTGAGTGGCAACCATAACATGAGGGGGCACAGTCTTAAGCTGGAGGGTGGGTGGTTTAGGAGAGAGGTCAAGAAGCACTTCTTCCCAGAGAGGGTGGTGGATACTTGGAATGCACTGCCTGAAGAGGTCATCTCATTGAAGACAGTGGGAAGCTTTAAGAGAGGCTTGGATTGGCATGGGGGAAGGTAAAGATTATCAGTAGGGAGGATGGGAGAAGTGCAGAGGGAGAGCAGAGACATTAGTTCAAGTTGTGGATCCTGCGATATGTGCAGACTCGATAGACCAAATGGCCTTCATCTGCTGCCTTTTTTATATGTTTATATTATATAAGACTTTTTAAAATTAGCCCCTTCAATGAGTTATTATTGGTTTGGCATTTTAGACAACTGCCAATTATATCTTTAAAATTACACCAGAAACTCATTGGGTATTTAATGGATACCAATAAGGATTTCATACAGAATTTACTCTTGGCTGGCTGAATGGCTTTCTTAAAAGCATTTCTGAGATGCATAATTTCAATTCGTTCAAACAGTGCTTGAGTGGTCTTAAATGTGGTCCAGCACTTATCTCTAAATTTCATGAGAGCTAACAGGTCACTATGGAGCCATTTAGTAATAGTACCCCAAGTCTCCTTTTAATGAATGGCACATGCTTATCTTTCAGCAAAGGAAAGATGGTTATGAAGTTAGGCAGGGCAACTGAGACATCAGCAGCAAGCAAAACAGAAGACCAGTCAGTAAGTGTAAGGTCTATGTGGAAAGAGCAGAATTAAACTTGGTTGAGTCTCGTAGAATGATCATCAGAAATGTTTATGTGTAGAGACTCTCTAGACACAGTAAATGGGGTTATGGTCAGAAACAGCATCAGGGAATGTTCTGGAGATTAGAATCCTCTCATCCCTGTTTTGCCAGTACCCAGTTGAGGAGAGTATATATCCACCACAGGTAGAGAATCTGGCAAGAGCAGAAATAAGTTGCTTAAGGCCGAGCCTAGCGAACAGACATTCACATTTCTTGAATTTTTTCCCCAACCATTTTAGGTTAATATCACCCATAACATCTCATTTGAGTTAATCTTTTAGCTAATATTGTCCAGTAGACAGAATAGGCCACTTAGACCACCAGCAGGAGGATTACAAGCACAGACCAAGTGAATTATGTTACTATTACCCAAAAGGAGCAGGGAGTCCAGGAACTCACAGGCTGGGAAGGGAGGATACATATTTTGTATGCGGGAGATATTTCAACAGCTCTTATATTAAAGAAACAAGATGTCCCCTTGTTTCACACCAGATCAGTCAAGTCCAAGAAAATGAATGCCTGGGAAGGAACAGGCAGAGCAAGTTATCAGGGGTTTAAACCAAGTCTCCATCATGGAGATAATGTCAGGATTGTAGTGAGCTACCGAGGCAGTAAACTTATCTAAATTAACTCAAGACTCCTGATATTTAGGTAAGCAAATTTAAGTCCTTTTAAATTTGATCAGACAGGGGTGCCAGCCTAAGGGGGGTAGAGAGGGCAGGATTCTATTCAATATCTCCTGCCACAGCAACATGAAGTGAGGATACACAACATTGACATGTTAAGAATATCAATCTAGTCAGGGTCCTTGGGCGGCAAAGTCTGCAATTAACAAAGTGACTGAGCAGTAAAATTACCCATTTAGTAAGTAGCCAGCCTGTCTGTTGGAGCCCAACACTTCCAAAAAAAAGGATTGAGATGGTGAAGTATTCAGAAGAGGTATAGGGTGGAGAGGTAATAAAATCAGAGAGTGCAGGGAGCAAACTGATGCAGCCTGAAGCAAAAGCAAGGCAACAGAAATACCAATGAGAAGATACATTGTAAGTCCAGGAGTGGGGGCCTACAGTGGTAGCAAACTCTGCAGCAGTACAGATACAAGCAGCAGACTATGCAGCAACACTGATACTGGTGCAGAACTCCTAAAATAATGGTAACATAGTCTTTCAGGCCTGAAACTCAATTTCACTCATAGAGGCTACCCAGATATTGAGTAGAACCACTCTAACATTTTGCCACCTTAATTGAGGCCAAATGGCAGTTGAATTACAGCAAGGGATTGCTGGGTTCACAAATGCAATCCAAGTTGGAACAACAGGTACTACATAAATGAGCCAGGAGTAGTCAAGGCAGGTAACTACAAGTAAGTCTAGTAAGCAGAATAAAGTTAGAAATTATTCCCTGCAACATACTGAGTCATCACTTGACAAAGAACAAGCAGAATAAAAGTAAATGATACTGTCCCAGACTGCATGTCTGTTTAAATGTACTCAGGTAATTTTCAGTGATGTAAACTGTCTGGTTTCTATGTATCACAGAACTATTCTCTGTATTGAAAATGTCTAATAAACTTTAAATTTAAAAAAAAAATGTACTCAAGTAGTCAAAGGCAAGGTATAGTACAAGTCACATTAACTGTTCCTCCAATGAGTTGTTTTAGCACTTCTGACTGAGTTGCATACGTGTTGCTGGATCCAGCACAAAGCCCTGCACAAACTGTTTCTTAAGAGTTAAAACTCAATTTTGCATTGCATTCTGACTGGACTGCAGATGCAGTTCAACTGAGTTGCAAAAACATTTTATAAACATTGCTCTTGAGCTGGTTAAGCACTGAAAAATAATGCAATATGAGTTGCCAATGCATTGTCAACTGTAAAAAACAATGCTAAACCAACTCACTGGTGGAACAGTTAAATGTGACTTGTACTGTACTTGCAGAGTGGGGTAGAGTTCCTTGAGCATGGGCACATTGGGTGATCTCTGGCTGCCTTCTGTTGCTGACTCAAATTTGCAGATATTGATATCCTTTCCACTGTAGTCCTTCACACTCAGGACTGCAATGCAGAGAATGGCTTGGTGAGTTTGCTCTTAATAGGAGGAGCAGGGATGTTAAAGTGATGCAGACGGCATCCCTTGATCAGCTGCACAGCATGGCTGGAGGCAGGACTTTCATCCTGTTTGGAGGGCTTGTGAGTCTGGCTGAACCCTCAAGCTCCAGGTGACAAAAAGCAAATGACTGTGAAATTATAGTCCTGTGGGAATTGGCTGCTGGGTGTGGGATGATGGCTCCACAGGAATTAGCAGGTGAGGGCCTCTACCCAGTTCATCATCCACAGCACAAGCAGTACTCAAGGGAAGTGAACTTCTGGTGGAATTTAAAGCCCCTAGCTCTGTTCAGATGTAAAATCACTGTAGGTAGTGGTCCTTGATTGACTGTACAATAGGGCTAAAGAAATGGCTTTTGTCCTTTTTAGCAGGCAGGCAGACAAGTCTGGTCTGGATACTCAAGCTCCAGACAGCAGAAAGGAAAAGTTTGTGACAGCATGGCACCCATCTAGGATGCCCGTTGTCACCTCTGATATTCACATTAGCGAATGAACCTATGGCAAAAGCCCTAAGAACCTCTCCTAAAATACAAGAACCAATTATTTTTTTTTTTTAATTAAACCAGTTTTATTAGTTTTACAATAGTCAATACAGTACCCAGCAATCGTACTCATATCATATATCAGAACAATAAACTACAAAAATCAAACAACCAGGTCCATCCCTCCCCCCTTCCCCCATGACTACACACCATTAGCTCTTGGCTTACCGCCTATAGCAGAGTTCAGCCATCAAGGCTTCCAGGCTGTCAGGAGTGCCTCAGAGAGCCCCATAAAGATGCATATACCTTAGGTCTACCATGCATGTAGGCTATATGCCTCTCAACTGCAAAGCCAGAGTGCTCTCCTTGTACCACTCCATCAAAGTGGAAGACTTGTCACCAGCCCAGTGTCTCAAGATTGTTAATTTGGCTGCTGCAGAAATAAGCGACATGTGGGCCCTCTTAGCTTTCGTGGTGCTCGTTGGGAAAAAGATGATTAGACAAACTTCAGGGGTAAACAGGGTTTCTAAGCCATGGATAGGGTCAAGGATGTTATTAATAGACTGCCAGAAGGACTGCACATAAGGGCATAGCCAGATCATGTGAAACAGGGTACCATTGTCCCTCTTGCATTTTGCACAGAGTGGTGTTGTCGATGCTCCATATTTACATAGCTGAACAGGAGTTATATAGATATTATGCATAATATTAAAATGCACCAATCTCAGTCTGTCTTGCTTTATAAACCTGTACATTGACAGCCAGAGTTTCTGCCAAAGACTAGGGTCCTCCGGGATTCTTAGCTCCCTTGTCCAATAATAACAAATCCCTAATGGTAGTCTAAAGTCCCACTCCTGAAAAGTTTTATGCAAGTTTGAAACTGAGCGTGGTTGGGAGGCTTTTTGAAGGAGCATGGACAGGTCCCTTTCACTTGGATCTATCGACGAGAACTGGGAGAAAAAAGAAGTTAGGGCTTTACTAATTTGCAAATATTTAAATATTTCCTTACGCAAGGCACCTATGGACTTTAGTAGATGATCAAAGGGGAACAGTTTCCCGTTCGACCAACAGCTTGAAACCCTGGTACAAATTAGTTGGGGCCAAAAGGCGGGGGACAGCGGTGCCCCCCAACCTTAAAGTATGGATTACCGACAATGGGCTGGTCAGTTGAGTGATACCACCTTACTGCGAGATACTTTTGTATCTGATGGGAGGCTTTTAGTGACCATCCTATAGGATTGCTTCTAAGGGCCTTAGGGATAGCCGATGGGGAAACATACAGAAGAGCTCTCAGTGAGCATTTAACCCATGCCACCAAGTGCTGCTCTATATTTAACCACAGTGGTCTATATTCCAGGTGTCCAATCTCCCTATTCCAGTGGGCTAATTTGCTTATATGCTGTGCAACATAATAGAGAAAGAAGAAAGGCGGCCAAGCCTCCTCTTAACTTTGGGGCTGTCAATTTGAGATAAGATCTACGGACTCTTTTCTTGTTCCATACAAAAAGATTAACTGCACTTTGCAATTTAGAGAACCATCCTTTCAGTAGATAAACCCCCAGCATACCAAGGGGGTACAATATCCTTGGTAATATGTTCATTTTAATTATGCTTAGCCTACCCCAAAGAGAAAAGGGGAGTAACCACCACCTCTCCATATCCCCGGTTATTGCATTAACTAAATTGCCAAGATTATCTTTAATAGTGGAATTCAAAGTTTTGCAAACATTAATTCCCAGGTATGTGATTGACTTTGCTTCCCTGGAAAGGCCAAAGGGAAGAAGTTCAGCCTTATTTAAAGGAAGGATCTTTGTTTTGGCCCGATTTAATTTATAATAGGATATTTTGGAAAACCCCTCAACCTCAGTTAGGGTTGCTGGAATTGAGACGTCTGGTTCCTCGATATGCAATAGAATATCATCTGCATATACCGAACAGGCATACCTGGCATTTCCTATTTGAATTCCCTTTATGGCTGCATTCCTTGCCAATCTGCACAACAATGGCTCTAAATATAAATTGAAAAGTAAGTGGGACAAAGGGCATCCTTGCCTTGTGACCCGGGTTAATTTAAATGACGGGGACAATACCCCATTACACTTGACCCTGGACAAGGGAAACAAATACAGAAGTCGCACCCATCTCCGAAACTCTTTAGGCAGCCCAAATGAAGCTAGGGTAGCAAATAGGAAATCCCAGGAAACCCTGTCAAATGCCTTTCCGGCATCTAGTGATACCAGTACCATTGATGTATCAGAGTCCCTGGCAGTTGCCATGAGATGTAGCAATTTTCTCATGTGATCTTGGGATGACCTCCCCATCATAAATCCCACTTGTTCACAGCTTACCAGGCTACCCATAACTTTTGAAAGTCTATTTACGAGAACTTTGGCCAAAATTTTAACATCCGTATTTAATAAAGAGATGGGGTGGTAACAATCGATATTTAGAGGATCTTTCTCGTGTTTTAGAATAAGAACCAATTATTAAGGGACAAGAGAATCGTATCAGTTTATATGCTGATGATACTCTTAATTTTTGTGAAAGACCTTAATTAGAGTATTTCAGATATGCTAGAAATCTTTACTCAATTTAGTGAGCTCTCAGGAATTAAAGTCCACTAGGCCAAGGCTGAAGTCCTAAGCCCGGATATTCAAAGGGGTTGCTCATGGTGCAACAGAGTTGCACCAGTGCAACACTGCATTGTGCCCCGGTGGGATATTGAAAGGGCTGCCTGGCACAAAGCAAATCCAGATGTGCTGGGGCACAATGTAATTGTCTGCAGCGCAGATGCAGGGGGCGTGCCCATGCATATGAGGCACATCCCAATATTCAGCCCAGGATGTGCGGTGCATAGCCTGGTGCAACCTTGCATTGTGCCACATGGGGGGGGCTCAAAGTTGAGCCAGTGAAAAGTGGGAATAAATCCCAGCCACTCGCAGGCCAGCTGCTGTATTGCAGGGTGCAACACAGCAGCCGCCAACTGTGGGTGGCCACCTGAACAACCAGAAGACTGTCCACAAGCACCCACATCCCCTTGGTAATCTAGTGGCACCCTCTCCCTCCCGTGTCCCCGATTCCCCGATATATGTAAAATAAGACCTGCCCTGGTAGTCCATTGGCACCCTCTCTGTCCTGTGCCCCCAACCAGTGGAAATATTCCCCGGTAGTATACAGTAGTAGTACCCCCCCGCCCATTGCCATGGTCGTGGTACATCTCCATATATCTTTTCCCTGGTGATCCAGTGGCACCCCCACCTCTCCCACCCACACGGCACCCTGGTTCCCCCAATCATTGGTGGGCAGCTGCAACCTACCTGCATACCACCCAGCTACCCACCGAATGACAGTTACAGTATGGGTTGCAAGCCCATTGGTCCACAGTGTGGACCAATGGGCTTACAATTCCTCTATACTAGACAGTCCCAGATGTGTGAATGACTTCATTCACATATTTGGGACTGTCTAGTACAGTATGCCCTGCAAGCCCATACTGTACTTGTCATTCAGACAGTGGCTGGGCAATCTGCCGGTGGGTTGCAGCCACCAGCCAGTAATGGGGGGGTGGAGGAATAAGGAGCACGGTGTGGGTGGGAGGGGTGAGGGGGTGCCACTGGATCACCAGGGAATAGATACCTGTGTATGGAAATGTACCGTGATTGCGGCAATGGACAGGGGGTACCACTAGACTACCAGGGAATGTATTGTTATACATTTACCATGATCACAACTACCGCTCGGGGGATGCCCTGGGATCCCCACTGCACACATCATGCTGTGCAGGGCACCAGGAACAAGTTGCCGGGCTGCCCTGCACAAGGCATGCTAATGGAGCCATAATTACATGCAAATGACTCCATTTGCACCTTGCATATATTATGGCCTCATTTGCATTCCCTCTGCTGAATATCATGGGTGATGCACTCAACGCAATTGCATTTGTGCTGATGCATCTCCGTGCTCCCTATCTGTGGCTTGAATCAGTGCAGTGTCACTGCACCATGCACAGTGGGTTTACTGTCTGTGCCATATTCAACAGTGCTGCACCATGGCGCATCACCATTGAATATCACCTGGCCCTGGCACCGGTGCATCCCAGTTGTGCTGTGCCCAGGCTTGCGCCACTGCCTGTTGCAGTCTGAATATCTAGGCCTTCGAGTCCAAAATGCACTCAAACCCCTTCATTCCTCCTGCACAATTTCACATTAAGCATTCCTCTCAAATTACCTACTTGGGGTAAATATAGATAAAAAACTTCTGGATTTACAAGCCTTAAATTATGATCCACTTTTGGAAGAGGTTAGGAAGTTACTAATACATTGTGCAGCACTTCCCTATACATTAATGGGTCATATTACTGTAACTAAAATTTTGATCCTCCCCAAATCTATATTTTTCTTTCAAGTTCTTCCAATCAGTATACCCGATAAATTCTTTAAGGCTTTGGACAGGGTAGTTAAAAAGTTTCTCTGGAAAGGGAGGAGGCCAAGACTAAAAAATGAAAAATTAATATCTTCATATTCAGAAGCTGGACTGGCCCTTCCAGATTTTAGAAACCATTACTTTGCTGCCAATGTGGTGGTTATACTTATCTGGTTTAAGGAAAGCAAAGATGATGTCTCATATTCCATAGAATCCTCCTGAACCCCATTTATGTCTTCTGAATCCCCCACTTTTTTAAATACTTTATTTCCAATTTTGTTACAAAATCCCATTTTTGAAGAGTGGTACAACAAAGGTCTTTGTGAAACGGGACAATTAGTTGAAAAGGGACAACTTTTAGAATGTGAATTTCTTAAAAAGAAATTTGGCTCATCCTATTCCCAATTTTGGGGGTATTTACAGATTAGGGATTATGTCCCAAAAAATATATAAAAATTCAGGCGATGAAAATTGTCTGCTTTGGAAAGATACTTTAAATTGTCAACTCTTGTTAAGCCCATTTCACAAATTTATAAAAGTATAATGCTGATCACTCCAAGCCACACGTCCCCAACACCTGTCAGGCTCTGTAGGGTGGGGTGGGGTGTTAGGGTTGGAAAGTCTAACACCCCATTTCCATGCTTTTGTTGATTTAGTTCAACCCTAACTGCTGCATTAACAAAGTTTTGTGCAATAAATGTCCTTACTTTTTCAGATAGTATAATCATATAGGGTGTTACTCATAAAGAGGCAGAAATGTACAAGAGGAATGTGCCCCACCTGCATAGCTCCACAGCCCTGGACAGGTGCAGAGTGCACAGTATTCACTACTGCATGCACACACAGGGAACCTAGCCATAGCCCTGAATCCCCGGCATGCAGAATTCTGCAGGTGGCTGGGGGTGGAGTTGCAGATCAAGGAAGGCCTCCAATGTGATGCCTGTCCTGGGTCCCAGAGTTGATTATCTGCACCAGAGGGCATAGATCTATGTGTGTGAATATCTCCTGAGGACACCTGGAGCTGTGCTGACATGCTTCACTGGCCAGCAGACCACCATACTTGAGACCCTTACCTGCGATAGTAGCCACATTACCAATGCCCCCCACTGCATTACCACTAAATTCCACACTGCACTCCCAACACATGTCTGCTCAACCCTGTATGCACATGACCTACCCCCCACCCCAGCACATGCATGCTCATTCCCTGAGAAGACATACCCACACACCCAACACTTGGTGAGCCATTACCTGGTAGACCATGACACCTCCCTCCCACCCATACAGAGGTACCTGTCTTGACATAGTAGGACCCTTGACCCCTGATCCATGCCCCCACCCCACATTGATGTTTGGAGGTCCTCCCACTGTGCCACTGGTCGTCTAGGGCAGCGGCACCAACAGGTAGGTATGGGGGATGGGGTGGTGTTGGCAGTGCTATGTGTGGAGGAGGAGACCACTGTACACCAATGTGGGACCAGGGTACCTGGATCGGGGGTTGGGTGGCAAATGGTGATGTTTTGTATGGTGGGGGGTTATAATACCATCACCAGGACAGGGCACAAGTGTGTGTAGGAGGTTGCTGTGCACCTGCCTGGGGTGGGACACCTGTGTGTTGGTGGGGGTAGCCATATACTCCCATGTGATGGGGCACAAGTGTGTGTAGGGGGCGGTTGCCAGGTACTACAGCAGGAATGTGGCTCTGACAAGTGGCAGGGGAGTGCCCTACAGGAAAGTGTTCTGATGGGGGGGTGCCACACACAGCTAGGATGGGTGGCAGCACAGCTGAGTCTGTGTGGGGGGTGCCTGATCAGTTGCCAGGACAGGGCTGGTGGGCAGTGATTGCAAGGCACAGCGAGTAGGGCTCTTAAGACAGCATCCCCCTGGTGTAACGGGTACCCTCCTATGCCCCCCCGGTGCACAGCACTACATGCCTATGTGAATAGTGTGTAGTGCATTGCTGTCCACTAGGCTGTGGGATTGGGCAAGTATCCACATTGTGCATAGATAGATCATGCCACCTGGAGTCCTGTGTGTGAATTTCCATCTTAGAGTTGCCGACATGCCTCAGATAAACAGTGCATAGGCACCCATTTTTTTTTGTGCATAGGCACCATAGTAATTTGTAACACTCTCATCCTCCTATACATACGTATATATGTAGCCATGGAAGCTCAGGGCTCTACAGGCCCTGTGCTTCTATTCATAGGAGAACAGTGATCACATTTTCAGTATGGCCATGTTATCACCCCTCCAAACTGTGAATGTAATTTTCTAATGACACCACCTCACAGACCCTGTAGGTGAAAATGTTGAAATAAGTCCCGGAACACCATTCCATGTCACCAGAGCAAAAACATGTTTCATGCAGGATGTGAAAAATGACAGCTGTACTGTTCATGAGGTAGTGGGAAAAAATGGCTATGTTGAAAAAGACATACAGTGATTCTATATGCTAAATTACATGCAAATCCATTAAACCATTGCCAAGTTATTAAGCTGCAAAAATTGCCCTGTCTGTGAAAAGGGATTCTTATCTGTGAAAAAGGATTCTCTGCTAAGACATATGATCCTGTTGATGACGGATAGCACTGCTACCAGAGATGAAATCCTGCAAAAGGTAAGGGTGAATTATCCTGTCAGAATGGAGGGACAAGAAATAAAGATATTTCTAGATTGGTCCTTTGCAGCCCAGACCAGAAAAAAAATGTTCAATCCACTCAGGAAGCAACTGAAAAGTTTAGGGGTGGTTCACTCTCTGTTTACCCAGGCTCGCCTATGTTTGACTTACAGAGGGAAAACTTATCAGTTCAATGACCCATGGAAGGTGAAAACAAGAATTTGTCAATGCCAAAGTTCATTGTTTGGAATTGATGTTGGTACGCACCAATTGGCAGTACTACAGTTCCCGGCAGAAAGAACAAGTTATGCCACCTAGTTCACATTACTGTTGAAATACCATGAAGTGCATACCTGTTTCCTCAATTCATGATCTGACTTTGAAGAGTGACAATGTATCTGCAGTTCAGAGAAGATAAGGGCACTGTAGCCCCATGGATTGGGGGGGGGGGACATTATGGTTAGAAACCCTAACGCCCCAGGTGTTTGTGGGTATTTGTACTACAAATTTTCAACATGGCCTTTTGTGACCCCTACCTCATGAAAGCATTTGGGACCTCTGCTCATGAACAGTGGCAATGTGATTTTGTTGATCTGTCCCGAATGTTTATTTCTCACAGCGACCTTGCCATTCTGCACAAGATGTGCAAATACACAGTTCAGGCAGGATGTGAAAAATTACAGCTGTACCGTTTATAGGGAGGTGCCATACCATTACAGCTGGTATACCATTACGCACTGCATACATGCCATATATGACTGTCACCTGTCAAATATCTGTATGCACTCTATAACCTTTTCCCTGTCTGTATTTCTTCATGTAATGTAATTCCAGGTCACCCCTGAAAAAGGGACCTTCAGGGCTCAGTGGGTCTACCAGGTCATAAAAATTTAATAAATAAATAAATAGTTGTGATGAGAAGGCAGTGTTGAAAATTTGGAGTGAAAATATTAAAAATGCTTGAACGTACAAGCATACGTGGAAACTGCAAAACACACACTCGTAAAAGTCAGTTAGTGGAATAATTTCACCAAAATTTCACCCTAGGTATTTTGTGACCTCTACTCAAGAACACTGTCACTATGATTTTCTTCTCTGTCCTGATCATTGATTTCCCGCAGGGACCACGCATTGTCAAGCCAGATATGAAAAACACCTTTCAGGCAGGATGTGAACAATGACAGCTGTACTATTCATAAGGAGGTGTGCAAAACTGACAATGCTGAAACTCTTGAGTGAAAATATTACAGATCCTTGACATTATGAGTGTGCGTGGAAACTGCGCAATGCACACTCATAAAATAGTCATTTTATTGACTTTTGTCACCAAATTTTCAACATAGGCATTTTGGGACCTCCACTCACGAACAGTGTCATTGTGATTTTCTTAATCTGTCCCAAACACTGATTTCTCACAGCGACTGCACTATACTGCGCTGGAACTGCAAAAACACATTTTGGCCAGGATGTAAAAAATGATATGCCAAAGATATGCCAGATATTCGAAAACACCTTTCAGGCAGGATGTGAACAATGACAGCTGTACTATTCATAAGGAGGTGTGCAAAACTGACAATGCTGAAACTCTTGAGTGAAAATATTACAGATCCTTGACATTATGAGTGTGCGTGGAAACTGCGCAATGCACACTCATAAAATAGTCATTTTATTGACTTTTGTCACCAAATTTTCAACATAGGCATTTGGGACCTCCACTCATGAACAGTATAATTGTATTTTTATTATCGTATCTGAACACTGTTTTCCAACAGTGACCGCGCTTATCTGCTTGTGAGAGTGCTAAAAAATGCATTTCGGCCAGGATGTTGAAAATGACAGCTGTAATTGTTCATCGTGAGTTGTAAAAAAATACCAATGTTGAAAATCTGAGTGAAAATATTACAAATTTGGAAATTCCAACTGTAGGTGGAAACTGCTCAACGCACGTTCATAAAACAGTCATTTTAAATTGTTTTCCAAATTAACAACAGGCTTTTGAGAACCCTCCTCATAAAAGTGGCACTATCATTTCATTAATCAGTCCTGAAAGGTGATTCCACACAGTGACAGTGAAGTCCGAAAAGGTGATTCCGTTACTGTGACTGCAAAATCACCTTTTTAGGGTGTCTTTCAAAACAACAGTGCCACTGTTTGTAAAGGTGGTCTCAAAGAAGCCTATATTGCAAATTTGATGAAAAAAAAAAAAAAATACCAAAGATATGCAGTAAAGTTGAAAAAATGAATTCATGCCATTATGCAGCTTACCGGCATTTCTTCAGTTCACGGTCAACTTTGAAAGAGTGCAGAGCGTGTTCGGTCCACGAAGTTCATTGCACCAGACTCGGAGGTAAGTATGGGTTGGTGTATAGGGTGTGGGGAGGTGGGGTGCATGAAGTGAGCCTGGGTTGTAGAGACCATAGGACTCAAAGATAGACCATTTTCTTCATTTTACAGGTTTAAAAAAACTTACCCAGAAGGTTTTCTTCTTTTACAGGGACATTGGCTTGCTGGGGTGGGCTCCCCGCACCCATCTGTGAATGGTTGTGGGGGCTGTAGCCAATGGGGATTGGGGAAACCCCATCAGCACACAACAGATTAGGGGCACAAGAGCTGAGGATTAGGCACCTCCTTCAGCACACAACAAATTGAGGGGGAATTATGCTGTGGAGAGTGGGCTCCTTGTCAGCTAATTAACTGGGAGGGTCATACCAAAAGGGTATTAGGCACCCCATATGTCTGTGTCGCCACAGGAACAAATTGTAGAGGCATTATGCCAATGGGGGTAGGCTCCCATTGGCAAACAAACTGGGAGGGCATGCCAACTGGGGTGGGCACCCCAGTTAGTTTGTTTATTTTGTTTTTAACCGTGAGGGGGATGTCCTGGGCTTAGTGCAGTCACAGTGCTGTAAGCTACAGCAGTGTGAATGCACAACAAGGAAAGCAATGCAGGAATGCAACTTCAAAGGACCAAGCCATGCCACTATTGGTGTGGCTCCATCCTTGGAAAAGTTATCCTGCTCAGCCTGAACAGCTGAACATGAGTAATCACCAGTCTGCTGACTGATTCGCCTGCTGCTGACCTGCCCTACAAATGGAGCTCTCCATTGGGCACACCCCTGTAAAGCACCTTATAGCAATGAGTTCATCTGCTCCTGCACACCATGAGAAACTCAAAAAGGGTGGAAGCAACTGCCAATGAATTTAGAAAGAGACTACCAGGAAAATCTAGGACTACCACTTGAGTCCAGTGAGGAAGAGGATTAATCCTAGTTGGCAACTTGACATTCTTTTTTTTTTTTTGCTCACTTTTTTCCAAGCTGACCACGAGGCTGACTAGTACTGAGACACAAACTCAGTTCAAGATGTTAGTCTCTACCCTTTTCTTGTTTAATGTATGATCTTCCATTAGGGAGATATGTCCTTTTACATGATTGAGTTTGAGTCTCAAACTGGTCTTAGACCAGATATTAAATATAATTACTATCCATGTTTCAAGGAGGAACGTTTTTGGTGCTGCCCATGAGGTGCAAGTTGACTGAGGGCCTAGGAGTAAAGGATAGCACACTGATCTATGCCACACAAAGTTATGGTAGTGTAGTGGAGCAATGCTCTGCTAAATTATGGAAAGGGATTGAAGGCTGGTTATTTTTGATGAAATGTTCAGTGTATTATACCCTTCAATGTTATTTACAACTGCAGTTGGTGTTTGGGGGAAGATGCATGAGTAGAAGGGGGATTTAACATTTCTCAAGCAGATGTGTAACTGGGGATAGTGGCCAAGGGTCATGGTATGTATCCCTTAAGCATTTTACCAAAATGTGTCTTTACCCCACAAGTTTTAACATGGCTTAGCCATCCTAAATGTTAGAATACTTATTAAAAGACTATTAGGAGAGTACCTCTTATGTTGTAACACAAGGTAGATGATAATATTGATGCACATATTTGTAATGTGTTAAGTATTGCAGTTTGTAACCTTGCTCTGCTGTCTTGAATGCTTTCTATGAAATCATTTAAAATTAATAAAAAAAAGCCCCAAAACATTCAGTATATTCAACACTTTCATTGTCTATACAAAAGGTATTGGGACAAAATTGTACATGCAGAGACCCCACTCAGGCAGTTATGAATTCTAAATTTCATGCAAATCAGTTGAATCATTTCCAAGTTAGTAATCTCCAAATATTCCCCTTTAACATTAAACACCCTCATCAACTCTAACTATACTGGCACTACCATGCCAGTATAATAAATTGCAAAATGCTTTGCTAATGCATTAGTTAGGGTTAAACCAGCAAAAGCAGGGAACTGTGGCACTAGGGTTTCCAACCCTAGCACCCCATTCCCCACCCTGCAAAGACCCACAGCTGGGGGGGGGGCTGTCTTGGGGCCATCAACTCTAATGCTCACCACATTCCATTACAAAAGTACATGACATGACAAGAGCAGAGGTATCAAAAAGACCATGTTGAAAATTTGGTGAAATAATTTCAAAAAATAACTGTGGTTTGGGTGTGCATTGCACAGGTTATACACACATGCCTATCTTCAACAGTTTTTCATATTTTTACTCCAGATTTTCAACATTGCCATTTTTTCACACCTCCTCATGAACAGTATACAGATGTCATTTTTCACATCCTGACTGAAACATGTTTTCACACATGTTGCGCTGAATGGAATGGTCACTTTGTGAAATCAACTTTTGGGACAGATTAATGAAATGACAGTGCCAGTGTCCATGATGTGGTATCCTCCAGAAGGCCATGCTGAAAATTTAGTGAAAAAAGTCCTGAAAATGACCAAGTTATGTGTACCCATTGAATTTATTCTACACATGCACATACTAGTATACAATCTTAAAAAGAAGGAACATTCATTGAAAAAAATGAGGTTAATGCATCAATTAGGGTTTTTATCAAAGTGTCAACAGCTGGGAAATTTGATGTTAGGGTTATCAACCATACCACCCCACCCCACACATGCCAACAGGGGTCGGGGTATGCCTTAGAGTCATTGAGCCTAACTCTCACCCTATTCTCCTATACTGTCACCATCTGATCTTGTTTGCACATGGAATGGGGTGAGAGTTAGACCCAATGACCCCAAGGCACACCCCTACACCTGTTGGTGTGTGGAGGGTAGGGAGGGTCAGGGTTCTAGGGTTGGTAACCCTAATGTCGAATTTCCCAGCTTTTGACACTTTAATAAATACCCTAACTGATGCATTAACCTAGTTTTTTGAAGATATACACATACACATATATTGTAGCAGTCATGCCCCTATAGTTAGGGTTTGGTAGGCACGTCAATGTTAAATTCAAAAGTTTGCACTTTAATAAATTTGGAACTGTTGAGTAGATTTGCACAAAATTTGATATGTGCCTTCCTATGGTGCAGTTATCTTGAGCTGGCAAGTTTTGTTCTGGTTGGATGTGCAGTCTCTGAGTTACAGAGAAATGAAAAAAACATGTTTTTACTCATTGACTTTGCTGAGATTTTTCTTTGAACTTGCCAACAGCCCAGAGGGTTTGGTTGCTTGGTATGAAAGTTGCAGGGTAGAAAGGGACTAACCTACAGATGTACCTTTGGCTACTCTGGTGTAAAAAGAATAAATAGTTTTTCAGTCATTGCAAATCATTTCTGAGCATGCTCAGTAGGCACTTCAAGATAGATGGTTGGTATGAAAGAGGAATCCTGCATCGCATGATAAAATACCTCCTTCACATGGCCGTCATCTTGTTTTCAGTTTGTCTGAAATTCAGAATTAGAAACATCCCAAAATGATATTCTGGTGAGGAAACAACACATGAAGCTTGTTTATTGAGACCCCCTTTCTGCATTCTGCACTTTCCCTGGTGAAATATGCCCCTTAAATGTGTTTACTTAATTATTTAAATCCTACTTCATATTAACGTAAATGACCTAGAATCCTAGTTCGTATGCACAAGATTCAACCTAGAATCCTAGGTCGTGAGATGAAAATAGGTTAAATGATAAAATAAACACTTTTTAATAACATGGGTGCCCAATCCCCATGTCAGCATTAAAGTCCCCCCCCCAGTATGGGGAGTACCGCTTCACCTATAGCTTGCTTTGGGACCCTCTTTGGTGCATTCTGCGTGCCCCTAAAACGTGTTTATTTCATAATTTAAGTCCTACTTCTTATTAGCGTCATACGACCTAGGATCCTAGTTCGTATGCACGAGATATGATCTAGGATTCCAGGTTGTGAGCCAAAATTAGAAAAATGATGAAATAAACACATTTTGCTTACATGGGGTGTCCAATCCCCATGTCAGCACTACAGCCCTCCCCAGTATGGGGAGTACTGCCCCCATCTCCCAGTGTCAGATGATGCCCCTCCTGGTGAAGATGTACTTTATAATTGCCGACACTGGGTGCCCAATCTGCATGTCAGCATGTATGCACCCCACACACACTAATATGGCACACTAGGAGCCCACCCCAGTGTGCATAAATACTTATAACTGTAAAGATACATGTAAATACAGAAAACCATCCCCCAATATATTAAATTGATTTTTACACTTGCAAAAAATGAAATGGTCCCATATCATCTCATGAGTCACCCATCCCCCATCATCACCCTCCCACTGTGCTTTCACCTCCCCACACCCCCCATTACCCTAATACTTACCCTTCAGAGGTCAGGAGCAGTGATTTTCTCAGGACCGGGACACATCTGCACTCTTTAATACTGAACTGCAAACTGAAGCATCAAAGGTAAGATGTTTCAACTTATGTTGATATCACAGCCATTTTTCAAGATTTTTGCACTAAATTTTCAATGTGAGGTTTTTGGTACCCCACCTGATGAACAATATCACTGTCATCTCATTACTCAGTCTTGAAAGGTGATTTCTTGGTCACTGTGCAGAATCACTTTTCAGGACCAATTAATTAATTGACAGTGCCAGTGTTCATGAAAGGGGTTCCCAAAAAGCCCATGTTGAAAATTTGGTGCAATAAATCCAAAAAAATGGATGTGTTACAGGCGTGCATTGCGCAGTTTCTACGCATGCTCGTAACTTCACCAGTTTTTGATATTTTTACTACAGATCTTAAACATTGCTATTTTGTCACACCTCCTCATGAACAGTACAGCTGTCATTTCTTACATCCTGCCTGAAATGTGTTTTCACACCGTGGCACAGAATGGCGCTGTAACTGTGCAAAATCAACTTTCAGGGTTGATTAACAAAATCACAGTGCCACTGTTCATGAGGAGATTTTCCAAAAAGCCCATGTTGAAAATGAGATTAAAAAATGCCCATAAATGACCATGTTATGAGTATGAATTGTGCAATTTCTACGACTGTAACTTTTCCAATTTTTTCATATTTCACCCTGATTTTCAACATTACCCTTTTTCACACCTCTTCATGAACAGTATACAGCTGTCACTTTTCACATCCTGCCCAAAACATTATTTCTCACCTGTGGTGCAAAATGGCACATTTGCTGTGTGAACTCAACTTTCAGGACACATTGACAAAATGACAGTGACATTGTTCACGAGGTGGGGTCCCCAAAATGCAATGTTGAAAATGGGGTGACAAAAATCCTGAAAATTCCCCAGATACATGGGCCCATTGAACTGTGGCACTCGTGACACCTTTCAGCACACTTATCTTGAAAACAACCACATACAAGTTACATTACAATTACTCAAAAAGAAGGGAAATTCATTGCAAAAAACTACGTTAATGCATCAGTTAAGGTTAATATTAAAGCCTAAAAAGCTGGAAAATATGACTTTAGGGTTTACAATCTTAACTCTGCATTCAACCCCCCCAATCACTCATAATAACAATGTAATGGGCAAAGCAATGCAAGCAAATAGAAACAGCCATCATCTGCTAAGAGAAATAACTCTACAGATAACACAAGAGACATCCATCATCATGATCCATAGGGTGTATGAGGTCCACTGCCATGCCACTGTCTTTGGGGGATGCCCATGTGATGGCCACAATGGCATGTCAGACAAAGATCAGAAAGCTTTCTGACCTCATCACCGGTGTCAGAACTGCTGCCCATAAGCCTCTAACAATCGGTAACTTACAAAGTTGGATAATATGATATGAAATAGGATCCTATGTTGTATGGTGCAATATGACATAGGATTCTGTGTCACATCATGCATCTATTTGTCATACATTAGCAATGTAAAAACACATACAGTATCCGATAACTATAAAATAGGTGACTTTAATGATAGACCAAGATCAGCCAGCCACACTGACCTCATCACGAGTATCGTAACTGCTGCACTTGAAGCCTGTGGAAATTTGCAGCATACAGAACAGATTAATGTGATACAAAAATTAGGATTGTATGTTGCATGATGCAATATGACATAGGATCATGTGTCATATTACGCATTTATTTGTCTGAAGTTTAAAGTTGTAAAACAACACATCTGTTGTCACATACTAATGAAATGGTTGACTGTAGTGATAGAATAACATCAGTTAAACTTGCTGTACTCATCTGGGCTGTCAGAACTGTTGCCTATGAAACATGGCAAAATTTCAAGCATACAAAATAGGTTAATATGATACAATATAGGATCCCATGTTGTATGATGTAGAACGTCATAGGATACTGTTTTGTATCATGCATATATCGACAATAGTTCACAACTTGAAAACAACACATCCAGTGTCACCAAGCAATAAAATCAGTGATTACAGTGCTAGTAAAAGCATCAGTCTACCTTGCTGAAATCATTGCAGAACTCAGAACTACTGTCCATGAAGCTTGTAAAATTTACAGTATGCAAAGTAGGAAAGCATAAAACAAAATAGGATCATGTATCACATGGTGAAGTACAACATAGGATTTTGCTTCATATCACACATTTCTTTGACTGAAGTTGGCTGTGGTTTGCTTTGTTTTTCTGAAAAAATTGCTATTTTTATTTTAAAAACCCTTGTTCATCACTCGCTTCTGATCCTTGTTCGCGAGGTGACAAAATCCTTGATCGCTAGCCAATACTTATTCCCACAGGGATTTTGTCAGCTCACAAGACTAGATTGGCTTACAAAAGGGGATTGTAACAGTTCATGAAAGGGGATTTGTTTTTTAATTCCCTTTCACGAGCTGTCAAAATCACCTTTCATGAGCTATTAGAATCTGATTTCGTGAGCTGACAAAATCCTTGATCGCAATTTCCAGACTATATGGCCCATCTCATGAACAAGGATTGGCTTGTGAACAGGGATTTTGTCACTGGGGGAAAGGAAAGGATTTCAGCAGTCACTAAAGGGATTTTTAATCCTTCCGTGAGCTGTCAAAATCCCTTTATGAACTGTCAAAATCCCTTTCATAAGCTGATCCCCTTCATGAGCTGACAGACTCTTAATCATGATTTCCAGACCAGATGGCCAAAATCTGATGAACAAGAAATTCTCACAAATTGGGATTTTGACAGCTTAGGAATGGGGACTGACTTCATGAACAGCAATTTTGACACCTGACGAACCAGGAATTGTAAAACTTTCCCAGTGCATTGCAAATAAATAGTTTGGTCTTTTTGCCACAGATGTGAATTATGTTGTTTAGGTGAAACAATTTCATCAATTCCATAGCTATGCCATTATGAGGTTGAGATATTTCCCATAGGATAACACTGCAGTGCCCACAGTGTTTTTAGGTGCCCATATCTCGGAAACGATTCAAGAAATGAATTTTTCACTCCCGGCAGCTTAGCATGTGTGGAGGATTCATACTCATGATTACAGCTGCAGTGGAATTTTTTTACTGGTTACTGAGATATTGGCAAATAAGTGTTACAAGAGTTCCTTTTCATCCCTATAGGGCTGCTGTATGGGTCCATAGTTATTTGTAAGTGGGAGCACATGGCACAGAAGGCCCATGCTCTCACAGATGCATAGAATGCAAAAAATGGGCAGCTTGAATGAAGCACAGGGCCTAGAGGGCCAACGTTCCTACCAACACATACCAGTTACTTTACACTTCTCAAATAGTAAGGAAATTCATTGCAAAAAGCTTTGTTAATGCATCAGTTAGGATTGAAGTGACAAAAGTAGGTAAATGAGATGTTAGGGTTGACACTCTAACACCCCCACACCTTACCATCCACCCACTGCAGACCAACAGGTGACCAGCTATGCCTTGCAGTCATCAGCCCTAACACTCAACCCATTTTCCTATACTGTATCATGTTAGCTTTATTACACATGGAATGGGAGAGAGAGTTAGGGCCGATGACCTGAAGGCACACAGCGCCACCTGTTGGTTTGTGGTGGATGGGGGTGGGGTGATAAAGCGTGGGGATGAGGGGTGTTAGAGAGTTATCCCTAACACATAATTTCCTTAGTTTTGTCACTTCAACCCTAAGTGATGCATTAATGAAGTTTTTTGCAATGAATATACAATAGGGTCTCATGGACCCCAAGAATACGCCTTCCATTAAAAAACTGACACAGGGTCTCATGGATCCCACGAACACACCTCCCCCCTAGTCTAACAAATGATACCCTTAATGTCCCTGCTATAGTCACTGCTGTATTAAGATAAAGCCTGGACTGCACTGTTCAGAACTGTCATGTGTATTATTTTGAGTGTGTATGTTTCTCCTGTATACTGCCTTACTATGTATGTATCCTTGTACTCCGTCTCCCCTCCACCACTGTAACCGACGTGGAGCCTTTGCAAATGAGTCTGCGACTCAAAGGTTTGTAATTCCGAAAATATGCAATAAACAATAAATAAATAAACAATAGTTGCTATTGATAAGTTGATCGGTACTGTGGTGTGATGCTCGTTAATGAGAGGTGCCGCTCGGTATTGATGAGGTGAAGTAGTACCATGGTGTTAAATGTTAAGATTATAGAAGGTGCCTTAATGCAATTCCTCCTTTGGCCACAGGATGGCAATGACTACCTTGGAGTGTGGTATTAGTTATCTTTTAAATTAAGGAACTCATTCACAACAGATGGCATTGTTTTTGAATAGATTCATTTCAAACTCTCTCCACAGTTCTTAAATTTATACATTTTGAAAACAGACACTGAACAGTTCTGTTTCTTTTTTAGTAATTGTTGAGAAAGGCACTAAAATAGGACCTCCTCATGTAATACAGTTTCATGCATGCACATGATGATGGATTTCAATAAATAATACAACTAGATAATGTTCTGCATTATTCTTTTTTATTAAGTTCTGTTTCTTGAGTATTTTAATCTACATTGGTTGGCAACATTCATTGAGACCTCTCTATGCCATTTGTTATGGACAGTGAAAAGTGCGATCTGTAAGTAGTTTCTTAGCTGATCTCCCCCCACACACCCCGATCCACACATTATGATACTGTTGCCACTTTCCATGGAGAAAGGCACTAAAATAGGACTTCTGAATTGCCTGTCTCCTCTTCCAAATTGGCAGTATTATTAGTTATTTTTATTGTGCCCTTTCATGGTGGTATTGTGCCCCCAACCCCAACAGGTACTGCAGTGCCCACCACCCAACTCCAACCCCATCCTGAATTGGAGCCACCAAAAAGGCTCAAAGTAAAAATAAATAGGTTTACTTTAAAAATGTTTATTTTTAGTAGTGTTTAATGTGTTTCAACTGGTGTTAATATATATTTTCCTATCATTTAAAAACAAACCCTATCAGTAGTGTTACATGTACTGTATTTCCATCCATTCCTTTTTCTTCATTGCTTACAGATGTCATGCATAGTGTGATAACAGTGCATTTTCCCCATTCACACATCTTTAATTTTGTTTGCACAGCTTAGTCAATCGTTTAAACTACAACACGCCTGTTTTATCGCCTAGTGACTGTTGCTTGCTTCAATGATACAATATCATACACTTATTATTTAATATTCAGAAACATTTTTTTTAATTTTTCAGTTACTGTTTAACATCCTCAGTTTAATACAAAACTTGATTGCATTTTGTCTTCACAGAGCTTGACCCCACTGACTGCCAAAATGTAGTCTAGTACATCCTTTTTGTCATAGTTACAGGTTGAATGGCCAAAGAATAGCCTAAGATTTCAGCATGATGTGCACACTCTATTGTACCATTTTTGTGATTAATTATTGCAACCACACCGAATATTTCATATTAGTTTTCACATGAATCATTTTCATGCATGCTAATTATAATGGATTTTAATAAATAGGACAACTAGATAATCTTTCTGTGTTATTCTTTTTTTTAAGTTTCATTCCTTGAGTATTTTAATGCATATCTAATAGAATGCCTGCCAACAGCCACCGTAGGAACATCACTTATTGTCTTCTTAGCACTGTGGAATAATTATGTTTATACAGTGTCACTTCTACATGGTAGTTATGAATTCAAGTGTGTCTGAATACCATATTCTGTGACTTTGTATGCTTGAAAGCTGTCACAGATACCGTGGTCTGATGTTGTGAGGGGACGCTGCCATTTCTGTTAAACTGATTTACTAACATTAACCTTTAGTTACCATTCATTCACAATCACTTTTTATTGTGGTTAATAAGTTTTATTGATTTGACTTATTAAGATGATACAAACATTAAAACAGTCAGATACATTGCAAAGATCTTACAGACTGCTACATATGTCTGTAGAAACAGAGAACAGAACATGCTGACCAAATAGTAACAAACTGAATATACTAGCCAGGTAACCAGTAGGATAATACTCTGTGCCTGGATGTATTCACAATCACTTTTAATAAAAATTATTTTAGTCTGTGACTCCTGTTTATTTTCACTGTATGTTAATCAGCAAAAGACGCACAAACATCAACACACACACACACACACACACACACACACACACACAAAACAGTACAGTATGTCCTATAATCAGAGTAAAACAACATACAAAACAATAAAAAAATCTGTTGGATGGACCAAAGTCAGTTACTTCTGCTTCTTATGTGTTCAGAGCAAGTGCATGTAATGGCAGTGCAGCAGGAGTATCAGACAGGGCATAGATATTAACCAAATATCACCATCTGCTGAGACAAAGAGAGTGAGAAAGCAGCCACAGCTTCCTTGAATCAAGTAGGTTATTTTCTAGACTACACTGAACTTAATTATTACTTTTTGGACCTGTGTAAGTAACTAGTATTAATTCTGTTTTTGGGGTTGAATTTTCTTAGTTTTAACTTTAATTTGCTAGGGAGGAAGCATAGTTGGGAGATATTTGCAGTCATTTGTGACTAGACCTGTTACTTAACCTCTGTGAAATAGTGTTTGAAAGGAAGGAAGGCACTCCCCAGGGTGGAGGGTCAGAGTTGTATTTGATTGCATAGGTTTACTCCCCCCCACCCACATAACTTCCTTTATAGCAGGGGTTCTGACATCACTTCCACAAAACTGCTAACAACATACAGCTGTTCATATCCTTAAAGGCACAGCACACTGAATAGGGGGTAGAGACACACTCATAAGCTTCTACATACTAAAACAAGAACAAAAAAACAATAAAAGAAAAGCATCTGTAACAGGAAGGGACACAGACATGGGTAGTGGTGCAATGCACTGGCTGTGGAGCAGCAGTCTCCGGGAGACATTCTGGAGACTGCGTTGCTGTCCTATTTGCAGGCACCTCTCTGGTCTGAGGAAGGAGGTTATTCATCTTCATGCTGAGCTGGAAATGATTTGGGAAACCTGCTCCCCCACTCAGGGACCACCCAGACCACCAGCACTACCTCAGAGGTTGCCAAGAAAGAGGAGTGGTTGGACAATGGTGGGCTCAGGGAGGGTGAGAGTGATGGAACAGAGCAGCATCCCTCCTATTGTGTCTCTCCACAATTCATTCACCATTCTGGTAGAGCATGGTTCCTCTATGGAGGCACCCACAGTGGAGACCAAGGAGGATGCTGGGAACCTCCACAATGGAGACTCACAGGAGGGTGGCACAGGACCCCATAGGGGAAGAAAACAACTCCTGGTGGGGGATACAATTGTTAAGGGGCTAGAACTGGTGGAGGGAGGGGAAAGGGAGGTAAAGTGCCTGCCAGGTGCCATTGCTTGAAGGGACAGGAAATGAATCCTCAGGATCATGGGACCAGCTGCAAGGGGGTGTGAGCTGGATGTCATTATCCAGCTAGGGATGAATGACCTGGCTGAGAATGGGATCAGAGCAGTGCAACAGGAGTTTGTAGAGTTGGGAAGGGGCCTTAGACAAGTAGCACACATGGTAACTTTCTCAGAAGTGCTACCTGTCTATGGCCTGGATGAGGCTAGGGTACTCCACACCATGGGATTCAATGACTGGTTGAAAAATTTGTGCTGAGCTCAGGATTTGGTTTCATTAGGGACTGGGGCTCCGCCTGGTGGGATGCAGGTCTATAAAGGCATGATGGTATGCATCTATCCAGGAGGGGAACCAGGATCCTAGGTGATAGGTTTAAATGCTTTATTGGCAAGCATTTAAACTAGCCAAGGGGGAAGGCACTGAAAAGGAGAAGGGAAATCCTAGTCTCCCCAAAAAGATCAGGGTAGCTAGTGGGGTAAACACCAAGATAGAGCAGTAAATATGGAGAAGGGCAGGGAGAAATGGAGAAATCGACAAAGGCAGTAAGGACAGGGATGGGGCAAAAAGAAATAATGCCATAAAAAAAAATGTAGGGTAATGAGTACCAATGCCCGTAGTCTAGGTAAAAGCTCCCTGAAATGGTGGCCTTGATGGAAGAGGGATGCCTGGATATAGTGGCAGCCACAGAAACATGGTACACAGAGAACCACTACTGGGATGTCAACATACCATTATACACAATCTACAGGAGGGATAGGGAGGGAAGAAGAGGAGGAGGAGTAGCTCTCTATGTAAGGGAAGGGATCAAAGCAACAGAACTAAAGGGTAAACAGGGAGGAGAGGAGGCACTGTGGGTTACCAAGGAGACTGGAAATGGCTCCACAATCTGCACAGGGGTTGTATATAGACCCCTGTCTCAGGGGGAAGAAATAGACATGGAAATGATAGAAGGCATCCTTGGGATGGCAGAGAAAGGGGAGATATTACTGATGGTGGACCTGAATATGCCAGATGTTAACTGGAGCACCTTTGCTGCAGCCACATCTAAGAGCAGGGCCATTCTTGATGCCATACAGGGGGCATGCCTCTGACAGTTAGTTTTGGAACCCACTAGGGAGGTAGCAATCTTAGACCTGGTACTCTCAAATGGGGACAGAGAGATAATCTCTGATCTTGAAGTGGGTAGCCATCTGGGAACAAGAGACCACTAAACATTGTGGTTCATGATAAACTTAGCTGTAGAGTCAAGCCCCACAAAAGTGAAGGTACTAGACTTCAGGAGGGCTGATTTTGTCAACATGGGACAGTGTCTTAGAAAAGCACTAGCAAACAGACAATAAGGTAGGGTGGAGCAACAATGAGGAAACATCAAAATTGCCATTACAGAGGCAATAAGCCTTTGTATGAAGCAAGTAAGCAAATCAAAATGAAAGAAAAAACACTATGGTTCTCAAAAGAAGTGGCGGGAAAGGTAAGGGAGAAAAAGATAGCATTCAGGAAGTATAAGGAAACACAGAAGGTGCAGGACAGAGAACTGTACCAGTTATAACAAAAGGAAGTGAGGAAGGCAGTGAGAATAGCAAAGGCCCAAACCAAGGAAAAGATAGCCAACTCGGTTAAGAAGGGGTATAACACTTTTTATAGGTACCTTAGGGAGCAAAGAAAGACTAAGACAGGGATACTGAGGCTGAATAAAGAGGAAGATGGTTGGGCAGAGGGTGACAGTGAAAAAGCAGGGATACTGAAGGAATACTTCTGCTCAGTATTCACAATGTAAAAGGAGAGGGAGATACCTAATCCAATCAATAGAAGCACTCTGGATAGAGGGGTTGATATTAATCCTTTCACAGAAGAAAGGGTTCTGAAAGAACTCTTAAAACTGAAGGCTGGAAAATACTGGCCATGTACTAAGTCAGTTTTCTATTGTACTGCCTTGATGCAAATTCCTTTGAATAAAGAGGGGGGTGGGGGCTTGTATTGAATACCAGCCAGCCAGCTAGTCAGCCAGTCAGCCAGCTTCCCCTCCTCCACAAACCCATTCACATGATTACTGCATTACCTCAGTAAGTGTGAAATGAAGTGTTAAGAAAGTATCTGAATTCCTTGGAGTAGAGGGGAAGGGGAATTGCCAGATTCCCTTCCTCCACAAACAATTCACATAACTGCAGTGACTTAATTAAGTAGCTACTGAATGAACCCACTGTGCTGACCCTGCATTGGGTGGTGATGCTGATGTGTGCACCAGAAAACTATATTAAAAATGTTCAATAATAATTATGTTTGATGTAGTGATCAGATGTCATAACCAAGGAAGTCTGCATTATTTTCACAAAGCTAGATCCTTGTTTTAGCCAGATAGATTCTGAACACTAGACACAGTGCAGATCTAAGACCACAAGTCACTGCATACAATGCAGGTCTCAGTCCCAAATTCCAATACATACCAGGGTTTTATTTAACTCTAAAAATGTATTAGCATTTTGCTTATAAAAGTTCTTAAACATTGTGAAAATGCATAGCACTTGCCTCCCTGTATTTAACAAGCATAATATTTCCAGAAAACTTAGATAAATGCTTTCTGTACAGTTAGTATTGTCCCAAGAAAAAAAACTGCTAATCAACTATTTAAAATCCTGCATACATGGCAGACATCGATCCATATATCTATGCATCCAGTGCAGAACTCAGATCACAGGTCTCTGCAGGGCATGCAGAATTCATGTCACTTTCCGACACTGGACCATTCACCTGTTGTGATTTGAGGAACATGACCCCCTCCATCATTTTGTGTAGTAATTCATGTCAACTGCAGCAGTGTAGGTTGCAGTTTAATAGCAGTCTTTATGCTTCGCTATAAAAGCAGCATCTGTAATTAAATTCCATAAACTCACCAGTATTGAGACTATTTCATTTTTTCCAAACAGATACATAGAAATGGGCAGTTCTAACACTGTCAGAGGAGGGGGTGTAACAACTTCTCTTCTGTCAGGCCAAAGCAGTAATCAGCCCTAGCACAATGGAGCAGATAAGTTTAGCTGTTATCCTGTAATCATGTGCATGTAGCTGCTTAAAACAGATGTCATCACACAATTGTTTTATGTTATCATTTAATTGTTAAAGGAAGGAGGCTGGGCAGTTTGGTACTTTTTTTTAGAGAGCACTGGCTCACGTCATGCCAGTGAAGTCATTTTGGCCTGAGGCATGTGCTGCGGTTTTTGTCTGACAGAACTGGATTATAAAGAAGAGGTCAGTTTCTCACATACACATGAAATGTATGTTTTTCCAATTGTGGAGCCATAGGCCTTTGAGCCTTCACTACTTCAGCGAGGCTGAATCCTCGTCTGACTCTGATGAGTAAGATGTTATGAAGGATGACAACCAAACTCTGCCTCAGCCCCTCCATAAATGGCTCCTTTCTGGTTGACAGTTAGTGTGTGTATGCAAGGCCATAAGTGTTTCTGATTAATTTGTTTGGAAGTATGTGCCTGATGAAAGGGCACAATTTTTTGATTAGCAAATGACAATTGTTATTATGTCATGCTGTGTATAGGTTACCTGGGTTTTGTATATAGAAGCTGTTAGTTTCCTTTTTTCAATCTACATTTTTTCATTTTTTCTCCCCAATTTTCTCCCTGACCTGGGACCCTGGCAGTCATGGCAGTGTGTGCACGTGGAGGTGTTCATGCATTCTGGGAGCCAACTCAGCCCCTTCATCCCACCCCTGGCATTGCTGCTGTCCCTCCTACCATCGCTACCCATCGAACCTCCACCTGATGGGAGCAGAACTACGGGCACATGGACACCTCCCTAGAGAGGAGAGCTGCCCTTCAGCTGCTCAATCCTGCTGGCTCTCTGATGACCCAAGGTCATTCCCAAACCCAGGTCACTGGCATGACATGAAGTAAAGCATCCAGCGCCTCAGCCCTCAGCACCACTGGGCTGAAGAGCTGTTGGTTCCTAAAAAAATGCCATAATACCATGCTTCATTTTTTTGTTCATGTTTAATGTCACCATTTTATGTTAAATCTGATTAATAAGCCAGCAATAAATTTCATAGCTTGATGTGGACACAATTGGTTGTGTCCTGGTGTTTATGCAGCAAATGAAGTGAACACCGCAGCAATCCAACGTCAAAATGAAGTTAGGATCTTAAGTCAACATATGCACTTTTATAACATATTTTTATACAGTCAAAGTCTAAGAAAATTCTGACTCATTTGTAATGTAGTGGAGCTTTCATTTCTGTGTTTGGGGAGGAGCTGTGTGTGTGTGCGATGTTAAAGTAAATCATGATGGAATTAACTGCATTGCTTGTTAAAGTTTCAGATATTGCCTTACACTATTTAATGTGATCAATTCATCTCCTAAATCAGTTCCCTTATATATGGATGTGTATTGCTTTCAACACCAACTGTTGACCCGCAGGGGTATAGCTGCAGAATAAAATGTGCACACCATGCTACTGTTTGTTGCCCCCACCCTCTGCACTGGTCCTGTACAGGTACAGAACATCATCTGATGCACTCCTATCTTTTCTCATTTCCATGCCCAGCCCACTTACATGTATCCATACCAGACCTAGACACCCACACATAGTCATTAGTGTGTGAATATATCCTTACCTTTCACAGACAGGCTGAAAGTGAACCCTCCCCCCCAGCTGCTAACAATAATGTCTAGTAGGGGGCCCTTGGCATGAAGTCTTGTATAGGGAACCTACAGAGCAATAAGCTGTTACACAGTAAACATTTACATTCTGATAAATAGCTTAATTTTGAAATTCAATGGCCTGGTCCCCCATGGGAGAACTGCTGCAGCTGTTCACCACAGACTGCATGATCAGCATAGCAATATCCCCCACAGGACAGCCGTGAAGTTCAGGTCTGGCATCTCCACTGGCTATAAATTGAATCCCCAATACACTCACAAAAGGAAGCAATTATACAATATGGGGGGGAGTATAATATGTAGTGCAAATAAAACAGGTAACTTGTGTGGCTGCTGAACAGCACATTCAAAGTCTGTGAAGTTCTAAACCATTGCTATCACCTCAAAACCACACGCGTTGGGTGGTTGAATAAACAAGTAGGCAAATGTCAAGACCCAATACATAATATGGCAGACAAGGCAATGGTTATGAGAATATTGGAAAACACAAACACAGTACAGCATAAACTTTAAAGTACAACACCATTATCACTACAAGCCATACTATCAAAACCTACACCATCCCTTACTTTATCAGAACACCTCCCTTACCCCAAATCTGTCTGCCTGAAAGTACATGACACCTATGTCAGGACAATATAATACATCCTCAAGTATATTAACAACCTGACTGGAACAGATGACCACTTCCATCTATGACAGTTTCCAGTCACAGACCACCTGCTTTCACATGATAAATCATCCTGAACAGTTCACTGATTCTGGTTGGATGGGTTGCAGGCTGTAAGGATTCATTATTGGAATATTTAAACAAAGTTCACCTTATATCTGACTTCACTTGGGTAGGCACCTCAACACAGTGACGCTGCTGGGTTTGGGTGAGTCTAGTTTATACCAGCAAAATGATTACACAGATTCCATCGCCCCAAGCAATTGCCTTACTTCTTGGTTGCTGTCAGATTCTGATAGACAACAAACAATGTCAGAGACACTGCACTAATTGACTTTTTTGTTTATGGGCAATTTTCAGTAGCATTTTGCAATATGTTAGTGTTGTTCATTTGGGCACTGTATTGAGTTTCATAAAAATGCACCAGAAACAGCCAGAGTGTAGTCACAGTTTGTACTTTTTTGGAATTGCAAAATATCCAAAGTGCACATAGTACGGTATAAGCAATGTCAGGTGACCTCCTCTTCTCACACCTGAAACAATGCCAACACCAAAGCTAGGGTTTTAATTTAATTTAATATTTATTCATTCTCAGTTGTGGACATAGTTCATATTCCATGTTTTGGCATACGATTTTGAAATTTTAATTTGCATAGGCACACTTTTCCAAATTGATTAAAATGAATACGGTGTTATAAAGTGCATAAACAGTGCAGAACGTAATCCCAAAAAAGGTCATGAAAATGGATCCTCTTGATAGTAACTGCTATTAGTGTTCAGTCAGACATGTATTCTTTTCATTGAAAATCACAAAATTAGTGCAAGTAGAGACAGAGTGAGAAAAACCCCAATAAGAGCTAACCCACCTCTTTGTGAGAAGGAAAAGTGGTGGACCTTTCAGAGGCAAAATTTCACATAGGATCCTTTATTCTGTTTTTGAAATTAATGCTTATCAAAGAAAATTTCACTTCAGAAAAGGTGTAAGGTTAAAGGGGCAATCGCAGGCTCTATTTGATTTATATAGCATCTAGCTGTTACACCAATCAATGGCAAAATTCCTAATAGGATCCCATAGTGTGTCTTGGGTCCATGTATTTTATAGAAGTGAAATTCACTTTAAAGAAGGTATAAGGTAAAATAGGCAGACATAGGTTCTATTTGATTTATATATTTGATTTTAAGTGGCTGCTTTTAAGGTGGATAAGGTTTCCACACTTGGAAAGCTTCAGTACTTTGATACTGTGGTGGATTATGGTGTGAGGTAGTTATTCCTTTAAAGCTGTATGCATTGTGGAGTTGAAATACCTCAACAGCCTACAGTACATTTGAAATATTCCTTGCTATGTGCTATATAAGTGAAATAGAACCCGTTACTGCCTATTTCACCTCTTAGTCGGGTTTTTCTCACTCTCTCTCTCTCCTTGCACTAAGTTTTTGGTTTTCAAGGAGAAGAAAACATGTCCCACTGAACACTAGTAACTGTTATTATCTTAAAATGGTGTCATTTTTAGAACTTCTTTTGGGATTACATTCTGCACTGTTTATGCATTTTATAACACCGTATTCATTTTAATCAATATGGAAAAGTGATGCTATGCAAATTAAAATTTAAAAATCTTATACCAAAACATGGAATATGAACTATGTCTGCAACTGGCATGTTAGAAAACATGTTATTACAACAGGTGTGCATTGCTCTATTTCAGACCATTGGCTTTTTATTTTTATTTTTATTACCCAGTGTTATGGAACTGCTAGCATACTAAACAATATTTCATCAAATCAAAGTGTAGATTGTTTTATTTCTGACCATTGACTTTTTTCTTTGTATTAACCAGTGACCTACTTTAGCATCGAGTTACACTGAGCTAGTCTCCTACCCTAATAGATTAGCCAGTGTCAAACTCCTAATACTGCCCCAGTATTTGCAAATATGCTGCTGTCAGCAGGACCTCCAAACAATCAAATAGCCAAATGCACAAAATTGTTTTATCTTTATTTCACTTGTTTATGTAAATGAATTACCAATGAATCTAGTGTGACAATGAGCAAGCAGTTTATAATCCATGTGTTGATAGCCATGTGTATATTTTTTTTATCTTTATTTTGCTTGTTTGTGTAAATTGTCAATGAATCAAGTCTGACAATGGTCGAGTATTGTAGTTTATTATTCATGTCTTTATAGCCACATACAAATTTTTGCAATTTTTTAAAATATGTATTTTGCTTGTTTGTGTAAATGCATTACTAATGAATCAAAAGTGACAATGAGTAAGTAGTTTATTATCCGTGTCCTGTTTGTTTCTGCACTAACACTCCACGGCTGACATGCTGTAGTGGCTGACATAGTTATATAGTGGCAAGATGTGACAGACTTAATTCTGAAGAAATGTCAGTATATCACAACAAGGTAAAACGATCTCCTTTATTTCAGTTATTTTTTTTATTTTTATTTCACTAACTCTGTACGTGCACTATACAAGCACAGAATTGTAACATGTGAATACAAAGTGTGTAGGTAATTTTTCATTTTCTGCACCTTGCGAGAGACAATTTGTTCTTTTACAACTGCTGCAGCTGTTTTGTACACTAGCTGAATGGACAAACAAATTACTAAGGAGCACAGGTGGCCTGCATGGAGTAAATCATCACAATCCTATTGGTGCATGGCGGGTGCTAAAAAGTGAAATGCACAGTTCTACCACACTCACTCTGGGGGACTGAATGCAATTGTTCTGCCAAATGTGCAGTAAAGGGATGGAGGGATGGACAGATATAATTTATGGGCTACAGTGACACCTACAAGAAAAGTTAAACTTGCCAAGCAAGTAGGGGTTGTGGGAACCTGCTTTTGCTGAGCAGCTGGGAATTTTTGTTGCTGGATAAGCTTTAAATGCTTATCAGTCTGTGGACTTTTAAGCAGGACTGCTAACTTGTTTAATAAGTGTTGTTTTGTGTGGGAGATCCATAGAAGGAAGCTGGATATTCATTTATCTTTTCTACAGGTATTGTGAGCAGCTTCTGGAAGGTTCTGTCTTTCTCAGCCAGGATCAATTTACAGCTCATAGAGGCTTAAATACCAGGGGTTCTCACATAGCAGTACTGCAGAAACAGTTAGGGCTGGTAGAGGTTGTGGGAACCTGCTTTTGCTGAGCAGCTGGGGATTTTAGTAGCTAGATAAGCTTTAAATTCTTATCAGTCTGTGGACATTTAAGCAGGACTGCTGATTTGTTTAATAAGTGTTGCTTTGTGTGGGACCTTCCTCCAGTGGAGGCTGCAGTGCTTGGAGGTGCAGTGAGGGGCAGACACAGGGCTGATACAATCTCATGAGAATCAGATGTGGGCCCAAATCCCACCCTTCCCCACTCCTCCCTCCCTAGAGCACAGCTCATTTATAAGGGAACACCTGCCCCTCAATTGCAGGAAAATGCTTCATGTGCAGCTCATGTAGTTCTAGCCACTGGAGGTTGTGTGTTAAGGCTGGGAGAGAGGAGCTTAGGGAGTTGTAATCGTCCCCTATAAACTAATTTTTAAGGCAAATAGTCAGGTGGGGAAAAGTTCAGCCACCCAAGCTTTGCAAGTTTGAAGGTCTACATGCTGTATGGGGAGAATTGCCTAGGTATAGGTACTGGTAGCTCAAGAAACTGCAGAGCCACTGAGTTGGTAATTTGGACTAGAAAAGACTGCTGTGATGATGGGGAAGGGACCACATATCACTAGATCAGGTATCTTTGGGCAGGTGGTTGGGTGCACAGGGTGTGGTGTGGCCATGATACTGGACTAGGCTTGGATGTTTAGGGGATGCCCAGTGTGCTACCAGCTGGCACAGCTTAAGGAGGAGGTAGAGGGATCTGAAGGGGGCTGGGGAGGTAGGAGGCAAGCAGTCACCTACATGGAAGCTTGATAGATGCTGGGGCCTCCCAAGCTGTGGGAGGAGTGAAGAGTGGTGCTCACACTAGCAGAGGAGGGAAGGGGGTACACAGAGGGCTCACAGGGACCCTGGCAGATGGACCCCAAAAGTTGGAAATTTCCACAGCAGTAGGCAAGAGTCTGGGGGTGTCCAAAGGAAATTGAGAGAGGTAGTAGGGACGGGGGCACTCGGGGATGGGCTAAGGCTCACAAATCATTTTAACCCTCTACACCCATTAGTAGAAGAGGGGTGTGTGGAGGAGGAAGAGCAGGAGGAGGATGATGATGGTGCTGCTGGTGTAGCTGGAGCAGGGAGAGAAAGAACGGCTGTAGAGAGCAAGTGTCAAGGGCACAATAGAAGGGGGTCCTGGACAGGATGGGGGAAGGGGGTAGGAGAGGAGAAGAAAAAGCAGAATCAGGGGAACAAGGAGGAGGCTGATGGTATGGAACAGGGGAGTACAACAAGCAGGAAGGTGCAGGACGTAAATGGAATGATAGTGAGCAGAAAGCCAAATAGGTAAACAGATAGGATGGATGGATTAGTAAGTAGTGGGGAAAGAGATACAGAGAAAGATACTCAGGTGGGGGGGATAAAGAAGACCAGGACATGGGTAGAGGAGGTGACTAGGGACAATAGTGAAGAGGCTACCTTCAACACCCAGATTGTGGGAGGTGCGAGGAGCCAGTTGAGGGGAGAATCCAGATGAAGGGATGAGGAGTGGCATGGAAGGAGGGGGAACTCGAGGTGTGAACAGGAAGGCAAGGAGGAAGTTAGAGTACTGCTATTGGGGGACTCCATGATCAGAGGCACACAATTGGAGGGGTAGGAGGAGGTTAAAAACTGTCCATTCAGAACCAAATGCCACCCAAGCCTGACAGTGCACTAGGCCAAGCATGAGTTGTATTCACTGGCAAGGGAATGCGGGGGGACCCTGGACATTCTAGTGCACTTGGGGACAAACTACAAAAATGGTAATAATGAACTAGAAATTCAGGCAAGGTTCCGGGAGTTGGCAAGGGTATGCCTCTCCATAGGCTGTAAGATCTCCTTTTCAGAAATCTTGCCAGTGCCAAGGGCTAGTGGGGAAAACAAGATGAAGATTAGGAAGATAAATCAGTGGCTTAGGGCGTGGTATGGGGAATTGGGGTATGGCCTGGTGGGGGACATGGGGAGACCTGGGAGGATAAGGGACTGCATGCTAGGGACAGACTCCACCTTAATTTGGAGGGGAAGGAAATCCTAAAGCTCAAACTAGCTGGGTTCATCAGTGAAAGATGGGGTTTAAACTTGTGAAGGGGGGAGGGATCAAAAAAGATGCAGCGTCAGCAGATACGATAAATGAGGGACATGGTCTCCACTCCTCTAGTGGGCTAGGGAGATATGGAACTGGGTGACTGAGTAGGGTGCAGGAGCTGAGAAATGGGAGCTCAATAGGGAGAAATGAGAGGAGGGAAAAGGGATGGAGAGTGGTCCTGATAAATGCCAGGATCTTAGGAAATAAAAATGCCTGAGCTCCAGGCAATGCTAGTTGAGGAGGAGGTAGATGTGGCAGCAGTCACTGATACCTGGACCACTCAAGGGCATGAGTGGGAACCTAAATATGGAGGGCTACACTATGTTCAGAAAAGATAGGGGGTAGGGAAGGGGTGGTGGTGTAACACTGTTAGTCAGAAATGGCGTGGGTATTGGAGGGGTAGAGGAGGCAGAGGGAATGTGGAGGCTATTTGGGTCACCTTGCTGATGCAGGGGGGGTAAGAGAGTAAAGGTTGGAGTGGTATACAGACCACCAGCACTGGCGGAGGTCCTAGAAAAAAGTTTAGTGGCAAATCTCAAGAGACACTGTAGATTAGGAAAGGGAAGGGTAATAGTAATGGGGGACCTCAACATGCCAGGAACAGACTGGGGGACTATGACATCACCAGTGGCCAGAGAGCAGAGGCTGCTGGATGTCTTCCAGGATGTGTTTCTGACACAACAGGTTGGTGAGCCAACTAGGGAGGCCCGGACACTGGACATGGTCCTGGCGGACAGTGATCAGATTAGGGGCCTAGGGGTGAGGGACCCATTGGCAGGGAGTGATCAGGCCACAGTCTGGTTCTTCCTGGACCTGGGTGGGGAGGAAAGCCAAACACGGACAGTGGTAAGCAACTTTAGGTGTGCAGACTTCAGGGATGTGGGAAAGATCCTTAAAGATCATCTAGACAGGATAAGGCTGGATATGGATGCTGACAGCAGGTGGGGGATCATTAAGAGGGGAATACAGCAGGTTACCATATCCTGCACAAAGGAAAGGTTTAAGTTTTGGTAAGGCCAGAAAACCCTGCTAGTTGACCCAGGAGGTAGTAAGGGAAAAGAAGGCAGCCTATAGGTGCTTCAAGAGGTCAAGGAGTGAAATGGATCAGGAGGAATATGAGCTGACAGCCAAGAGAGTCACCAGGGTGGTAATAGCAGCTAAGGCAAAATAGGAGCAGTCCTTGAGCAGTGAGATCCAGAGGGGGGACAAGGGATTCTTCAGATACATTGGGGAAAAAAGGAAAGTAAGGGGCAGATCAGCAAGATAAGGGTAGGGGATGGTTGGGCACAGGAGGCAGGGGAACAGGCAGAAGTTCTAAATGAGTACTTTGCCTCAGTTTATACCGGGGGGATGGAGGGGCTATGTCTTGCGAGGGAAGCGGGGGATAACCGGAGAAAGTGGTGAGACCGGTAGAAACCAAGGGCCCTAATGGGTCTGGGGAAAGGGAGTTGCCACCACAGACAGGTGTGGGCCCAGCAATGGATGGTGAAAAGGGTAGGACGAGGCTGAAATCATAGTAGAGAGAGTAAGGGAAGCCCTCAGGTCCCTTCAGATGGAGAAAGCACCTGGGCCAGATGAGATGCATCCCAGGGTGCTGAGGGAACTGGCAGGTGTCCTGGCAGTCCCTCTAGTGAAGCTTTTCAACATCTCTCTGAGGACTGGGTGGGTGCCCCAAGACTGGAGGGTGGTCCATGTCATGCCAATCCACAAGGGGGGGATCAAGAGAGGAGGCAGGAAACTACAGGCCCATTAGCCTGCAATCAGTGGGCAGCAAGGTGATGGAGGGTATTGTCATGGAAAGGCTAGGGGGTTTACTGGAGCAAACTAGTTACTTGAAAGATAGGCAGCATGACTTTGTCATGGGAAGATCATGCCAGACAAATCTTGTTGAGTTCTATGACTGGGTGACGAGGGTCCTGGACCAAGGTAGGCCAGTGGACGTCCTCTTTCTAAATTTTAGCAAGGCATTTGATTCGGTACCCCACATTGGCCTGCTGGCTAAGCTGAAGGAAATGGGGATAGGGAGACAGTTGCTAAGATGGATAGGAAATTGGCTTTCTGAGCATACTCAGAAGGTAGTGGTTGGAGGGTTAGCCTCATCCCCAAGATGGGTTACTAGTGGGGTTCCCCAGGAGTCAGTGCTTGGGCAACTCCTGTTCAACGCCTATATCTCAGGCATCAGGAGGGGGATCAGGAGTGAGATGAGTCTCTTTGCAGATGACTCAAAGCTAGATGCAGTGGTGGATGGGGTGGAGGGGCGGGTGGCCTTGCAGGAGGTCCTGGAGGCTCTGGAAAGGTGGTCGGGAAAATTTAAACTAAAATTCAGTGCAGAGAAGTGCAAGGTTCTGCACCTGGGAGTCAGAAATCCAGGCCAGCATTATACCCTGGGAGGAGACATGATTCAAGTCACGGAGGGTGAGAGGAACCTGGGGGTAGTGGTAGATGTGAAAATGAACAACTCAGAGAACAGTAGAAGGGCAGCGGTAAGGGCAAATAGGATGCTGGGCTACATCTCCAGAGGGGTTGCATCTGAAAAGGCGAGCGTCAACTACTGTTACAACTGCTTGGTTAGGGCCACACCTCAAGTATTGTGTGTACACCCTGGAGAACACATTTAAAGAGAACATTACACTCTAGAGAGAGTCTAAGGAGGCACCAAATTATCTGGGGCATGGGGAGAGAACCTATGAGGAGAGGCTCAAGGAGCTCGACATGTACAACCTGGAGGAGAGGAGGGATGGGGCGACATGATAGAGGTCTTTAAGTACATGAAAGGAATCAATAAAGGAGGCCAAGTCAGGGTGTTCCAAAGGAAGGAGGGTGGGGCAACAAGCAGTCACAGGTGTAAGCTGGAAGGGGGCAGGCTCAGAGGGGAGAGGAGGAGATGTTATTTCACTGAAGGGGTGGTGGAGCCATGGAATGCACTGCCCAGGGAGCTGGTAGAGAGGGAGACTATGGACGGGTTTAAGAGGGGATGGGACTGGTACAGGAGGAGGGTAAATCTGACCAGGCACAATACAGGTGGAACATCTGAGACTAGGAACAGTATAACCCAAGGGGGAGAAGGGGACACCAAAATAGACACTCAGTGCGGGTGCTGAAAATCGAGCAGACTTGAGAGACCATTAGGCCTATTCTGCTGGCATTTTAGTATGTTAGTAAAATGACTTGAAAGCAGTACCACCTGGCACATTCAAGCTGTCAGGAATACAAATGGCAATTAAATTATAACTGCTGCATGCCCCATACCTCATATACTGTGTAAAGAATACCAAAGTGACTACCACTGCTGCTGTTGCAGGTACCTCATTATATCACATTGCCGATCAACTTATTAGTAACAAACACAATATATATATATATATATATATATATATATATATATATATATATTATGCCAGCACGCAGTAGTGCTATCATGAGTTAAGGTTGAGAGCTTTACTATGTTAAACCCCAAACTTTGCACCTTAATAACTTTACAACCCTTTGATGGATTTGGCTGAAATTTGGAATACACAATCAAGAACCATAGGCCTTGGGATCTGCCAAGTTTTGTATTGGTTTGATATAGGGCTGCGGAGTTATTACCCGTGATCTAGCGCATGTTGGCGCTTTTTTCTGGAATTCTTGGGTCGCGCCTTCAGGTCAGATATGCGAAGGTTTGCGCGACCGGCCTCCGAAATCTTGTGGGAACATGCGTCAGTCCCTGTGCCTTTTCAAAGATTTGGTGAAAAATCTTAAACGGTTCAAAAGTTATTCAAAAAACAATTTCCCATTATAAGTCAATGGGAAAAGTTAACAAAAAGTTAGACAGTGTCGCAAATGCATTTTTACATTTGCAAATGGGCCTGTTAATATCGCAAATCTGCCATTTTGTTTTCAGTTGGTGATCAGAAAAATGGTTGGCGTTTAAATTTGGGACCCTCTAGCAACCTAATTCTTTTTGTATTCACCTCAGTCGGGCCCTGAGGATGCTTGCTATGTCTTTATTTTTGTGGTAAAACACCCCAGAAATAGTTTTTTTCATTCTGGAAAAGTATCTTCCATAAAATTGCTGGAAGTGCTCATGAAAGTGTTGAACTTTTGCAGCTTTGCAAGTGCGACAGTAATTTTCAGTCTGTGGGAAAATGACAGCAATTCTTGGCACTGCACTGCAAAAAGCAGTTGGGAGTTTGGGGCTGAAATTTGGAGGAGCGCAGCCGACATCCTGAATATGCCTTTCCAGTGTTGTATTGAAAAAATATTACATGGCAGAAAAGTTACAGCTCCAAAGTTGACAGTTTTTCCCATAGGATAACATTACGGCGCTAACGATCACAGGAATCTTTGGCACCCTGCTGCAAAATAGCGGTTTGGTCTTTTTCCTGAAATTTGAGGAAGACAGCCAGCAGCCCATAGATGTGCCTTTCAGTGGTTTGGTGAAAAATATTACAGGAGGCATAGTTATGGCACTTGAACTTCTTTATTCCCATAGGATAACATTATAGGTCCACCACGCCTTTCAGGGCCCTATCTCGGAACGGGTGTGAGATACAGACTTTTCGTCGGAAACATCTTAGTTTCTCACCAGGGGCTAAGTACAAAATTAGCCAGGACAGTTGTAAATCATAATGACTTTTTAAATTTTTTCACGTCTGACGGTTCCCTGATATAACCTATTTAGTATTCCAAGTTCTCATTTTCTGTCTCGATACTCATTATTATGCATACATTCTTTTACTCACTGTCTTTCTATGCAGATTTTGGGAAAACCAGCCTGTGCGCTTACATTACTGTTACTGTCTCTTTCTGCTTATGGTTCCATACCCATTTCACTTACCGTTGATGTCTACGCCACCATGCGCGTTATCCTTTGCATTTTCATTTGTGGTTGCGTTTCTGTTATTTTTTGCCATTTCTGTCTACAGTACTATTTATCTTTCTGTTTTACTTAGCATCACCATGCCCATTGAAATTTCCATTTGCAGGCACCATGTTACTATATGACAACACATCATGTGGCAGATCATTCCCGTCTATGCCAATCGTGGTGTTACCCTTTCTGTTCTCATTCACGCTATGCTACTATGCACCACTGTTAGCGCCTTCTGTTTGCATTGTTGTTCCTGCTACTATGCCATAAGACATCATGTGGTGGAGCGTTGGTCCTTTCCACCACCGCATTACGTGGTGGGGAGCGAGGGCCCTATGTGCATTATCCTTTGCGCTTTCATTTGTGCTATGCTTTCTGTTATTTTTGCCATTTGTGTCTACAGTACTGTTTCTCTTCTGTTTCACTTTGCATCACCATGCCCATTGACATTTCCGTTGTAGGCACCATGTTACTATGTGACAACACATCACGTGGCACACTGTTCCCGTCTACGCCACCGTGTGTGTTACCCTTTCTGTTCTCATTCGTGCTTGCATTACCATGTGCGCCACTGTTAGTGCTTCTGTTTGCGTTGCTGTTGCTGCTACTGAAGGGCCCTCCTGCTCTCTTTCCGCTGTATTACATTCACTATTTCTCGTAATCATTCTCAAAAAGAAGGGAAATTAGAGGCAAAAAACTCTGTTTAAAGCATTAGTTAGGGTTGTTCCACAGCGACAAAAGTGAAGAAATTCGCTGTTAGGGTTGAAAACCCAACTCGATTCACCCCCAGCACCACACACACACAGACACACACACCATATGCAAGTATGGGGAGGACCAAGTCAACACAACCAATGACAGACATCCAGCAGCAGGTGACAGAAATAACAAACAGTTGTCTAAATGTACATACGAGATATCCACCCACCTGACCAGGTACTGCATGCTCAGTGGAGATTAACAGTAAAACTGAGTTATGTACACCAAATGTACACATCCCCTGATTGCATGCTGCACACAACGCATCACACTTAGTAGTTGCATGGCTTTACCTAACGATGCCCCACACCACACCACAACTGGTACTGTGCCGTTAGTCAATATAAATGCTAAAGGTGCATGATCACAGTTGTAGAAAGGTTTTAACACTAGTGAGTATACATTAATTAAGAGAAGTACATAAATTAACTACAAGAGACAAGCATGCTCAAGACAAAAGGAGGCAGTAAAGCGTAGTGGTCTAAGGCTCTGAGCTGCAAATTTGGGGACATCTAGCAGACCAGAACTGGGTTTGAATCCCACAGCTTCCACTTGCATACTGTGTGACCCTGAGCAAGTCACTTAACCTCCTTGTGCTTCCAGGTCACTCCTGTAAAAAAGCTTTCAGCTTAGTGTGCTATACCTGGTTAAACAACTAAAAAAAAAAAAAAAAGTAGTGTTACATTTAGTATGTGATTTTCATAGAAGTACATTTACCGCAACTGTTTACTGAAGATAGAGAGGCTGATGTAAACGTATGGAAAAGCATTGCCTGTTCAATGCTGTGAAAGTCGTACTGCCAGTACCAGATGCATTCTTACTGATGAAGCTGTACTGCTAATGTACATACATAGACCTTCAGTGTGTTTCAATACTAAACATGCAGTATGTATTCTTTGTAAGAAACAGAGTAATTGCATGGATCAGGCCAAGCAACTTCTAAATATCATAGGACTACTGAGCCAACAATGACATATCTGTATCGGACATGCCTATAGGATAGATTTTCCTGTTGGCATTTACTCAGTATGTTGTACCTGATAAAGACAATCTCATTGCATCTGTGATGACTAACTTATTCAAATAGTGATACATTTACTATTGTTGCAATGAGTGATCTATGCTACTTATGGACACAGCGTAATTTTTTTAACAGTTGTTTCATACTCAGGCTGTATACATAGTGTTTGGGTTTGCCACACTCCTGTTACTGATGCTATCAAAGTGATAACTATGTCAATTGTGGTACAACAGCAATTAAGTAGGTATAGTGTAGATATAAACAGAATGTCTTTCAGTATTGATTTAACTCACAGTGGGATAAGTGTACTAGGACAGCAAGGGTTATTCTCTATCACTGACTCTGTCAGTTATAATCACACTAAGGTTTCGATGACTGTAATGATTAAGTTACACTGTTCATCTTCATGAGTTCACATTCACAGCCATTCTCCAGTAAGTAGACAGAGTATGGTGTTACTGGGTGTGACACTGTGTTGCAAAACTCCTGCAGTGCCTAGCAGAGGGAGAGTATCTAGTCATAAAGACAATTAAGCAATAAGGCATGACCAACGGAAATGTTAAATGGTCTGTTAATCACCATGTAGGGGTTTAATGTTGAATGAGGCATAGCCGAGTGCCACATGTCACTAGACAGTGATAAACTGACCATTAACATAATACCTGGGAGTGGCTTATTGCTATCATAATAAAACTGTTTTTTTAAACAACATTAAAGCTTGTTCATCATATGGTTAGGCTCTACATGTATGTTAATAAAAACTAAACATAAGGCTGTTACAATGTTTACAGTCAATTAGAAAGCTGCATTTCTCAAACCCTTGTTATAATCAGAGATATTTTACCTGTACAATTCTCTTGGTTTTGCTCAACTCTATTGCTCAGGTGGCCCATCACATGTGGTGTCATCTGGTGTGGGGCATCGGTAGGTAAGGCCATGCAACTACTAGTGTGGTACATTTGTGCAGCTGCAGTCAGGGATGTGTACGTTTGGTGTACATGGCCTCAGTTTTGCTGTTGATCTCCACTGAGCATGCAGTACCTGGTCAGGTGGGTAGGGGTGTCTCGTAGTACATTTAGACAATTGTTTGTTATTTCTGTCACCTGCATCTGGATGTCTGTCATCGGTTGTGTTGATTTGGTCCTCCCCATACTTGCATATGTGTGTGTGTGTGTGTGTGTGTGTGTGTGTGTGTGTGTGTGTGTGTGTGGTGGGGGGTGTGAATTTTGGAGTTACGGTTTTTAACACTAACAGTGAATTTCTCACTTTTGTCACTGTGGAACAACCCTAACTAATGTGAAACAGAGTTTTTGCCTCTAATATATATTTATATTCATTGCAAGAATACACGCATTGATTAGGTTGCAACATCAGTTAGAAATTAACTCAGGGGTTGACAATGGTAACCCCAATGTTCACCCCATTATCCTATACTATACCTATCTTAAGCTACTCATGAAATGGGGTGAGTAACAGGGTTAATAACACCAAAAACATCCATCATGCCTGTTCCTGCATGCCCTGCATGCACAGTGGGGATGTGGTGTTACCCTTGTCAAACTCTAAGGTTGAATTTCCCTACTTTTGATGTTGCAACCCTAATGGTGCATTAACACAGTTTTTAAATGAAATTCCCTTCTTCTTGAGAATGTGTCATTTAAGTGGCATGTCCTTTTTTTATTATTTAGTTGTTTAACCAGGTATAGCACACTAAGCTGAAAGCTTTTTTACAGAAGCTACCTGGGAGCACAAGGAGGTTAAGTGACTTACTCAGGGTCACACAGTATGCAAGTGGAAGCTGTGGGATTCAAACCCAGGTCTGGTCTGCTGGATGTCAGCAGATTTGCAGCTCAGAGCCTTAGACCACTGCACTATACTGCCTCCATGTCTTTGTGGAAGCACAGCCTGTGCTGCCTTCACACTGCCTTGAATATGCAATGTTATTCATTTTTTAGAGTGCAGGGACCTACGGTTCATGCACTACAAAATATCCGTAACTGTAGAGACATTGTAATGAGCCCTCATGCCCCTGTGGGAACGCACTGCATAATGGCATACTAGGATTTCATAATAGGAAAGAATAGGCATACAGAAGGCCGAGACTCATATATGTATGTCTCCAGCCATGCCGGTATAACATCCCTGAATTTACAATAGAAATCTATCAAGATTTTGTTTAAATGTAACATGATTATTACATTCTAAAAATGAACTAGGAATGGTATCCCATAGTGAAATTATTCTCTGGGTATAGTATGATCTTCTTTTATTAGTTGTAGGATATGTTAGTGCCAATTGGTGGGTATGACTTCTTAATTTGCATTCTTGTCTATTATAGGTCATGTCTAACTGATACATTAGCTCAGTATCTGTATGTATCTTTTGCATTAATAAAAGATCTCCTCTTTTTCTCCTCAACTCCAAGGAGTACATGTCCAGTTCTTGTAGCCTCATCTCATAACTCTTCGTGCATGTTGGTAACTAGCTTTGTTACTCTCCTCTTTACTCCCTCCAATCTAAAAATGTCTTTCTTTAGGTACGGGCTCCAGAGAGGAGAGCAGTAATCAAGATGTGGTCTCACATATGCCCTGTACAATGGCAGGACACATTCCCTATCATGTGATGTGAAACTTCTTTTAATGCAACCTATAAGTCTGATGGCTCTTTTACTAACAAAATTACAATGACTACCAGAGGTTAATTCAGAGTTGATAATTATTCCTAAGTCATTATGTTGGACTGTAGAAGTTAATATTTGACCATTTAATGTATACTGGTTTAGCATGTTTGTAGTATCCAAATGCATAATTACACATTTCTTTATATTGAAGGACATCCAATTATTTTCTGCCCATACCTCAACTTTCTTTAGATCATTAGCAAGGTTTGATACACCTTCCGGTGTTTTAATTGATGCTGCTATTTTGGTATCATCAGCAAATTTAATAGAAAAACTATTGATTTTGGTGGTTAAATCATATATAAAGATGTAAAATAGTATTGGGCCCAATACCGAATCCTGAGATACTCTACTTGTAACTGGACGTAGTTCAGACAAATGGCCCCTAATACATATACATTGGGTACGTTCATTTAACCATTCTTCTACCCAGTTAGTAATTTTGTTGTTTATACCTAATAGTCTAATTTTATGAATTACAAAGTCACGGGGAACCTTGTCAAATCCCTACAAAAATCAAGATAGACTACATCCACCGGTATATTATTATCAAGGGTCTTACTAATATAGTCATCAAACACCAAGTTTCCCATCAAACAAGGTCTATTTTTTTTGAAACCATGCTGTGATTTGTCTCTGAGCACTTTAATATTTAGATCTTTTTGTAATCTGGTTTTGAATAAGGACTCAAAAATCTTTCCTATTATACATGTCAAACATATTGGTCTGTAGTTTGAAATGTCTGCATGGTCTCCTTTTTTTGTAAATCGGAGTTACCACTGCTGTTTTCCAATCATTAGGTATTTTATTACATGAGAGAGACATATTAAAAAGTTTGCATAAGGATTCCAGTAACCAATTCTTGACTTCTTTTAGGAGTCTAGAATGAAGTTTATCTGGCCCTGGTGATTTATTTGTATTAATGTTGCTTGGTTGAGTCATAATCTCATCCTTTGATATTGTCGAATTGTTGCCATCGGTAATTCCTGATGTTACGCCATAAGATTTCTTTTTAGTATTAAATGCAGAAGAGAAATATCTGTTGAATTTGTCTGCAATTTTCTGAGGAGCTATTATCTCTTTTCCATCTAATGTTATGGGTCCTATTGTCTGAGATTTTTTTTTCCTTATTTATATATGAATAGAAGCGTTTTCCTCCATCTTTTCTATATGCTAACCCATGTTCAGACATCTTTTTTCCTGTGGTTATTTTGTTTTTACCACTTTTTAGGGTTGATCTGTACTTCCATTTATTTGATTCACTCCCATACCGTTTCATTTGTTTGTATGCTTGTTTTTTCTGTTTGATTAGTTTAGTTATAGTCAGTGATACCCAGGGTGGAATCTTACCTTTATTGTTATAAATTAGTTTGTTTGGAACATATTTTGACTCTAATTCTAATATTTTATTTTTAACTGAGGTCCAGAGATCATTGGGGGAGGTTAATTCTTTGTTTCGTTTCCATTCAGAAAGATCCGATTTTAACTGAACCAAATTTGCTTTGTTATAATCTTTGAAAACTATTTTTCCAGTTTCTCATTCAATTTCTATTCCACTATCAAATCTTATAATATTATGATCACTGTTTTGTATAGGTGTTTTAACCTGAATGTAAGTAATTTTGTCAGGGCTGTTGGTTAACAGAAGATCAAGGATGTTGTTTTTCCTTGTTGGTAATTTAATTAATTGATGTAGTCCATTAAATGAACAGACATCCAGGAAGGAATTCTCCTTGCTGTTACTTCCTGTGTAGTTGATCCAGTTTATACTGGGGGATTTAAAATCTCCCATTAATATTATTTCTTTATAGTTGGATTTTCTACTTATACTGTCAAGCATAACTTGATTACTTATTGAATCTGTATCAAATGGTCTATAACAAAGACCAATGAGGTATTTAGGTTGTCTATCCCCCAGCAGTTCTAACCAAGTAATTTCAGTGGAAATATTTTCTGGTGCATCAGTGATTGGTTTCAATTTAATATTGTCTTTTATGAATAGTAAAACCACTCCCCCTACTTTGCCTTTTCTATTTTTGTAATAAGTTATGTAACCAGGTATATTTATTTTCCATTCAGGAATTTTGTTCCACCAAGTTTCTGTTATTGCAGCTATATCTATATTTTCTTTCTTCGGTAAGATCTGAAGTTCATCCATTTTTGTACTTTGTAGGCTCCTAGCATTGGTTAAGAGAAATGTCAATCCAGTTTTTCTATTACATGTTCTTTTATTACCTCTGGGTTTGCTAGTTGAAATTTGTGAATTATTTATTTTGATGTTCATTATGGATGGTTCTCTTTGCCCCTTATTTTTATGTTTTTTGTTTGGTTCAGTACACTATGCATGATACAGCCAGTAGCCTTGATCCTTGTCTACTTATATGTAGCCCATCATAACCATATAATAAATGGTTGCTTTCAAATCTTTCCCATGTTCTTATACACTGTATGTTGTTTGATAGGCTCCATCTATGTAGCCAATTGTTGAAACTTTTAATGTGTCTTTTTTTTTTATGAGTTGCCCTAGGTACAGGGAGAACTTCAGATATTATCGAGATAGCTTTGTGTTCTTGTAATGTTTTTATCACTATTTCCAGTTCCTGAATTATTTTTCCCACCTCTTGTTTTCCAAAATTATTTGTCCCACATGTAACAAAACAGTTTTGTGTTCTGAAATATTTTGTAGCATTCCTGGAAGTAATTGAGTAATGTCTCTAATTGTCGCCCCACTATAGCTGCAACTGGTTACATTCTCCTTATTTCCCCTAGTAGTATATCTGTCAGTGAATCTAGTGATGGAATCCCCTAGTATAAGGATTTGTTCTGATATAGCTTGGTTTTGTGATGGAGGATGTCAGATTTTAGTAAATTGTTCATTCTGTACATAGTTTATGTTATGTTGCACTGGTTGGTGAGTTATATTTCTTTGCCCTATATTTACATAGTCTGGTTCAATCAACGATGTGTTGGAGGGGGTTGGGGTAGCTATACTGTCATTGGTTGTCTTGCTATTTTGTTGTGTTTCAATGACTTTGTTTAAAGAAGTTATGGAAAATTGACCAGGGGAACTAGTATTATCCTCTTTCATTACTGCATTTAAGGGGTTGAAACTGTTAAAGAGAGTTAGGTTAAATGTCTATGCTGTTCTCTCCCTTTTTTTTACTGGTCTTTTGGATTAGACATTGCACTAGTCTGCATCTAGAGTCTCCTGTGTCTCATTGACTCTTGCTCATTTTCTATTTATTGTTACATTCAGACATAGATTGGTGTTTTTTTCTAAGCTGCTTTGCTGGAATCCTTTGGACATATACTGATGTTTAATTCTACTTCCTGGTCAATTTGAATATGGGGGATGGGTTTATGCATGAGTTTGAAACCTGACGTTGGGTTTCAGAAGATTCATCCTCATTTGTTGTACTCTGGCCTGGACTTAATTCTGTGCTCTCTATTTTCTTTAATAACATCTGCCGACTAACTTCCAATGCCTTTAGTTTTGTGTTAAAAAGAGACATTTCTTTTTGCATGTCCTCGTTTTGGTTGCATTTTAAACAAATAAAGGGAGAATCAAGAATTGGTACATCAGAAAATAGATACATATCACATCTTACACATAGTACCCCATTATTGTTTTTAAGTATTTGTTTTAGTTCCATAATACCTTCCATTTCTGGTTTGCACGGACACTTATAAGGATAGATGCACTTACTATGTTATGTCTCCTACTGATCAGACCAGTTGCACTGTCATAGCCTCTCCCTCTACCCTCACACAACATGCACAACACTCACTGACACGTGTGTCTCCGCATGCACTCTGAAAACACTCACCCTCCTTGCAGCAGGGCAGCTTAAATGTCCCAGAATGACCCGGAAGCAGTATTGTGGGTTGCAGGGCCCTCGCGAACAAACTGCTAATTTTAGATGTTTAAATTACTCCTGGTCTGTGTCACAACACTATTAAACATGTCACTACAACCCAAAAGCTAACCTAAAGTAAAAAACTGTGTCCTAGACTGAGTGTGTAGTTTGCTGTAACAGCTGTTAAAACTACAGCACTCCTCTTCTTGCTTCCTGAATCGGTCGCAGGGCTCAAAGTGACAGCTGAATGTTATTAAAAACAAAATAAAATTCACTTCAGCACATCAAACAATAATAAGGTATGTTTCATTCACTTAGCTTTGCACTTGATTAGAGTTCACACTGTGCTTGCCCACTCACAGCAGGCAGCTTAAATGTCCCAGAATGACCCGGAAGCAGTACTGGGGGTTGCATGACCCCAATCCCATTTTTTTGCATATGCTATGCATATGTGGCAGTGCAGAAATTTACACATAAGTACTGAGACATACTGCAGACCTAGAGACATGAAAAAGGAACCCTTCTAACACAGATTTGGCAATATGTCAGTAACTGAATAAAGTATGGGAAAAATTCCACTGCTGTTGTAATTATGACTTGTAAACATTCACACATGCTTAGTCCACCTTTTGAGTAGCAAACAAATTGTATCTTGAACCATTTTTGAGATTCTGATGCCAAAAAGTGGCACAATATTATACTATGGGAAACTGCACAACTTCAGAGCGCCGTAACTACGGAAAAATTTTAAATTTTTTCACCAAACCAGTGAAAGCCACAATTGTGGATAAAGTGCTTGCCACCCTGCAAATTAAGCCAAAACTCCCTAACCATTGCTTTTCTATGATGTGGCAAAGACGTGTGGTTTGGGGCTGGTTTTCAGCTGTACTTTCACAAAAGTACTGGCATTTTCATGAAATTGGTTTGCATGGGGGAATTTTTATGAAAGTACTGATGGACTTTTTTGAACGTTCCCCCATGTCAACCAATGGTACTTTCATGAAACTACCTGATACTTTCACAGTAATACCAGTACTTTTACAAAACTACCTTGTGCTTTTTACAAAATTAACTGGTACTTTTGTGAAAGTACCTGGTACTTCTGTGAAACAATCTGGTATTTTAACAAAACTGCCTGGTACTATCGTGAAAGTACCAGTATATTTTTCAAAACTACCTGATTACTTTAGCAAACTAATATGCATATGTGGAAGGGCCCACACTCCCACTGGCGCATAGGTACAGAAACATAACACAAGCCTAGACACATGAAAAGGAACCCTCATAATGCAAATTTCACAATATCTCAGTATCCATATGAACTAAGAAATGATTCCACTGCACTCGTAATCATGACTTGAAAATCTCCATGCAAGCATTGTCTGTCTAAAGGTGGTCTAAGTATTGAGTAGCAACACATTTATATCTTGAATGATTTTTGAGATTTGGGCACTGGAAGATGGCACAATGTTATACTATGGGACACTGCATAACTTCGGAGTGCAGTAACCATGAAACCATAGTCAATTTTTTTCACCAAAGAAAGTGCTTGCCACACTGTAAATTTCAGGCAAAAAGCCTTAACCCTTTTTTGTTAAGACATGGCAAAGAAATATGTGGTTTGGGACTGGTTTTCAGCTGTACTTTCATGAAACTGTCTGATACTTTCAAGAAAATACACTACTTTTGTAAAACTACCCGGTACTTTCATGAAGATACCAGTACTTTTGTGAAACTACCTGGTGCTTTTCGCAAAACTACCTGGTACTTTCATGAAAGTACCAGTACTTTTGTGAAACTACCTGATGCTTTTGTGAAACAACCTGGTACTTCTGAAAAAGTACCAGTACTTTTGCAAAACTACCTGCTACTTTCTCAAAACTAATATGCATATAAGGGAGCGGGAACCCGCTGGGCCCTGCGGTCCCACTTACACATAAGTATGGAAACATACCCCAGGCCTAGAGACATGAAAAGGAACCCTCATAATGCAAATCTGGCAAGTGTCAGACCATGCCCAACAACTAACATACAAAAATTGGGAAAATGAAAAATCATGTACACAAATGCTCACAGTCTAAGGAACAAGATCCCAGACCTGCAGGCAACAATGACAGAAGCTAACCGGGACATAGTAGCTATTAATGAGAAAAAGTTCACCAGTAACCATTCTTGGGAGACTTCAGTACCCGGCTATGTACTGTTCAGAAGAGACCGAGGTTCAAAAAGGGGGGGGTGGAGTGACCCTTTATGTCAATGAAAAAATCAAAGCTACAGAAATTCAGAATACATATAAGAATCCAGAACTGTGGGTCACCCTGGAAAAAGAAAATATGACTGCCATACAAACTGGAGTTGTCTATATGCCTCCAGACCAGGGGGAGGACACAGATACATTACTGTTAGAAGATATACAAAACATGACAGCTAAAGGGGAGGTTCTGATAATGGGAGACTTCAACATGCCAGATACAGATTGGTCAATACCAGCAGGAACATCTGCCAGAACTAGACACATAGCGGATTCCATGGAGGGCCTCAAACAACTGGTAGAACAACTGACAAGAGACAGGGCTATCCTAGATCTAGTACTCAGTAATGGGGAAAGTATCACAGATCTCCAGGTAGAAGTCACCTGGAGGCCAGTGACCATTACATGGTATGGTTCAATTTGGCCACTAGAATTAAATCATCCCATTCCAAGGCAAAAATATAGGACTTCAGAGGAGCTGACTTTAATAAGATGGCCAACAGAGTTAAGCTAGCCCTGGCAAATGGAAATACAGGTGAGGAGGTACAGACAACGTGGGCAAGCATTAAGCATGCAATACTTGAAGCAACATCCCATTGTGTTAGAGATAAAAACTAGAGAAAAAGAAGAAGGAAACCACTTTGATTATCAAGAACAGTAGCAGAAAAGGTCAGAGTGAAAAGGCTGACCTTCAGGAAATATAAGGAAATGCAGCAGGATGAAGATAGGGAGGCATACAAAACTTCCTTAGGGAAGCAGGGAAGGCAGTAAGGTAGGCAAAAACCCAAACTGAGACAACATCAGCATGAAGAGTAAACGAAGGGGACAAGACTTTCTATAGATGAATTAGTGAAAGGAAAAAGTCCAGAGGGGGGGTATTGCAAAGATCAAAGGGGATAATGGTGAGTGTGAGGAGGAGGACCAAGAAAAAGCATCTATCCTAAATAGATCCTTCTGCTCAGTATTTACTGAAGAAAAGGTAGGGCAGGGCCCATATCTCAGCACCATTAACATGTGGGGGAGGTGCACACAAGTCCCTTCACAAAAGAAAGGGTCCTACAAGAACTCACTAAACTCAGGGTGGACAAGGCAATGGGACCTGATGGCATACATCCCAGGGTGCTAAACGAGCTAAGAGTGGAACTAGCAGAGCCATTATCAGAAATGTTTAGTGAGTCTCTGACCACAAGAGAGGTCCCAGAAGACTGGAGAAGGGCTCATGCGATCCTGCTCCACAAGAGTGGCAACAGGGAGGAGGCAGGGAACTAGAGACCAGTCAGTCATACTTCAATAATGGGCAAGATTATGGAACCACTCCTTAAGGAAAGGACAGTGCAACACCTTGAATCCATAGAAGCACAGGATCCAAGACAGCATGGATTTACTATAGGAAGGTTCTGTCAAACTAATCTTATAGATTTCTTTAACTGGGTAACCAGAGTGGTAGACCAAGGGGGAGCAATTGATGTTGTCTACCTTTACTTCAGCAAAGCTTTCAATACTGTTACACACTGAAGATTGATTAATAAGCTGGGTAGGCTTGGACTGGGTCAGAAGTTGGTCAACTGGGTGGAAAACTGGTTGGCGGGCAGGAAATAGAGAGAGGTGGTAAATGGTATACAGTCAGAAGAGATGCAAGTCATAAGTGGGATACCTTAAGGATCAGTCCTGGGGCCAGTCCTCTTCAATATCTTCATCAGTGACATTGCAGATGGACTAGATGGTAAGGTTTGTTTTTTTGCAGATGACACCAAGATCTGCAACAGAGTAGATGATCTAAATGGGGTTGGCAGAATGAGAAGAAATCTGGATAAACTGGCAAAGTGGCAACTGGTGTTTAACACTAAGAAGTGCAAGATCATGCACATAGGGAAGAGAAACCCTGACGACACCTATAGGTTTGGAGGGGAGTTGCAGGCAATCACAATGGAAGAAAGAGACTTGGGCACCATCATCACTGATGACCTGAAATCATCCAAGCAGACCACTAAAGCACTAGGTAAGGCTAGAGGGTTGTTGGGGTGTATTAGTAGGGGTATTGCAAGTCATAAGTGGGAGGTGATAATTCTTCTTTACAAGACACTGGTTAAGCCCCATCTAGAGTACTGCATGCAGTAATTGAGGCTGCACCTGCACAAGGACATTAACAACATGGAGGCAGTCCAGAGAATGGCAACCAAAACGGTGCAGGGACTACATCAAACAACATATGAGGACAGATTAACAGAGCTCAAGATGTATAGCCTAGAGCAAATGAGGAAGAGACATGATATGATCAAAACATTCATACATCTTAAGGGCATTAACAATGTGAAAGAGTCTAAAATGTTTTAATATAAGAAAAATGGTAGGACAAGAGGACACAGCATTTGATTAGATGGTGGCCAATTAAGGGGAATGTGAGGAAGTTCTTTTTCACAGAAAGGGTGGTGGATGCATGGAACAGCCTACCTCAGGAAGTGGTGGATATGAATACAGTGCATGGCTTCAAACAGGCATGGGACAGGCATAAGGGAGCAATTAAGATGAGTATGAATAGATAGGCCATTGACAGAATACAGGAAGACTAGGTGGGCCAAGCGGTCCTTATCTGCCATCAAAGTCTATGTTTCTATGTTTCTACGGCACATTCGTAAGGTAGACAAAATGGGCAGACTGGATCTGCCTTGCATTCCTTATCTACCATCAACTTCTATGTTTCTATGTTTCTATGTAATATCTCAGTAACCATAGCAGCTCATTAAAAATTCCACTGCATTTGTAATCTTGATTTAAAAACCTCTATTTGGGATTAGTCTAAAGGTGGACTAAGCTGTGAATAGCTAAAAATCTGTATCTTGAACCATTTTGAGATACAGGCACCGAAAGATACCATGGGCTGTGCAATGTTATCCTATGGGAAACTGATCATTTCTTGGACAGCCATAACTATCTATGGAACCAGTATAAATGTGTTCACCAAACCACCAAAAGGCACATCATTAGGGAAAGGGATTGCTACCCTGCCGATTTCATCCCCAAAGCCCAATCCGTTCTTTTGCTATGAAGTGGAAAAAAAACAAGGGTACACATAAATCTTTCCCATAGAGTAAAAGGAGAACTTTAATCACTTTAAAACAAATTAATATTTTGGCCTGAAATTCTCAGCGTAGAAAGATGTTATCCTATGGAACAATCCAGCATTGGACTTGATGAAAAAATAATAATGTGTTCAAAATTATACAGTTCTGAAATTTCAGGTTCTGAGTATGCCCAGTTCATGGTGCATATATATATATATATGTATATATATTTTCTTGAAACTTGGCTTCCCAGCCAAATGCCCTTTGGGGTAACCCTTCTCAGTGTTTGCGCACAGAGGTTCTTTGTCTTATATATATATCTATATATATATATATCTATATATATATATATATATAAATATTCCCTATAATCTATAATGGGAAACTTTAAACTTTAATAACTTTGGAATGAATTACTATTTTTTCACCAAATCTTCAAAAGCATTTCTGACCCAGTCCGCAGGTACCCTGGTACTTCTGGATCAGACAGACAAACTATTTGTGCTGTGGAGATGAGCAAATAATTTCACAAAGTTGAGGAGTTTTCATGCTTTTTGATGCTCTGCAGTTCCACAACTGCAAATCTGAACAGAATACAACTTTTCTGATCCAGAGATCTATGGTACCACACTGTGAATGCAACATTTCAGGCAACTTGGAGTAATGGTTGTAAAGTTACCAAAATGCAAAATATTCAAATGAACCATGACACACACTTAAACACCAGACAGGAACTTGAAAGAATCATTGCATTCAAATCCTTTATTACAAATTCTGCAAATAGCACCAGAATCACCTCTCTCCACAGACCCAGAAAGACCCAACGTTTCTCACAGGCCAACAGTGCTTTGTCAAGAGTACCAAGTAACATCACATGTGCCTTTAAATAGTGAAATACTAATCACAATCAATTAACAACCACTGTGCACTTCAGTGCTTTTGCCAATAAAACTTTAAATTCAGCAAACGCTGTATACATGTGTATACATATTATCAAATTATTCTTTAAATTTGATGGACTGCATCTGACTAAAGAGGGAGTCAGTGCATTGGGGCAGAAGTTTGACGTCTTTTCAGAATATTTAAACTAGTTAGTCAGAGAGGGGTGCAGCAATTTAATACATCTAATGGGAAGAACACCTCCCTCAGCTAGTGGTCAAACAGGAATTCAGCGTGGTTTGCTGCTCATTTGCATCACCAGGTAAGAAAAAGGTTTGTCTCCCGCTACAATGCACAGGGTAATGCCAAACTTCATCCAACAACTAACACACCAAAATCTGGCCAATGGAAAATCATGTACATAAATGCTCACAGCCTGGGAAATAAGATCCCAGACCTGCAGGCAATAATGTCAGAGGCTAAGCTGGACATAGTAGCAATTAGTGAGACGTGGTTTACCAGTAACCACACTTGGGAGACTTCAGTACCTGGCTATGTATTGTTCAGAAGAGACCGAGGTGCAAAAGGGGGGAGGAGGGTCTGTATGTTAATGAAAATATCAAAGCTACAGAAATTCAGGAATACACATAAGGAGCCAGAAGAACTGTGGTCACCCTGAAACAGGAAATGGGACAGCCATAAGAACTGGGGTTGTCTACAGGCCCCCAGACCAGGGGAGGACATAGACACATTACTGTTAGAAGATATACAAAACATGACAGCTAAAGGGGAGGTTCTGATAATGGGAGACTTCAACATGCCAGATACAGATTGGTCAATACCAGCAGGAACATCTGCCAGAACTAGACTCATAGTGGATTCCCTGCAGGGGGAGGGCCTCACACAACTGGTACAGCAACCCACAAGAGACAGGGCTATCCTAGATCTAGTACTGACTAACAAAGAAGGGATCACAGATATCCAGGTAGAAGGTCACCTGGGGGCCAGTGATCATCACATGGTATGGTTCAATTTGGCTACTACATCTAAATCATCCCATTCCAAGGCAAAAATATGGGACTTCAGAGGAGCTGACTTTGATAAGATGGCCAACAGAGTTAAGCTAGCCCTGGCAAAAAGGAACACAGGTGAGGAGGTACAGGCAAAGTGGGCAAGCATTAAGGATACAATACTTGAAGCAACATCCCATTGTGTTAGACAGAAAAGGAAGTGCAAAGAAGAAGGAAACCACTTTGGTTCTCAAATACAGTAGCAGAAAAGGTCAGAGCCAAAAGGCTGGCCTTCAGAAAATATAAGGAACACAGCGGGATGAAGATAGGGGAGGCATACCAAACTGCCCTAAGGGAAGCAGGTAAGGCAGTAAGGCAGGCAAAGTCCCAAACTGAGGAAGCACTACTCGAACAGTAAAAGAAGGTGACAAGACTTTCTATAGATACATTAGTGAAAGGAGAAAGTCCAGAGGGGTATTGCTGTTTAATGGAGAAAAGGAGCATGTGAGGAGGAGGACCCTGTAAAGGCATCTATCCTAAATAGATACTTTGCTCAGTATTTACTGAAGAGAAGGTAGGGCAGGGCCCACAGCTCAGCATCATGGACACAGGGGAGGGAGGTGAGCACTACTCCCTTCACAAAAGAAAGGGTCCTACAAGAGCTTGCTAAGCTCAGGGTGGATAAGGCAATGGGACCTGATGGCTACATCCCAGGGTACTTAGGAGCTAAAGGAGGAGCTAGCAGAGCCATTAGCAGAATTGTTTAGTGAGTCTCTGAGCACAGGAGAGGTCCCAGAAGACTGGAGAAGGGCTCATGTGATCCCACCCACAAGAGTGGTAGCAGGGAGGAGGCGGGGAACTACAGACCGGGCAGTCTACCTCAGTAGTGGGCAAGATTATGGAGGCACTCCTTAAGGAAAGGATAGTGCAACACCTGGAATCATAGGGCACAGGATCCAAGACAGCATGGGTTTACAAAGGAAGGTCCTGTCAAACTAATCTCATAGATTTCTTTGACTGGGTAACCAGAGTGGTGGACCAAGGGGGAGCAGTTGATGTCACCTACCTTGACTTCAGCAAAGCTTTTGACACTGTTCCACATAGAAGATTGATAAATAAGCTAGGTAGGCTCGGGGTGGGTCAGAAGTTGGTCAACTGGGTGGCAAACTGGTTGACTGGCAGAAAACAGAGTGTGCTGGTAAATGGTATACAGTCAGAAGAGATGCAAGTCACAAGTGGGGTACCTCAGGGATCAGTCCTGGGGCCAGTCCTATTCAACATCTTCATTAGTGACCTGCAGATGGACTAGAGGGTAAGGCTTGTCTGTTTGCAGATGACACCAAGATCTGCAACAGAGTAGATGATCCAGATGGGGTGGGCAGAATGAGAAGAGATCTGGATAAACTAGCAGAATGGTCAGAAGAGTGGCAACTGGATTTAATGCAAAGAAGTGCAAAATCATGCACATAGGGAAGAGAAACCCTGAAGCCACTTATAGGCTGGGAGGGAGTTGCTAGCAGTCACAAAGGAAGAAAGAGACTTGGGCATCATCATCACTGATGACCTAAAATCATCCAAGCAGACCTCTAAAGCAGTAGGTAAGGCTAGGGGGTGTTAGGTGTATTAGTAGGGTATCCATGTCGTAAGAGGGAGGTAATAATCCCTCTGTACAAGACATTGGTTAGGCCCCATCTGGAGTAACTGCGTGCAGTATTGGAGGCTACACCTTCACAAGGACATTAATCAAATTGAGGCAGTCCAGAGAAGGGCAACCAGAATGGTGCAGGGACTGCATCAGAAGACATATGAGGACAGATTAACGGAGCTCAATATGTATACCCTTGAGCAAAGGAGGAGAGAGGTGATATGATAGAGACATTTAAACACCTTAAGGGCATAAACAAGGTGAAAGAGTCTAACATGTTTAAATATAAGAAAATAGCAGGACAAGAGGACACAGCATGAGATTAGAGGAGGCCGATTAAGGGAAATGTGAGGAAATTCTTTTTCACAGAAAGGGTGGTAGATGCATGGAATGGCTTACCACAAGAAGTGGTGGCTATGAATACAGTGCAGGGCTTCAAACAGGCATGGGATAGGCATAAGGGAGCAATACAAATGACTATGAATAGATAGGTCACTGACAGAGCAAAGGCCGATGGCACATTTATAAGGTAGAAAAAGAAATGGGCAGACTGGATGGGCCTTGTGGTCCTTATCTGCCGTCAACTTCTATGTTTCTATGTTTCAATGTTTCTTACTGTGACTTTAATGCCTATTAAAGATGTGGAGGTAATTCCACTCTATCATTTAACCCTGGGAATTACATAGCTTGGGTTTTACAAATCCAGTAGTTTTCTCTTTTAACCAAGGCTGCTTGTATATCGCCTCCATGTGGGCCTATACCCACTTTTTCAATACCTGTGAAAACCCATTTATATGCACAGCTATTTCTCATATCTTGTACATGTCTAGCAGTTGCATATTCCTTATTCCTATTTGCAATTGCTCTAATGTGCTCTCCAACATGTTCTTTGAATTTTCTTTTTTGTGTTTCTGAAGTAAATGGCATCACATTGAACATGTTGCTATATCCAGCACATAGCAAGTATCGCAGTTAATAAACTCTCTTATATTTATTTCTGTACCATGAACTAGATTTAAAATGGACTTAGTACAATTAATGTTGGTGCAAAATTTACATCGTGAGCCTTTAAAACAACCCTTTGGTAAGAAGGCAACCATGTCATGGTACTGCTTTGTGCATGAATTTGACTTTTATCAGTCAGTGTAACTGATATGGAGGTTGTGGGGGGTAACAATAGATGCAAACTCAGTATTTAGCTGGCCACTGATTCAGACAGGTTGATAGCTTTTAGTTAACCTGTCTCTTAAATTTATTGGTCTTTTATAGACCATTCATGGAGGATTTTTACAAACTCTTTCAATTTGTCCAGAGTGTTTAAAAAGTGCCAATTATGGCATATTATGTTTTCTATTTCTCATGCTTCTGTACTAAACATTGTAATAAAATTGTCTCCTATCCCATTCTCTTACATCATTCCTTTCTACAGAATTACACAGTAAATAGCCCCCTATCCATATTAGTGGCATGCTGTCTAACATCAGAAACATCATTATACCTGTACCTTCTATTCATAAAATGCTGTTCAAGTACGTCAGCACATCTATTAAAAGTGGACTCAGTGCTACAATTCCTGTGTGCATGAATAAATTGTCCTTTTGGTATTGCTCTAACAACATGCCTAGGATGACATGAATTTGAAAACAATACTTAATTTCTGTCTGTTACCTTATGATAGAGAGAAGTGACAATATCAATATCTTGGCCCTTCATAACAGCAGTGTCCAAAAATGGAATGTTCTGTTTATGCACACTCACTGTGAATTTCAAATTTGGATTTGTTGACTCTAAATATTGAATAAAACTATCCAAATCTCTTTCATTTCCTTGCCAGATCATAAAGCAATCATCGATGTAATGTATATAGATTGCTATTTTGTTGTAATATGGATTAGTTTCTTGATCATAAATGTACTGTTCCTCCCACCTACCCATATACAGATTTGCAAAATGGGGTGAAAGATGCCCCCATAACCGTACCATTTGTCTGCAAGTAATGCTTCTCTTTAAACATGAATGCATTGTATTCAAGGACATAGCCTGATAATTCCAACAAAAATTCTGTTGGAGGTACATTAATGCCTCTTCTATCTAAAAAATATCTCAGCACCTGGATCCCTTCATGCTATGTCCTTGAATGCAATGCATTCATGTTAAAAAGGAAGCATTACTTGCAGACAAAAGGTACAGCTATGGGGGTGTCTTTCACCCCCAATTTTACAAATTTACACATGGGTAGGTGGGAGGAACAGTACATTTATGATCAAGAAACTAATCCATATTGCAACAAACTAGCAATCTATAAATGTTATATTGATGATTGTTTTATGATTTGACAGTGAGGACAAATTGAGAGAGTCTGTAAAAGATCCTCCACTAATGGTATATAAAAGACCAAGAAATTTAGGAGACAAGTTAACTAAAAGCTATCGACCTGTCTGAGTCGGTGGTGAGCTAAATACTAAGTTTGCATCTATTGCCCCTCATCCTCCATGTTAGTTACGCTGACTGATAAAAGTCAGACTCATGCACAAAGCAGTACCATGACATGGTTGCCTTCCTTACCAGAGGGTTGTTTTAAAGGCTTACAATGTAAATCTTGGACCAACATTAATTGTTCTGAGTCAATTTTAAATCCAGTTACTGGCTCAGAAATAAATGTGAGAGTTTATTAACTGTGACACTTGTTATGTGGTGTATATAGCAAGATGTCAATGTGGTGCTTTTTATTTCAGACGCACAAAAAGAAAATTGAAAGAATGTGTTGGAGAGCACATTAGACCAATTGCAAATAGGAATATGGAATATTCAACTGCTAGACATGTACAAGCTATGAGAAATAGCAGTGCACATAAATGGGTTTTCACAGGTATTGAAAAAGTGTGTATAAGCCCACATGACGGTGATATACAAGCAGCCTTGGTTAAAAGAGAAAATTACTGGATTTTTAAAACCCAAGCTATGCAATTCCCAGGATTAAATGACAGAGTGGAATTACCTCCACATCTTTAATGGGCATTAAATTCACAGTATGAAACAATCATAATGCATATAATAAGCATTTGTCAATGCCGAATGTTGGCTTGCTGGCACTGGCATAAGTAGTGCAGGAGTCAGAGAGATGCACAATGATAGGATTGCCAATGAAGTAGTGAACTGACGACAACCCCAACCCCACCCTTCAGAGAGTCACAGGCACTGGGGTGTGCCTTTGGCTTGTTGTCCATAATGCTCACACCATTTCTCCTCACCCTACCCTGTAGACACCAACATTGCATGGCATGTCTTGAGGTCTTTGGGTCTTACATTCACCCTATTCCATAAGGCAATATGCTAATATGGGTGCAGTATAGGAAAATGGGGTGAACTTTGAGGCCAAAGAATCCAAGGCACACCTCAACGCTTGTCACTGGCTGCAGGGTGGGGGTGGAATGGCGTGAACATTACAGCTGACAATGCCAAATTACATCCCTGATGCCTGTCAGTCTCTACAGGGTGGGGCATTAAAGTTGGAAACCCTAATGCCCCCAGCATTTGTTGGTATTTTAACTCCAAATTTTCAAAATGGGTCGTTTGTGATGCCACCTCATGAACAGTGGCACTATGAGTTCATTTGCCAAAGGTGATTTTGTACAGTAACTGTGCATTTTGGTGCCACAGGTTCAAAAACACTTTTCAGGCAGGATGTGAAAAATGGCAGCTGCACTGTTCAAGAGGAGGTGTGAAAAAATGGCATTGTTAAAAATCTGGAGTGAAAATATGAAAAATTGTCAAAGTTATGAGCATGCATTGAAACTGCACAATGCACGCTATCAACACAGTCAGTTTTTGGAATTTTTCAACAAAATTTTCAAGACAGTGTTTTTGGGACCCCACCTAATGAACAGTGGTATTGTCATTACATTAATTGTTCCTGAAAGGGGATTTTGTGCAGTAACCATGAAATGACCTTTTGGGGCTGAGTAATGAGATGACAGCATGTGTGTTTATGAGGTGGGGTCCCAAGCACCCCATGTTGAAAATTTGTCGGAAAAATTCCAATAAATAGCTGAGATATCCACCTAAGTTGAAAACCACTCATTTATGCTATTATACAGCTTACCAGCATTTCTTCAGTTCACAGTCAGTTTGAAGAGTGCAGATGTGTTCCCACTCCACCGAATATTGCAGCACTGACCTCTAAAGGTAAGTATGGGGTGAAAGGGGTGTGGGGAAGCAGGCACACCGAGGATGGGTGCAGGTTGGCGAGGGGGCACAGAACATAATGAGGGACCATTTTCTTTCATTCAGATTAAAAAATAAATAAATAAAAACATCACAGACCACTTTCTTTTTTTCAGGTATGAGAAAAATGTTGGGCACAATGGGTGACTTGGGGTTGGAGGTGATGTTAGCCACACTGGAGTGGGCTCCCAATGTGTGGCATACAATGCGGGTGAGGCAGGGGCAGGAACATGTTGACAGCAATCAGCTTTTGTACAACAAAGGCGCACTGGGTTGGGCTCCCAATGTGCCACACAATCTTTGAGGGGTAATTAACATGCCAACAGGGGGATTAGGTACCCCTAGAGTTGGCTTTACAGGGATCATGTAAGAGATGGCAGCAGATGGCACTTTGGGAGGTGTGTTATTATGCCGCTGCATGATGAGCTTGTCTCTGATTGCAGTGGCACTTTTTTACTAATTTTGTCCACTTCACATGTATCTTGTGTCAGTGCCTGCATGTTGGTTTGTTGGGGAATGAGAGTCACACCTACTAAAGCGTGCTCTGCTTTTGCCAACACTGACACACTTCCGAAATCTGCTACCGCAAGACATTGGCTGTAGCCTGGGTGGCAAGCCAACATAAAAATGTATACAGTGTTTGCTGAATTTAAAGCTTTATTGGCATAAGCATTGAAGTGCACAGTGGGTTTTATTTGATTATAATTAGTATTTCAGTATTTAAAAGCACATGTGATGTTATTTTGTACTCTTGACAAAGTGCAGTTCACCTGTGCGAAACATTGCGTCTTTCTGGGTCAGTGGATAGAGGTGATTGTGGTGCTACTCTGCTGAATTTGTAATAAAGGATTCAAATGCATTGATTCTTTCAAGTTCCTGTATGGTGTTTATGTGTGTGCCCTGGTTCATTTGGATGCTTTATGTATATTTCACCATTGGCACTGTATATTGGGAAGCAGCTCTGATTGTTGGACTTGAAAGTGCAAAATGTTGAGTTTAACATGGAAGTGGCTGTGCAACCCTAATATAATGGACCTACCAGACCAGTATTATATATATGTATGCTCATTGCAAAAAATGTCATTAATGCATCGGTTAGGGTTGATAGGACAACAACAAAAGCATGGAAATGTGGTGTTAGGGTTACTACCCCACCCCCTCCACACACTAACAGACATCGGGGTGTGCTATGATGTCATCAGGCCCAACTCTCACCCCATTCCATGTGTAAGCAAGCTGACATGCTACAGTATAGGACAATGGGGTTAGAGTTAGGCCTATGACCCTGTGGCACAACCTGAATTCTATTGGAGTGTGGAGGGGTTGGGGGTGGCATAGTAGAGGTGGTAACCTGAACACCACATTTCCATGCTTTTGTTGCTATGCTATTAGCCCTAACTGATGCACTGACAAGGTTTTTTTGCAATGAATTTCCCTTCTTTTTGAGGAAGTGTAATGTAACTGGTAACTGGTATGTGTTAATGGGAGTACAGGCCCTCTGGGCCCTGCACTCCCCTCACATTCCCCATTTTTGCATAATTGCATGCTTACGTGGGAGCAGCCTTAAAGTACTCCAAAGGAACCGTTGTAACATGTTTCTGGCAATATCTCAGCAACCATAGCAAGTAGGAAAAAATTCCACTATAGTTGTAATCTTGACTTCCACACCTCCATGCATGCTTGTTGGCTAAGCTGCAGTTACTGAAAAATGCATTTCTCAAAGCATTTTTGTGATACGGGCACCAAAATCACCAGGGGTGCTGCAATTTTTTCCTATTGTTAATGTGTCAACTTTGGAATGCTGTAACTATGGGACTGTTGAGTGTTTTTTGGCTCAAACCACCAAAATGCACATATATAGGACTAGGGCTTGCCACCTTGAAAGATTTCAGGCCAAAAGTGCCAACTGTTTTGGTGCAGTGGGGTGGCAAGGAATTGCCTTTTGGTGGTAAAATTCTGTTGCAAATTGTGACAGTTTTGCAAAAATAGGCATGACACTTTCGTGATTTGCGAATGTGTTGCAGTCCTTTCTGTCACAATTTATGACAGTACAGGGGTCCTATCTTCAAAAAGGCATTTCTGTTTTTTTTCCCCCAAAAAAAGATAGTGCTGTGGTCCTTTAGGCCTGACTAGGTAAACACAACAGTCAGTGTTTACCTAGGGTGTCCCAAATGTAAACGCCAATAATTTTTCTGTTCTGCTAATTGAAAATAAGATGACTGCAACACAACAGTAAAAGGGCTATTTGCAACACTAAAATGTAGTGGTGGCAGCTTTTGAGAGAAACATATAATTTTTCCCGTAGACTATAATGGGAAACTTGTTTTTTGAATAACTTTTGAATGCTGTAATATTTTTTCACCAAATCATAAAATGGCACATCAGTGACCCAGACTGCATCTTCCCTGAAATTTTCAAACCAAACAGACAAATTGTGTGGGCTGTAGCTACTAGCAAATAAACATGTCAAAACCCTTTTTTGGTTTTTTTGGCACATTCTGCAGCTCCACAACTGCTCTTATGAATGTAACACAACTTACTAGATCCAGAGATAAACGTTACCACACCGCACATGCAAACTTTAAAGGCAAATCAGTCATATGGTGCCAAAGTTATTGAAGTGCAAAATTTGGGATTTAACAGAGAAGTGGGCAGTAACCCCTAACTAATATATATTCACTGCAAAAAACATCATTAATGCTCAGTTAGGGTTAATAGCACAATGACGAAAGTATGGAATTGTGATATTAAGATTACCCCACCACCACCCACCCCAACCCTCCACACACCATCTGACATTGGGGTGTGCCATGGGGACATCAGCCCAACTCTCACTCCATTCTGTGTGTAAACAAGCTGACATGCTACAGTATAAAAGATGGGATAAGAGTTAAGCCTGATGACCTCATGGCACACTGGATGTCTGTTGGTCTGTGGAGGATAGGGGTGGGTGGTGGTGAGGTTGTAGGGGGTAAACTCATAACATCAGATTTCCTACTTTGTCCCTGTGCTATCAACCTCACTAACTGCACCATTCTGCATCACAGGCGCAAAAAAACATTTTGGGAAGGATGTGAAAATGACAGCTCTACTGTTCTTAAGGAGGTGTGAAAAAATGGCAATGTTAAAAATCTGCAGTGAAAATACAAAAAATCGGTGAAGTCACAAGTGTGCATAGAAACAGTGCAACATACACTCATAACAGTCATTTTTTGGAATTTTTTCACCAAATCTGCAAAATGGGCTTTTTGGGACCCCTCCTCATGAATAGTGACACTGTCATTTCATTAATCAGTCCCAAAAAATGATTTCACACAATGATTGCAAAATCTCCTTTTGGGACTGAGTAATGAAATGAGACTGACTGTGTTCATCAGGTGGGGTTCCAAGAACCTAATGTTGAACATCTTGTGGAAAAAAAGTACTAAAATTGGCTGAGATATTATCATAAGTTGACCCCCCCCCCCCATTGACTCCCATTATAGGCTTAACTTGATTCCTCAGATCACAGTTTGGCTTTGAAAAGTGCAGACATCTCCCCAGTCCAGAGAAGATCACTGCTCCTGACCTCTGGAGGGTAGTATGGGTGGGGGTGCAGGAGATGGGCTGCTCAGTGGGAGGGGATGGGGAGGAGCGACTGGGGAGACTACAAGGGATTGTTTCCTTTTTTACAGAAAAAAGACAGTGGTGGATGGTTTTCTCTGCTTACAGGTAAACAAAGAAAAACCTTTTGGGCACACTGAGGTGGGCTCTCAGTGTGCTGTGGAGTTTTGAGGGGCATGCTTCCAACATGGAGATTGGTCACCCCCATCAGCAAGTTGCAAATAATTCATTTTTTGTACGCTAGGGTGTGGTCCCAGAGTACCACAAGTTGGGGAAGGGTCATGATTCCAACATGGGGATTGGGCACCCCAATGTCAGAGCAGTTACCGGTGCACAGAAGAGTAGTTCATTGCAGGATTCTGCATTGAAGAATATAAAAGATGACAGGGCAGGTGCAGATTTTATTGAGTCTGTTAGGTAAACACCTGTGTTTACCTAAAGGGGGACAGAGGAACAAGGTGAGAGCATTAGTTTGGGCCAAAAGTGGCCAGAAAAGGTTTTATTTTTTTTTTACATAGGGAGAATATGAGGTCAAATAGTGCTGGCAGCTTTTGCAAATTGTGAAAGATCGGGTGCGACACTTTTGGAAATGAGAAAGTGCCGCAACCATTTCGTTTGCAAATTGCAACTGTATGGGGGTGATTGTGAAAATTTCATTTTGGGGTATCAGATTAAAAATTGGATGAACCTAAAGTGATCCTCAGCCTCCAGTTAGACAAAAACAACTATCTGTGTTTACCTAGGGGCCAGATTGTTTGAATCATGGCTGTTTTAAGTCACCACTAACTGAAACAAGATGGTGGCCATAATGTTGAAAATAGGGCATTTGCGAAAGCATCCAGTGTTTTCACGAAAGCACCTCGATGCTCTTGAGAGACATACATATTTTTTCCCTTTGACTATTAAGGGAAACAGTGTTTTTTTTAATAACTTCGAATGGATTCATATTTTTTCACCAAATCTTCTAAAGGCACATCAGTGACCCACACTGCATCTTCCCTGAAGATTCAGACTAGATAGACAAATCATGTGGGCTGGAGCCCAGAGCAAAGAAATGCACAGAAAGCCTGTTTTAGCATGTTTTGTTACAATCTGCAGCTCTGAAATGACTCATCTGACCATAATGCAACTTACCAGATCCATAGATCTATGGTGCTCCACTGCACTTGCAAAAGGTCAGACAAATCTGTCATATGGTGACAAAGTTATTAATTGCAAAATTTGGGGGTTAACAACAAAGTGGCCGGTCATTCCTAACTATACTGACACTACCATGCCAATATAATTCATTGCAACAAACTTCATTAATGCATCAGTTAGGGTTAAAGCAACAAAAGTAGGGAAATGAGACATCAGAATTGAGCCCTTAACCCCCCTACCACCCCACCCCCTTTCTTCCACACACCAACAGGGAATGGAGTGTGCCATGGAGTCATTAGGCCCAACTCTTACCCCATTCCATGTGTAAAGAGGCTAACATGGCACAGCATAGCAGAATGGGGTGAGAGTTAGACCTATCAACCCCTGGGCACACTCTGATGCCTGTTGGTGTGTGTAAGAAGTGGGTGGGATGGTAGGGTGAAGGGGTTAGGGGCTCAATCCTAACATCTAATTTCTTTACTTTTGTCACTTCAACCCTAACTGATGCACTAAGAAAGTTTTTTGCAATAAAATTCCTTACTTTTTGAGAATGTGTCATGTAACTGGTAAGTGGTATGTGTTAGAAACATAGAAACATAGACTTTGACGGCAGATAAGGACCACTTGGCCCACCCAGTCTGCCCATTTCTCTACCTATTGGATAAGCTGCAGATTCTAGTTAACCAACAGCCTACTTCCTGCAACCCTCACTATAATTGCCTTATGTCTGTCCCATGCATGTTTGAATTCCCCATTGTTTTAGACCCCACAACCTCTAGGAAGGCAGTTCCATGGCCCAATTAATTTCTCCGTGGAAAAGAATTTCTACATTACCCTTTAGCCATCCCTCTAACTTTTAAATTGTGCCTCTTGTTCTTATACATCTCTTTTTCTGAAAGATGCTACCTCCTGGACTTTGTTGGATTCCTTGAGGCACTTAAAAGTTTCTATCATGTCCTCTGTCCCTCCTTTTATGGATGGTACATATTAAGATCTCTCTCTTGGTCTCTCTCTTCATATGGTTTCTGATGTAGAGCTTGCACCGTCTAGTTGCCCTCCTCTGGACTGCTTCCATCCTGTCTATGTCCTGTGTAGATGAGGTCTCCAAAACTGCACACAGTACTCCAGATGGGGTCTCACCAACTGTCTGTATAGAGGGATAACCACTTCCCTTTTTCTACTTGTGATGCCCTTCCCTATGCATCCCAGCATTCCCCTGGCTCTCCTTACTGACTTCTCACATTGCTTACCCACCTTTAGGTCATCTGATATGACTACATCCAGATCCCTTTCCACTATTGTTGTCATTAGTTCCTCCCCTGCTATTGTGTACTCCCCTCCCTGGTCTATTACTTTGGTCACCCAGTCAATGAAATCAATTAGATTCATCTGACATGACCTTCCTGCTGTGAATCCATGCTGCTTTGGGTCCTGTGCCCCGCTGGCCTCTAGGTACTCAACAATTTTTTCTTAAAGAAGTGATTCCGTCATTTTCCCCACCACTGAGGTCAAACTAACAGGTCTGTAGTTTCCTGCCTCTGCCTTGCTCCCACTTTTGTGAAGGGGAATCACATCTGCCCTCCTCCAATCCTCAGGTACCACCCCATCTTTCCATGATTTCATACTTTCGTGAAACTACCAGTTCAGTGTTGGTGGGAGCATGGGCCCTCCTGGCCTCATGCTCCCACCAAGCTGCCCATTTGTGCATATCAATATGCATCTGTGGGAGATACTGCCAAATTTGTGTTACAAGGGTTTCTTTTCTTGTTTCTAGGCCTGTGGTATGTCTCTGTACTTATGCATTAGTGAGGGCCCTCGCTCCCATGTATGCATACTATTTTGCATAAAATGGGAGTTGGAGCCATGTCATTATGCAGTGCTGTGCCTTGTGCTCCCAGAGGGAGATGTGGGTTCATTATAATATCTCTACACTTTTGGATATATGGTAGTGCAGAGTTCAAGACATGGATAACATTATGTATTCATGACAGTGTGAACTTGTGTAGTGGTACCTGGTACTTCATGAAGTACCATTGGCAGTTTCAGAGCACGGGTAGTTTCCTGTAATGAAAAGTATGATGTAGTTTTGTGAAAAGCATCAGTAGTTGTGCAAAAGTACTGGTCTTATTTTACAAAGTGGTAAAAGTAAGACTTGAAATGCTCTTTTTATTCTCACAAAGATTGCTATTCTCAGAAGAGCATGTACTTTCAGCATCAACTATCACTTACACTTGTTCAGGAAATTTGCACATGGACAATGAGCGTTCACATTGAAAAGAGTCATCCAGCAGTGGAATATCAGCCAAGCACTAATGCAATGTGCTTGCTCTGAGATAAAGTATATATTCTTAAAATTTAGGTAACAGATCATACTGTTATTCGTACTGAGGCATGTGAATAGTTTATTTTGCAATAGATATAATTACAGGCACTTTGTTCACAGAAGTTCAGTATAGCTGCTGAAAGCTGACAGTGTCCCTTTAATTTGTGCTTTGCTCATGCACTGCATTGATAAAAGTTTCCAGATAGCTGTAAAGTACAGTATACTGAAGCTGAATACCAGCTAGAAACAAACCATTATGAAACTTTTATTAATCAATTGTAGTGAGCCAGTGCACACATTAAACAACTCATTGAAAAATGCTAAACCAGTGAATTGAAGGGACACTTTAATGTGACTTGCACTCTATGTATGCATGCATTAATGGTAAAAGTGGATCAGGACATAGTGGCTGTTACTGAAACATGGTACACAGAAAACCATAAATGGGATATAGCCATACCAGGACATGCACTTTTCAGAAAAGACAGGCAAGGAAGAACAGGGGAGGGGCGGTCATGTTCATGAGGGAGTGAAACAAAGTGTCTGAGGTGCAGGGGTTATAGGAGGGAGCAGAGGCACTGTGGGTCACACTACATACCGGAAATGGAACCAGCCTCCAACACAGGGGAAAAGTCAGACAAAACACTGGTGGAAGCCATCTGCATAATGGCAACCAAAAATGAAATACTGCTATTAGGGGGACTTCAGTCTACCAAATGTAGAGTGGAGCACCCAGACAGTGAGCACAGTCAAAAGCAGGAACATCCTGACAGCACTGCAGCGGGCATGCCTGAGACAGCTGGTAGCTGACTCAGTCATGAGGGGGATATACTAGACCTGATTCTCACAAATGTTGCCAGAGTTAGGGATGTTAACATGGGCAGCCTTATAGAAACCAATGACAACAGGACAGTGTGGTTTCATGTAACAACAGGGGAAGAGGCTAACCACTCTAAAGTCAAGGTCCTGTATTTCAAGAGGGCCACCTCTTACAAAATGTCAAAATGTCTCAGAGGAGCCCTGGCAAAAGAGGATATGTGGGCAGTGGAAAAGTAGTAGTCTATTATAAAGGGGTCCATAACAGAAGCAATTGACCTCTGTGTTAAACATCAAAGCAAGAGTAATTGAAAGAAAACAGCTGCTTTGGTTCCCAAGAAAAGTGGCCAGGAAAGTGATGGGAAGAAAGAAGAGCCTTCAGGAGATACAAAGAAACAGAAGGAAGAGGACAGGGAGCAGTATGTAGGGTGGCAGAGGCTGGCAGGGCAGGTGGTCAGAAGCACTAAGATGCAAACAGAAGAAAACATAGTACAGGCTGTAAAAAAGTGGGGCAAGATCTTCTTCAGTTATATACTGAACAAATACTGTTGTTCAGTTTTCACAAGGAAGGGGAAGGCAAAGGCCCACAACTCGGCCAAAAAAGCAGATCAAGATGGGAGGTAGACACCACTCAATTCACAGTAGAGAGATTCCTGGAAGAACTCAAGAACCTGAAAACAGATAAGAGAATGGGGACAGATGGGATTCACCTAAGAATATTAAAAGAGCTCAGAGAGGTGCTAGCAGCCCCACTGACAACGTTATTCAACAGATCACTGGAGACAGAAGAAGTCTCAGACTAGAGAAAGGCAAATGTGATCCCTCTCCACAAAAGTGGAAGCTGAGAAGAGGCAGGCAACTGCAGATCAGTCAGCTTGACCTTGGTGGTGAGGAAGCTAATGGAGGCACTGTCAAAGGAGAGAACTGTGTCATTACTTGAAGATAATGGAGCACAGGATTCAAGGAAGCATGGATTCAAAGTGGGAAGGTCATGCCAAACAAATCTAATAGACTTCTTTGACTGGGTATCCAAGGAGGTAGATTAGGGCAGGGCGGTGGATGTGGCCTGCTTAGACTTTAGTAAGGCCTTTGATACCGTCATACATAGAAGGTTGTCTAACATGTTAGGCAGCATGAGGGTGGGCATTAAGATGGTAAACTCAGTCAGAAATTGTTTGAAGGATAGGACACAGAGGGGGCTGGTAACTGGTGCTCACTCTGAGGAGAGGGAGGTGACCAGTGGGGTGCCACAGGGATCAGTCCATCGACTAATCCTCTTCAATGTCTTTATAAATGACATTGCAGAGGGGCTGGAGGGGAAAGTATGTCATTTTACAGACAACAACAAGACATGCAGCAGGGATGATTCTCCTAAGGGATAAAAAAATGAGAAAGGACCTAAGCAGGCTGGAGGAGTGGTCAGAAGTGTGGCAGCTTTGATTCAGTGCCAAAAAGTGCAAGACCATGCACTTGTGGAGCAGGAGTTCAGGACAGGTATACAAAATGGGGAGGAAGCACTGGCAACCACCAGGTGGGAGCAGGACCTGGAGATACTCATATCAGATGAACTAAAGATGATCAAACAATGTGAAATGGCTGTGGGGAAAGCCAGTAGGACCCTGGAATACATTGAGAGAGGTATCACCATCAGAAAGGAGGTGGTTGTGCCACTGTACAGATTGCTAGTGAGAGCTTAACTGGAGTACTGCGACCAGTCTGGGAGACTACATGTCCAGAGGGAAATAGACAGGCTGGAGGCAGTCTAGAGAAGGGCTAGAAAGATTGTGTCAGACCCGCATGAAAAACCTTATGAGGAGAGGCTGAGGAAACTCGATATGTATTCCATGGAAGAAAGAAGAGAGATGGGAAACATGATAGAAACATTCAAGTACATCAGGAGTATAAACAAGGTACAAGAGAGCAGCATCTTTCAAAAAAGATGTCCAAGAACAAGGGATCACAAAATGAAGTTAGAGGGGAATTGTTCAGGGGCAACATGAAGAAGTACTTTTTCACTGAAGGAGTGGTGGATGCTTTAAACGACCTGCCAAAGGAGGTAGTTGGGGTAAAGATAATTAGGGAATTCCAGAATACATGGGATAGACAAAAAGGTAACCTAGGGAAAGGAAGAAAAGGGTGAGCTGTAGATCAGCGAGGATCTTTGGTTGGTTCAAGATAAGTAGGTAAAATGGGCAGACTAGATTGGCCATGCAGTCCTTATCTGCTGTCGAATTCTGTGTTTCTATGTATATATGCATGTATGTGTACATGTATTAGTCAGTGTTTGTGTGTCACAACAATTGGAAAGTGCAGTTAGGTGGCTTAATGGTTAGTGCAAAAATTGCTACGCTACATTCCAGTATCTAGATCAGTTTCACACTTCTGCATGTCATTGCTGATTTAGATGAGGTATCTAGTGATAATCCCCCACCCTCCGATGTGCCTCAGATCCTGAAAACAAGAACATGGTCCATTGATGTCTTTATTTTTCAATCTGTAAAGATGTGTGTAGACAGTGCAAAGCTTTGTTATACTGTAATATATATTCATATATGTGTGCATAGGGGATACTTGATGGGCAGATGTGTGATATTGAAAATCTTCTCACTCATGCAGCATGAGCTCTGGATATCTCCTGAGTGCAGCAGGCACAAGTGAGATGATCCAGAGCTCATGATGCAGGAGTGAGAATGTTTTCCATAGTACACAGTCTGGCTATCATGTGTGCTATTTATACAATGGGGGTGAGAACTTCAGAAACATAGTTATGTTTTTTCTGTGTGTTCTTTTATTGTAGCATTTGGTAACTGGGGAAGTTTTTAGTGGTGATTTGGGAGCACTGGGCAGTGAAGTGATTTATTTAAAGTCACACAGTGTGGAAGTGGAAGTTGTGAAAGTAAAACCCAGGTCTAGTGTGCTGGATGTATAAAGGTTATTGGAAGCTCATTATTCTAACCACTAGGCTATTCTGAGAGTACTATTTGACGTTCTCAGTGTGTGTGAATGTTTCTGCATGGGCTGAGTGTGTAAGACGCGCAATGGGAAACAGGTGAATGTGATGGCAATGCTAATTGAGTTAGTTTCAGCTTGCAGTGAGAAACAGAAACTGTGTGGTGCAGCACTGTGATTTAGAATGCAGTCTTTCTTGAATTTGAGACTAGCATAGTAATGAACTCTGAGTTGTTGAAACACTATGGGAAACAGGTGAGTGTCCTTTGCAATGTTAATAGTTACTTGCAAGTAGCAATGAGAAACATATTTGTGAAAGAGTTCAATTTAGAATGCAGGCTGTGGTTAGTGAGTGAGTGATAACATCAGCACAGTATGTATAAACATCATTTATAATCACCCTAGTGATGTCATCAGCATTTATCACACTCCAGTGGAAATAGCTACATTCATCACACTCATTTACCACTCACCCCATTGTATAAATAAATATGTATATTCATTGCAAAAAACTTCATTAATGCACCATTCGGGCTGAAGCATCAAAAGTAGGGAAAAACAACCTCAGAGCTCCCAAGCCTAAGACCCAACCCCCACAGTGCATGCAGGAACGGGCATGAAGGGCATGTTTGGGGTTGTGAACCCTAATGCTAACACCATTCCATGAGTAAGTAAGGTAAGATGGGTACTGCAGAGGAGAATGGGGTGAGCATTAAGGTTCATAACCAAAAAACACAGCCCTCATGCTGTTCCTATACACTGTGGGTGGGATCTTAGGCTTAGGAGCCTAAGGCTGTGTATTTCCTATTTTTGAGGCTTCAACCCTAATGGTGCATTAACAAAGTTTTTTGCAATGATTTTCCTTACTTTTTGAGAAAGTATAATCATAAAACATAGAAACATATACTATGTTCTACTTATTCTACTAGATTTATTGTCATGTATCTAAACTGTGCCTGTTTGAGCCTGTATCTATTATTTTCTCAATCTATTTTGTTTTTGTATCAGCACTTAATGTGTAGCGATTGTCCTTATTATGTATCACACTTTGTATTATGTTTGTCACTCAGCTGTGTATGTGTATCCTCCTCCAGGATGTATCTGAATCGAGCAGTAGCCTGCTCAGCATGCCTTCCTGGTTAAATGCTTAAATAAATAAATAAATATATTTTGACAGCTTATAAGCAAGGCCCTATAAATTCTGTAGCAGCAGAATTTTGCTGAACCTTCTGTGATTACTTGAAATTCACTCTTCTTGGTGATTTTTATTAATATTTCTGTTGATGCATAGAACCTGGTTCCCCTCTTTTATATCCAAACCCCTACATAGATACATAGATACATAGACAGTGCCGGCAGATAAGGGCCTATGGCCCACCCAGTCTGCCCATTTGAGCTTGTAAGTTCAGTTTGTTTTCCTAGAAGTCTGTTGCCCCTTACCCCTGACCTCCAGAATTCCTTTATGTCTATCCCATGCATTCTTAAATCCCGTGATTGTTTCAGTCCCCACCACTTCCTCTGGCAGGGTGTTCCACTTGTCCACCACCCGTTCTGTGAAGAAATTCTTTCTCATGTTTCCTCTGAATCGTCCTCCCTCCAACTTCATCCCATGCCCTCTAGTCCTGGAACATCTTTTCACTTAAAATAGTGTTTTCCTGCACCCTGTTCCTCCCTGTAAGATACTTGTATGTCTCTATCATATCCCTCTCTCCCTCCTCTCCTCCATGGAGTACATGTTCAGTTCCTTCAACCTGTCTTCATAGGACTTGTGATGCAATCCATGCACCATCTTTGTTGCCCTCCTCTGAACCTTCTCTACCCTGTCTGTGTCCTTACATAGGGTATGGTCTCAGAACTGTACACTGTACTCCAGGTGGGGCCTCACTAGTGTCTTGTATGGCAGATTATGACCTCCCTTTTCCTGCTGGTGATGCCCCTGCCTATACATCCCAGCATCCTATTTGCTTTACCTGCTGCCTTGTCACACTGTTTCCCTACCTTGAGGTCATCAGAGATGACAACCCAAGATCCTTTCCTGCTTGGTGCATGCTGTATCCTCACCCCCAACTGATATATTGTGCCAGGGTTTTGTGCCCTATATGCATTATCTTGCACTTCTTTCCATTGAATTTCAACTGCCAACCCCTGACCATTCTTCAAGTTTCTGCAGGTCGCTTCTCATTCTGTCTACACCCTCTGGTGTGTCTACTCTGTTACAGAGCTTTGTGTCATCAGTGAACAGTGAATTCTGCCTTCTAGGTCCCTGAATGTCACTGATGAAGATGTTGAATGGACCGGTCCCAGCACTGATCCTGTGGTACCCCACTGGTCACTCTTCCCTCTGTGGAGTGACAGCCATTTACCACCACCCTCTGTGTCCTGCCACCCAGCCCAGTTACCTACCCACCACATTACTGTCCTGCCCACACCCATATTCCCCAGTTTGTGTAATAGTCTTCTATGTGGCACAGTGTCAAAGGCCCTGCTGAAGTCCAGAAAGGCCATGTCTACTGCCCTCCCCTGATCCACCTCCCTAGTCACCCAGTCAAAAAATTCAATGAGGTTGGTCTGACATGACCTCCCCCTGGTAAAACCATGCTGCCTTGGGTCCTGTAGTCCATTGACAAGCAGATGTTCCACCAATCTCTCCTTCAGTAGTGCTTCCATGATCTTCCCCACTACCGAGGTGAGGCTGACGTATCTGTAGTTCCCTGCTTCCTCTTTGTTCTACATGTTCAGAATGTGATGTTATTGCTATAACATCATACATTAGCTAATGAAATGGCTACATTCTGCAACAGAAATGAACAGTCACTTATTTACCACAGCTCCCACTGCCAGAGATGGTGGCATAGTACATCATGCATGGTGATATTTGTTCAACCTACACTACAGCCTAATACAATTTTCAGTCCTACGTTGTTGCACTAGGGCCAGCTTAAACAAAACCTTGTCAATAGCACAGACCTGTTAAGTCCATACCTCACTTTGTACAAACCTATTTGTACCTTTAAGGTATAGAGATGCCATCTGAAATGAATAACTGGTAAAATGAATTTAACTGTCTAAATTTTTAAGAAAAATAAAGTAATTATGCCCAGAAAAGTGAAATATAATAATGTGTAGACCTGTTGAAAGAATAAACCTGTTAAATAAATAATTGCACTGTAGCATTTTTGCCAGGGTTATTGATTACATATTGTCATTGGTTGATAGAATCACCTAAAGTTATTGAGAAATGTTGTGTGCAGGGACGGCTGTTGGGCCAGAGGGAGTGGCATGCTGTGTTTCCATGCTGTCAACTCAGGTTTAGAGATTAGGTCTGGGAGCTGGCTGGGCAGCACAAGGATTGGTAGAAAATATCACTGCTCAGAGCCTGGGAAGGTATGGTGCAGTGTTCTGTCACATGGTGGACACATTGTGATGGGCCGGAGAGCTCCATCTCACAATTGGTTCACATGTATGTCATGGCCTGATGGTGTAACGCAGTGTGTCAGGGAAAGCAGGCTGACATGAAAAATGAGTTTTGCAATAACTCCTCTATTCCATTTCCAATTGGACCTGTATGAATGAGAATGCAAGTTCATGGAATTAAAAATATATATACACATACATATATATATATATATATTTATATATATATATATATATATATATATATATACACACATACACACACACACACATACACAGTATGTCTGTCTCTCTCACCACCCACACGCATATTTGTATGTATGTTACAGATTGCATATAAATACACAAGTGATACACAGTGGGAATCTAATGAATGGTGTAGAAAGCACATACAAATATATAAGTGATAGACAGTGGAAACCTCATTAGTGAAATAGATAGCATGCATATAGAAATACCTTATTTCTCACAAGCTCCCCTCTGCATATGTAATTTATGCAACAGGCTAGGACCTTAAGGGAGAGACATTTGTTTTGCTTTTTTTACGCATAAAATTATTTTTATAAGTCTTATTTTTTGAACTAGTGTTACTGTGCTTTCCACCATCCTGATTGCTATAACCACTTCCATGAAAGTGAAGTCAGGATGACAAGCTGACACTGTGATGCACTACTTTGTTAGTGCCACAGAACTTCTGCAGAAATTACAAACCGCTCCTGCAGAAGTTCTGCGGCAAATGGTAGTCTTACTGCAGAATTTGGTCCCACTGTGCCGTAGAAAAGTAGGGGCCCTGCCTATAAGGAGACACTTGACTCACCCTGTATGCCCATTTCCCTACCTATTGGATAAGTTGCAGATTCTAGTTAACCAGCAGCATACTTCCTCCTACCCCCCCACTATAATTGCCTTATGTCTGTCTGTCTCAAGGATTCTTGAATTTCCCCACTGTTTTTGAACCCGCGACCTCCTCAGGAAGGCAGTTTCATGCGTCCATCACCCTCTCCATGAAAAAATGCTTCTTCACATTGCCCCTGAACCATGCCTCCTCTATCTTCAAGTTGCTCCCCCTTGTTCTAGCACATAACTTTTTCTAAAAGATGCTCCGCTCTTGGACTTTGTTGATTCCCTTGAGGTGCTTCAAAGTTTCTATCATGTCCCCCCTCTCCCTCCTTTCCTCAAGGGTATACATATTAATTTATTTTAGTCTGTCTTCATATGGTTTCTGTTGCAGACCCTGCACCATTTTAGTTGCCTTCCTCTGGACTGCCTCCATCCTGTATATGTCCTTGCAGAGATGAGGTCTTCAGAACTGCACACAGTACTCCAGATGGGATCTAGCCAACTGTCTGTACAGAGGAATAACAACTTCCTATTTTCTACTGGGAATGCCTCTCCCTAAGCATCTCAATATCTCCCAGTCCTCCTTACTGCTGTATCACATTGCTTGCCTACCTTAAAGTCATCTGATAAGACTACCACCAGGTCCTTTTCCATTTTTATAACAGAGGGTACAGCCTACAACCATCTTGCTCTCTGTACTTGGGAAAATGGAGGAGCGTGGCAATTTGTTTTGAAATTTCAATGTATCCTTCCACATCTATAAATCACTATGCCAAATGAAATAAAATACTGACTTCTTTCTGTTTAGAATGTTGGAGATATGACTAAGCTGCTTATCAGATGGCCATTAGGAAACTGAAATAGCTTGTTAAGTATTGTTTACTTACCTCTCAACTGTATACAGCATTATGAGGAACCTTCATCATTTTACATAGAAACATAGAATTTGATGGCAGATAAGGACCACTTGGCCCACCCAGTCTGCCCATTTCCCTACCTAATGGATAAGCTGCATATCCTAGTTAATCGGCAGCCTTTTTCCTACCCCCACCCCCTAGAATTGCCTTATGACTGTCCCATGCATGCTTGAATTCCACCACTGTTTTTGACTCCTCAACTTCCTCTGGAAGGCCATTCCATGCATCCATAACCCTCTCTATGAAAAAATACTTCCTTACATTACCTCTGAGCCGCCCCCCTCTATCTTCAAATTGTGCCTCCTTGTTCTTGCACACCTCTTTCTGAAAGGTGCTACCCTCTTGGACTTTGTTGATGCCCTTGAGGTACTTGAAAGTTTCTATCATGTCCCCTCTCTCCCTCCTTTCCATGAGGCTATACATGTTAAGCTACATAAGTCTCTCTTCATATGTCTTCCGGTGCAGACCCTGCATCATTTTAGTTGCCCTCCTCTGGACAGCTTCCATCCTGTCTATGTCTTTGCGGAGATTGGGTCTCCACAACTGCACACAGTTCTCCAGATGGGGTCTTACCAGCTGTTTGTACAGAGGGATAATAACTCCTGTTTTCTACTGGTGATGCCCTCCCTATACATCCTGGTATCCCCCAGCCCTCCTTACTGCCCTCTCACATTGCTTGCCCACCTTTAGGTCATCTGATATGACTAGCCCAGGTCCCTTTCCATTTTGTTTGTTGTTAGTATCTCACCCTCATTGTGTCTTTTCCCTAGGTTGTTGTTTCCCAGGTGCATTACTTTTGCACTTCTTAGCATTGAATCTAAGCTGCCATACATTTGACCATTCCTCTAACCTTACCAAGTCCCTTTTCTTCCTTTCCACCCACCTTGTGCATCATCTCTGTTGCAGATCTTTATGTCATCTGCAAGGAGACATACTTTTCTTCCAGTCCCTCTGCAATGTCACTTATAAAGACATTGAAGAGGACCGGTCCTAATGCTGAACCCTGTGGTACCCCACTAGCACCCTTCTTCAGAGTGGACTCCATTTATTATTACCCTCTGTGTCCTATTCTCCAGCCAATTCTTTACCTAGGCTATCATCCTGGGACCCACTCCCAGACTGGCTAACTTGTATATTAATCTTTTGTGTGGGACTGTGTCAAATGCCTTGCTAAACTCTAGGTAGACCATGTCCACAGCCCCTCCCTGATCTACTACTTTGGTCACCCAGTCAAAGAAATCTATCTGAGTCATCTGGCATGACCTTCTCGCTGTAAATCCATGCTGCCTTGGGTCCTGTGTCCCTCTGACCTCTAGGTACTCCACAGTTCTTTCCTTCAGAAGAGATTCCATCATTTTCCCTATCACTGAGGTTAAACTAACAGATCTATAGTTTCCCACTTCTGCCCTGCTCCCACTTTTGTGAAGTGAAATCATATCTGCCCTCCTCCAGTCCTCAGGTACCACCCCATCCTCTGATGATTTGTTAAAGAGGGTAGTCAGTGGTGTCACTAGTTCTACCCTTAGTTCTTTTAGAATTCTGGGAAGAATCCCATCAGGCCCCAATGCTTTGTCCACCTTCAGTTTTAGGAGTTCTTTCAGAACCCTTTCTTCTGTAAATGGGTGGTATCAACTTCTGTATCCAGAGTGTTTCTACTGTTTGTTTTAGGTACCTCCCCTCTTCCTTTGTAAATACTGAGCAAAAATATTTGTTTAGTATCTCGCCTTTTCACATCACCCTCTGCCCACCCTCCTCCCTCTTTATTAAGCCTCACTGTCCTCCTTGGTCTTCCTCGCTCCCTGATGTACCTATAAAAGGTTTTCCCCCCTTCTTAACTGAGTTTGCTATCTTTTCCTTGGTTTGTGCCTTTGCTGTTCTGACTGCCTTCTCAGCTTCCTTTTGCTTTAACTGATACAATTCCCTGTCTTGCTCTTTCTGTGATTCCTTGTACTTCCTGAATGCTTTCTTTTTCTCTTGATCCTTCACTGCCACCTCCTTCAAGAACCATAGTGGTTTCTTACACCATTTTGTTTTGTTTATTTGCTTCACACAAAGGTTTCTTACCTCTATGATGGCAGTTTTTATTATTCCCCATTGTTCTTCCACCCCTCCTTCCTGCCCATTTGCTGGTGCATTCCCTAGGCACTCACCCATTTTGGCAAAGTCATCCCTCCTAAAGTCCAATACTTTTGCCTTTGTATGGCTTGACTCTACAGCTGTGTTTATTGTGAACCTTACTGTTTGATGGTCACTAGTTCCCAGATGGCTACTCAGTTCTACATCTGTGATCCTTTCTACATCTCCATTTGAGAGAACCAGGTCTAAGATTGCTCCCTCTCGAGTGGGTTCCAATACCAGTTGTCTAAGGCATGCCCCCTGTAGGCCATCTAGAATAACCCCACTCTTAGAAGTGGCTGCTGCAACTGCACTCCAGTTAACATCTGGCATATTCAGATCACCCATCAGCAGTGTCTTCCCTTTTTCTGCCATTCTAAGTATAATTTCTATAATTTCCTTATCCATTTCCTCCCCCCTGAGAGGGGGGTCTGCATACAACCCCTGTGTAGATTGTGGTGTCATTGCCTGTCTCCAAGTTGACCCACAGTGTCTTTCTCCTCCCTGTTTACCCTTTTGTTCTGTTGCTTTGATTCCTTCCCTTATGTAAAAGCTACTCCTCCTCCTCCTTTATCCTCTGCCCCTCTGTGATGGCTAATTATCCTTGTATGTTTATGTCCAGTCATGGTTCTATGTGTACCATGTTTCTGTGACTGCCATGATATCCAAATGTTCCTTCTCCATCAAGGCCACTTATTCAGGAAGCTTGTTACCCAGACTATGGGCATTGGTACTCATTGCTCTCCATTTTTTGATGGTTTTACCTTTTGTAGTAGCATCCTCCACTGTCCTTTCTACATTGGTCTTTTTCTCATTTAGTAACCTCTTTTGTAGGAGAGGCTGGGAATTTCCTGCTGCTTACTTCACAGCTCCTGTTCCACATTGGAGGACTTGTTCCACATTCAGTATTAACATTTTAAAGCAAAAAATCTATCGTAAATGATGCAAACAATATATTATTCAATTAATAACAGACTTTCTGAACATAAATGCAAACTTTTTAACAGTGTCCTGAGCCTCCTAGGTAAAGATTTGATTAAGTGTTCCACATTTTGCTCATTTGTTCCACATTTTGAGAGGCAATGTTCCACATTTGGGGGACAAAAGATCGAGAGGTTACCTATTAAACTGGGGATTTGGTTTACCCCCCTTGCAATGTAGCAACCTGTACATTTAAAGACTTATCATTTAAACATGTTCTTGCTACAAGCTTCATCTTGGCAAGTATTGTCTTTCAAGAAAGAGTCATAACTCCTAAATGTCACCTTTTCCCAGGAACAAATGTACAAAGATTTACACTGTTTTTTGAACCTTTTAAGACACTATCTCAGACATATGCCAGGTCTTGCATGAACTATCCAAGCTACAGTACTTATATAGCAATTGGCAGACATTTTTTACTTTGCTTTCTGAGGAAAAAATATATTGAGATACAACAAACACACACTCCTCATTTCTACAGCATTCAAAATAAAAACTGCCATCAAATATATTATAAAATATTTGTTATGCCAGTGAACACAGTTAAGTTCCTTTAAAGAGCTAGTGAACTGCCTAAAACTAACATTAGACTTTAAAATCAGCCAACTATTACCTGTTATATCTGAGGTACTTTTTTTCTTTTCTCTTTGTTTAATTAAAATATTGTTTACCTGATATTAGTAGGTGTGATGTGTGGAATAGCTGTTAGCCTAGCAGCTGACATATCTTACTCTACTGCCTCACACAATATCATCAGCATTGTGACCCCACTGACTATTACATCACTGCTACTTGGGAATAGCAATGAAGTGACTGTGAAGCCATTCAGTCAGTGAGATCACAATACTGGTGATTTAATGTGGGGCAGCAGAAAGTGCTATGTCAGCTACCAGGCTAAGATCAGTTCCCCACATCCAGCACAATACTATAACATAGAATAGTTTCTGATCAACAAAGGAAAAGGAAGAATACTTTAGAAATAAAAAATTACAACTGACAACTACTTCAAATTTGTGTTATTTTCCTATGTGCCTGTTTTGGCTCCACTAGCTTTTCAAATATTTCTTATCCTATATTTTGTAGCCTGGATAGCACTGGGGAGATGTTGCATCTCATTGTCATTGCGATCTTCACTTTGTTCAATTTTGCACTGTATTTACTCAGGATGTCCCAGATTAGATGCAGAATCTTGTCTTCAGTAGGGTCATGATTTTATCATTTTTATAATGTATTTATTCAGGCTAGTCTATTCCAGATCTAAACTATTGTTTTCAGTGTGTCCTGATTTTATGCAATGCAGCATAATATTGCGTAGATGCAGAGCCCCTCTGAAAATAATATGCCATGGCTTCTGTGAACTGTCCAGGCTAAACATATAGCAATCAGAAGTAATATTGTTGGAAAACACATTGTAAACATGTATAAAAGGAGGATAGCAATGAAACTGCCTCTCAACAGATCTGCATTGTGCAAATTCTTAGAAATAATGGGTAAAACATCCCACAAGCTCTCCACAGTGATATCAGCACTGACCTGAGTTTATTATTGTTGTTAGTACCTCTCCACCCCAATTGTGTACTCTTCCCCTGCATTGTTTGTTTTCCAGGTGTATTACTTTGCACTTCTTTGCATTGAATCTAAGCTGCCATACTTTTGACCATTTCTCCAAACTTGCTAAGTCTCTTCTCATCCTTTATGCCCCCTTGTGTATCAACCCTGTTGCAGATCTTTGTGTCATCTGCAAAGAGTCATACTTTCCTTCCAGTCCATCCATGATATCTTCTATAAAGACATTAATGAGGACCAGTCCCAGTACTGAACCTTGAGGTACCCTACTAGTAGCTACCCTTTCTTCAGAATGTACTGTTTACTATTACCCTCTGCATCCTGCTGTCCAGCCGATTTGTTACCCACACTACCACCCTGGGACCCACTCACAGGCTGGTTAAGTTGTGTATTAAGCTTTGTGTGGGATTGTGTCAAATGCCTTGAAAGTCTAGTAGCTATATCCATGAATCCTCCTGGTCTACTACTTGGTCAACCAGTCAAAGAAATCTATTTGAGCCAACTGACATGACCTTCCCAGTGTGAATCCATGCTGCTTGGGTCTTGTGCCCCACTGGCCTCTAGGCACTCAACAACTCTTTCTTTCAGAAGAGATTTCATCATTTCTCCTACCACTGAAGTCAAAGTAACAGGTATGTAGTTTCCTGCCTCTGCTTTGCTCCCACTTCAGTGAAGGGGAATCACATCCACCCTCCTCCAGTCCTCAGGTACCACACCATCCTCCCATGATTTATTGAAAAGGGTAGTCAGTGGTGTCCCTAGGTCTCCCCTTAGTTCTTTTAAAATTCTGGGGAGAATCCCACCAGTCCCCATTGCTTTGTCCACCTTGAGTTTCTGGAGTTCTTTCAGGACCCTTTCTTCTGTGAAAGACTAGTATCAATCCCCATGTCCAGTGTGCTTCTTTAGTTTAGGTAACTCCACCTCTTCTTCTTTTGTGAATACTGAGCAAAAGTTTTCATTCAGTATCTCTGTCTTTTCCCTGTCACCCTCTTCCCACCTCCACTCCCCTTTATTAAACCTCACTATCCATTGCTTGGTCTTCTTTCATTCCCTGATGTACATATAAAAGGTTTTATTCCCCTTCTTAACTGAGTTGGCTATCTTTTTCTTAGTTTGATCCTTCGCTATTCTGATTGCCTTCCCCACTTACTTCTGCTTTAACTGATACAGTTCTTTGTCCTGCTCCTTCTGTGATTCATTATACTTCCTGAATGCTATCTTTTTCTCCCTACCTCCCCACCACCTCTTTTAAGAACCATTGTGTTTTTTTACTTCATTTTGTTTTGTTTATTTGCTTCACACAAAGCCTTGTTACCTCTGTGATGGCAGTTCTGATTTTTCCCCATTGTTCTTCCATCCCCCCTTCCTGCCCATTTGCTAATGCATTCCTTAGGCACTCATCCATTTTGCCAAAGTCAGCCCTCCTAATGTCCAGTACCTTCACTTTTGTATGGCTTGACTCTATGGCTATGTTTATTGTGAACCACACTGTTTGTGTGGTGCTTGTTCCTAGATGTATACCCACTTCTAAATCTGTTATCCTCTCTCCATCCATGTTTTAGAGAACCATGTCTAAGATTGCTCCCTCCTGACTGGGTTCCAGTACTGGCTATCTGAGGCATGCCCCCTAAAGGGCATCAAGAATGACCCCACTCTTGGATATGGCTGCAGCAAATGTGCTCCAATTAACTTCTTGCATATTCAGGTCCCCCATCACATATCTCCACTTTTTCTGCCATTCTAAGGATGCCTTCTATTGTGGCTAATTTTGATTATGGGAGAGGTAGGGCACTGTGCTCACAGCCATGCCTGTTGCAATTGTCTCTCATTTCCATATCTAAATCAGGGCATGAACTCTGTGCCTCACAATATCTCACTGTACTCTGTCCTTCATTTCCATGTGGGACTGTAGGTCCTCTGGGCCCTGTACTCCCATCAGTCCATAGTGAGCCCTTCGGCCTTGTGTTCCCATCCATGCCTATTGTAACTGTCCATCATGTGTGTGTGGGACTCCCATCAGTGCATAGTGTCTTGTAGTACCACTGTGCTCTGCAAAGCAGTACTGCTTCCATGTTGATAATGTATGCTCCATATAAGTCATATATGCTCCATTCATTACAATTCACTAACAGTTTGAAACAGGGCCTGGTAGCATGCAAAAATCTTGGTGCACCCAAAGTTGTACTAAACTACCCACAGAGCTGAAGCTGTATCTCAAAATGTTTTTGAGCTATAGCATCAGAAAAGTACCCCAGCCATCACAGTGTTACCCTTAGGAAAAATCTAAAACTTCAAACTGTTAAAACTTTGCCCTGCAGGAACATTTTTTCACCAAACCTGTTCAAGTCACATCTTTCAGGCAAGTTCTTTGTACCCTAAAAATTTCAGATCAAAAGCCCAAACTATTTTTCAGTTATGAAGAGACAAATAAACAGACATTTCTGGAAAAGTAGTGTAGCAAACTACACTAGTTATTTTGGCAAACAATGTCGCAGTTAAGCAGTTCAACCTAAGGAAGCCACATCAGCAGAACTACCCCATGAGATTATGCATAAAAATCTCATGCACATCCACTGAAGGGTTGCTGAGTTATTAAGGTTCAAGACATGGATAACTGGAAGACTGCAAAAATGGAAAATCATGTACATTTAAGGATTTTTAGGATACAATATCTCACAAAATGCAAAAGCAATTAAAATGAAGTTAGTAACATCAACAGATCCATCCCACATAATTATGCATGCACATTTTCATGACTATTTTTTCAATGGTTGCAAAGTTAAGAAAGTGCCAAGTATGTTACCTGGATGACTTTTGTGAAAATGGAAAACATGTAAATTGAGGGATATTTGAGACACAGTATCCTCAAAACCACACACGTGGTTCAAATGGAATTAAAGACATCAACAGATCAACCCTACAAAATTAAGCATGCAACATTTTATGCACATATGTTGTTGGGCTCTAGAGTTATTAAAGTACAAATTATGCAAAACTGGAAGACTGTTAAAAATTGGAAAAAACATGCAAGTTTTATGATGTTTGAGACACAATATCTCACAAATCAGACAAGAGGTCAAATGCAGTTTATCACATTTACCAACATACCCAATGAGACTATGCATGCAAACTTTCATGCACATCTGTTTAAGAGTTCTAAGGTTTAAGGGTTCTAAGGCTATTAAGGTGCAAATATGCAAAACAGGAAGACACTGAAATTGGATTCATAACGCATGTAAGTTTAATGATGTTTGAGACACAGTGTCTCAATAACCTCACAACAGATTCATATGAAATTTACAACTTCAAGAGACAGATGTCCAGAGCTATGCATGCCAAATTGCATGCAAATCCATTGAGGAATTGAAAAATTATTAAGGTACAAAGCATGCAAAACTTGATGACAGTGCGCAAAAAGTACTTTCATTATACAGTACGTATATGTTTTCCCTTACGAAATAATTGGAAATTAAAAATCCAGTAACTTCTGAACCAATTAATATATTATCACCAAACCTTCAAAAGGCACATCTACTACTTAAAAGCTTTCTACTCTGAAAATATAAGACCACAACATAAAGGTAATTCCGATACACAGGTGGACAAAGAAATGTAAAACAAACTGATAAATTTAGGATTTACACAGGAAAAAGTCAAAAAGACTTGGTAGGCGTCTTAACATGCATTTTTGTCCAGGTGCACAAACCAAGGTAGTCAAAAACATTGTTAAGAAAGAAGCTCCATAGTTTGGGGAGCTTGCATGGTTGGCACTCATTTTAAATCAAAAAACAGACTTGCAAGCCATAGTTTTTTTAGAAAAAAATGCATGTTTTTTTTTTATTGCACAAAACACTGGTTAGAAAACATCTTATCATCACCATTGGCATTTCTTTTAAATTTGTCAACATCTTTGTCAGCAAATAATATCCACAATTTGTGTATTTAGGAGAACATTGTGAGCATGGTATGCACCAAACAGCAAAACTGTGCACTTCCCCAACCAGGAACTGCTCAGACAAAGACACCACATGTGACACACTTACATATCGACTTTCATTATCTTCAGAGTGTTTTGTGCCATAAAATAACCATGTATTATTTCTAAAAAAAAAAAAAACAGTGGCTTGCAAGTCTGTTTTTTGGCTTCAAATGAGTGCCAGCCATGCAAGCTTCTAAAACTATGGAGCAGCTTTCTAAATAACTAAATGTATGATTAGCTGTCAGTTTCTTTCTCAGAAACCACAAACTGGATTTACAGAGAATTTGGCCAGTCAAGGGCCATTCACCTAGAGATTGTAGATGCCACATTTCATGTAAATCCATTGATTTGAAAGTTATTAAGGTTCAAAGGTTTGGGTTACACATAGAAGTTTGCACTAGGCAGATAGATATGTGTGTGTGTGTGTGTGTGTGTGTGTGTGTGTGTGTGTATATATATATATATATATGATGCATGGTGATCAGCAGTTTGATATGGGAATGGTCTCACTCCTGCAGAGTGAGCTCTGTATTCTCATGAGTGAGAAAGCACAGCTCACTCTGCAGGAGTGAGAATATTTCCCATAGCACACGATCAGGACATTATGTGTCCTATTTATACAATGGGGTAGGAGCTTAAAGAGTGTTATATTTTGCAGTGTTTTTTTCCTATGTACTCTTTTTTTAATTCATTGGTAACTAAGTGAGTTTTTAGGAGTGACTTGGGAACATTTGGCAGTTAAATGACTTGTTCAAAGTCCCACAGTATGCAAGTGTAGGTTGGGAAAATCAAACCAAGGTCTGGTCTGCTGACTGTACCAAGTTTGTTCAGAGTTCATTACTCTAACCTGTAGGCTATACTGACAACACTGTTTGTGTGTGATCTGAGGGTGTGGGAGTGTTTTTGAATGGACTGGGATTGTTAGAAACACTAAGGGAAATAGGTGATTGTGTTTTGCAAAGCTAATTGAGTTAGTGACAGCTTACACTGAGAAAGAGAAACTGCTTTGTAAAGGAGTTTCCTTTAGAACTCATGTTGTTTTGAAGCTGAGATTAGCACAGTAATGGGCTAGGATTGTTAGAAAGTATGGGACACAGGTAACTGTGTTTAGGAATGCTAACTGAGTAAATTGCAGTCCTCAGTGAGAAACAGAAACTGATTTCTGAAGCACTTTCATTTAGAATGCTAGCATGAGTGAGTGGTTACAGGTGACATCAGCAGAGTATGGATAAATGAAATATATATCACTCCACTGAAGTCATCAGCATTTATCTCACTGCAGCAAGAATATTTCCATTTTCCATTTATTCCACTGGAATAGCTCTCACCCCATTGTGTATGTGTGTGTGTGTGTGTGTGTAGATATATATATATATATATATATCTACACACACAATATATATTATATATATATATATATACACACGACACAAACTTTGTTTAAAACAAAGTTAGGGTTCTAGACATAGGTCTTCAACCAAAGAGATACAGGTCAGGAAACTGGATGTTAGGGTTTACAACTGTTATAACCTTCCCCCACCAAACCCTAAACTGTACCATGTCTGGTTCCTTACAGATGGAATGAGGTGAGCATCAGGGTTCATGACCCTAAGTCACACCTTGATGCTTGTTGGTGTGTGGAGGGTGGGGGTGGTGTTGCGATGGTAGGGTTGGGTGGGGTTGGGCCCATGACCTTAAGGCACAACCCTGACATTTGTTTGTGTGTGGAGGGTGGTAGGTGCAGTTACAATGGTAGGGATTGGTGGGTGAGGGGTATAACAGTTGTAAACCCTAACATCCAGTTTCCTAACCTGTATTACTTTGGTTGAAGACCTATGTCTAGAACCCTAGCTTTGTTCTAAACAAAGTTTTTGTTAATTAATGTCCTTACTTTTTAAAATAGTATAATAGTATCCCAGTTTTGGGGGAGTGTTTTGGTATTTTTGCTGCAAGTGTTCAACACAGCCTTTTTGGGACACCACCACATGAACACTGACACTTTCATTTTGTTACTCAGACCCAAAATGTAATTTTGAGCAGCAGCTGTGCTATTTTGTGCCAGTGCTGTGTTAACACATTTTGAGCAGGATGTGAGAAATGACAGATGTATCATTCATCAGGTAGTGTGAAGAATGCTAATGCTGAAAATCTGGAGTGAAAATATTAAAAATTCGTGCAGTTACAAATATAAATAGAAACTGCACAACAAACACTTGTAACACAGTCATTCTGGGGAATTATTGCACCACATTTTCAACATGGCCTTTTTGGGACCAAAACTAATGAACAGTGACATTGGGATTTCATTAGTACATCCCAAAAGTTAATTTCACACAGCGACTGTGCCATTCTGCCCACAGCTGCGAAAATACATTTTGGGCAGGATGTGAAAACTGACAGCTGCACTGTTCATGAGGAGGTGTGAAAAAATCTCGATGTTGAAAATTTGAAGTAAAAGTATTAAAAACTGGTGAAGGTACGAATATGCATAGAAACTATGCAACACACACTTGTAACACAGCCACCTTTGGGAATTTTTGCACCACATTTTCAACATGGGCTTTTTGGGACCTCTACTCATAAACACTGGCACTGTCATTTCATTAATCAGTCCAGAAAGGAGATTCCACATAGTGACCATGAAATCACCTTTCAGGGCCAAATAATAAAATGGCAGTGACAGTATTCATGAGTTTGGGTCTCAAGAACCTTGTGTTTAAAATTTGGGTAAAAATTCTTAAAAATAGCTGAGCTATCAACATAAGTTGAAAATCCCAATTGAGAGCCATAATACAAGACTACCTTGATTCCTCAGTTTGCTGTTGGGCTTTGAAGAGTATGGATGTGTCCCAGTCCAGAGAAGATGACAGACACCAACCTCCAGAGGTAAGTACGTGTGTGAGCATGTGTGGGCAGATGAGTGCTCAATGGGAGGGCCAGTATGGGGGGTGGGGACAGGGGAGACAATGAGGGACCATTTTCTTTTTTCCAGGATTGAAAAAAGATGGGTCAGTTCTTTTTTCTATGGCAGGATGACTTTATTTTGGGGCACTGAGAGTGGGCTCCCAGTGTCCCATAGTGCTGGGGGTTCATATTGTCAACACAGGTTTTGGGGCACCCTGATGCCAGTGAACACTATCGATATTTCAGTGGGGGATTTGACACAGAAGTGAGCTTCCCAGTGCCAGAAACAACACTGAAAAAGTAAAGGTTTTTGACACACTGGGGTGGTCTACCAGTGTACCACAGTAATAGCTGGAGAAATAAATCCCAACACAGGGATTGGGCACCCTGATGTCAGCAAAGAATAATAATAATGGGTTGTGGGGTGGCGGGGGGCATCTGACATCAGGGGTGGACATCCCAGTGTCAGAAACAACAGAAAGTTATCAGAAGGTTAATGCTTTTGGTGCACTGGGGGTGGTCTCCCCAGTGCACTACACTAGTGAATGGTTAAAGAAATGCCAACATGGGGAGTGGTACCCCGATGTCAGGAAACAGTTATTACAAAGGGGTATGCCTGGAAAATGACAGTTCAATGCAGGATTCTGGATTACAACACGGCAGTTTCATGCAGGACTCTGCATAGTAAAATGTCACTTCGATGCAGGATTGATTCATTCTTTTCTTTCTTTCTTTCTTTCTTTCTTTCTTTCTTTCTTTCTTTCTTTCTTTCTCAGCTTTACCAGGAAGACATGCTGAGTAGGCTACTGCTCAATTCCAGATGCATCCTGGGGGTAAGGGGTATGGGAAAATACATATATCATACAGTGTACAAAAACAGCTGGCAAGACAATTCAAGAGACAATATAACATTCAAGAGACAATATAAGAGCAAAATAACCATTATTATTCTGAATCTAACATGGCAATTTGTTGCAGGATTCTGCATCAAACAAGAATCCTATGTTGATGCAGGATTTTACATTGAACTAGAATCCTATGCTGATGCAGGATTCTGCATCCAACTAGAATTCTATGCCTCCAGGAATATCTACTGTATATACTTATGTATAAGCCAAATTTTTTGACCACTTTTCCATTGCTATATCAGAACCTCAGCTTATACATATGTCAGTTGGTAAAACTGTAATCAATCTCTGTAACAGGAACAGCAGCACTAATGGCACACCGCCCCATCGGGTACCACTCAGGATATATCGTACAGCTGTAGCACATTTATCTAGCTACCCAACTAACACAGTGCCATAAATCTAACATGTAAACAAACTTTTTTCCCTTTTTAAACAAACTCCTGAGACATGCTGAAGCCTTTGTTTAACCCCCCCCAACCTGCTGCTTCCTTGAATTATCTTCATCTGGTGCACTGATCCCCTCCTAATAAGTCTTCATAATTCCTGTAAACCAAAACCTTGAACCCTTGAATAAACACAGTACATGTGTAAGAGGTATTTGAAACTGTCCTTCCAGACCAGCGTTTCTCTCCCGCTGCACTGCTGTTTTCAGTTGTGTCTCCAGTCGTGGCATGCCTCACTACCTCCCCCCCCAATGGACCCAGTATCGCAGTGGTTTGGGAATAGGTTGAGCTAGGCTTTTCTGACATCAAGAAGGACAGCTTGAAATTAAAAATAGGACTGCAAGCACATGTAATATTTTTTTATTATAATAATGCAAAACTTTTTGTAATAAATAAGTTTGTCTTGGTTTATATGTGGGTCAGTCATGTTTACAAAAATGATCTGCTTGCATGGGGGGGTTCGGCTTAAACATGAGTTGGCTTATACACGAGTATATATGGTATTTTTCCCCATAGGAAATAATGGGGAAAAGAATATGCCATAACTTTGGGATGGATTAATATTTTTTCACCAATCCTTCAAAAGGCACATCTGTGAGGCCACAGTTTTCTACCTTGAAATGTTCGGACCTGTAGCTACAGCCATTTGTGACATAGAAGTTGACAAACAAACAGCAAAAAAAACCATAAAAATCTCTTATTTTTCAACACTCTGTATCTCAGACACCACACAAGGGATTCAAACCAAAGTTAGCATATCAATAGACACACACATTCCCATGATGCATGAAAAGATTCAAGCAGATCTGTTGAACCTGAATAAAGTTATTACCCTGCAAAAATTGGCCTTTAACAATAAATGCTCGCGCTATCCCTAACTATAGCTGCACTACCATGCAGCTATAATATATATATATATATATATATATATACACGTATTCATTGTAAACAACTTTATTTAATGCATCAGTTAGGGTTAAAGTGACAAAAGTGGGAAATGAGACATTAGAGTTGAGCCCATACCCCACCACCACCACACACATCCATCTTCCACAGACCGACATATGCTGTGGTGTGCCATGAGGTCACTAGGCCCAACTCTCACCCTATACCTTGTGTAAACAGGCTGACATGCTACAGTAAAGGAGAATGGGATGAGAGTTACAGTAGGTCTCACAACCCCATGCACACCCTGGAGTCTGTTGGTCTGTGGAGGATGGGGTGGTGGGGTGGTGGGGGGTTAGAGGCTCAACCCTGACATCTCATTTCCCTACTTGTGTCATGTTAACCCTAATTGATGCATTAAATTAAATTTGTTTTCAATGAATGTCCTTACTTTTTGAAAAAGTGTAATATAACTACTAGTAAATAGTATGTGTTGGTGGGAGTTCAGGCCATCGCTATGCTGCCCATTTCTGCATAATGATATGTGTCTGTATAAGCCTGGGCCCTCTGGGCCCTGCACTCCCACTTACACATAGCTACAGAGCAATACAGCAGCACTATATGGAAAGGAATCCTTGTAACACTAATTTGCCAATATTTCGGAAACCAAAGCAAATAGGGAATAAATTCAAGTGTCGGTGTAATCATGACAGTGAGACATCCACATGAGATAAATCAGCCAAATCTGTATCTTTCATTGTTTATGAGATATGGGTGCCAAAATGTGCTATGGGCGCCACGATGTTATCCCATGAGAAAAATCTCAACTTTGTGATGGCATATCTATAGAACAGCTTAACTTTCCAACGCTTAAATAACATACTTCATATCTCTAGGGCATCCCTTTAATTCTCTGTAAATTTCGAGTCAAAAGACCATATCTTTAATTTTTCAGTGCAGTGGGAATGTTTTTAAAAATATAAAAATTCTTAGTTCATGAGGTAGCAAAATCCCCAACTGGCAGATCAATCCCCATTCTCGAGCTGTGAAAATCACCATTGATAAGAAAGACTTGACCATCACATTTTGGCCATCTAGCCCCTAACTGATGGTCAAGGATTTTGTTACCTTGCAAAAGAGGATTGGGTGGTGGACTAGGATTTTAACATCTTGTGGACTGCAATTTTGTCAACTCATGAAAGAAGATTCAAAAAGCAGGTCCCCTTTCACAAGATGACAAAATCCTAGTCTGTCAGCCAATCCCTTTTTGTGAGGCAGCAAAATTCTTGACCGTCATGCAGTCCTTGTCGGTGAGAAGGGCCATCTGGTCACAAAATGATGATCAAGGATTTTGTTACCTCATGAAAGAGGATCAGCTCATGGACTGGAATTTTGTCAGCTTGAGAAAGGGGATTGGAAGTAGGAATTTTAAACTTTGAAATTACCAATTTTTGGCCAAAACAAAGCAAACCAAAGGTATAGATTTATAGAGTGTGTCACACTGAACAAAACCTATACCTTATTACAACAAGAAGTCATCCGTGGAGGAAGTTATTTATTTATTTATTTATTAAATGTTGTTAACCGGGTAGGCCCACTGGGCCCCGAAGGTCCCTTTTTCAGGGGCGACCTGGGGATTGTTACATAAGGTTTGAACATACAGACAGGAAGTTATGACAATTTGGTTTAGGGGAAAAAATGAAAAGATTGCGGCTCCCGGTGCCATGGGCAAAAAAACATGTCAAAAGTGGTGAAAAACACTTTATTCAGTGCTTTGCTGCATAAAAATGTAAGTCTAACTGAAACACAACTTAGTAAGTCAAGAGATCTACCATAGAAGACTGCGCATTCCACATTTTGTGCATATCCATTGAACGGTTGCAAAATTATTAACGTGCAAAAACTGGGGTTTAACCTTAAAGTGCCTACTCATCCCTAACTATAGGGCCAAGACCATGCCCCTCTAAGATACAGTATATATATATTCTGTAAAATCATAGTTAATATGCATCATTTATGATAAAACAAAAAGTTTGAAATGAGATCTTCAGGGTTGCCCCAACCCCCCTCGTGGACCTGCCCATCACCTCAAGATTGACAGCTGATGGGGTGTATCATTGGGGTTGTGAGGCCTAAATGTCACACCATTCCATCTGTAATCAAATTCACAAGCCACAGTAAAAAAGAATGGGGTGACATTTTGGCCTCACAACCTCAATGACACACCCCATCAACTGGCAATCTTGGGATGTTGGGCGGGTCCATGAGATAAGATGGTGCAACCCTAAAGGTCTTATTTCCTGACTTTTTGTGTTTTAACCCTAAATGATGCATTAAAAAAGTTTTTTGCATAGAATTTCCTTACTTTTTGAGAAAGAATAGAAAAGCAGAAAGTTGCCCAAGTTAGTGGGAGTGCAGCCCTTCAGGCTCCTTGCTCCCACCAACTTACAAATTCCTGCCTAAGATAAGAGTACAAGTACTGAATATCATATGTACTGCTGGCAGTGCATATAGTTGGGAGTGTGGGACCCACCACCTTGAAAGAAAGCAAAGTGTCGGTCATCAGAGTGGCATAATTCAACACCTGTTTACATGTCAGACACCTAACCACTACAAATTACCTCAGTGGCAGTAACTCTAGGCAACCTATAAATGTGAAGCCAGTACCACAATGTAAAATGCCATATGCAAAACATAAAGTGTGTCAAACAATATGGGTGCAGCAAATGAATTTTCCAACACCTAAACACCATAGTTCACATGGGCAGCACATCCCCTCAACACGTTCCAAATTTCAATGTAAAAGACCAAACTCTTTCCGAGATATAAAATGTGAAAGTTTCAGGTTTTCATTCATCACACTGGCAGAATTCTACACTTATTAACATGTTACACACCTAACAACTGAAAAGTACATTCATGGCAGTAAGGCTAGCTATCCTAGTAATTTAAAGCCACTACCACCATGGAAAATGCTATCCACAAAATGTAAACTGCGTCACTCAATATTTCTGCAAAAAATGTATTGTCTGACACCTTAGCAATATAATTCACAGCTACAGGACATGCCGTCAACACCCTGCAATTATCAAGTTAAAAGACCAAACCATTTCCGAGATATTTAGTTTTAAAAATTGTTAAAATTGTGCTATCTGGTCCCCCCAAATCTGGCCATCTAGTCCCTCCCTCATGATCAAAGATCGAGATCAAAGAATCTTGTGATCAAAGAATTTGCAGACTCACGATCAAAGAATTTGCAGGCTCACGATCAGGCAGCGCTGCAGAGCAGAAGACTAGTACACAGACATCACTGATTTCAAATAGCCTATTTTATGTTTTCTACCTTAGCCTGGAGCAGCAGTGGCACAGAGGGTGCATGCACATGGAAGCGTTCATGCATTCAGGAACCACAGCTCCTTCCACCCCCAACCTAAGTCTCTTTCCAGAGCATCACTGCTAGCTCCACACCACATCTGGTGGAGTCAAGAATTTACTGTCCTAAAAATCCTGCCACCAATCCTCAGATACTTTTTCTTTTAAAGTAGGAAAACAAAAAATAAAAAAAATGAGCCAAAACACTTGTTTTGCAGAGGGGGTGCTTCCTCCCTCTTGTGCCCCATCTACTCCACAACCAATTATTCCCTGTTCTTCGATCCTGTCAATCAGATGTATCAGGGCATATAATTAGGATTGGGGGCAGGGAAGGGAGAGGGGGTAAAAATTTGCAGCAAGTAAAGACAGCAAATGAAAACAGTACCACTACAAGCACACCAAACTAGGTTTTAAATTTTCAACAGCCCCAAAAAATTCTAAGGAAAGACTGCAAAGAAATAACAGTACCACTAAAAGCCCAAAAATCTAGGTTTAATACAAAAACATCAATTAGCAGTTACTGCACTGCACTGAAATGAAAGCCAAAAAAACATGAGGGAGCTGTATTCATGGACTTAAACAAGGCCTTTGATACAGTTAACCACAATCTGCTCTTAAATGAATTACACAATATTGGACTTGATAATGCAGCCCTGGCTTGGTTACAGTGTTATTTGACTGGATGACAACAGCAAGTTAAAGCACAAGGTGACTTCTCTACAGCCAAATTAATGTTGAGGGGAGTTCCTCAAGGGACTGTTTTGGGGATGCTTCTCTTTGCAATACATATCAACAACCTCAATACCAGTATAAAAATGTTTCTGTACATTTGTTTTCAGATGATACCATGATCTATGTCTTAAAGCCCACTGTTGAGCAAACTTGTGCCTCGCTGCAACATGAATTTAATATCTTGGAGCACAATCTACTGAATCTGAAATTGCAACATGAATTTAATATCTTGGAGCACAATCTACTGAATCTGAAAGTACTACTTCATGCTAAAAAAACAAAATCCATGTTCCTCTTACCTCAAACTCATCCAACCTCCTCCCCTTCTATGGGGTCCTTGCTGCCTATCAGCATGCTTCTGGGGGAATCCTTGGAACCAGTAAATAGGTTTAAAAATTTGGTAATCTGGATAGATAGCAAATTCTCCTTCTCAGTACATATCAGGAGCTATTGAAAAAACCCAAACAGAAATTGGGCCTCTTTTTCCGAATTAAGCATCTGCTCACCCAAGATGCCGAAGTCAAGCTGGGGCAATCAACATTCCTATCGCTTATAGATTATGCAGACATTATTTATAGTCACGACCATAGCACTGCACTGGCCAAGCTAGACATCCTCTATCACAGAGCCATAAGGTTTATTACTGGCACCCCCTTTAATACACATCACTGTTCCATCTGTGCCATGATGGGTCGGCACTCACTCAAAACTAGATGTCTGAAAAATGCAGTTATTTGGACCTACACAGTTTTAACTAATAAACGTCCTGAGTACATTTGCAAGTTATTGACTATAGCTAGTGGGAGTTACATGCATAAATTTAAATGTATTTGCTTTAAATTTCAACTGTCGTTGTTTTGACTGTTCTTCCTGACAAATATTTAGAAACCAGGGGCAGGATTCGCAAACAATTGCAAAGTACAGCACAACAGTTTGCATTGCTCTTTGCAATTGCCCAGGTGGTTAAAAATGTTGTTCACAGATGGATAGCATAGGTGTTATCTTACTGTGAATAGGGCTAGGTAGAGACAGTGGTAACCCCATTCCCACTACCTCTAACTCCATAACGCTGCCCTACAGTCCTGTAAATGGTCCCACAATCAATAGCGCTGGTCCACTACTTGGTATCCACAAAAGCAACCATGTAGATGAGCCCCTTGATCATGCAAGGCACTAGCTGGCCATTTGCATGCCCATTATTGACCCATTTACATAGGCTGCAAATATGTTTTATGCCATCCCACCCCAAATTGGACTGCCATTCCTGTATGTAGACAAAATAAATCTTCCTGGTGGCGTAGTGGTCCTTCCACATCCCAAATTGCCAATTGCTGTCACCTTTTTAATAACAAAATCTCTCTACTGGTATAGTTGTCCCTCTTCATCCCCCAGAGCTTGTGGTTCCAACTTGGGTTGCCACTGTGAACTCAGCAATCCTTTATTGTACTTCAGATCCTATTAGGCTATGATTAGGGAGCAGGAATGGCACCAACTGCAGAGGATTTGAGAATCTAAACAAATATCAGATTTGAAAATGGTGACAGAAGCCAACCAAGGGTATATTAATTATAAGAAACATGGGGAAATCTTGGAAAGTACCACGTATAAAGGAACTAAGCAGCCCTAAGAAAGGCATTTCCTCTGCGGCATGAACTTAAGATAAGAAGAAAAAAACTAATGAAGATTAAAGACCCTGAGTGCCCATGTAGACAAGCACCAGAGAGGGAAGGAAAAATGTCTAATGATGGAAGCCCTTTGAAAAAGCACATTGCCACATGAAACGTTAGGGCCTATTGAATAAAAGAGAAAAGAAGGAAAAACATTCATAACAGAAGTTGTTTTTGGTTCCTTCATATGGTCTTTGGACACCTTGATGTATGATTAGGGATTCAAAATGTTAAAGTGATTCAACTCCCTAACTGGGTAGCCTGTATGAGTGAGCTTGAGTTTCAGGCATGAATGACTATGTTACCATCTTATTATGGGGTCTGCACCAGTATCAGTGTTGCTGCATAGTCTGCTGCTTTTATCTGTACTGCCGCATAGTTTGATATCACTGTAGACCCCCCACTTCTGGATAAGGCTCCATGCATGGAAAGGGGTTACCAATGGATCCTAAAGTTTGTAATGCAGTACATCTGCAGGATTTTGAGTATAATACAGTCATTGATATTGGCATTTTAAGTAGCCTATGTGGAGAGATACATAAGATAACGTTAATGGAATCAGATGATTCCATATTAAAAAAAATGCACTTTCATAGTCAAAATGCATGAAAATGTGTGTACTAATTTGTCACATGGCTACCCTTGTGTGTGAAATAGTCTCTCAGTGTCATTTAACTAGACTTTTCTGGCAATAAAAATATTTTTGTAACTAATTTCATGTCCTGCACTCATTTATCACACTTCCTTATTGTTCTACCTTGATGCCAGCCCACCTGCAGGGGAGCCCTAAACATGTGGTCTTGCATGTAACCATTCATGTTCCCTTGTGTTACCTCTGATCTTTTGTAATAATCTGCACTTTGATGCTATTTGTGTTGTATTTTTGTCCACAGGTTACTTGCTGTATTTGCTTAGGTATTACAGTGCATTACCTTGTTTCTTTAAGTACACAGCATGATCACAAGCTGTCCCCTTTGCTCACCTGATCCTTTCATGTCCCACACCACCATATGTTCACGAATGATGGCAGGGGTCCAGAGAAGTCACTTGTGAAACCATTTGGGAGCTTACATCAGTACAAGATTGGAGCAGGCCATGGGGGAATTTAAAATATGGTTCTTTGCAAATTCTAGCCCTTTCCTGTGATCAACTGTCTCGTCCTGAAGAGCTCTTGTGCTCCTGTGTGACCCTCATTACTTCACTGTCCTTACTGCATCAGGTAAATATTGAACATGCCTGCAGCCAAAAACATTGTTTTTTTTTTTTACTAGTTTTGGTAATGTAAGCGAGCTGTTGGGTCGGGGGTTCATTAATAGTGCACACCCTGCCGGCCCGGTGGAGCTGAGGGTTGAGGCACTGGATGCCACACCTCGCACCACGCCAGCGACCCGGGTTCGGGAGAGAGCTCGGATCGCCGGGGGTTGGCCGGGGGGAGACAGGCTGGAGCGGCCGGGGACAGCTTGCCTTCTCTGGGGGGAGGAGGGACTTCTATACCAGCAAGCGGCGACCCCTGGTGGAGACTGGGGAGAGCGACGGCAAGCTGGAGTCTCAGGGGGCATGATTGGTTGCTGGCGCAGGCCGGCAGCCTATCAGCCTCAGAGGCTGCTCCTTCGCGGAAGGAGTGGGGAGGGAGGGACATTTTCAGATGCCAGTGGATGCCTGGACGTGTAGGCACGCAGCGTCCCAGGGGAGGACACGGGAAAAGGATCCCACACAGAGTCTGGATGAAGGAGCGCCAAGCCAGGGTCCTAATGTGCCAGCGCCCATCTGCAACCCAGGATCTGGATAAGATCCCAAGATTCAGGGTCTCCCGACCCGACCCCGCCCGGGGGGTGTCCCGTGGCTTGATGATGGGACCTGAGGTGAGCAGGAAGGGTGCTGGCAGGGGCAAGGCTTCATGGGTGCTCCAGAGGGAATGGCTCTGTGGGGCAGGAGGGGAATAAATAGAAATTTCAAAAAAAAAAAAAATAGTGCACACCCTGGATTTCCCTCTTGCCTTCTGGATTTGGTGTTAAGGGGTGCCATTTGAATTAAAATGTGAATTTGGGACCTTCTTTATGTCCCTGTTCACTATAAGGTCTTCTTGAAGGAGTTGATAAGGAGGTTGCATAAATCAACTTTCCAGGTTACTAGCTTAATTTTAAATTCTCTTTTTATATGCTGCTATTACAGTCAATTTTGTGGAGGGGGTGGAGATTGAGTGGAGTGTCTGGGATTAGCACACTGCATTATTTGGTTATTGGGGAGTGTTTGGTACCTGTTTTTAATCCTTGGGCTCTTTATTTTTGGGATACTGATATTTATTTTCATTTTTGGTTCCAATGCTTTATTTTAAATTGCTTTTCATATGTTGGGATGGTATTTTACATACTGCTGTTACAATGATTGTTTTTCTTGGGGGCTGTTAAAAAGATTGAGTGCAGTGTCTGATATTTATTGTGGATTTTGGTATTTAAAAAAAACATATTTCTTGTATTTACCTGGGCGCTGTTAGTACAACCCACCAACACTCCTAAATGTGTGCTTCTTCCTACGAGAGTTGTATAAGCGCTGCACCTCAGTACATCCCCCAAATGTGAAACAATGCCCCTCAGAATGTGAAACACTTCATCAAATCTATTATTCAGAAGCTCAGACCACTGTTTTAAATGTGTGCCTTTGTGTTCACAAAGTTCACCATTAAATAATGAATATATATATATATATATATATATATAGCAGTGGCTCAGTAGGTAGCACACTCGCCTCTGAGGCCGGGAGATCAGAAGGCTGTGGGTTCAGTTCCCACATCTGGCACTTGGGTTAATATCCCAGTACTGACAATGTAGTGCAGCATGAGAGGGTGCTGCACTTCTGAGGCGCCATCTTCGGATGAGACGTTAAACTGAGGTCCCATCTGCCTGGATTGGTGGTAGTTCAGGTGAATGTTAAAGATCCCATGACACTTATCAAAAGAGTAGGGAATTTCCCGGTGTCCTGGCCAAATTTCCCTCACTCACTAAAAATACCACCAACAGCTTAATCTGGTTCAAGGTCAGTCGGCATTCATCTGTATCCCCCTCCCCCGGGTTGTGCCTGAAAATCGGCAGGATTTGTCTAGTGCACTTACCCGGTCAACAAAAACTAAATAAAATAAATAAATATTTTTCATATGAACTGCTATGCATTTTTGCATTCTAACGTTGTTGTTTAATGTGGGACAAACCCTCTCAATGTGTAACACGGGGCTTTTGTGAATAAAATGAGGACCTGTTCCTTATGATGCGGTACAGTTGAGAAGTATGGCATGATCACATGTGCATGTAAGTTTGGTGTGACCAAATTAAGCAACCGTGTATTTTACTTTTTTACTTTATTTGATTCTCCTTCGGGTCCCCACCAGTTGGCATCTATCTTTCAGCCACCCACCCGGCCCTGCACCCACACATCAGGCAGCTAACCCCTTCTTCCTCTATGGTTTACCCTCTGTGGCAGGGCTGTGAGGAGCCTCCCTTGCTCAAACTCACCTCGACTAGGATCCAGATTCCGGGGAGTACCATCCAGAGTCGGGGCCTGCAGTGGGTGGCTGCCATCATCCTGCTTGACCTGGGACCTCATTATTCCTTGTTCTGTGTTTCTCCCTACGTAGAGCATGCAATGTTGGCAATGGCTGTGCAGTGCATGCTTCCACCCATGCACACTGGCAGATTGCCAGCATGGCAGGAGGTAAAGCACGGATACCTCAGCCCTCCATGCCACTGGGCCTGTGGCAACCACGTATTTAGGTGGAGTGGTAGGTTTGTCTGGCACGATCTTGACATTGGTTATGATGGGCTATTACACTGTGTAATGTGTTTGTTACTGGCTTCTTTAATAGTAGGGTGCACCACTTCTGTTTTGTCTTGGTGCATCACAGGGGGCACCCACAGCATTTGTTGTTAATCTGGGTACCACACTATCTGGTCACTGATTTTTTTTTGGGGGGGTGTTAGTGCACTATTTGGTCTATGTGTAACAGGTCTGGTGACAGTTTTTGACTGAGTCCCTGTGGTACGTTTTGTGGTGGGCCTCCATTTTTAGTTGGCAAATGGCTGGAAGCGTGCCTCCATTTTGTTTGCAGATGGCTAAATGTGTGCCTCCATTTTGCTTGCAGGTGGGTGTATGCATCCCTCCACTTTGTTTATAGATGGGTGGATGTGTGGCTTCATTTTGTTTGCAGATTTGTGTATTATTACCTCCATTTTGATTTGCAGATGGGTGGATGCATGCCCCAATTTTTTTTTGCTTATTTGTGTATGATTCCCTCCATTTTGATTTTCAGATGGGTGGATGCATGCCTCCATTTTGTTTGTAGATGGATGGCTGCATCCTTTAATTTTGTCTGCAGCTGTGTGCATGCATGCCTTCCTTTTACTACCAGATGGGTGCATGCTTGCTGTCATTTTGTTGCAGACCTGTGGATGTCTGAGTTCAGTATTTTACTTTTTTTTCCTTTTTGGCAGACGGGATGATGCATGGCTCATATTGCGCTTCTTACATTTTTCTACTTTTGCGTCTTCATTTAAGTGATTTAATAATTTGAATAGCTTTGTTAGTCAGTTCATGAAATGTTTTGACATTGGCTTAGGATTTTGGCATTTGAAAACAAAAACTTGAACAAAATAAATTTGGTGAATCACAGGGCACCCACAGCATTTGTTGTTAATCTGGGTACCACACTATGTGGTCACTGATTTTTTTTGGAGGGGGTGTTGGTGCACTATTTGGTCTATGTGTAACAGGTCTGGTGACCATTTTTGACTGAGTCCCTTACCTGCTATTTTGGTTTAAATTTCAAAATCACCAAACAACCCCAGATGTGCGCTTATTGTAGTCAAGCAGATACCTTGTACTGGGTTGGTGATCTTGGCAAAACCCATTTTGTGTATGACTATGTCCGCAACTCCCCACCCCAAAAAAAACATTTATGAATATTGCACATGTAGTTGCTACACAGTTACACCAGTTACCTGTTTATGCACAACTGTGTTGTATGCCTAAGCAGGCAACAACTAATGTTGGTGGGGTGCTGGTTTGTGTGCTGTGATTCAGATGGTGTTTGGGTGATGCTGCTGCATTAGCTAACTTGTCTGGCGCTGCCTGCATTATTCTATTTTTTGCACATGTAAAATGTTCATTATTGTGCCTTTGTGGATTTTCTGGTTGCATCACAGGGCAACTACAGCATGCTGTTAATCGTAGCACAAAACCTTATGGTAACTGTTTTTGGATGGGTGGAGCTTAATGTTAAAAAGCACTCTCCCCCTGCTGCTTGTTGTGGTGCCCTAATTAGGATACATTATTCTCTGGGCCATATTGGTCAGTCATATCATACATACATGTATGTGTGGTGGGTTTACAGAACTTTGCCTAGCAAAAAAAAAAAAACCTTACTGTGAAAATCAACTATACTGTTTTCTGCAGGTGTTGTCTGTGTTCAGTTTATTTGGACAGTTCATAATTCAGGTGATATGGACTGATGATGCCCTTATTAGAATGCATACTTTAATGATGAACTTCTTTGAAAGATTCCATCAGGTATTTAGCTGCATGCCTCCATACTGTCTGCAGATAGGTGGTGGCATGCCTCCATGTTGTCTACAGATGGGTCATGGGATGCCTCCATGTTGTCTACAAATGGGTGGTGGCATGCCTCCATGTTGTGTGCAGACCGGTAGTGGTGTGCCTGTGGTACTTTAATGTTCCCTGTTACATGTGCAGCCCTGATTTTATGGTCTCAGTTACATGTGCAGTCCTGTTTTTATGCCCCCTATTACACATGCAGCCCTGCTTTTATGTCCCCTGTTACACGTGCAATTTTGTGGATGCTTCTTCTCAGTCCCCAAAATTGGAGTTATCCTACACCATACTACAATTTTATTAGGTGAGTCACAGCATTAAAGAATGCTTATAATAATCGTTATATTATAGAGTTTAAAAATTGACGTTAATGTCACACTTTGGTAGCCCTTTTTCATGCACAGACCCATATTCAATGTATCTTAGCATTGATATGTCTGTTACCTTGCTTGTGGTGCAGACTGCATCTGTTTGCTTCCCTGTGTTCTCTGTTTTTATTAGCCCTCCACCCAATACCTCTTCTGAAGACTTCACCTCCTCAAACCTTATTGTTGGTGATGATGGGCCCCAAGATCCAGGCTTGATACTTAGTATCTGGGTCATTTTACTGCTCAGTCCCTTTGTTAAGTGTAGACTGTGTCTCCTCAAGACTCTGACAAGATTGGTGTTCCTAACATTTCTATACTGTCTGTCCTCACTTCATGTTGCTGTTACAGGAGATATTGAATTGAATCCTGCACCCTCTACCTAACAGTATGCTAGCACCCCTGTCTGTTCAAATGTAAAAGACCTTAAAAGTGCTCATCAAAATGTAAGGAGACTTTTAGCTAATTTAGATGAGTTTATTGTCAGGGTAGCTCACTACAGTCCTGAGATTCTCTCCCTGACTGAGACTTTGCTTAAACCCTTGATACTTTACTCTACCTGTTCCCTCCCAGGCATTAATTGTATCAGAGTTGATTGACCTGATGAGAAACATGGGAGCGGATTGTTTAATTATTATAAGAGCCATCTAAATGTCTTGATCATAAAACAATTGTACCCTTCCTCCCCAGCCTGTGAGTTTCTACACTCACTGCTCCTTTTGTGTAACACTAGGACAATTCACTTGGTTTGTGCTTATAATCTTTCTGCTGATGTTCTAAGTGGCATATACCATCTATTAAACAATATTAGCCAAAAGAGTGGCTCAAATGAGATGTTGGTTATGAGTGACATTAGCTTATAAATGGTTGAGGAAAAATCAAGCAATGTGAACCTCTTGCAACCTCTACTCACTGTGCTCAGCCTTAAGAAGCTTATTTCTGCTCCTACCAGATTCACTACTTGTGATGGGATGCCCACTCTCCTTGGCTGGCTCCTGATAAACTGGGATGAGAGAAGTTTAATGTCTGGAACTTTCCATGATGATATTTCTTATCATAACACCATTTACTGTGTCTGGACAGTCTCTACATTAAAAATCTGTCCAATGATCAATCTTCTCAGAAACTTATCCAAGTTAAATCCTTGCTCCTTCCAGAGTGACCTTACACTCACTGACTGATCTACCATTTTGCTTGCTGCTGATTCCTCAGTTGCCCTGTCTAGCTTCATAACCATCTCTCCTTTGCTGAAAGATAAGCTTGCCCCATTTATTAAAGTGCGAGTTAGGGGTACTGTCACTAAATGGCTTCATAGTTATCTGTTAGAGTTCATGAAATCCAGAAATAAGTTGGCCAAGTTTTAAGACCTATTGAGGAACTGTCTGACTTTATTGAGAATAAGCATCTCAGAAATGCTTAATTATTCAGTCAGCCAAGAGCGATTTCTGCAGATTCTCCTTATTGGTATCTGCTAAAGACCCAATGAGTTTCTGTAATATTTAAAAATGTAATTGGTAGTTCTTCAAATTACCAAACAATTGATATGCTTATTCATGGTGTTAACTGTAAAAAACACTAGTACAATAGCCAATATGTTTAATAAACAGTTGTATGAACTCTCTGCCCTCTCTTCCTTGTTCTCAGGCACTGTGTCACTGGATAAGTTAATGCCATCCCTTGTTCCATGGTCCTCTGATTCCCTTTTCCACCTCAAAACTGTTACGGCAAGCTAGCCCAGTGGCACAGAGGGATGAGGCACTGTAGCAGCTTACTGAATTGACCTACCACCCCAGTCCAGGAAAGGCGAGCTGCCATACAGCTGCTCAATCCTCTACAAGCCCTCACCCTCACTGATTCCTGATGGCCACAGCTCCTTCTTGAACTTGGATCCCCAGCATGGCAAAATGTAAGCTGCTACAGTGGAAAAAGAGACATATATCATCAGCAAAGGCCTGCACTATCAACTGTGCATTGTACAGTGGCATTTGTAACCCTTCCCATCTGGATGGACAGACTAAAGCTCTTAATAAAGGTTTAAGTGAGAAAACATATAACAAGGGGCTGAGCGGACACCCTTGGCAAACCCCTGTTTTGACTTCAATTCCTTTCATTATAGTTCCCTTTATTAGTGGGTAAACTTTGGCAGATTTGTACAGTGCTGTTAAAATTGTTATTATTGAACCAGGAATCCCAAAACATTCTAAGACCTGAAATAAATATACGTGATTTACCCTATCAAATGTTTTCTCTAAGTCTATTGACAACAAATAACCCCATTTTCCTCCTAATGATAAGGACTCAATTAGGTCCCTAATAATTGTTAAAGCTGACTGGATCTGCCTATCTGGCAAGCCACAAAATTGCAGAGGAGAGATTACTTTATTAGCTCTTATTTTTAATCTATTATTTAATAGGGTAGTAAAGATTTTCTAATCTGAATTTAAGATTGTAATGGGCCTTCAATTCCTGATGTCACCTCTGTCTCCTGATTTAAAAATATATATCATTAGTTCTTCTGTAAAAGACTCCAGAATCAATTCCCTGGACATAAAAAAACTGAAATCCCAAATGCAAACAAGCAGCGATTTCCACTTGAAAAGTTTTATAAAATAGATTGGAAATGCCATCCATACCCGGAGTGATATTATCTTTTAATTTATGAATAACAGTTCCAATTTCTATATAGGAAAAAGGCGCTACCATGTTTTTAATGTCCTGGGGATCCAGAAGTTCAGGAGGCACCCCTAAATATCTATATATATATATCTGTAATAGATGGATCAAAGTCTGGTTGTAAGTTACAAAAATCAGTATTTATCATTGAATTAATAACATTTTCATCCTCCACTCTAGTTTGATTACAAGTGAGATAACCCAAGGCTATAGACTCTTTAATTTTTTTACATAATTCAAATGGGTCACCTACCACTGTTTTATTGGAATGATTGATTAAGATTGCCTGAAGAGTCTTAGATCTGTTATACCGAAAAACTTTCATCCGATCTTTAATATGTTCTATTTGGGTTGAATAATCAAATTTAGACATATTGGCTAACAAAATTAGGTACTGCAATTGATTTCTTAGATTTAAATATGAAAGAAAATCTGAATTCCTCCTTTGGATGCCATATTTTTAAACCACGTGCAGCAATCATTTTTCGTTTCCATCCACCAGACACCTAAGTCTGAATATAGAAAAGCCACTGATAATCTAGCTTTCAAAATAAGCAGAATGGAATTTTTTACCAAAGCCTCTTTAAGAATGGAAGTATTTAACTTCCATCTGGTTCGTTTCCTAAAAGAGGAGGGTGAAACTCCAATTTCAATCTGTACCAACAGGTGGTCTGTGAATTCTACAGGAATGATGTTAAACTTGCCTATTGTAACAGTTTTAGAGGTAAATAAATAAATAATCAATAGTGGAACCTGCCTTTCCTTTAAAGAAAGTGTAATTAGACTCTGAATTTGCTAAGTGGTTACAGTGTACCAGATCCCCAGTTTTTATGACAGATGCCAGACAATTTGAGTGACAGTAGATTTTTTTATTTGATCTACCCTGAATGTTAAGACTGCAATTAAAATCCCATCCCCAAAACAATATTGAGTGAATATATTAAATAGGGCTGATTTTTTTGCAAATATTCAGTTCTAAGAGCTTTAGTCTGTGGGTTATAAATATTGATAAATCTACAATACTTAGAATGCCATAATCCATTGATTATTAGTATTCTCCCTGGAATTCATTCTATTAATTTGTATAAGACAAAATGAATAGCATTAAATAAAATTCTAATTCCATCCATACAATCTCTACTAAATGACCTATATGATGGCCCCCATGGCCAATCCCTTTGAAACAAGGCTATTTGTTCCTGAGAAATCATCCAAGTTTCTTGTAAAAAACTAACTGCTATGTTCTTAACCCTAAGAAACTGCAAGACAGCTTGTCTTTTTACAGAATTTAATCAACTGTGTGTATTTAGTGTGCCCCATATGTAACCAGCCATTTAGTTTACAGAAGGTGAAGGGATTATTCTGTTTTTTCCTCCTTTTTTTTTTCTTTTCTTTGTATTCCTCTATTGGGGTACCTATATTTTCCCGCACAGATCTTTGAGAATCCAAATCTCCAATATCCATTTCTGAGTCACCCCAAGAGGTGAATAGTGTGGAATAAGAATTTGGAGATTCAATTGACTCACAATGTGGTGCAGCCAATGACTTCAGATGCCTACTGTATCTTCTAGGAGGAAGGGGGGCACTTTTGAGCTCACAATTCTAACACTGTATTATCAGAGTCTTTGTAACAAACTGGTTCAAATTGTTCTATAATCTCTGATTCTGCTTTGGCTAAACTGACAGGAACCCTGTTAAGGGAGGGGATGGGGGTAGGACTGAAGAGGGTTTTTTATGTCTGAATCCTGCTGATGGGAAGGCTTAGGTTCATCTACTTTAGGCACTTCATGTTCAGATACAGCATCTTGTGCTTGCTGGATGATCAAGTCCGTGCTCCCACAAGAGGCTTTATTCCTTGCTGCCCAAGGGCACTCTCTAAAGGTGTGACCAAAATCCTCACACCGATCACACTTAGTGTGATTAGCACACTACATGGTTACATGGCCTACCTCCCCACAGTTGTCACACCTGGGCTGATCGCAGACACTGGAGAGATGTGTTTTTGACCCACACTTGTAGCATGCTCTAGGCTACCCACTATAAAACCATACCCCACAATCCCTACCCAACAAAAAAGCATTAGGGATATCTTCTATCCCCACATCAGATTGCTTGAGTTTTACCTTATACTTCCAACCCCCCATCCAGAACTGTTCAGAATCCAAAATAGGTTTGGGTTCACTTTGTATGTCACATTTCTGAGACAACCAGTATGTTATGTCTTCCACATGGACCCCCTCATTTCTAAACATAACAGTAACATTTTAAATTAAAGGTTTAGTGAGTGGTATTACCAAGAAGGGGGTCCATGTGGGAGAAAATGTAACTTACCCATACCATTCCCAATAAAGGTCTAAACTATAGGCTGATCTAAAACTTATGTTGAAGTTATGCTCCCCAGAGATATTAATGAAAGTGAATACGTCCCTAGGTGAAAACTTCAGAGAGTTTTTTATTAAGTATTTCCCCATGTAATGTCTGTCAGGTCTCACTTCTAACCTGCCCTTGTAGCAAATTCATCCCACATTTCACCAAGGAGTTGCTTCATGTCTTGATTTGGAAAAGGGTTCAGAAAGCAGTGGCTTGTTATGAGTAACTAGAGCACACAAATTCTCCTTAACATTAATGACCTGTGGAACAGGATTTGTTTCTGAGTTTGAACGTACTTTTACTTCAGGTAATGGTGACTTTTCAATCTTGGTTGTATTCTGCTCGCTAGGGGTCAGACCAGTTTTGTTTTCTCTTTGAGCTAGATGCTATGCAGGCTTTGACCGCCACTCTGGGAAGGCTGTTTGAAAATTAAAAGATGAAACCCAGGCCGAGTCAGTGGCTCAAATGCTTGAAGCAGATTTTTCCCATCCTGCTTCTTGCAGAGCTTTATGAGGTGACCAAGTATCATTATGTAGTTTTGCATCCTCTAACCCCTATTTGTTAGAAACCTCCACTGCATTTATAGCATTTTTATTTGACTTGTTGCGCTCTTGTGCTAAAGTTTTAGTTGAAAGCTGAATTCAGTTACCCCTTCTTGCTTGTTTACCACTGTTTGGTATGTTATCTGGGAGGACTCTGATGTTACCGGATATTGATTCACCGGTGGGTGAAACACAAACCCCGACTCTTTAGACAAGGGAGTTTGTTCTTTGAAGGGTAAAATCCATCCCATTTAGTTTGGGAACCATGATAGAAGACTTATTTCCTACTGAGGGAGTGTATTTCTTTACAGTCTTTTGTTCAATACTCTTTGCTTTTATCGGCTTTTGGCACTCGCTAGACCTAGCGACTGAACTGCCAGTCTGAAACCTGTCATTTTTAGCATTAGAATTAAGGTTTGTTACAGCACACTCACCCTTCAACTGCAGGTGAGTTGGCATCACTACTCCCTCATTCCTGCTGTCAACACCTGCGGGTAGCCTGTCAGAGAGATCAGCTGCAGCTGAAATTGACTTGGATCTTAGATTCGAGTGTGGTGCTTCCTCTGTATTCGACTGAACCGTCGCTTGTACATCAGCTGGCAAAGTTTTAATTCCATTGGTGTCATTGAAAGACATTGAAGCAAAACCAGTTATAACAGACAAAAACATCTCAGGCACAGAAATAGCTTCATGAAAGATCTCCCTCATAGTCTTGTAAATGACTCATATTCTTCATAAACTGTTCCTCAGCTAGCAGTGAGGCCTCCCCCACCTCTAGACTCATGTCCTTCACCTCCATCATCTGTCCCACAGTGGCCATCTCACAGCAAGATGGCCGTCCACCTACAGGAGAGTAGGGGAATTTCCCTGGTGTCCTGGCCAAATTTCCCTCATTCACTAAAAAAAAAAATACCACCAACAGTTTAATCTGGTTCAAGGTCAGTTGGCACTCATCTGTATCCCCCTCCCCCGGGTCATGCCTGAAAATAGGTAGGATTTGTCTAGTGCACTTACCCGGTCAACAAAAACTAAATAAAGTAAATAAATAAAAAAGATACTGCTGTGCAACAGATTCAAAGTGAGAAGAAGAAGAAGAAGATAGTAAATACATCCCTCCACCAGGGTCTAGGAACTAGCAGAATGCAGAACTGCCACACTGAAATACTGAATGAATATTTCTGCTAAGTCTTCACTGAGGAAGAGGAGGGTAATGGCCTGAAGGGAGAACAAGAGGAAGAACGGCACAGAAATGAACACAAGTCCTTTTACACAGGAAAGGGTCCTAAAGAAACTGGAAGGAATAAGAGCTTATAAAGATATAGAGCCAGATGAGGTGCATTCCATGATCACAAAGGACAAAGAGAGCTGGTGGCTGAATCTCTGGCAAGCCTGTTTAGCCAATCACTGGCAATAGGGGTAGTATCCAATGATTGGAGGACAGCAGATGTAGTCCCCTTATACAAAAGTGGGAACAAAGAGGAAGCAGGGAACCACAGATCAGTCAGCCCAACCTCTGTAGTGGGGAAGATCATGGAAGCACTACCGAAGGAGAGATTGGTGGATCATCTGGTTGCCAATAAACTACAGGACCCAAAGCAGCATGGTTTTACCAGATGGAGGTCATGCCAGACCAAACTCATTGAATTTTTTGACTGGGTGACAAGGGAGGTTGATTGGGTAGAGCAGTGGATGTGGCCTATCTGGACTTCAGCAAGGCCTTTTACACTGTGGCACATAGAAGGCAATTAAATAATCTGGGGAATATGGGAGTGGGCAGGACAGTGGTGTGGTGAGAAGGTAATTGGCTAGGCGGCAGGACACAGAGGGTGGTGGTAAATGGCTGTCACTTCATAGAGGGAAGAGTGATCTGTGAGGTAACACAGGGATCAGTGCTGTGACTGGTCCTATTCAATGTCCTCATCAGTGACATTGTGCGGGAACTATGAGGCAGAATTTTCCTGTTTGCTGATGACATGAAGCTCTGTAACAGAGTGGACACACCAGAGGGTGTAGACAGAAAAAGGAGGGACATGAAGAAGCTTGAAGAATGGTCAAGGGTTGGCCATTGAAATTCAATGCAAAGAAGTGTAAGATGATGCATATGGGGCATGGTTAACAGCGGCACCTAAGGTTCTTCTTAAGAAGCAGAGAGGTGGAGTGGTGACTGGCTCTGAATACTCACTCTCCTTCTTTGTGGAGTAAAGTGGAGAAGCAGGGAGACAATGCTATTAAATTTTTAAAAAACAGGTATGCCACCATTGCCTAACTATGCTTGGCTTCTTTCCAGCTCATCTTATTTTTGGCCCCGAGTCCGACTGGGTTTCTCTCTGCATTTCTGATTTTTGTTCCCCTCTAGAGATAGAAGGCCCATTGGTGTGCTGGCAGCATGGGGGTTCTCCCTGAGACAAAGCCGACTGTGGAACAAACAGAAAGCCAGTCAGAATGGCATACAGTGCAGAGTAGATTGACCAGCCCAGTTCTAAGCATCTAAGTCATTGTCCTGTCTGCTCTGAAAATACATAAGGACAAGGGATGTATTGGACTGACCTTAGTTTTCACTAATTGTTTTATTATATTGTTTCTCGTGTATTTTTTAAAATTCATTTAAGTACTTTTTAAGGCTCAGTGAATCTTATTTTTGCATATTTTTACACATCCATTCTCCAGGGAATTGTTCCACACTTTGCATGACTTTTTTTTTTTTTTTTTACCTTTTAAGTCTGCAGTTGGGGAAAGCCTTTTGGGGGGGAGGTATTAGTTTTCTTAAACATTTTTGGAGTTTAGACTTTAAAGCACATAGCTTTGGTTTTAAAGGTTTTGCACCAAATCCAAACTGTACACACTTGACTAAAGTATAAAAGCGCATGTGTGGTGTTTTTTCACCCTTAGATTTGCAAAGGTCATCATGGTGTGCCATCTTGAGCAAGCGGGTGAGTGAGTGATTTTGTAAAGCATAGCTTACAAGCTTGAAAGAGTTTTTTGCCTCTCTGATCAGATTGTAAACCTCGTGTTGCAGAGTTCGGCTTTGGAGTTTTTGTTTTGAGTCCCTGCCTTGAATTGCTTCAGTGCGACTGAAGGGTTATCCTTCTACCTGAGGGCCTGGTGCTGTTTAATACTCCATAAGTAAGCTGATTAAATTTTCAGTTTACTAAAATAATTTGACTAATATATTTTTTGGGACACAAGTTGTGGAAATAAAAACGATAAATCTGACTTTATAACTTACTTTGTTTGACAATTATATTGTTATTTGCTGCTATCTTTTTATTGCCTATGTTTGGCCAGCTGGTATGGGCAGAGGTGTAGGCAAAATTGTTACTGAGTATCAGCGTGAAAAGTAAGAATTTTGATTAATTTATTCATGCCTTTTTATAGTTTGGTATAGTCCGGTATTAACGTTTACTTTTTTTTATATTTCCTAGTGTCTTGCCTGAAACCAGCATTATTTTTGCATCTTGGAGCATCTTTTGAGGTGCCTTTTAAAGCACTTAATTTCAGGATATTCCCCATTGGATATTTGAACAACTCCAACTCACTCAGGGAGCCTGATACCCATTTTCTACCTATCTGTCCAATAGGTCAAAGACTGCTATATCCAGGACAGTGCTGGTTGCTGCAGACCAATTGTTTGTTGATTTGGAGATCAGAGACTGCTCTCTGCTGAATTATTTGGTCCAGATATCTGTTTTCAAACTATCAGACAGAAAACAGAAAAAAAAAGTTGTTACGTACTTTCCTCGCTACATGCTGAAAACTGATATTAAACCTTTAGAGTTGGTTCCTGGCCTCATTGATTGTTGTGGAGCAGTGGACTTTTACTTTTACTTTTACTTTTTTATTATTATTTTTATTCTTTTTTTTTTTTTGCTCCTTTTGGTCTAGTGTGAGAACTTATCTTAGCTTTAGCCTTGAAGTATAGCTTTAGAGTATATTGATTATTTTTTACAAAAACTTGAACACTCTTTTAGATTTTCTCCATACTGTTCTTTGGTTTCACTTTAGAAAACATTTTATTTAGAGATGCCAGTTACTACTAGGAGTAAAACTATAAGCACTGATGAACAAATAATGTTTGAATGTGCACATAAGAAAGTTAAATTGGGGGATAAACTTTGGATATGAAATATCTTGGCAAAATGCAAACTAAGTCCTGTAATAGCAGTTACTCATGCCCACCCTCCCATCCAAAGCTAGTTCTACTTTTATAGGAACAGTATTTGAATGACAAAAGAAACTTCCTGTTTGGGAGCAGGAAGTGAGTGATCTCAGAGCCACCAAAGACCCACCATCCTAGAAGGGCAAGAGTAGCTCTCCAGACCCCTCTAGCTGCTGGAGGCCTGCCTCTGAGCAATAAGGGGTCTACTGAGAAATATAGGATATTCTTGTCTCAGAACAGGACAATCAGGAGCTTAAAGGGCTCAGCAGCAGAAAGTAAGTAAAGAGAGAAGAGAAAAAAGGCAGAGGAAAGGTTAAGGATTCCAAACAACAGTTAAGGGGCCAGAAATAAGACATGATGGGAGAGGTGCAGTGCAGTGGCTGTGGAGCAGCAGTCTTCTGGGAGATGTTCTGGAAGATGCAGTGTTGTCCCATCTGCAGGCACCTCTCTGGGCTGAGGGAGGAGGTTGCTTGCCTCCAGACTGAGTTGGCCAGGATTTGTGGGACCTCCCTCCACCCAGGGGACCACCAGTGCCACTGTGCTGCTGCCTCAGAGGTTGCCAAGAAAGAGGAGTGGTTGGACCACAGTGGGCTCAGGGAGGGTGAGGGTGGTGGAACAGAGGCACATCCCTCCAGTTGTACCTCTCCACAATTCCTATGCTATTCTGGCAAAGTGTGGTTCCTCTATGGAGGCACCTGTAGTGGAGACAAGGAGGATGCTGGGAACCTCTACAAAGGAGACCCACAGGAGGCTTGCATGGGACCCCACAGGGGAAGGAAACAACTCCTGGTGGGGGACTTCATTGTTAGGAAGGTAGAACTGGAGGAGGAAGGGGAGAGGGAGGTAAGGTGTCTGCCTGGCACAATGGCTTGGAGGGACAGGGAGAAAATCCTCAGGATTGCTGGAGCAGCTGCACAGGGGAGGGAGCTAGATGTCATTGTCCACCTAGGGACAAATGACCTGGCTAAGAAAGGGATTAGAGCAGCAAAGAGTTTGTGGAATCAGAGGGGCCTTTAGACAAGTAGCATGTACGTAACCTTCTCGGAGGTGCGCGCTCATCTATGGCGAGGAGAGACTAGGGTGTTCTGCACTATGGAATTCAATCAGTGGTTGAAAAACTGGTGCAGAGCTCAGGGATTTGGCTTCATTGGGGACTGGGGGTCTACCTGGAGGGATGCAAGCCTATACAGGCATGATGGGCTGCATCTGTGCAGGAGGGGAACCAGGATCCTAGGTGATAGGTTTAAATACTTCATTGGCAAGCATTTAAACTAGTCAAGGGGGAAGCACTGGAAAGGAGCAGGGAAATCCTAGCTCCCCAAAAAAAATCATGGTAGTAAGTGCAGTAAACACCAACATAGAGGTGGCGATAGGGAGAAGGGCAGGGGTAAATGGGGAAAGTGACAAAGGCAAGAAGGACAGGGATGGGGCAAAAAGGAGTAAGGCCATCAGGAAATGGAGGGTAAAGAGTACCAATGACCGTAGTCTGGGCAACAAGCTCCCTGAGCTGGTGGCCTTGATGGAAGAGGGATGCCTGGATATCGTAGTAGTCACAGAAACATGGTACACAGAGAACCATGGCTGGAAGTTAACATACCAGGGTACATAACCTACAGGATAGACAGGCAGGAGAGAAGAGGGGGATGAGTAGCTCTCTATGTAAAGGAAGGGATAAAAGCAACTGAACAAAAGAGCAAACAGGGAGGCGAGGAGGCACTGTGGATCACCTTGGAGACTGGAAAGGGCACCATAATCTGCGTAGGGGTTGTGTACAGGCCCCCATGTCAGAGGGAGGGAATGGGCAAGGATATGATAGAAGGCATTCTTAGGATGGCAGAGAAAGGGGAGATACTGTTGATGGAGACCTGAATATGCCAGATGTTAACTGGAGTACATTTGCTGCAGACACATCCAAGAGCAAGACCATTCTTGATGCCCTACAGGTGGCAGGCCTCAGACAGCTAGTTTCGGAACCCACTCGTGAGGGAGCAATCTTAGACCTCATACTCTTAAATGGGTGCAGTAAGAGGATCTCAGATCTAGAAGTGGGTTGCCATCTGGGAACAAGTGACCATCAAACAGTGTGGTTTACGTTAAACTCAGCTGCAGAGTCAAGCCATACAAAAGTGAGGGTACTGGACTTCAGGAGGGCTGACTTTGGCAAGATGGGAGAGTGCCTCAGAAAGCACTAGCAACCAGGCTAGAAGGAGGGTGGAGCAACAATGGGGAATCATCAATACTGCCATCACAGAGGCAACAAGCCTTTGTGTGATGCAAATAAACAAATCAAAATGAAAGAAAAGCCACTATGGTTCTCAAAGAGGTGGCTGGGAAAGTCAGGCAGAAAAGATAGCATTCAAGAATTATAAGAAACACAGAAGGAGCAGGACAGGGAGCTGTACCAGTTAAGGCAGAAGGAAGCAGGAGGAAGTCAGAATAGCAAATGCCCAAACTGAGGAAAAGATAGCCAACTCAGTTAAGAAGGGGATAAAACTTTTATAGGTACATCAGAGAGCGTAGAAAGACAAAGGAGGGATAGTGAGGCTGAATAGAATGCATGGTGGGTGGGCAGAGGGGTTCAGTGAAAATCAGGATACTGAACGAGTATTTCTGCTCAGTATTCACAAAAGAGGAGGGAAGTGCCTAATCCAATTAACAGAAGCACTCTTGATCGGGGTCGATCCCAGCCCTTTCATTGAAGAAAGGGTTCTGCAAGAACTCCTAGAACTGAAGGTGGACAAAGCAATGGGGCCTGATGGAATTCACCCAGAATTCTAAAAGAATTAAGGCGGAACTAGTGAAACCACTGACTACTCTTTTAACAAATCTTGGGAGGATGGTGTGGTACCGAGGACTGGAGGAAGGTGATGTCATTCCCTTCACAAAAGTGGGACCAAGACAGATGCAGGAAACTACAGACTTGTCAGTTTGACCTCTGTGGTAGGGAAAGTGATGGAGTCACTTCAAGGAAAGAATTCTTGAGTACCTTGGAGGCCAGTGGGGGCACAGGACCCAAGGCAGCATGGGTTCACAGCGTGAAGGCCATGTCAGGTGAATCTAATAGATTTCTTTGACTGGGTGACCAAAGTAGTAGACCAGGGAGGGGCTGTGGACATGGTCTACCTAGACTTTAGCAAGGCATTTGACACAGTCCCGCACAAAAAATTATTAGTCAAATTAACCAGCCTGGGAGTAGGTCCCAGGGTGGTAGCCTGAGTAGAACATTGGCTGGACAACAGAACATGGAAGGTAATTGTAAATGGAGTCCACTCTGAAGAAAGAGGGGTTACTAGTGGGGTACCGCATGGTTCAGTACTGGGTCCAGTCCTTTTTAATGTCTTTATAAGTGACATTGCAGAGGGACTGGAAGTGAAAGTATGTCTCTTTGCAGATGACACAAAGATCTGTAACAGGGTCGCACACGAGGAGGCATGGAAAGGATGAGAAGGGACTTGGCAAGGTTGGAGGATTGGTCAGAAGCATGGCAGCTAGGATTCAATGCAAAGAAGTGCAAAATAATCCACCTGGGAAACAATAACCCAGGGGAAGATTACACAATGGGGGGAGGTAGTAACAACAACAAAAAAGGAAAGGGACCTGGGATGATCATATCAGATGACCTTAAGGTTAGCAAGCAACGTAAGAAAGCAGTAGGGAGGGCTGGGGGTATACTGGGATGCATAGGTAGAGGCATCACCAGCAGAAAACAGGACATTGATATCCTCTGTACAGACAGTTGGAGAGACCCTCATCTGGAGTACTGGGTCCAGCCCTGGAGACCCCATCTTCGCAGTTATTACAGACTGGATAGAGGCAGTCCAGAGGAGGGCAACTAAAATGGTGCAGGGTCTGCAAGAGTTACCATATGAGAGATACTAAAGGAGCTTAATATGTATACCCTAAAGGAAAGAAGGAGAGGGGGGGACAGATAGAATTTTAAGCAATTTTATGGAATCAACAAAGTCCAAGAGGGTAGCATCTTTCAGAAAAAGAGATGTGCAAGAACAAGGGATACAATTTTAAAAGATAGGGGGTACAGAACGGGCAATGAGGAAGTATTTTTCACAGAGGGTAGTGGATGCATGAACAGCTTTTCTGAGGAGGTTGTGGGGTCTAAAACTGTGGGAGAATTCAAGAATGCATGGGACAGACATGAGGCAATTCTTGTGGGGGGTAGGAAGAAATAGGCTGTTGGTTAACTAGGATCTGTGGCCTATCCTGTAGGTAGGGAAATGGGCAGACTAGGTGGACCAAGCGGTCCTTATCTGCCATCAAAGTCTATGTTTCTATGGAAACATAGAACTAAGTTATATAAAAATAGTAGGACAATTAAAAACAAGCTCACTACATGAAAGGGCTGTGTATTCAGTTAGCATCTACACCGAATGGGGATATTTTAAAGTTTTTGGCATTACAAGTCCTCAGGTAAAGTTCCATAAATCTCTATAATGTTATTAGTCCACAGACTGTTATTTCTTAACCCTGAGTGTCACACTGGCAAGGGAGAGAAGGAATGTTATCCTAATTCATCTCAGATACAGCTGTTGACCCCAATAAAAGTGGCTGCTGGGGGAAGTTGAGCACTTAGAGACTACTAAAATACATTTTACTGACATTTTTTTACAATTTATCCATATTAGACACAGAAGTCAGAAGTTTGAAAGAAACATTAAGAGTATATATCAATGATGATGAAGAGTGTAAAGTTGTTAACCAGAATCCAGCAAATATTTCTGCCTCTAAACTGGGAAATGAGAAACATTTAACAGAAAGGCTGGGTGAAGTGATAGTCTCACCTAGAAAAAATGGTGGAGATATTCTAGTGAAGAGGATCTTGGAACAAATCTATAGGGGAAATTACAGTTATACCTCATGGACAATGAGTCTGGATAGCCTGAAAATACCAGACCTGGAAGGTATAACAAAAGATGTGATTAATGTATTAAGAGACCCACTTAACTTGAATATCTTTTTATTCAAACAACTGATAGATATTAAACAAGAACTCTCTTTTATAAAGGGTGTTGGCCTTGAAAATAAACTTAAATTAAACTTAATTGAACATAGACCAAGAGATACGGGTTTACCCCTGAATACTGCTGGAGAAAATGTAACTTCTGACCAGGGTGATATCAGCTTTCCTTAGGTGATATTTTAAATGTTAATATCTCATTTGAACAAAGTCTCATTAGTTCAGAGAGCATTGACAGGCCTGGTAAGATATCAGATCAATCTCTCACGAGCATAATACAAAGAGTGATTGGTGGAGTGTATTATGCTCCTGACAAAATTTTAAGAGAGAATAGTATTTGTAAAGAAATGGCTGAGAAATTTACCTCTGTGAAGAAGGAGAGGATCAAGAGGCTGAAAGGGTAACTTCCAAGGGTAGTAAGGGTAATAAGGGTAGCAAAGGGCCTAGTAGAGCTAAGGTCAGCAAACTCTGCAGGGACAAAAAGAATATTGTCATGGAGGCCCAGGTGATTTAAATTTCAAGAGGCCCATATGACAATTCCAGAAAACTTGAACAGATAAATAATAGAACCCTTGTTGCTCTCTGTGGAAACTAAGCAAAGCCCTGAGAAATACCAAACAGGGAAAAGAGGATGGAGAGAGGTATAAACAATGGTAATAGAACAAAGAAACTTAAGACATCTAAGAAAAATCTCAACAAGAATAATAGTAAGGCAAATAGTCGTAAGAGAGAAATCTAATGATGAGGTAGACAAGGAAACTGGGGAAATAAAAAAATACTGTGATCTCAAATTTAGAACCTCCACTGACTGAGGTGAATTTAATTCAGGAACAGAGCTCACAGAAATCTAAAATTTTGAGTAGCTCCTGAGAGTGAGGAAGATGAACAGTTTAGAAGATTTGTTAAAAACACTTGGCACTGATTTTGTTCTTCCACTCTATAGAGTGTCTTGTATTCCAATGAAACACAGAATAGACTAAAGGTCTGATAACTGATTTGTTATCTACCATATTGGATGGCTGCAAACTGGTGAAAGACTCTATTAGTGTAACCAGGCCTTTACCTGGATCTGAACTCATTTTGCTGGTCACTGACCAGTTTTATGTTTTAAATGCTGTTATTCATAAAACTAAAGATCTGGAAAGGGTGGGAATCCAAGTGGGGAACTGATAACTCTGAACAAATTTTTTCCAGAGTTTTACATTAGTAATGGTAATACTTCAACTCAGTTTGAAACATATATTTCTATCTTTGGATTGAAGCAACTACGGAACAAGAATAAATATAATCTAAAGGGGAAACTGATTGATTTTTTAGATGTACATCTCGGAATTCAAGTTAGTAGTTCTCTCATTGGTAATGTTTGGACACAAAAGCATGATGGACAGATTGGCCCAGATATTCAAACTGCATCAGGCTGTGGTGCAAGCCTGGGTGCAGCTCAACTGAGCTGCGCAGTGGCTTGGACTGGGCGATATTCAACAGAGCTGCACCATGGCTCAGCATCATTGAATATCGCACCCTGGCCACCCGCAGTGTGCATGACACAGTGGTACTGTGCCAGCGCCAGTGGCCAGAGTGGAGCATGGGGATGTGCTAGAGCAAGTTCCATTGCACAAGGCGCAACAACCGCAATATTCAAAAGTTGACATGCAAATGTCCATTCACATATCTGGATGTGTAGTACAGTACAGGGCTACATGCCCATTGGCCCAGTCTGTGATCAATGGGCTGATAGCCCGCCCACGGTATCAGTCGGTGGGCGGTGGGGCAACAGGTGGTGGTAGGCTCCCACCGCTGACCAGGGGGGAGTGGGCGGTGGGGATCAGTGGGCTGGTGGGGAGGGGGGTCCACTAGACCACCAGGGATATGGGTTATCTTATTCTTTTACTTAAGCCCGCGATCGGGCAGACAGTGGTCCACTGGACCACCAGGGATATTGGATTTCTTTTTTAAATACTGAAGCCCATGACCGGGCAGACAGCAGTTCACAGGACCACCAGGGAGTTAGGATTTCTTTATTAAATACTGAAGCCCACGATCAGGCAAACAGGTCCACTGGACTACCAGGGATATAGGTGTCTTTATTTGTTACCTAAGCCTGCGATCAGGCAGACAGCAGTCCACTGGACCACCAGGGATTTAGGATCTATTTTATCTTTAACCGATGCCCACAATCAGGCATGGGGGTAGCACCACGGAGGTGCAGCTGGAGCTCGGGTGGCCACCCACAGGTGGCAGCTGCCGCGTTGTGCCCTGCAATGTGGCAGCTCACCTGTGGGTAGCCAGCCATTGCTCCTTTTTTTTTTTGCTTAACTTTGTGCTGGCACAGGTAGGGGTTGCACATGCATGGCTCCGCACATCCTGGGCTGAATATTGGGCTGTGCAGAGTATGCATGGGTACGACCCCCCAACCTGTGCCTGCATACATTATTGATGCGCTCTGGCACATCAGGATTTGTGCCTGGTGCAATTCCCATTTGAATATCGCACCAGGGCATCAGTGGGTTGAGCATGGCATGTCAGCTCGTGCCATGGCAGTGCACCTCGGATATCTGAGCCTTATGTTTTGGCTAAGCAAGAGAATATTCTTAGGAAATAAGAAGAAGCAATTGATGTTAGATGAACTGGGCATTCATGTTTGTATTGAAAATGATAAGGGGAATATGACAATCTGTAGCCAACTTCACAGTTTAAAGGATATCAATAGGAGATTTTGATAGAAACAGCCAATAGATATGAGACTGTACCATTAGTGGATCAATGACAACTGGATCCTGTGAGAGTGAGGCCACAGGGATCCAAATCCCACCTATTATCTGCAAAGGACACTTCTTTGTCATATAGGCCCAAAACTTTAAAAGATAATGAAGACAAGTTCAATATGTTGTTATGGAATTCATCTGGACTAGGGGTAAAACTTGGAGACCCTGAAACTATCAAATATTTAGGTAATTCTCATCTTATATGCATTCAGGAGACATGGGCCCTCAGTAATTCTTATCTAGATGGATACAAATCTTATAATAAATTAACAAAGAAAGTTAAAAAAATGTGAGGGGGTTGGGAGACTTGCAATTTGTATTAAGCTAGATACAGATATAACAACTTAGGAGCTTAGTAGTAATAGAAGTAATTTGCAATTGGTTAAAATTATTGATAAGGAGAAGGTGCCTTGGTTTATAATTAATGTTTATTCTAACATACTTGGGAGTAAATATGCCGATCTGGATTATTTAAAAACCCTGGATGATCTAATTGTTAAAATACAAAACAAGTACCCTGAAAGTAGGTTATCGGTCACGGGCAATTTTAATGCAAGATTAGGGAACTTACAAGCTTGTTCGAATGATATAGCTGATGTCCTGACTTTAACAGATCAAAATAATGTGACCCATGTGAGAAAGGCTAAAGATATGATCATTAATAAAAGGGGAATAGACCTACATAGGTTAATGATTATTAGGAACCTGTGTCTATTAAATGGAAGGATAGCTCTTGACCCTGATGAAGAATATTCATTTGGGGGGGATGGGTCCTCAACTATTGATTTTATATGGGTAAATATAAACTTGGTAGATCAATGTATTTCTCTTCATTTGGAAGTTAGCCCAGAAAGCCAACATTCTGTCCTAGAACTTAGAATAAAGAAGAATTGATCTATTATTAAAAAAAAAGGAAATTTTACCTATCCAACTGAAGAGAAAGGGTATTGAGTGGGAAATGATCGAAGCCCAAAATTTTTAAGCTATATAACAAAATGAAGGGATTTTAACCAGAATATTATACTTGGTAGAAAATTTTCCTGAAAGCCAAATAATTTCTGACTATAACTCTGTTATCAACTCAATAGCCTATAATAATTACAAAATAGGTTAAGGTAAAGAGAAAGGAAGGTCAACCCTGGTATAATAATGAATGTAAACTAGCAAGGAAACATCTAAATAAACAATTTGGGATTCTAAAAAATCAAACCAATAAGAAAATTAACCAGCTAAGGAAAGTTTATAAAACTGTATTAGATATTAATGAAGGTAAATATGTCAAACAATTATGATTAGAATTAAAAGGGGAAGTTCAATCAAGGGACAACAAAATGTTCTGGCACATTGTAAACTATGGTATGAAAATTAATAGTAGGACTGAAGTATACATTGTACCGAATGTTTGGGAATTACACTTTAAACAACTATTTTATAGGGAGGACCCTGAATATCTTGCAAAAATGACTAAACTGAATTCTAATGAATGAAATTATACACCCAAAGATGAGATAGGAATAATTAAAATAGAGAAAGCAATGGAATCATTTAAAAGAAGAATGTCCCAGGTCCCCATGGGGTTCCCTTAGATATTATAATTAGGACCAAGCAATATTGGATCCCTTTTTTAGCTAAACTGTTTAATTATGTCTGGCTACTGGGGGTCACCCCAAGAAGCTGGAATTTAAATATCATTATACTAATTTTTAAAACAGCAGATAGAAAGGATCCAGGCTATTATAGACCGATCAGGCTCCTTGAAACTGTAGGGAAGCTATTTTCAAGAATTTTAAATAATAGACTATCTAATTGATCAGAGAAAAATAATATAATCGATGAAGCACAAGCTGGTTTCACAAAGGGGCACTCAACAATTGATCAAAGTTTTATCCTGGCAGATCTTATATATAAATATAAAGTGATTAAAAACCAAAAAATGTATTGTACCTTCATTGATCTTAAGTCAGCTTTTGACAAAGTTAACAGAAGTAGTAGTAGTAGTAGTAAGTAGTAAAAACATTTTTATTTATACAGGCAAAGACTATTTGACAAAGCAAAACGTTTACACCATAGGTCTTATATAAGGCCTGTTTTCATGGTGATCCTGTTATTGATGTTTATGTACACTTACAAGTAGGTTCCACTTATTTTAGATATTGCACATTTTACATAAGATACAATCATTATATAATTCTAAAAATGTATAGCAACAGCACAAGGAACTTATTAACATGACAAACTATTACACGTCACACCTGACAACATGTTTATGTAAAAAACAGTATGATCTAATATCCTATATCTTATACTAATCCAGTTGCCACCTCATAAATCTATAAAAAACTGCCCGCAACAGAATATTTACTCTGAACATAAACATACATGTTCAAAGTCCTGTTTAATTCTTTGTCTGAATTCCTTTATTGTTAATTTCATTTGTCTTAAATCCTGTGATAATCTATTCCATGAACTAGCAGCTCTATATTTAAACTTAAATATGCTATATTTATTTTGAATCCTAGGTAATTTTAATGTACTATCCATATTTCTTAAACAATAGTTATAATTTACCAATTCAAATTATTTCATAAGTCTTTCAGGGGTTTACAGTTTCATAATGTTATACAAGAAAGTGTTCCATACTATTTCTCTATTTAGATGCAAAAGAATCCAGGACAAAGCATCATACAGGGAACAGTGATGGACTGTAGGACTACATCTTAATAGATATCTTGCTAGCTTATGATATAATAAATCCAGTTGATAGGGATTTTTTTGTAAAAAAACAATAAACATGTGATCAATACTCCAAAGCTGGAATGATCAACTGATTTGCTACCAACTTACAATCATTTTTGGTCATACAAAAGGTAACCCTTCTTAAGCCCTGCAATTTCATCTTAGTTTTCTTTATTATAATATCTATATGTTGATTAAAGGTAAGGCCAGAATCAATTTCAACTCCCAGATATTTGTATCAGCCTGTGCCAATGTCTGCCCATCTATAGTTGAAATCTGCAAAACATTATCTAAACTCTTATTTCTAGATTTAGAAGTTTTAAACAACATTGTGTTTTTTAGTATTTATCAATAGATGTTTGGTCTTAAACCAAATTTGCATGGCTTCAAAATCAGCCTAGAGCTTTCCTTCTACTTCCTGCCTATTTATCCCATCAGTGATTAACACCGTGTCATCAGCATATAATATGATGTTTGAATATTTTATGTATTTTAGAAGAGTATTCATATAAACAAGAAACATCAAAGGACCCAGAATTGATCCTTGTGGAACACTTCATTTCTCAGTGGCCAATTCTGAGCTAATATCAGCTGTAGAATCCATCTGAGTACGATCTTTTAAATATTATATAAACCATTTTAATGACTGATTGGTGACCCTCTGTTTTCAAGGGGTTCCAACATCAAAGGTGTGCCACCAAAACAAAAGCCTTTGACAAGTCCACGAAGACCGTGCATGGACCTCTGATCCCCAGTGGAGAAGTATTAGATCCAGGAAGTCCATGAGCATAGTCTCTGTGGACTGCCCCTTCTAAACCCATACTGAACAGGAGTAAGTTTTTTATATTTTTCCAAATATGACATCAAGTTGGAAGGAACCAAATGCTCCATTAACTTGGAAATAACTGATAAAAGTGCTATTGGCCTATAGTTTGTTGGAAGTGAAACATCTCTACCCTTGAATATTGGAATCATCTTGGTTGTTTTCCAGATACTTGGAAATTTACCCTGACTTAAACTCAAATTAAGCCATGAAGCCAAAGGCCATCCCACAACCCTAATACTATCCTTTAGAAAATGTATTTTATATTATCTAGGCCCCCAGCTTTATTACTTTTTATTTGTTTTATTTCTTTCATTACCTCTACTATGGTTACCTTTCTAAATCTAAAACTAGGTAAATCGGACTCTTGATATTTTGCTGTATCTTTGGGGCTTCCCTGATCATAGGGATTATTATTCAAATTCAGATCTGGTAAATTAACAAAATAACTACTTAAAACTTCCACAGCTCTTTCTTGGGATATGTTTATATTATATTCTGTCATTGCCAGATTTCTACTGTTTTTTACTGGATTCAACAAACTTTTAATTAGGTTCCAATAATGTTTTGGAATGTTTGTGTTTTGAATTTTTTGCCTATAATATTTTCCCTTTAGTTTCCTAGTTTCACTCTTTATTCTGTTTCTAATATGTTTAAATTGCTCCCAAATTGTTTTATCCAAAATTTTATTTGCTTTTTTCCACAGTCTATGCTTTTCTTTAGTTAATTTTTGTATAGTCCCTGTTATCTAAGGTATGCAATGAATCGTCCTGGAATCTTTGGGAAAGATTATATGATCTAGATGTTGATCCTTCCCTATTAGAAATGATTAGGGTGATGCACCAGGATAATTTTACCAGTGTCAGGTATAATAACAGAGAAGAGTTAAGTAATTGGTTTGGATCCAATATAAGGGTTAATCCAGGCTCCTCATTGGCCCCTTTGTTGTTTAATCTGTTTTTCTGCACCATATTAAACAAACTGCATAACAAAGAGTTTCATATGCCGAGGATTGGAATCGGAGCATTACTTTATTTGGCCTATGCAGACAATGTGGCATTATTCTTGACTAGTCATCTAGGCATGTCAAGGAGCCTAGATAAATTCTTTGTTGAATATTGCAGCACAGATCTGCAGATTAATTACAGTAAGATTAATTTTTTGGTCTTTGGGGTAATAGAAAGAATTATAAATACTTTATGAATCATCATACATTAGAAGTTGTGGTGGAGTTCTGTTATTTAGGATTGATATTTAGTCAAAATGGAAATTGGGGTGCTCACAAAAAGGAAGCCAAATTGAAAGCTGAAAAATGTTTTCCAGCTCTTTTATCTTTTTTTTTTAAATATGGAGGGAACTCTATAAAAGGTAATCTAATGATAAATGATGCCAAGATGAAATGTCGACTACTATACAGAGCTGAAATATGGTCACTAATACCCAAACTAGTTTGGGCTTGGATCTTTGTTTGAATAAACTTTGTAAGAAAATGTTAGGGCTCCCGAATAGTGCTCCTTCAGCATTAGTGAGGGCAGAGTTTGGTAAAGTGTCAATTGAATGTCAAATTCAGCAAAGGTTAGTAAATTATTGATTACGGGTATTCAGGATGCATCAAGAGAGACTTCCTTGCCTATGTTTAGATGCAGGTGTCATATTTATGTTCTCACATAACTTTTCCATATATGAGGGTCATTGAAGAAATAATTAAACCCTTAGGGCTGTTACAATCTATTATGTACAGTCTCAGATACCCATTAGTCCAAATAAAAGAACAAGTGAACTCTAGAATTAAAGATGTTCATATGCAGAAAGACTTGGAGGCCTGTAGACTATCCAAAGCTTGTTTGTGGCTTGCCAAAAATAAGAGATCTCAAACTAGAAAAATATCTAAAAATTTTACAAAATCCATTTCACAGGAAATTTTTCACTAGAATATGTTTTCAATATTTTACTAGTAACCTTAGGTCGGGGAAATCTGAGAGGAAGGGAGAGGATGATTTAATGTGTAAATGTGGAATAGATCAGGATAACTTACTTCATCTGGTTATGCTGTGTACTTTATATGAAAAAGAAAGTGATCACTCTTGGGAAACATAATACAAGAAATTACAGTACATATCAACCAGAGCACTTACTGACATATTTATTAAAAGCTCAGGCTAGGGGGGTGCTGATCCTTGTGGCTTCCCTCTTTAATTTTATAGAGGTAATAGGATACCATCTGAAATCCTGATTCTGGTGGGTTGGTTTGATGAATTTGCATCCAATCATCTAATATACTGTGTAATTGTATTGGTTTAATGAATATGCACCCAACCATCTAATTTATTGTGTATCTGGATAGTTAAACCCTGTAATAATGTACTAATGAGATAATTAAGTCAGGAGAAGATAAGGTTGTACAATGTGGCTACATTTTACCTGATATAGCATTAGCTTTTAATGGATGTATTTATGAAGATTCTCAACGGTTTGTGGATCTTAATGAGAGACTATTTATTGTAAATTCATTTTTAAACCATGTATGTATTAATGAAGATGCATTTTGCTTATTGTACTTAGAGATTTTTTCCTTTTAAATTTGTAATGGCATTTGTATGCCAGTTGATAAACTAAACTAAATATAAAGGGCACAAAAACCAAGGACCAACATCTCAGTTTGGGGGGGCGAGGATATAGCATGCACCAAGCAGGAAGGGGACCTTGGGATTATCATCTCTGATGACCTCAATGTATGGAAACAGCACAACAAGGCAGCAGGTAAAACAAAATGATTGCTGGGATGCATAGGCAAGGGCATAACCAGCAGGAAAAGGGAGATCATAATTCCACTATACAAGACACTAGTGAGGCCCCACCTGGATCACCATGTTCAGTTCTGGAGACCTTACCTATGTAAGGACATAGACAGGGTAGAAAATGTTCAGAGGAGGGCAACAAAAATGGTTCAGGGATTGCATCACAAGTCCTATGAGGACAGGCTGAAGGACCTGCATATGTACTCCCTGAGAAGGGAAAGAGGGGATAGAAAAAGAGATATACAAGTATCTAACAGGGAGGAAAAGAGTGCAGGAATATACTATTTTCCAGTGAAAAAGATATTCCAAGCTAGAGGGCATGGGATGAAGTTGGATGGAGGGTGATTCAGAGGAAATATGAGGAAGAAATTATTCATGGAAAGGGTGGTGGGCAAATTGAACCCCCTACCAGAGGATGCTGTGGGGGCTAAAACAATCATGGGATTTAAGAATGCATGGGACAGACATAAGGGAATTCTGGAGGTCAGAGGTAAGGGGCAACAAACTTCTAGAAAAACATAAAGTGAACTCACAAGCTTAAATGGACAGACTGGGTGGGCCATAGGCCCTTATCTGCTGACAGTGTCTACGTATCTATGTATCTGTTGAGAAGTGCCACTCATTGGTGATATTGGCTAATGCAGTTACAGTGGTATGACTCAGTCTAAAGCCAGATTGTATAGGGTTAAGTTTATTGTGAGCTTCAAAGTAATTCCACAGTTGAGAAGTTACATTTTTTTCTAAAAGCTTGGACAGAGAAGATAGAATAAAAATGGATCTATTATACTAAGGTCTGCTGAGGCCCTGATTTGAAAAGTGGACGATATGAGCAACTTTCCATAAATCTGGGAGAGTGCCTTAGAGAGGGACAAGTTAAACAAATGGATAATAGAGGCTGTGGTATCCGATACCCCAGTTTCAGAAAGAAGGGATCAAGGAGTCTGCACCAGCACTTATTTTAGCATCAATGTTTAACAGGAAGTCCCCTACTTCTTTGTAGGACACTGGGGTAAAGCTGAACTTGTCATGTAGTGCTGAGTCCAGAAAAGTCTGTTTAATCTTATCAGGAGAACAGCACTGCAAGTGTAGAGTGCTGACTGGAGAGGTGTCAAATGCTAGACAAGCTGCTGCAAAATGATTGCTGAGAAGGTTCAATATTTGGGACTTGTCACAGGTGGTAACATCACCAGTAGTGATCTTCACAGGGAGAGAGGAGGATGATGCCTTCAATAGCTCTAAGAGTATGCCAGAGTAGAGCAGGATTTGGTGAGGTATCTGATTTGGACTTGAAGAAATTAGATTTCTCAGCCCTAACTAATTTAGTACACTGATTCCTGGCTCTCCTGAAGGCAGCCCAGTCAGAAGGTAGCTTGGACTTACAGGCACGTTTCCAGACAAAGTCCCTGTGATGGAGGGCAGATTTGACTTTGTCATTGAACCAAGGACAGGACTCTATTCTTAGTTCTAATTTTGGTCAGAGGGGTGTATTCTTTATTATTTCAAGTACAGCTTCTGGAATACTGTATGTCATAGGCTGCTGACACAGTTTTCATAAGATAGAAGTCTTACCATCTTAAGTAATAAAGGTCCTTTAAGAAGTTGTCACTATTGAACTTCCTTCGGTGTCTTTTGTACATAAAAGTTCAGGTGGAGGGTATGTTGGGAGTTGTGTGCACACACGCTATGGTGCAATGATGGCTTAGATCTTTAAAGAACACTGTGGAGTAGGAAAGGTTATGAGGTTTATTTATTAGAATACGGTTGAGGAATGAACTATGAACATGGTTTTTATCGTTAGGGTTGGTTGGTTCGGATATAAGCTGGGAGAGGCTGTATTTATTGCAGAGCTATTTTAAAGGAGAGGAACATGGGGAGAGCCAGTCAAGATTTAGGTCACCCATACTAATCACATCTGAAGAGAGATTGCTCAGCTGGTGGTGAAAGTGATTTACCACTTCGAATCCCCCTGAGGGAGATCGATAACATCTGGAAACAATTAATGAGTCAGATGGAGATGGCTGAATCCTCACTGAGAGACATTCAAATTGTTAGGAACAGAGGTGGATTCGATTAGGAGGCAGTGAATTTGACTTGGACATAGATCACCCAGAGTCTATCCACTCTAAAAACATCATAGGAGGAGATTTATTTTATGATCCTGTATTGCACATTTAAGCCAGGATTCTGATGTGACCAGCACATCAGGCTTTGTATGCATGGGTCCAAGCTTGGATAGAGTAAACATTCTTGAGCAGACTACACACATTGATGTGTATAAAGCTTATAACTTTTAAGTTTGCTAATTCAGACGGTGATGTTATGGTTTGAAGGGGTCCTGGGTTCAGTTCAGCATTGCCAGAGCATATTAACAGAATGAAAGGAATTTTTTTGAGGGAGTTAAGAAGTAAATTAAGTAGCTGAATCCTTCCTCATTTAGTTGGAAATGAGATAGAGGGATACTGGTCCAAGGTGATTTGATGACCAGAGATAGGAGATGTGAAGAGAAGGGTGCTGATGGCAAGTGTAAGATAAGGGGGTTCCTGAAGAGGTTGTATGGTCTTTGCAAAAGGTGCTATACTTGACTGGTAATTTATGCCTGAGGGGGATGCATAATTACATAGGATAAAGGTGCTGGAAGCAGCAGTCTGAGCAATTTTGCCTATGGTGGATTCCTGCACAAGATTGATCTTCCAAAAAAGCAGTACACAGCTGAGCAGCGAGAGCTGCAATCTAAACGCCAGTAATGACATTATGCCAACAATGGAAACAGAGAATATAGAAACATAGAATTTTATGGCAGATAAGGACCTCTTGGCCAACCGAGTCTGCTCATTTCCCTACCTAATGGATAAGCTGTATATCTTAGTTAACCAAAAGCCTATTTCTTCCTACCCTCCTCTAGAATTATCTTATGTCTATTCCACGCGTTCTTGAATTCCCCACTGCTTTTGACTCCACTACCTCATCAGGAAGGCTGTTCCATGTATCTAAAGCCCTCTCTATGAAATAAAATACTTCCTCACATTATCTCTGAGTTGTTCTCCCTCTATCTTCAAATTGTGCCCCCTTGTTCTTGCACATCTCTTTTTCTGAAGATTCTACCCTCTTGGACTTTGTTAATTCCCTTGAAGTACTTGAAAGTTTCTATCATGTCCCCCTCTCCCTCCTCTCCTCAACTGTAAACATATTAAGCTCCTCTAATCTCTCTTCATATGTCTTCTGGTGTGGACCCTGCATAATTTTAGTTGCCTCCTCTGACAGCCTCCATCCTGTCTATGTCTTTACGAAGATGGGGTCTCCAGAACTGCACACAGTACTCCAGATAGGGTCTCACCAACTGTCTATACAGAGGATAACAACTTCCTGTTTTCTACTGGTGATGCCTCTCCCTATACATCCCAGTGTTCTGCCAGCCCTCCTTACTGCCTTCCCACATTGCTTGCCCACCTTAAGGTAATCTGATATGACTACCCCCAAGTCCCTTTCCATTTTTGTTGTTGTTAGTATCTCACCCCCCATTGTGTACTCTTCCCTTGGGTTTGTTTTCCAGATGCACTACTTTGCATTTCTTTGCATTGAATCTAAGCTGTCATACTTTTGACCATTCCTTCAACCTTGCCAAGTCCTTTTGCATCCTTTCCACCCCACCTTCTATATCGACTCCTTGTTGCAGATCTTTGTGTCATCCACAAAGATGCATACTTTTCCTTTCAGTCCATCTGCAATGTCACTTATAAAGACATTAAAGAGGATCAGTCCCAGTACTGAACCCTGCGGTACCCTGCTGGTAACCCCCCTTTCTTCAGAGTGGACTCCATTTACTGTTAACCTCTGTGTCCTGTTTTCCAGCCAATTTTTATCCAGGCTACCACCATGGGGTCCACTCCAAGGCTGGCTAACTTGTATATTAATCTTTTGTGTGGGACCGTGTCAAAAGCCTTTCTAAAGCCTATATAGTCCATGTCCACAGCCCCTCCCTGGTCTACTATTTTGGTCACCCAGTCAAAGAAATCTATTAGATTCATCTGACATGACCTTCCTGCTGTGAAACCATACTGCCTATAGTCCTGTGCCCCACTGACTTCTAGGAACTCAAGAATTATTTCCTTCAGAAATGATTCTATCATTTTCCCTGTCACTGAGGTCAAATTAACAGGCCCGTAGTGTCCTTCCTCTGTCTTGCTCCCACTTTTGTGAAGGGGAATCACATCTGCCCTCCTCCAGTCCTCGGGTACCACACCATCCTCCCATGATTTGTTAAAAAATGTAGTTAGTGGTGTTGAGAGTTCTACCTTTAGTTCTTTTAGAATTCTTGGGTGAATCCCATCAGACCCCATTGCTTTATCCACCTTCAGTTTTAAGAGTTCTTTCAGAACCCTTTCTTCTGTGAATGGACTGGTATCAACTTCCCTATCTATGGGGTGCTTCTATTCTTTGATTTAGATACCTCCTCCTCCTCTTTTTGTGAATACTGAGCAGAAGTATTCACTCAGTATCCCTGCTTTTCACTGTCACCCTCTGCCCACCCTCCTTCTTTATTAAGCCCCACTATCCCTCCATTGGTCTTTCTTTGCTCCCTAATGTACATATAAAAGGTTTTATCCCCCTTCTTAACTGAGTTGGTTATCTTTTCCTCAGCTTGGGCCTTTGCAAGTCTGACTGCCTTCCCTGCTTCCTTCTGCTTTAACTGATTCAGTTGTCTGTCCTGCTCCTCCTGTGTTTCCTTATACTTCCAGAATGCTACCTTTTTCTCCTTAACCTTCCCCACCACCTCTTTTGAGAACCATAGTGTTTTTTTCCTCCATTTTGGTTTGTTGATTTGCATCACAGAAAGGCTTGTTGCCACTGTGATGGCTGTTTTGATTTTTCCCCATAGTTCCTGGACCCCTCCTTCTTGCTCATTTGCTAGTGCTTTCCTGAGGCACTCTCCTATTTTCCCAAAGTCAGCCCTCCTGAAGTCCAATACTCCTGCTTTTGTATGACTTAACTCTATGTCTGTGTTCATTGTGAACCACATCAGGGATTTATTTAACTCCAAAAATTGATTAGTGTTTGCTCATAAAAGTGCTAAAACATTGTGAACATGCATAGCACTTGCCTCACTGTGTTTAGCAAACATAACACTTCTAGAAAACCTATTTAAATAATTTATGTACAGTTAGCATTGTCCCAAGAAAAAACTGCCAATCAATTATTTAAAACCCTGCACATTGTTTGGTGGTCACTTGCCTCCAGATGGCTACCCACTTCTACATCCCAGATAATTTCTCTGTCCCTGTTTGACAGCACCAGATCTAAGATTGCTCCCTTGTAAGTGGGTTCCAACTCTAGCTGTCTGAGGCATGCCCACTGTAGGGCATCAAGAATAACCCTGCTCTTGGATGTGGCTGCAGCAAAAGTGCTCCATTTAACATCTGGCATATTCAGGTCCCCCATTAATAATATCTCCTATTTTTATGCCATTCTAAGGATGACTTCTATCATTTACTTGTCCATTGCCTCTCCCTGAAATGGAGGTCTGGATACAACCCCCATGTGGATTGTGATGCCATTTCCTGTCTCCAGGGTGACCCACAGTGTCTCCTCTGCTCCCTATTTATCCTTTAGTTCCATTGCTTTGAACTCTTCTCTTACATAGAGAGCTAATCCTCCTCCTCTTTCACCCTCCCTGTCCCTCCTGTAGCTTGTGTACCCTGGTATGTTGACATTCCATTCATGGTTCTCTGTGTACCATGTTTCTGTGACTGCCACAATATCCAAGTGTCCCTCTTTCATCAAGACCACTAGTTCAGGGAGCTTGTTACGCAGTCTACGGGCATTGGTACTCATTGCCCTCTATGTTTTGATGGCCGTATCCCTTTTAGCACCATCCTTGTCCTTACTGCCTTTTTCTGCATTTACCCCTGTCCTGCTCTCTTTTGACTTCTCTACCTTGGTGTTTACCTCTCTAATTACTGTGTTTTGTGGGGGGAGGCTGGGTTTTCCCTGCTTCTTTTCAGTACCTCCCCCCTTGGCTAGTTTAAATGCTTGCCAATGAAACATTTAAACCTATCACCTAGGATCCTGGTTCCCCTCCCAGACAGATGCAGACCATCACACCAGTATAGGCCTGCATCCCTCCAGATGGACCACAGTCCTCAATGATGCCAAAACCCTGTGGTCTGCACCAGTTTTCAATCATTTATTGAATCCCATGGTGTGGAGTACCCTAGCATCACCCTTGCCACAGACATGCAGCACCTCCAAGAAGTTTAATGTATGTGTGCTACTTGTCTAAGGCCCCTCTCCAACTCTTCAAACTCCTCTAGCACTGCTCTGATCCCATTCCCAGCCAGGTCATTTGTCCCTAGGTGGGACAATGATATCCAGCTCCCTCCCTCATGCAGCTGCTCTGGTAATCCTGAGGATTCACTCCCTGTCCCTCCAAGCCATGGTGCTAGGCATGCACCTTACCTCCCTCTCCCCTTCCTCCCTCAGTTTTACCCCCAACAATCGAGTCCACCACCAGGAGTTGTTTCCTTCCCCTTTGGATTCCTATTCCACTCTCCTGTGGATCTCTTGTGTGGGAGGTTCTCAGCATCCTCCTTGGTCTCCACTGCAGGTGCCTCCATAGAGGAATCACTCTCCACCAGAGCAGTGTATGACTTGTGGAGAGGTTCAATTGGAGGAATGTGCCTCTGTTCCACCACCCTTTCCCTCCCTGACCCCACCTTGGCCTAACCACTCATCTTTTCTTGGCAACCTCTGAGTAGGGGGTGATGTCACTGGTGGTCTCTGGGTTGGAGAAAAGGTCCCCCAAATCCTGGCTGACTCAGCCTGGAGATGAGCAAACCCTTTCCTCATCCCAGAGAGGTACTTGCAGATGGGACAACACTGCATCCCCCAGAATATCTACCAGAAGACTGCTGCTCCACAGCTCCTGCACTGCACCACTCCCATCATATCTTATTTGTGGCCCCTTAACTATTGCTTTTTATACTTCCTCTTTCCTGTCTTTGTTTATTTATTTTCGTTTTTTGTTTTTGTTTCAATTTTTATATAAATGTTTTGTTTTGTTGTTCTCAAGTCTTTCCTACTGCCTCTGTGACCTTAAACCTCCTAATCTTCCTGTTTTGTCACAGGAAGTTCCTATTCTCCTCAGTAATCTCATTCTTACTTGCTCAGAGTCAGAGTCAGACCTCCAGCAGCTAGGGAAGGATGGATAGCTACTCTTTTCCTTCTAGGATGGTGAGTCTTTTGTGCCTTTGTGCTCATCCCCTTTCTACTCCCAAACAGGAAGTTCCTGTTGTCTGTCAAATCCTGTGTCTATAAAAGCATAGAAGATGATGGCAGAAGAAAACAACTAGGTTTATCTAGTCTGCTGATTTTTTTCAGACTTATTTTGACACTCTAGTTGTGCTTTGTAGTCAGGACTCCCTTGTGTCTATACCATGCATTCTTGAATCTTCCTATAGTGTTGACCCCCTCAACCTCTTGGGGCAGGCTGTTCCAAGTGTCCTCCACTCTTTCTGTGAAGATAAACTTCCTGGTGTTGGTAGAGAACCTCCCTCCTTGCAGTCTGAGGTCATGTCCCTGGTGCTGGAGCTCTTCTTGAAGTGAAAAAGTTCCTTTCCCTGTACCTTGTTAATGCCTTTTATGTACTTGAATGTTTCAATCATGTCCACTCTCTCTCTCTTCTCTGCTCCAGAGAGTACATATTCAGTTCCCTAAGACTTTCCTTCTAGGACTTGTACTGCAGACACTGAATCATTTTTGTCTCCTTTCTCTGTACTGTTTACACCTGGTTAATGCCCTTCCTGAGGTGAGGCCTCCAGAATTGGACTCCATATTCCAGGTGAGGCTTGACCACCAATCTATACAGTGGTAGTACCACCTCTCTCTTCCTGCTCTTGATTCCCCTCCCAATGCAGCCCAGCATTCTGTTGGCCTCCTTTGTTGCCTTCTCACACTGCTTACTAACCGCCAAGTCATGTGAGATTATGATTCATAGATTTCATTCCTGGTTTGAGACTGTCAGCCTTTCACCTCCTAAGTAGTACTCCTTTCTTGAATTTTTCTTTCCTATATGCATGACCTTGTACTTTTTGGCATTAAATCTCAGCTGTTACACTCCAGACCATTTTTCTAGTTTCTTGAGGTCAGCTTTCATCTTGCTCATTCCTTCTGGGATGTTCACCATGCTACATATCTTTTTTTTTTTGCAAATAATTGTGCTTTATTAAACAATTTCCAACACAAATTACATATAAAGTAATTAGTAACGAAGAGAAAATACAGTTCCCAATCCGTGATTAATAATACAGAAAAAAAACTAAAAAGGAAGAAGAAAACTCAATTTCACTCCCCTCCCCCACTCATCCTCGCGGCTATCCTGAATCATATTGAACCATAGGATATTACCTGACAAACCTATATGTAAGAAAAACCCACAAGGCCAGCACATATAGCGTGGGGGGGGAGGACAATGCCAGAACCAAACTCATAAAAAGAGGGTCGACACCATCACAATAATAACCATACCTGTCTTTGAGACTTTGATACAGACCACCCCAACATTGATGGAAAATCATTGAAGTATTGAAAAATGATAGGACCGACCTTTCTGCATTCAGTGCATTCAGGAACTCATCCCACCATTCCCAAATGATCGGAGTCCATTAGTCTCTCCAATGGCGTAAGGATTATCAGCTTGGTAACAGCCGCTACCATAGCCATATGGTATTTAACTATCTTGCTGGGTAGTTTATCGTTACATCCCAAATATACAAACCTCTGGATTAAAGAAGTCGCAAGTCATAACATTGGTTAATCCTAACTTCACAAATCACATAATCCCAGGATTTTGGGTCAAGTCCAAAACTGATGATAGGTTGATGCAAGGCTGTTGCAGCCAAACATTTTGAGGAAAGATGATGGTTTAACCTAGAGAGTTTGGCTGGGGAAAAATATAAATTATGTAGTAACTTAAATTGAATGTCTCTCAGCCTATCCTGTTTAATGTATTTATAGGTGTCAGTCCAAACTTTCTGCCACATTTCTGGTGCCCAGCCTAAAGATAGGTTTAGATCCCAATAAGTCGGAGTCGAGGACACATTAAAATCCCTTCTAACAGAAATATATTTGTATGTCTTAGAAATTGCTCTGCCTGGCAATATAAGTTATTTAAGTCTACTGAACATGGATCTCAAATTATCCATCCCACAATTTTTTTGGAAATAAGATTCAAGACTACTCATTATTTGGGTTAGTTTCAAAAAAGATTGAGCTCTCACACCAAACCTTTCCACCAAGGCCTGGAATGGAAGTAACGACCCATTTGAATAAAAATCTCTAACCCTGTAATTTGGCAGTTGTTGCTGTTACAAAGCTAGATATTGGTTGGTTCCCAATTACAAGATTCGGTTTCTTAATAAGGGTTGGATAGGCACGTATTTGAGAAATTTTAAACCTTGCATAGTATTGATGCAGTGCTTTTATATCCCATCCTAGCGGGTGCCCTTAGCCTGTTTCTGGACCTTAGCCCATGGAAATATATAATATAGACTCTAGATCCAACTTTAAACTTTTAATAAATAACCTATCCAAATGGAGCCTAGGAAGAGAAATTTCTCCTCACAGGTCCAAACGGCCAATTTTGTCATGAATCGCTAGAAAGTACATGTAAAGTCCGTAGTTGAAGGCCTCTAATTTACGTTGTTTAACAAGTTTATAATAAGATCTTCTAGAAGGCTTTCTGCATTCCACAAAAACTCAGAGCAACATTTGTAGAGCGGCTTAAAAAAAATTTAGGAGATAGACATTTAGATTCACCAGTGGATAAAAATTTTTGGCATAACCACCATTTTGATCGTGTTGGCCCTACCCGAAAAGGACAGTGGAAGTTTTGACCATCTATCCAGGTCTTCTTTTATTGAGTTAATTAACGGCCTAAGGTTTAAGGTGGCCAGGGCTTCCAAATTCTTAGTAATTTGGATGCCCAAATAGTTTAACGATTGGGCCTGCCAATGGAGTCCCAAAGAGAGGCACCAGTCCTTCTGAAGAAGTGGAGAAAGAGGGTATACTGATGTTTTGGTTTTATTTAGGCTATATCCAGAAAGTACACTAAAACTGGTGATTAGTTCAAGTACTTTAGGAGGGAAGAAGTAGAATTGAAATTGTAATAACAGGTAGTCAGCGAATGCTGACACTTTAAATTCAGAGCCACCCATTTAATTCCTTGAACACCTTTATTTACCTTTAGAGATCTAATTATGGTTCAATATATAAATTAAACAAATAGCGTGATAGTGAACAACCTTGACGGGTGCCTCTTGATAGGGGAAGCTACTGAAATTAGGTTGTTGCATTGAATCTTTGCTGAGGGACATGAATATAAAACTCAGATCATATGGATAAATCTAGCAGGAAAGCCCAGCTTCGCCAAGGTGGTAAACATAAAAGTCCACTCACCCGGTCGAAGGTTTTTCTGGTTCAACCACACTAGAGATGCTCTGTGTTAGGATCTGTTGACACAGAAATTAAATAAAACAGCTTCCGAAGTGATCGGCTCATGAACGGACTGCCACGAGCCAGCCTGTTCTGGACTCAAAAGATCATGCCAAATATGTTTTAACCTATTAGCTAGGATTTTCGTGAAGATTTTAACATCTAAACTAAAGAAATTGGCCCAGTTACCCACTAAGTCTGGGGCTTATCGGCTTCGCAATAAAATAATCTTGGCCTCAAACAACGTTTTGTCTTTAATTTCATGATCACACCTAAAGGAGAAAAGTTTGAGCAACAAAGGCACAAGGTTATTCTTAAACAGTTGAAAAAGCTGTGTGAACCCATCCTGGCCTGGCGCTTTGTCTAGGCGGAGAGAATCAATAGCTTTCCTATTTCCACCTCTGAAATTGGGGCTACTAAATATGGGCCAACATCCTCTGATAATCGAGGTAGAGGAATACTATCCAGGAATTGATAAATCTTATCAATGGTGTTGGAGGAAGATTATTGGCTTGAGTAGAGATTCTGATAGAAATCTACAAACATTTCTAGTATCCTCCCTGGATCCGCAACCAGTTGTCCCGAGTCTGGATGCTTCAGAGCAGTCACCCACCTATCCAACGATCTTTGCCTCAATTGCCAGGCCAACAACTTCCCAGACTTACTACCCTGCCCTAGGTATAGGGCTTTAACTCTAGATACTGAGCTAATAACTTTCTTCCTCTGTTTATCTGCATACCATGTTCTCAAGGTTATTAGTTTTTGCTCCTGTTCCTCTGTTCTATGTCCATCACATATAATTTCTGTATCTCTAATCTCCTTAAACATTTGTCCAAAAGCTGCCTTGTTCTGACTTCTACGCACTGTAAATATACGTATTAGCTCCCCACACATGGCTTATTTAAGAGCTGCCCAAGTTTGATCTACAGCTGTAATTGTACCCCAATTGCTGTTAATTGAATTTTCCAAAAGATCTAAATCTTCTAGAGCTTTGGGGTCCTTCAAGATATTATTATTCAAGGACCAAGAATACGACCTGGAAGGTTGTGAGGCAACAAACACACCATTTTTACCGAGGAGTGATCAGAAATTACGCGGGGCAGGGTTAAGGCCTCCACTACCCAGGATAAACTAAATTTGCTGACCAAAAAATAATCAATCCTCGAGTGCGACTTGTGCACCGCAGAGGAGAAAGTGTATTCTCGGGCATTAGGGTTGATAGCACTCCAGGGGTCCACCAACCCTAATGATGATGTAAACTCTCTTAGGGCGTTCTGGCGGGGAGGAATTAGTCCTTTATAATGTGATCGGTCCAACCGCGTGATCCTGAAATAGGTTCCAGTCACCACCCAAAATTATTGGCACATTTTGAAGGACGCCAAGCCAAGCCTGATTGGATAAAAGGCTGGTGAATCCAAATTAGTCCATATACTGATCCTAACACTAAATTGAAACCACCAAATCTGCCTAATACAAATATGTATCGGCCCTGTGGATCAGAAATTATTTTCGAATGGGTGAAAGGAATCCCACGGGCAATTAAAATAGCCACTCCTCGACTATTTGATGAAAACCCTGTACCAAAAACTTGGCTCACCCATTTCTTCTTAAAATGAGCGAGACAATCAGAAAAGATGTGTGTTTCTTGTAGAAACACTACCGCTGGCTTCAAATGGGCTAGGTGGTTTAAAATAACACATTTTTTATGATTGTCTTTCCTCCCTTATTCCACGAACAAAGTTTAGCATACTAGCCATTTACGCTGCCTTAAAATTAAGAAATATTGGGATAGCTGCCACCCCTTAACTAATCTCCCAGTCAAACAAGAAACCGCCCCTCTTAGTACCCCTCCTCCCCATAACATATTAATACAACAACAATAAGCTTAGAACCATCCCTACTGGCCCGGCCAACTTCTCCTTCTCTGGAACGTGAGTTTCATAGAGATGGGTACATTCCCTTATTTAAGAGGTAGTCTTAACAATTTGATACTCGAATCTGTAATATCCAGTTTTGAACCTAGGATAACAAAGAACATTAACATCAAATACTTGAACATACAGTGAATAAAGAAAGAACCATGCTACATATCTTGTTGTCATCTGTGAACAGACACACCTCCCCTTCCAGTCCATCAGTGATGGCTGCTATAAAAACATTGACAAGCAAAGGCCCTACCACAGAGCCCTGGGGCACTCCACTGGTCACCCTGGCTTCTGTCGATTGAGCTCCATCAACCTGTACTCACTGGGTTCTGCCTTGTAACCAGTTTGGTGCCCATCTGACTACTTCTGGATCAACCCCTGTGTGGTCAAGCTTCTTTACCAGCCTTCTTTATGGAATCGAGTTGAATGCCTTACTAATGTTTAGGTAGACCACATCCACTGCCACACTGTCATCCACTAATTTTGTAGTGTAGTCAAAAAACTCGAGCAGGTTTGTCTGGCATGACCTACCTGCTGTGAAACTGTGCTTTTTACGGTCTTGTCAGTGACTAGTTTTGAGGAATGCTATGATCCTCTGTTTGAGTAGTGTCTCCATTAGTTTCCCTACTACAGACATGAGGCTCACCAGTTTGTAATTATTAGCCTCTTTACAACTGCCTGATTTGTGAACTGGAAGAACTATTTCTGTTTTCCAATATTCGGGTAGCATACTGCTCTTCAAGGATTTCATGAACAGAAGTGCCAGAGGGGCTGCTAATTCTGACCCCAGAACAGAGAGTGAACTTCGTAAATTCCTGAGACAGGTAAAAGGCAGCATATAGTAAGCATTAGGAAGTTGTGAATACAATGTAGCCATTAGGAAAGGAGAGTAGCACAAGGAGTGTGGCTTAACTATGTTTAACAACGGCCGGGCGTGGGTATGGACAGGAGGGCCAAATATTCTCCCAGATAGTGCTCACTCTCCCTGGAGACACTGAGTCCAAACACAAGGTGAAAACCATACAGCAAGCCTGGGGGAAATGAGCCACCAGAGCCAGGATCCAATGCTAGTAATCTGATTTGACGACCACACAGCACATACCAATCAGGGAACATCTGCTACAAAAACAGTCCAATCGCAATACTCCAGCTTGAAGGTGCTGTGATTTGAAGTTGAAGCTGGAAGAAGAAATGGTCCATACCTGTGCTGAAATTTGGCAACAGCTTTGAAATAAAGAAAGGGTGGGTGAGACAGGTGGTCAGAGAGACGAGCTGAGTTGCACCATCACAGGAGACCTCCCACTTGGTCACGTGCTGAGGGTCCTATGGGGAGGAAGAAGAACAGTAAGTTAAATAATCAGGCTTAGGCAAAGTAAGAGGGCTTTACAAGACAGAGACAAGGATGGATGGGAAGGTGACTGAGGCGACAAAGTCACAAACGGTGGGAGGGATAAGAGGATTGCAAAGGGCTGTAATCACTAAATTGAGATGCCAAACAGCTGTAATCAGAGGGAGAGGAACAGGATAGAATTGCAAGAAGGTAGAAATAGACAGCTAGAAATGTGCTAAAAAAGAGCTGCAATCAGTAGGACAGAAAGGAGGGGATGGGTTTTGAGCAGAGGTAGGGAAAATAAATAAAGGAATAATAGGAGAATAACAAGAGCAAGAGTGATGAGGACAAAGGGAGACCTTCCATGAGGGATGGCCAGAGCAAACAGTTAGCAGAGCACTAGGAGGCAGAATGAGCAGAAATAAAGAACAATTTGAGAAATATGGTAGGGCAAGTCAAGATCAGTATAGCAGTTAATGAACAGGATCAATAAACCAATTAGCAATAAGGAATTTAGCAGTGCTGCACTAAACTGCAAAGGGAGCAATGTGCTAAACTGTAAAATGGAACAGCAAGAAATTAATAGAACAAACTAGTAAAACTGCAAGAAGTAGAAAAGAACAAATTATAAGATCAGCAGCCAATTACTTACAACAGATATGGATGCAGGAAATAAAAAATTTAAATAATAATGTCAGCCAAAATTCTCCCAGATAGTGCTCATTCTCCCCAGGGACACTGAGTCTGAGCACAGGGCAAAAGACACACAGCAAGCCTGAGGAAATGAGCCACCAGAGCCAGGATCCAAGACCAGTAATCTGATTGGTCGAGCACACACCACAAACCAATCAGGGAGCAGCTGCTACAAAAACAGTCCAATCACGACACTCTGGCTTGAAGGCGCCATGGTTTGACATTGGAGCTGGTAGAAGAAACAGTCCATACCTGTGGTGAAGTTTTGCGACAGCTTCAAGATGAAGGAGGGGTAGGCAAAACAAGTGGTAGCCAGAGAGAAGGGCCGAGCTGCACTATCACAGGAGAGCTCCTGCCTGGTCATGTGCTGAGGATCCTGTGCTGAAGTTTGGTGGCAGTTTTGAGATGAAGGAATGGTAGGTGAGATGGATGGTGGCCAGAGAGAAGCACAGAGTCGCACTGTCTCAAGAGGGCTCAAGCCCGGTCATGGGCTGATGGTCCTGTGCTGAATTTAAAGATAACCAGGCAATGCAAACAGATGGCAAAGAAAGCTAATGGCATTCTTGGATGCATGGGTAGGGATAACACAAGTAAAAAAAGTGAGGTGATAATCCCACTCTACAGGTGCTTAATGTGGCTGCACCTAGAGTATTGCATCCAGTTCTGGAGACCACAACTTGAGAAAGACATAGATCATCTGGAGACTGTTCAGAAGAGAGCTACAAAGATGATTCATGGACTTCATCAATAACCCTACGAGTCAAGACTCAACCATCTCAAGAGGTACTCACTGGAAAGGAGGAGGGACAGAGGGGATAAGATTGAGGCATTCAAATACCTCAAAAGAATTAACTCAGTACAAACTCAGGAGATTTTCAGAGAAAGCTCATATACATGAACAAGGGAGCACATCTTGCGCCTACAATGTAGTAGATTCAAAACCAACATCTGGAGGTTTTTTTTCACCTAAAGGGTGGTGGATCCTTGGAACAGCCTGCCCCTAGAAGTTGTGGCAGCAATGACAGTGAGAGAGTTTAAGCTAGCATGAGATAGGCACTGCAGAAACTTAGAAAGCAAAAAAGACTGCAGAGTAGCCCAAACAGATAGACTAGATGGTTCATATAGTCCCCATCTGCCAGCACTTTCTTATGTTCTAACAGGTTACTAGGTATGTGAACAAGGAGCAGTCAAGGCAGATATCTACAAGTCAGCCTAGTAAGCAGAATAACATAAAAAAAAATCATTCTCTGCAACATACTGAGTAATCACTACACAAAGTAGAAGCAGAATAAAAGTAAATGATACTATCTCAGAGTGCATGAGAGTTTAAATGTACCCAAGTAGCCAAAGGCAAGGTACTCAATGAGTGTGGTAGAGCTCTTTGAGGATGAGCAGCATGGATGGGTCCTGGCTACCCCCTGTTGCTAACTTCAGTTTGCAGACACTGGTATCCTTTGTCTCCTAGATCTCTGCCAATAAAGACCTGGACAAGTTCTGTGTGGGTGCTCAGATATGGCAATTCATTTACTTAACTAATTTCTTTAAAGCACTCCATTTTACAAATTTATGGTTATACATATCCATAATCCATTAGTCACATTTATATACATTTTCTGCACCATCCAGTCCCAATTCAACAAATCATAATTCCTTTTACAGTTTATACTTGATTTTCTATCCTTTTATTTATTATCTTTTTCTCTCCCACAGATGTACATCACAAGGGGCCGTTCATCTTCATCCTCCTTCATTCGAAGGGGTGTGAGCATGCACACCACACCCCTGCTTCTTGTTGAGTTGTCCTATGTCCTATTTATACTCTCCCCCTTTAACCCCCTCTTACCCTATTCTCCACCCAATTTTTCATTAGTCCACCTCCAGCTTGCGGTGGACGGTGGACTTCCCAACTGCTTCAGCCCTTTTTCTCCTGCATCTAGGGCTCAATGATGTTGGCAATCTTGGAATTAAATATTGCCAGCCCTAAACCTGATAAGTGTACTCTGTCTCCCCTGTAATGCTCATCAACATGATCCGGGATCCTCTGATGTATAACCCAGCCACCAATGCTCTCAAATAGCCTACCTACCCTAGCATTCAGGCATTTTTGGGCCCTATCCATAGCCTTATGATTGGCTGCATGTGTCATACCCTCCGTGGAGTAAAATCTGATCACACCAGAGTAACTTCTGGCCACCATTCATTTATTTTATGCACATCCTCCTTAATTTGAACACTTATATTCCACCAAGGTCTGGTTCCCAGGTCATTTCCACCCAAATGAATCACAATCTAGTCCAGGCAACTATGTTCTCATCTCATTTCCCTCAGAGCTGGTAGCAGCTGGGCCCACTTCATGTCTCGCAGGCTTCTCCATGTCAATCGAATTGCATTGATGTCCAGATATAGTTGCTTCCCCCAAGCCTTCTGAATGACCATTTCTTCACCCAGTGGACAAAGGAATGTCCACATATCCATGCCTCCAACCTCCTTGTCCACCCTGAAGGAACCATAAAGAAAAACAAAATTAATGCCTTAAGTTCCGTTTTCCTCCTCTTCCTTCCTCCCCACGGTGCCCCCTTTAACTATCCCCTCATGCCCCATACTGCTTTTACTGACTGCACCGACCTGCTATGAGAAGAAAGAAGACAAGATTAGTACTACTGTGTCTAAGGCATGAACATATTTTTGTAACAGTTCAAAAGCCTCTGCCCTTCTGCTTGATATCCCCAGCATGCTTCCCGCGCCAAGCACACAGAGCCGCCCAATCATGAATGAGTGGGATGAATACCCCTCTAGGCTTTCCCCTATAAAAGCCAACTCCTTTTTTAAGACCATCATCACTTGAGACCCTGTCACTGGGGACCCATTACCATGTAGAAATATCAGGGGGTTCTCACCCTAGGGGGCCCAACTGCGCGTGCATTAAGGACACCTACTGGTAAAATTTCTGCATTCTTATACCATCTTAACCACACTTTGTTCTCTTGTCCCATTTGGTCAGTCTTTGACCTCCTCAGCAGCACTGACACCCTTCTCTCATCCACACCTTGTCCTCCCAATGCAAACCTGTGGACATGTCACCCCCCGTACCCCACCACCTCGCCGACTCTAAATGCACCGCTATACATAGTGACATATACTGCACTAAACAAAAGTATTTTGATACTAGACATGCACACATAGTGCAACACCCCCATGAGCTTCTCTAGCAGCCCCTCGGTCAGTGGTCTTCAACCATCCCAGGCCCTTTCAGGCCCCCATAACCATTCTTGCATCTTGCGCCATATCAAGTTACTCTTTGTCAGGTCCTCCCAACTTCTTCAAGGTACACAGCTAACTTATTGCTCCCAAATTGACCCCTATTTTCATGTGTGCCACATTATTCCTCTATCCTAATACTACAAATTGCACTACTTGGTCCCTGGTCACCATCCCACTTAAACGGCAACTGTTCTGCTTGCTAAATGCCTGGAAAACCCTCCAAGAGGTTTCATATGCTATCAAGGTCCTGGGGACCAGGAGTTGTGGAACAACTGTTCAGCTCCCCCAAGCCAATTTTCTACACAAAATCTGGAATAGCCATCTGCCTGGTCTCTACTCCTGGTGCAATGGCCCGAAACATGTCTATCTGCAGGTGGGAGAGGCAGTCAGCTATCACATTGTCCACACCATCAATGTGCCTAGCCCTAAATGACAGATTCAGTGTCAGCCCCCTTAATACCAACTGTCTCAACACCCTCATGGCCCTCTCAGACATCACCCCCTTTTAGTTCAGGACATCGACCACTGCCCTGTTGTCACTCCAAAAGATAACCTTCTGGTTCCTGAACTCCTCTCCCCATGTCTCCATGGCTACCCATATGGATAATATCTCCAAAGAGGTGATATCCCTCATTACGCCAGTCTGCAGCCAAGCCCTGGGCCATGCCACGGGAAACCATTTTCCTCTAAAATAAGGTCCCATGACTATACCCCCTTCTGTATTCATGTAAAGCTGAGGTCCATGTTAAAAACCCATTCCTCCTGGCAAAATGTCTTCCCATTGTACCTGCTGAGAAATGTCCCCTACACCTCCAAATCCTCTCTGGCCCCTTGCTGATATCCACCCAGAGGTGTGGCCTTGAGGCCCTTCATGTTGCCCTGGCCAAGTGCCATGTAAATGTGCAACCCGAGGCAATGGCCCTGCAAGCAAAGTTGAGATGCCCCAATAGCTGCTGCACCTGTTGTTGCTGCACCCTCTGTTTTGCTTTGACCATCCCCAGTAATGCGCTCAGCTTTTTCACTTTCGCCTCAGGTAACCAGAATAACTCCCCTAATGAATCTATCTCAATGCCCAAAAATGTGATTATTTGGTTAGGCCCCTCCATCTTGTCGGGGGACAGGGGCACTCCCAACTCCCTGCACATTGCCTCGAAGTCCCTCAACATCCTTTCCATGTGATGTCACCCTTCCACAATGAACAGGAACTCATCCAGGTAATGGATCATTGTCTGGTACCCATACCTGCTTTGAAAAACCCATTGTAGCCAAGTGCTAAACATTTCAAATGTGGCACAGGTGACAGAGCAGCCCATGGGCATGGCTTTATCAAAGTAGTAGCCTTCTTCCACTTGGAAACCTAACAGGTCCCAATCTTCCAGCTGTACCAGCAGCAAACAGAAAACTGCTTCAATGTTCATCTCAGCCAACCATGCCCCCCACGTAGACTGAATCAATCTGACTGCCTCCTCCAAAGTGATGTATGTCACCCTGCTATCCTGTTCTCTAATGTAGTCATTGACCGAATCCCCATCCAGGTATAACAGGTGATGAATCACCTTATATTCCCCCGGCTGCTTCTTTGGAACCAAACCAATGGTGATAATCTCAAGTTCTGCAATGGTGGGTGACCAAATGGGCCCTCTACCCTCCTGGCTGCTATCTCTTTCTGGATTTTCTGTGCCAACAATGCCTCCTTCCCTTTTACTGACTTCAGGTTCTTTGCCCTTGTCCTCATTCTGGCCCCTTTAAAGTGCAGACTAAAACCATCTTTAAAACCTGTCAACAGCTTGCCCGTTGCCTCTCTGTCCAGATATCCCCTCATCCATCCCACCAAACCTCCACCTTTATGGGTGCACATGCCAGACTAAAGGCCTTAGCTACCCTTATCTTAATTGTCCTGCTGTCTGTTATAGTATGTGTGGCCTCTACCACCCCTGTCCTTCTCCCTTTGGTCCCCCGTTCCCCATTGCTGACCCTGAAAACCCACATGGTTACCTTGAAAGGGCTGCTGGTATGAGCTGTCATTGCTGGAATTGCCCTTTTCTCAATTATATCTGTATTTTGTCACAGAATGGGTGTCTCCATATCTAGATCATGCATTCCTAAGCAGGCAGGAACAAAAGGCCTGGTCATAGCTCCAACAGCAGTTTTGGGCCATCCATCCCTTTTAGTCCCCTCATTGTCAGTGCTGGCAGTCCCTATACAGATTTCCAACCATAGGTTGATCTGTCTTGCATCCCACTTTTTGTCCCTGAAATATGACATTCTCTTCCTAAACTTCTCATTGTATTTTAGCCAACTACTATATGACCCCCTTTTTGTAGGCCTACTTTATGATTAGTGAATACGACAACAGAGGAGTGGCCAGCTCTGACATTTTCTCTATAACAACTGCAGTGCAGTATGTGAAACCTGTTGACAAATTGTTCCATGTTTTCCCCTTCATGTACTTGTCCTCCTCACCCTTTCCTAATAAGACAACTGTTGCTGCCATGTCTTTCTTTTCAAAGCTTTCCTTTTCTTTGTACTTATCTGTATTGTCCACAATGGCCAGGGCAAATATGTCCAAAAATTCCCCCTTCCAAATTTTTTCCTTTGTGGCTGAGAGTATGTGGTCACCAATCCTGACCCCCATGCCCCGATCTTTGCCCCAAATCCTGTTATCCCCCCACTGCCATCCCCACTGCCCCAGCACCCTCTCCTGTCCCTTTATTCTTAATTTCTCCTTGGGCCTTCACTAGCTGGACCACACCATCGCACCCCATTGATTTAAGCATCTGCTCTACATATTCCTTACACTGGTTTCCAGTGTAACTTCTTTATTACCTTCTTGGGCATTCAACTGACTGCTGGGCACCAGCTGTAGACCACTGGCTGGATGTTGACCAGCACCTGAGTTCAAGACCGGGGCAGGGCAGGAAGTGCCACACCCACAAGAATTGGCACCCCAGGCAAAGGAGTGGACACAGGGACTGGTGCCGGGGCAGGCACCATGGCAGAAGGAAGAGGTATTGGGATGAGCAGCTCGTGGATAGGTTCCACTGGACTGGGCTTGACCAGGGCCCTTGGTGCCCACACTTGTCAGCCTTCCCTCCCCTATCTTGGTTTCCCTTCTGCTTCCTGCCCTTGGCTGGGCTGGGTGGGTCTGCAGCCTCCAATAATTGGTCAGCCTTGCTCACCAACTCCATTGCTGCCTGGTAGTAATCCCTTTGTTGGGCTTGGTCTTCCATGGAACCATATTTACCTGAGACAGAGACCCAGAAAAAACACACATTATTGTTAGCCATCATCCTTCACAGCCTTGGCGCAGCCCCTGCCCCTCCACAGAGGTCCTAGATGCTCCTGGTCACTGGCCCGACCTAGAGCCCCATATGGTGGGACTTGAATGCCCCTTCATCCCTTGCACCTGTTTTATCCCCCCTTTCTTTTGCAGGAGCATTAGAAAGAAGGGGGGCTGTGCCTTCTTTCCTATGCCCCCACCCTCTAGCTAATGAGTCTGGTATACAATGACCTGCTCCCCATCACCTCGCTCTGGGTTAGATATCCCCTACACTTCGCCCTTCAATGCCACCTGCTGCTCTGGGGCCACTGACTGGATGCCCCCTGTTCCCTTCATGTCCTCCTGCTTCATTTTTAAACAAAACCCTTTAATTTTTGCTATTTGGGCTTAAAATGTCAGCTTTTTCTTTCCTTTTCCCTGAAACTGCCCATTTTGTAGCCAGAACTATCCTGGCTTGCAGTCCCTGCTCTCACCCCTTTGCTGGAAATAGTGCTTCTGGGACAGCTGACTGCATGGTGGTGACATCAGATGCCATCACCCTGAGGTTCCATGGAAAAGGTCCGTTCAGGCACGCCCCAAGACCTTCTACCTCAGCTGCCCCTCCATCCATCTAACTTGCCCTTTTAAAACAGTCAGTCATATTCAACACTTTTTCCCCAGATTCCTCTAAAAACACTTTTTCTATTGCTCCCCTGGTGGACAGTGCCATGGCACTGAAGACCCAGCCACCACCACTGGCCTACGTCTTTTGGGCCCCCTAGGAAGAAAAATGAACAGAAAAAAACTCCCTCTTCCCCTTCAAACAGGTGGTCCACATGGAGTTCGAGGAGACTATAAAAAATGCTGTGACTCCACTATAATTGTCTTAACCAGTTGCCTCAGCAAAAGTGGCTGTGCAACACATACTCCATGCCCAATGACAGATGAGACTAGCCTCTTAATCAGCATCGAGAAGGTAATCTCACAAATGACTAAAGGAGCTTTTTTTATTCCACCCCTCACTGCCCCATCATGTCTCCAGACCAAACCATCAAAAAAAAAACATTATTGCAGGAGTAAAACTACCTCTAGCTTAATACTTTGGCGCCAAAACCCAACTCTGACAATAGTGCATTCTAAAACGTACCCTGGCCAACAAGGTACACATGAATTCGACTTCTCCAGGCAGACTCAAACTTTGCTGTTTCCCATATATTGTATCTATTTACTGTGTGTGTGTATATATATATATATATATATATATTTTTTTTAAGCGAATCTTACCTTGATGTTTAATACTCACTTGCAGCCACTGTGGTCTAGTTGTACATGCTGAGAACACTACACCTTACCCTTATCCTTAATGCACTATGTAACTCACACCTGATCAGTAATTTGTTAGTTAACCCCAAATAACTGGTTCTATGTCATAATGGTGACCACCGAAGGGCGATCGCCATTACAGCGAAGTCAGAGAACCGAAAATCAATTTTGGCACTCTAACTTGCCAGCACACAAGAAAACAGCACTGGGGACTTGTTTTTTTTATGTTTATGTGAGAGGCTGTGCCCCCCGCAGCCCCCTACTAAATAATTCTCAACTCCAGGTGGGTGCATGTGGTGGGGAGGGCAAAACGTAAAAAATGCATAAAATTCAGTCCGGGCGCAGCAAAAATGAACCTGCGCCCAGACCCAAATCCAGCACCCATCCACCAAGTTCACAACTGACCCACTACATCATGGGGCCGGCTCAGCAGCCTACTGCAGTGTCACCCTCAAATCCTCCCATCCTGCCATGCATGCTTGCTTCCACCCTCCCCCAGGCACATACCTGTAGTGACTTCCTGTTGCTACGGTCACCTACCCCCCCATTTGGTCATTCTCTCTCACCAGTAGCCCCAGTGATGGGTGCCATAATTGAGTCACCCTTTCGGAGGTCATTCAATTGCAGTTGTCCACATCACAGGCTTCCCAAATGACTATAACTCCAAAAAGCCAAGTGGCCTAAACAATTAATATTAACTCAGAAAATTGCAAACACTGACACGCTTCTGAGAGGAAAACCTCTTAGAGCAAATTTGTGAGATCCCTGGTCTGTGCAGGCCCTTGAGTAACCCCTTGCTCACCTCTCTCTCTCTCTCTCTCTCTCCTAGCCAATCCCTCGCTTCCCACCTCACTCCTGTTCTGATGTCACTAGGCCATCCCCTTTTGTGGCCTCACTATTCCATCCCCTGCCCCCCTTCCCCCTTTGCTTACCTGTTTCCCTGACACTTACCTATTTCTGGCCTCTTAACACACTTGCCTGGGCTTGAGGACAATGGGGTCTGCTTCTTTAAATGGGTCACCCTCTTTGTTGTACAGTCCTTTGCACTTAGAACAGCAGCATGGAGGATGGCTTGGTGAGTTTGTTCGTAAAAGCAGGAGCAACGATGTTAAAGGGCTAAAGATGGTATCCCTTGATCGGCTGCCCAGCAGGGCTGGAGGTAGGGTTTTCATCTTTTTTCAAGGGCTGGTGAGTCTGGTTGAGCACTCAAGCTCCACGTGATAGAAAGAGAAAGTTTGTGAAATTGGAGTCCTGGGAGAATTGGCAGCTCAGTGTATGGGGAGGCTCCACAGGAACTGTCAGCTAATGGTCTGTACCCCATTCAACATCAAAAGCAGTAGCAGTACTCAATGGAAAGGAAAATGCTGATGGAATTTAAGGCCCCTAGCTCTATTCAGATGTTAAATGGCTGAAGGTAGTGCTCCCTGATTGGCTGCACAGCAGGGCTGCAGAAATGGCCTTTGTCCTGTTTAGAGGTCAGGTGGGCCTGATCTGAGCCCTCACGCTCAGAAGAGCAGAAAGGAAAAGTTTGTGAAACTACATTGCTAAATGCATTTTGTATTTTTGTTGGGGGTGGCCTTTAGTTCCCAATTGCATGGTTTTCTGTGGTCACATGCAGCCATATGCCTGGCTTTAAGTGGTAACATGTAACAGTTTGCATGGTTTTCTGTGGTCACATGTTGACATACATTAGGAATTATGCAAACATTTTTAGTTGCCTTGAAATGTTGAAGTTAGTGAGGTACAGTAATTATGCTGCAGCAACTCCACTGTCAGCAATAGCAATCTGATCAAGTTACTTCATGGTACATTAAGGTATACTGTGGTAGCAGGCAACTTTTTCATTACTACCAATGTATTTCTGCTTTTCTGTGGCCTCATACTACTATTTGCTTGGTATTGTGTGGCTATATAGTTTGCATGGTTTCCTGTAACTATGTGTTCCCATTTACATGGATTTCGGTGCCACATGTTGTCACTTGCACAATTTTCTCTGGGCACATGTAATTGTTGTGGGTTTTGGTGAATACATGTTACAAATTACATGACTGTCTGTGGCTACACCTTTCAATTTCCATAACTGTATGCAGCTTTATTTTGACATTTTCACAGTTTCAATGACTTCATGTAGCACCATTCATAATTTTCTAGGGTCTTAAGATGCTCTTTAAAAGGCTTTCAGTTGCAACCAGTTGCCATTTGCATGTTGTTTTTTTTTTGTCATAACTAGTTGCCACTTGCATTGCTCTTTGTGGTAATCTGTTGCTTGTTACACGGATCTCTGTGGCAAAATCCTGTTGTTTGCACATTTTCTGTCCACACGTTACCATTTTTGTGCTTTTGTGGTCATTTGTAATTTGCATGTTTTGTTTGCCACATGTTGCCATTTGAAAGGTTTTATGTGGCCAAATGCAGATATTATCATAATCCTCTGTGGTCACCTGTTGATTGGAAAAAGGCACATGGAAGATAAATTGATTGCTCAAGATTAAAGCGTTAGCCAGAGACTGGTATATTTAATATCAGCTATCCTGTGCTCTAAGAATTAAGAACCCGGGTATTGTCTGCAGTAGTGCTGGGCAATATCACTGTTTCTCTGCTTTTGTCAAAAACAGTGTAATGCGGAACATGCCAACATGAAATTTCTCATTGATGCAGTTCTTTTGAAGGTGACAATTTGGTCATTACAGTCCTTGGAAAAAAAACTCTTTGGAAAGACAAAATGTCCTGCCATGAGTTTTTTGTCCCACAACACCAGTTTAACTGAGTAGTGTTAAAATTACTGCAACAAGGGAATTTGTTCCTGTAACCAGAAGTAAGTTAAATGAGAAAGAGGCCTTTCTCATTAAGTACTGTATGTCAAATATCAGTTACATATTTACTTTTATATACTGTACATGACTAATGCAATCTCACTCCCAGCATTGTATAACTAAATGTGATACTTGCTCTGGGAATGCCATCCAGCATGTGTACTTGTTGCCCATTTTCTTACTGTTTTTACATAAATGCATGCTCAGTGTCTGCCGTGCTGCTCTCCGAATCCTTACATGTGATATCTCCCTCTTTACACAGGAGACTCCTGTTTTTTTTGACTGAACTCCCTCCCTCCCTCCTGGGAAACAAAATCTCCTGCATAAGTAAAATTCTGTCCAAAATATTCATGTTTTTTGGGCAGATAAATACATATAAAAACTAAATCAGTGATAAACAATGTATCTGATAACTTTATACAACTAGTTGTTTATTCTTTTTAGTGCTTATTCTTGACAAAATGAAATACATTTAATTTTTGTAAAGGCTTTTTTCTTATTTTTTTGATGCCATTTAAGGACAAACTCATGATGTTACGGCATCTCCCTACTAACAGGCCAATCTCCCTCCTAATTTGACACAAATCTCCCTCTTATGCCAGTTGGATATATTACATGTATGTGAATCTCCTTTGCTGGGCTTTCTGTCAAACACACATCATCCTGTTAACAGGCATAAAATCATGTTTTTTTCTGAGCACCCATAAAAAAGCCTTTCTCCACCTTTGAGGGGATGATATTGTGTAATAGAAAGCCAAGAAAGGCTGATTTGGTTTTAAGCATAATCGATGCTGACAGAGCATGCATTTTTGTGATCATCTAAATGGACTCAAGGCCAGCCTGTATGCTCATGTGGCTTATTTTCCATTGTTACGATTGTTGTTTACTGTTAGATTTTGAATTATTGTTACTTCTGTATGGTAGAGCCTCTGGGATGGGTGCCTAAAAAATTGCCATGCCTATCCTGTGGCACAGCTTTGTACATTTTGGGCCAGATATTCCAAACTTTGCTCCGGGGCTAAATTAGCACTGCCCAGCGGGAAAAGTTAGCCCAGAGCACAAAGCAGGCTATATTCAAAAGGAATAGACCAGGGAAAACTGCCTCTGAATATAGCATTGGAATGAGGTGGGGCAAGCTGGGCTGGGAGTGCAGGGCAAACATAACCCTGGAATAAGACAGCTCTGAATATAACAACCAGGAAGTGCAGACCACAACAGCAACACAGTGCACAGCGACGTGAAGGTAGGTAGAGGTGACCTATGTGGCCAATGTGTGTTCCAACAATTACGTGGGCCCAGTACAGCTGCAGGGAGCAGCCTATGGGAAAGTACATTGTTTAAAACAGTATAATATTTCCTGAACTGTTTGTACGGAGCTAATGCATTTGTGTGGGATTAGCATGGAGCTAAGCTGTTTGCAAGGTGCTGAACTTTGCCATATTTAAAAGTGACATGCAAATGAGCTTACTTAGGTAGTCTCTGGGCAAACAGCCACAATAGCATCCCATTATGCCCAGATTTGCATGCAGTTTTCCCCTGCGTTACTGCAGGGTCCCACAGCTCCACCTCTAGGACAGTCTAGAAGTACAGGGGGTGGTCAGGACTGACCGCAGCTCCACCTGTAGGTCAGTCAGGCAGTGCATGATGATAGCTGCAAGCTATATTTGAACAGTACAGCATAGCATAGCATATCATACCCCAGGGGACAACACAGCATAGGCACAGGTGGTGGTGGTGGTGCTGCATGCAACTGTCACACTGTATGTCATGCTACAGTGCACAGCAGACACTACAGTAGCAAGGGAGCTAGTAATGTGAGGGACACAGTGATGCCTATGGTGTGTAGGGCAGTGATTACCACTGCACTGTACACAGTGACAGGCTCAGCCTGCAGGAGCCATCAGTGAGCAGCATGTGTCCTTCATGTCTGGCATTTTCTAAGTGTCATAATCATATGTTAGGGTCATGCAAGCCATGCAAAAGCCATGCAAACACCGCGCAAAGCAACAATGTTGCACAAAGCTGTTTGTCCAGGGTTAAAATCACCTTTTCCTGGGCTGTAATTTGTACTGCACTATGGGTCGCGATAAGTCGCGCTAAACATCTTAGCTCGGCACTAGTCACTAAATATCTTATAGTGCCTGTATTCATGTTCACTGTGCTCCTTGCATATAATTATGGTTTGCCCAGTGCTAATGCAATTTACGCACGCTATTTGGCCTTTTGAATGTGGCAGACCCACACTAATCCTGTGCTAAACCGCGCAAACTGTTTACGTGCACGCACAAAGCTTTGAATATCTGTGCCTTAAATTCCAAAGTAGTATTAGGAACAAAATGGATCAAAACAAATTAATTGGGTTTTTATTTGATATTTCTATGTATTTCAGGAATTCATAAAAAAAATGATTCGTAACAGAAGATATTATTATTATTGGATTGGTCTGAAGTACAGTACAGAAGCAAAGAAATGGATTTGGGATGATAATACTGAGTTGCAGCCTGAAATGTAAGTTATTTCAATGTGTTCTTGTAATCAGGATATGTGTTTCTGTCAAGGTTATCTGCTCCTAGTTAGATACCCCTACAACAGCGCCCACGTTATGGGATCTCCCAATCCCAACAATCTTCTCATCTTTCCTCCTGCCCGGTATGACTTACTGTTATTATTGAACAGGGAGGCACACCTTCTCTCTAGTGTGGGATACAAAGGAGTAGGCAGGATGCACTGAATCCAGCAGTGCTGGTGCCATCATATTGGAGGATTCCATTTTATTTCAGTCTTTGACCCCTGAACCAGTTTTGCTCCCACCTATCGGCACTTACGAACATCATTATGTGCACACAGCAGACCCCTTCATAGAGTAGCAAGCTCCAAGGCCCATTGTAAGAGATCATTGCAGCATCAGACCATGGCATGCTCCATTCCCAGAATGGGAATGGTTACAAGTGTCAGTGCTCTTTCCAGCCAGTCACGTAATCAGCAGCATCCATGGTCTTCTCCAGAACTCAGGTCACCAACACTGTATGCAGCACATGCCCATTGGGCCATTGAGTAGCCCTGAAAGGCCATTTTTACAGTTAGTGCTAGTTCTGCAGAGCCCAAGTTGCCTCCCACTCCCCTGCTTTTTTCCAGGTCTTACTTTCTTCCAAAGAGCAACGTGGCTTTAGTACTCAGTGGGTGCAGAGCTACTGGGCACGTAAAGTCAGTTGCAGCTCAGATATACATTTTCTACATTTCTCCCCAAAGAGACAGCATTCAATGCCACCCAGTCATTCCCATTCACTTATGTGCATGGAGCATTGGCAGCTGCCTCTCCCTCACCCAATGCTGCTAGGGGCCAGGCAAGTGCCAGGCAATGAAACTCTCCTTCCCCAAAAGAGGGGGGCAGTCTTCTGGATGCTGAATGCTCTCCCTCTCCAGTTGACCCTGGGTGACCCAAGTCTGCATCTGAACCATGTCACCAGTGTGGTGCAACGAGTGTTATCCAGCACCTCAACCCTCAGCATCATTGGGCTGCATATCTGAAAACACGTTTAAACATATTACAGGTAAGATCCATTTTCAAAGGGCATCCAAGTGTGCTGATGGCTTCCGTCACATTTACAGTTAAATTGTGTTAACTGCAGCAAAATGTTGTACCACTTATAGTGGGGTTTACTTTTATGGCACTAGTGCTGAAATTTGTATTCAGAAAATGACACATAATATAAAGCAACAAAACATTGTATCAAAATATTTCTAAATAGCATCCAAACATTTTTCACGTTTGCCATGATACAATCTATGTACAAACTTGGAAATTATACCTGCTGCATGCCATTTTAACATGTCCCCCACCCCATTATTTTTATTGCAATCCCCAGAAGGTAATGTGTTATTGAACTTTATGAATTAACTTTATTTGATCACTTGCAGTATTTAGTACACAACACAGAACTCTATAACTGCAGGAAAACCATTTACAGGGCAAGACTTTCACTGCTGGGGATAGAAATATTTCTTTAAATACATGTAAAGCAAGTCAGCAGTTGTCAGTTTCTTCCTGTACAGTATGTCATATTGAGGACCTGTAAATGCCATCTTGTGGTCATGTGTCTTTGCCACATGAAAGAAAAGCACAATGATTATAAACATCCATGTTTTTTTTTGTTTGTTCCTGCTCTACAGCATTTCTGTTTTATTGTTATATTCTTTTTATATATTATCCAATAGTTACATACAGTAGCATCTGCTTTTGTATTAATAATGGCCAAAAATGGGTCCGTAATATGGAAATAAAGTTCAGGGCATACAGGGTATGTCCATAGGCACTTAAGGGGTTAAAATTTGCTTAGTGAGATCCACATTTTCTGATACTAAATAGTTTTCCTTGACAATCCCAAAAGCTATACTATATTTTAAGTTCACATCCAATCAACTGAAATAGCCCAATGAAATTTGCTTCTTATTTCACTAGGAGTCTGAGGACAACAGCAGAGGCATTGTTTTATAAAAGGAAGTAATTCAACTTAATAAGCAGTAGAGTGTGAAATGTTCAGATTCCAAGGGAATGAAATTCTATGGAATTTCAGAAAATTCTGTGGGATTATGTTAGTAGTGGAATTGCCACATTTCACATGTAAAATGGTTATAGTTGATTAATCCATAGTTTACATAAACAGTGGATTGGTTCTCAGTTATTTGCAAAACATTACTCTGCAATCCATGTGATCCATGGAATATTATTATTTGGTTACAAAGAAATGCTTTTTGGAATTTCACAACATTTAAAAAGAAATTCTTTATGGCATTTTGGAAGCAGAATTGCCATTCCACGTGAATACTGCTAGCAGAATTCCACATTCAACCCAGCCCCAAGTATAATCTGTTATTTATTAGTTCCAACAACACTGTCGATGGAAAAGTAATGACATGCAGGGACAGATGTCAGATGATATTCCCAAACTGGTCGGGCACTGATGTCAATTAATGTTGCTCCTGCATCAGCAGCTTCCCAAATGTGTCTGACTACCCCATATACTATTTTGGGAAGATCAAAATGACAGAAAGTCATAGTCTGTAAACTTATTTGTTGCTGTTCTGTTTTTTGTACCCAACTCGGAGATGTCTTTAGACCAATAAATGGATTCCATAAAAATATGGACAGATGTCCTTTTGGAAATATCACTGCATGTACTCTTTGTGAATCCATGTGAAAATCCATCTTTTTATCCCTACCAGTGAGGGGGTAACTACTATGACATTATTCTGTTCCCTACAATCCATGGGGTTACTGTGAGATCCAGTAACAGCCCTCCAGTTCACATGGTTTACCCACAACGCTTGGATAGTGCTAGTGCCGACATCCCCTACAGTGATGGCTGCAAGGTCGACTGTCAGCATTGTAGCCATGGGGATGCTGGAGCACACAATCAGGGGCTGCACCCCGAACCACTCCACTCTGTGGGGGGCTCTGCTCCCCCACACACCCCGGTCTCTAGGATTCTAACTCCAAGTCGGAGTTGGACCGTGGGGGCAAACACCCAGTGAGGCAGTCCCAATCAGCACACAGTCCACCACAGCGATGGGCGTAATTTGCCCTATTTCTGACGCTGTGGTGGTCTTTACAGTGCCAGAGTTGCTGCAGTAATGGTATACCAGTTCGAATATATTGTCATATGGAATTTCTACTAATCATTAACATATCTGAACAAACATAGTGTTTCAATTATTAAACATTATTGTTTGTTTCACAGGTTAAAAAAGATGAGTAGTGGATAAAGTCCATAAACATTTACATAACTCTGATACAAGGATTTCATTGGTCAACCTGACCAATAGTGTGACTCTAATACAGTTTCCTTAAACCCATGCTGGGGTTGAGATAACAGATCATGTCTGTGCTCCTCTTTTGTTTATGTGGGGGTCTTTTCCCCCTGTACCCATTACTAAAGGATTCTCAACTCCAGATGCAGTGCATGTCAGAGGGGGTGAAAACAAAAAATTAAGTTTTTATGGACTGGCACAAAATTCCTGATGCATCTAGCACTGACCCAAGCACCTTCCCAACCCTAGCCTGCCACAATCCCACCATGCCATGTGGCCAGCTCGGCAACCCACCATCACACTACAGCTCACAAATCCTCCGTTCTCCTTCTACCCATCACATGGCTTGCTCACTCCCCCCATGCATATAAACATATAGCAACAGGATGTTGCAATACCCATATTCACCCCCCAGTCCACTATCCCTGAGAACAGGCACTGCCATTGAGTCACCCTTTTGGTAAGTGCTCAATAACGGTAACCTTTCTCACACAATACCTTCTTGGCTCCCTCCTTTCCTCCAGCAAATACATATTGAGGTCCTTTAATCTCTCCTCATGTCTTCTGGTGCAAGCCCTGTACCATCCTTGTCGCCCTTCTCTGGGCTACAGCGGTAATCATACAAATGTTTCTCGGTGGCACGGTACACCGCTACTGCTCAAATGCGTGCTACCACTGAATAGCATGTATACTGCTACTGCACAATGATGTGCATTGAGTGATAATGGGATACTTTTGTGCGATTATCACTGTACCTCCACCCTGTCAATGTCCTTACAAAGATGTCGCCTACAGAACTGTGTACAGTACTCTAGGTGAGACCTCACTAGTGTTTTAAATAATGGAATCACCACCTCCATCCTTCTGCTAGTGTCACTTCTGCCTATGCATCCCAGCATGCCACTGGCCCTCCCTACAGTCTTTGTACTCTCGTTAGACACCTTTAGGTTGTCTGAAATGATTACTCCAAGATCCCTTTCTTCCTTGGCGACTGTCACCAACTCCCCCTCCCCCCATCCAGTAGCTCTCTCCGGGGTTCCCTTATGCAAGGTACATTATTTTGCACTTCTTTGAATTGAAGCCTAGCTGCCACACGTCAGACCACTCTTCAAGCTTCCCCAGGCCCCTCCGCATTTTATCCACCCCATCTGGAGCATCAACCCTGTTGCAGATCTTGGTGTCATTTGCAAACAGGTGTACATTTCCCTTCAGCCCTTCCTCAATGTCACTGATGAAGAAATTAAACAGGACTGGCACAAGAACAGATCCCTAAGGCATTCCTCTGGTCATCCTCTCTCCCTGGACTAGATTCCATTTAATACCATCCTCTGCCTCCAGTCCATTAACCAGTTTCTAACCCAGTTTACCACCTTGTGGCCCATGCCCAGACTACCCATCTTGCTAGCCAGCCTTTTATGTGGAACAGTGTTGAAGGCCTTGCTGAAATAGAGGTAGACAATGTCTGCCACTCCCCCCAAATTGCCTCCTTCATAATCCAGTTAAAAAAAAATTAGGTTAATTTGACATGACCTTCCTGCTGTGAATCCATGTTGCCTTGGATCTTGGGCACTGTTGGATTCCGAGGTTCCCACAATTATTTTTTTAGGAAGTGCCTCCATGATCCTTCCCACTACTGAAGTGTGGCTGACCAGCCTATAATTCCCTGCATCCTCCCTGCTACCACTTTTGTAAAGAGGGACTACATGTGCCCTCCTCCAGTCCTCTGGAACCACTCATGTGTTTAGTGACTCCCTTAATATCCTAGGGTTCATGCCATCTGGCCCCATTGCTTTGTCCATCTTCAATTCTGAGAGTTCCTACAGAACTCTCTCCACAGTAAATATATTGGTGTTCCACTCTGTCCCCCTTCATTTCTGTGGCCCAGCTGTGGTCCCTGACCCTCCCCCCCTTCAGTGAATACTGAACAGAGGTATTTATTCAGTATTTCCAACTTTTCTGTCCCCTCTTCACACTCTTCTTCATCCCTCTGGCTATACCACCCCTCTAGCTTTCTTCTTCTATTATGTACCTATAGAATGTACTTTCCCCTTTCTTCACTGTCTGCACTAATCTTTCCTCAGTCCATGCCTTTTGTGCTCCTAACAGCCTTCCCCACTTCCCTTAAACACTTTAGGTAAACTTCCCTATCATCCTCCCTTTGAGTCTCTTTATATTTTCTGAAACCTGCCCTTTTGGCTCTTAATTTGTCTGCCACATCTTTTAAGAACCATAGTGGCTTCCTCCTTCTCTTGACTTTGCTTACCAACCTGATGCATTGGTTCATCACCTCTTCTATGGCTCATTTTAGATGTTCCCACTGCTCCATAACCCCCCCTCCTATCTCCCTCTTCACCAGTGCTTCGCTGATACAGCACATCTCCCCATCTTGGAAAAATCTACCCTTCTGAAGTCTAAGACTCTTGCCTTTGTGTGACTTAACTGTATCCCTGTGTCTATGTAAAACAGCACTTTGTGGAGGTCACTGGACCCCAGTTGACCTTCTTACCTTCTACCCAGTGTTTTGTGATTCTGTTACCATTGGTCAGTACTAGGTCCAGAATCTCCCTGTCTCTTGTGGGATCAAGCACTGGCCCCCATATGTACAGATGGTAATTAGCAGTTGACAACCTAATTCAAAGTATCAGCAAAAGTTGTCTGGTCATCACATACCTTCTCTGTGATTTTATGAAGTTGCATATCCGTGAGATTCATGAGTAGCTAATTGAGGCAGACAGTGTGGTCACTTATTTGCTCATACCGCTGAGAGACTCCATCTGCATTAGTATTTTGTGGCCCCCTGTGATGCTGTATAATGAAATCATTGCACTGGTATCTGATACTTCAGTGCAACAGTTTGACATTTATTACACTCATTCTCTTCAACAACTGGAATGTATTCTCATCTGTGATCACTGTGAATGACCTTCCATAATGAAGCAGAAACAATGTATTAATGGTCCAGCAAATGGACAGACACATCTTCTGAGTGGTAGAGTAGTTCATTTCCCTCTGTAGCAGCTCCTGGCTAGGAAAGAATAGGTCTTAGTAATCCACTGGATACTTCAAAAACCACTGCCATAAGCCTCTGTCAGTTGCATCTGTCTGAACACTCTACCTCAAATTATAATCTGGGCCATCGAGCAGTTGTGCTAGGCATGTATGGTCAGTGGGAAATGGACAATATTCCTATGTTCTCTGAACCCACTGAAGTTCACTGTCACTGAAAAATTTGGACAGTATCACTATGTGTGTTACATTAAGGCTTTGATAATGAGGCCTCAAAAGAATGTCTTGGTTTCTTCAATAAGTTCATTAACAAATTACCCCAATGTTTTCCACTTGCTATAGGGCTTTCTCAAGGAAAATCTGCAATATTCAAAAATAGTAGTGTACATTATAAATCTTTTAATAACTAATATAGCTAAAATATTTTTACAGTATATAACTGTTCACATTATAACTGTTTACTGTATTATTTCAGCACCTTAATGCTTTAGTTGTCCTGTTTTTAACGCATGATAATGGGAGACTTCAACATGCTGGATACAGATTAGTCAACACCAGCAGGAACATCTGCCAGAACTAGACACATAGTGGATTCCCTGCAGGGGAAGGGCCTCAAACAACTGGTATAACAACCCACAAGAGACACGGCTATCCTAGATCTAGTACTGACTAACAGGAAAGAGATCACAGATCTCCAGGTAGAAGGTCACCTGGGGGCCAGTGACCATCACATGGTATGGTTCAATTTGGCCACTGCATCTAAATCATCCCATTCCAAGGCAACAATACAGGCCTTCAGAGGAGCTGACTTTGATAAGATGGCCAACAGAGTTAAGCTAGCCCTGGCAAAAAGAAACAAAGGTGAGGGGGTAGAGGCAAAGTAGGCAAGCATTAAGGATGCAACACTTGAAGAAGCAACATCCCATTATGTTAGACAGAAAAGAAGTGCAAAAGAAGAAGGAAACCACTTTGATTCTCTAATACAGTAGCAGAAAAGGTCAGAGCCAAAAGACTGGCCTTCAGGAAATATAAGGGAACACAGCGGAATGAAGATAGGGAGGCATACCACACTGCCCTATGGGAAGCAGGGAAGGCAGTAAGGCAGGCAAAGGTCCAAACTGAGGAAACACTAGCACAAACAATAAAAGAAGGTGACAAGACTACTTTCTATAGATACATTAGTGAAAGGAGAAAGTCCAGAGTGGGTATTGCTAAGCTCAAAGGAGAAAAGGAGGGGGCGTGTGAGGAGGAGGACCCTGTAAAAGCATCTATCCTAAATAGATACTTTTGCTCAGTATTTACTGAAGAGAAGGTGGGGCAGGGTCCACAGCTCTGCACCATGGACACAGGAGGGAGGGAGGGAGGTGAGCACTACACCCTTCACAAAAGAAACGGTCCTACAAGAGCTCATTAAACTCAGAGTGGACAAGGCAATGGGTCCTGATGGCATGTATCCCACAGTACTTAAGGAGTTAAGGGTGGTACTAGCAGACCTATTAGCAGAACTGTTTCACGAGTCTCTGAGCACAGGAGAGGTCCCAGAAGACTGGAGAAGGGCTCATGTGATCCCACACTCCACAAGAGTGGTAGCAGTGAGAAGGCAGGGAACTACATACCAGCCAGTCTTACCTCAGTAGTGGGCAAGATTATAGAGGCACTCCTTAAGGAAAGGATAGTGCAACACCTGGAATCCATAGGGGCACAAGATCCAAGACAGCATGGGTTTACAAAAGGAAGGTCATGTCAAACTAATCTCATAGATTTCTTTGACTGGGTAACCAGAGTGATTGACCAAGGGGGAGCAGTTGATGTTGCCTACCTTGACTTCAGCAAAGCTTTTGACACTGTTCCACATAGAAGATTGATAAATAAGCTGGGTAGGCTCAGGGTGGGTCAGAAGTTGGTCAACTGGGTGGTAAACTGGTTGATGAGCAGAAAACAGAGAGTGGTGGTAAATGGTATACAGTCAGAAGAGGTGCAAGTCACAAGTGTGGTACCTCAGGGATCAGTCCTTGGGCCAGTCTTCTGCAATGTCTACATTAGTGACATTACAGATGGACTACAGGGTAATGCTTGTCTGTTTGCAGATGACACCAAGATCTACAACAGAGTAGATGAGACAGATGGGGTGGGCAGAATGAGAAGAGATCTGGATAAACTAGCAAAATGGTCAGAAGAGTGGCAATTGGGATTTAATGCAAAGAAGTGCAAGATCATGCACACAGGGAAGAGAAACCCTGAAGGCACCTATAGGCTGGGAGGGAGTTGCTGGCAGTCACAAAGGAAGAAAGAGACTTGGGCATCATCATCACCGATGATCTGAAATCATCAAGCAGACCTCTAAAGCAGTAGGTAGGCTAGGGGATGTTAGGATGTATTAGTAGGGTATCACAAGTCATAAGAGGTAGGTAATAATCCCTCTTTACAAGACACTGGTTAGGTCCCATCTGGAGTACTGCATGCAGTACTGGAGCCACACGCTTCACAAGGACATTAACCAAACTGAGGCAGTCCAGAGAAGGGCAACCAAAATGGTGCAGGGACTGCATCAGAAGACATATGAGGACAGATTGACGGAGCTCAATATGTATACCAAGGGAGAGAGGTGACATGATCAAAACTTTCAAACACCTTAAGGGCATTAACAAGGTGAACATGTTTAAATATAAGAGAAATAGCAGGACAAGAGGACACAGCATGAGATTAGAGGGAGGCCGATTAAGGGGGAATGTGAGGAAATTATTTTTCACAGAAAGGGTGGTGGATGCATGGAACGGTCTACCTCAGGAAGTGGTAGCTATGAATACAGTGCAGGGCTTCAAACAGGCATGGGATAGGCATAAGGGAGCAATACAGATGAATATGAATAGATTGGCCACTGACAGAGCAAAGGCCAATGGCACATTTATAAGGTAGAAAAAGAAATGGGCAGACTGGATGGGCCTTGCGGTCCTTATCTGCCATCAACTTCTATGTTTCTATGTTAGGATCACATACTATACTCTTGTTTTCAAATCATTGTTTAGTGGTGCAAAAATACAGATAACATGCCTATAAGCAACTATCCATTCATTTACACATACTAACATACTATGATGCCAGCAGAGTAGGCCCAATGGTCTGTCGAGTCTGATCGAGAATCAGCACCCGGTAGGTGCATTGTTACTGCCCTCCCACATAGATCCCCACAACCTCACCCTCACCCTCATCTGGGGTGCATCTCCAGGTCTGGCTTTACTCAGTTTAACCTTTCCCTATACCTGTCCCAGCCCCTCTTAAAGCCCTCCAGAGTATATACTTCCACCAGTTCTACATGTAGCACATTCCAAGGCCCCACCATCATCTCTGTGCAGTAACATCTCCTAGTTATCACCGTGAGCCTCCCACCCATTCATATTTTCATACTCACTGAGACAAATGTCTCACCAGTACCTGATTTAAAATAATACCAAAGTAGCTTACTTCTATGTGACCCATAGAAGGCTGCAAAAGGAAGTTTCTTTCTGCCCTTTTCTTCAAAAAATATCCAATATGAAACTTTCTGCTAAGTTAACTAGTTCATAGTGTTCTGTGAATTAGTCAAATGTTAAAAAAAAACCTTCATGCCTATTACCAATTTGTATATTAACACGAATATTGGGGTTTTTAGCACTAAACCAAAATAAATGTATTTATTTATTTATTTCGTTTTTGTTGACTGAGTAAGTGCACTAGACAAATCCTCCCTATTTTCGGGCACGACCCGGGGGAGGGGGATACAGATGAATGCCAACTGACCTTGAATCAGATTAAGTCGTTGGTGGTACTTTTAGCGAATGAGGGAAATTGGCCAGGACACCAGGGAAATTCCCCTACTCTTGGCCAATAGGGGGACTGCTGGCTAGTGCGTTGGTCACTTTGTGTCTAGCTGGAGGAGGAGATGGATGCACCTGTAGCAGCAGAGCAGGCTGCTGTTTTAAGGTCTGAGGCTATGGATTCTGAGTTTTTTTTTTGATGCTGCAAGTATGGATATGGATCTGGTACGTTTCGTTTCTGCCTCTGGGATAAGGTCTGAGACCAGTGATCTATCATCGGATCACAAGGTTATTGTCTCGACTGAGAAGCTTCAAGATGAGTCCTCCAAAGATTTGGCTACTTTGCAGCAACAGCTATGCGATGAAGAATCCTACTTTCAATTAAGGCAATGTGAACTGAAAGCTGCAATTGCTGCAGCGGATCAGTGTTCTTTGTGTGTGCAGAATGAAATGCAAGTTGTGCAAACGAGCTGCCTCAGCTGCTGATGTGGCAACTCTTCAGATGACTCCTCTGCAGAAGATAGCAGCTGTTGTGGATGAAGGGCAATCACCTAAGCAGGATGATTCTGCAGGTTCCCACTCCTTCTCAGCAGGTACAGGGTAAGCGCCCTCAGCAGGTACAGGGCAAGCGCCCTTGTTTGTCTTTAAAGGAAATTTGTATAATGACTCGGCGGGAACCTCAGCAGGACTAGTAAATTCAGGTACAGTGTTCCCTGTCCTAGAACTAAGCTCTGAGGTTCCCACATCATAATGGCAAGAAATAACAGCTGATAAAAGCCAGCGGTCTGTAGATCGCGCGTTGCAGGCAGCCGTTTGGAACAAATCTGATTCAGGCACTTGGGTTTCAGGTTCTTCTCCCATTTCTGTGTCTCCTACTAAAAAAATCCACTTCTGCTAGACAAGACTGTCTTCCCTTGGAAACTAGCAGATCTAAAGCCTGGGGATCGGGAAATGGACATTGCCTCCCCTTTACAAGTGCCAGAAGGCTTAAAACTCATGCAGAACCCTGTGCTACCTATTTTGCAAGGTGGTGAAATTAGACTTTGTGGGCCTGATTCATCTGTTGCTCCTGAAATTCCTGCTTCTGTGGGACAGGCTGAACATATTTCACCAGGACAGTCTAATTCTACCAAATCCTTTGCGTCCTTATTTAGGGCTCCAGTTTTCCCTGGTAAATGGCATAATGCAATTAGGTTAATTTATAAGGGGGGTTTAGATGTTTTTCCGGATTGTAAACATGTTGCTAGGAACCTGCTCATGAGTTCCATGTTCTTTACCCCTGCTGAAATTTATGCTTTAATACATGTTTCAGGAGAACCTGTCTTTGACATTAGCTTTAAGCAAGGTAGTGATCTGCAGAAATTCTGGTCTCAATATCAACTTTTAAAAACCTCTGCTTTATGGGTCCCTTTTGAGGTAGTTCCCTTAACTAAATCTACGCATCGTATGATCACTGTGTTATTTAGGAATGAGGGGGTGAGTGTCACGCATCTTATCTATTGGCTTAAACAAAGGTGTACTGTGCAGGGTAATCCAGAACTCATTTTTGATGATGACCATATCTGGAATGGAGGGAGGAAAATACAAGTTGTTCTGAACACTTCTGATACTGGGTTAATTCATTTACCCAATAGTTTTCTTCTGGAGAAAGATAGAGGGGCTTTATTCTATGCAGGTCAGCCCAAGGCCTGTTATCGATGTGGAGTCACGGGTCACCTAAGCAGTATGTGTGATCGACTAAAATGTACTACGTGTAATGAGTTAGATCACAGTGCGGCAATATGTAGAAATGACCAGGTTTGCAATTTATGTGAGGAGAAGGGTCACACTTATCATTCTTGTCCCTCAGTGGCCCACAATCAGGGAGAGTACGCTGATTGGGGTGACTAAAGAGTGTCCATAGCCCTAGCACAACATGCCCAGGCTCAGCGTTCATCCTCTAGGTCCCAACATAGGCCTGCTGATCAATCTGCAGCCACCACTCCTGTTCCAGAAGGTTCAGCACAACAGCCTGATATGCATCCACCAGGGAATTTCTCTATAAACGCCATTTTCTTGGTTCCCCAGAAGGAGGCTACTGTATCTACAGTGGCAGAAACTACTGTTATTGAGGATGTGTCAACTCACTCAGAACATACTACAGATGCTTCACAACAACCCTCACATACTCAGGTTAAAACCTCCAGACGTTGGCAGTAGTGGGTACAACTAGCTGCTAAAATGACCAAAATGTTTGAAATTCTTGTTAAAAATAGATTTGCCTCTCTGCCTATTGAAGGGGAAATCTCTGGAAATGAATTTGAAGGGTCTTCCATTATTTCCTCAATACTGGATCAGGGTTCTGAACTGGAAGAACCTTCCCTTGACACAGTACCCCCTCCATCTGGAAAAAGAACAGGGAAAACTAAGGATGTTAGAACCGCAAGAGCTTCCTCTAAAAAGCCCACATGAATAGAATCATGCTCAAGGTTTTTTCACTTACTCCTTTATGAAAATAATGCCTCCTTTATCTGTTTATTCTATTAATGTTAATAGTATTAAGAGTTTACGGAAAAAGCAAGCTGTGTTTTAGCATTTAAGATCTCTTTCAACTGGTATTATTTTCCTACAAGATACTAGGTTACACACCATATCAGAATTGAAACAGACCATCAACCTTTGGCATTCAAGCCCTTCTTTCTGGTCCTTGGCAGAAGAAACCTGCTCTGGGATAGCCATCTTATTTAAAAATATAGAAGTGCATGTTGTTAAATTAATTGATTTGATTCCAGGTCGGGCCTTGATATTGGATGTCAAGCTGCATAATGTGCTTTTCCGGTTCATTAATATTTACGCTGGTCAAACAAAGGTGGCAAGAATTGAGCTGTTCCAGGCCATTCAGCCATATCTGTACATCCATTATTCTAGGGGGTGACTTTAATTGCGGATTAAAAGTAAGGGATAGGGGTAAGCATACTGTTACTAACAAAGTGTTTTGCGACATGACCTGTCTTTCTACTATGATACAGAATGCAAATTTGAGGGATGCTTACTTTGAAATAGTTGGGAAAGCTGACCCTACCTTTTATAGAAGTACCACAGCCATGAGAATTGACTATTTTTTGTTTCTCACCTTCTTGAAATTGCTAAAGCAAAAACTTTACTAGCAGAATTTTCGGATCATAAAATATTATTTTTATTATTGGATGGCTCACATACACCTCCTACCGGGCCAGGTTATTGGAAATTAAATGCTTTACTTTTGGCTAAGGAAAATATTTGTCAAGATTTGGTATATTTTATTCAAGCCAGGAAATCTATTTTTGATATGTACACAGACCCTAGTATTTGGTGGGAAGACACCGTGTGAGATTTGACAGTTTTTTTTTAAATCACATTGGAAGATAGTCCAGGATAAGGAATATGGGATGTATCTTAACAACAGTTACACCTTTAAAAATTGTTATCTTTAGCATCTACCATAAAACATGATTTTACGGTGTAAATTCAAAATATTAAACAGCATTTACTACAAGAACAACATCTGCAATATCAGCAGTTATATTGTACTCAGGGTAAAAAGGGTTATATTTGCCCTTATGAGGGACACACAGCTAGGAACTTAGACAGAACTATGGATAGTTTATTTGATAAGGATGGACGATTATGTACTGATACTGGACAGATTCTTAATATTGTAACACATTATATGACTCAATCCTTTACTCCCCCACAAGTTCACTCCGAAACATTGGAAACTTATCTTGACTTAGTTTCTATGGTTAAGCCTACTGACCAATTATTAATACCTTTAATTGCTGATATTCTGCCACAAGAGGTAGAAGAGAGAGCAATTATGGCCTTATGGAATAATAAAGCACCAGGTGGAGATGGACTAACTGAAGAACTGTATAAATTTATAGGACCACATATCCTGTTGGAACTAGCTGCGGCCTTTCTGACAATTCTTTCTTCTGGATCTCCTTCTTTGCATATGACAGGGGATATTCTGATACATATTTTTAAACAAAAGGGAGCTAGACGAAACATAGATCACTGGAGACCAATTTCTCTACATAATACAGACTTTAAGATTTTAGCTAAAATTCTAAATAACTGCCTGTTATTAGTAGCAACACATATTCTATCCCCAGCACAAGCATGTGCCATACCAGGTAGGAATATCACGGATCATTCAATCTTGTTAAGGGAAATTTTTGAGCATAGTTTTAGGTATACAGCAGATGGCTTAGTACTATCACTGGATCAAAAGACAAGCCTTTGATTCAGTTAGTCACTTCTTCCTATGGGAACTTTTTAAAAAGTATGGTTTGCCACTGCAATTTATTAATTGGGTTCAATGCTTATATAAAACAGTTATAGTTACTCCTTTGGTTAGGGGTTGGAAGTGACCTATGTTGACAGTAAGGAGAGGGGTGAGCCAGGGGTACCCACTCAGCCATCTGTTATATGCTTTGCTTCAGCTCCTTAATAATTCAGTACTTTTAAGGCCTATTACCGTTGCTTCAGCCCCCCTACATTACAAAGCTTTGGCTTATACTGACGATCTCTGCATTTTAGTGGCGGACAACGTTTCTAGTCAAGGAGCTTTAGATATATGTGCAACTTATAACTCAAACTCTGGTACCAGTTTAAATTTAGTCTAATGTATCGGTACACAGCTTGGATCAGTTGTTCCTCCTGTTTTAGAAGTAGCTGGTATTAATTTTTCAGTTGTTCATTTGAAAATTCTGGGGATTATTTATGGCCAGGGGGATATGTGTTTTTTGAATTGGAAACCTTGTTTACTTTGTGGTAAAGCTTTAGTGGCTAAATTGAATAAGTGGAAATTAAGCAAACGGAAAAGGGTACATCTAATTAAAACATTCCTCATTCCAGTATTTCTTCATATAGGTTATGTCTTTCCTCCACCCTGTCAACTAGTAACAGCAATTTATAGTCTTTTTTTTCAAGCTGTATGGGGTAGTAGGCTAAATCCACTAAAAAGGAATATTGTGTACTTGCCTATAAAATAGGGAGGGTTAGGGATAGTGAATCCGATTTCATTTTTCTATAGCGATTTTCTATATGCAAACTTTAGGCCTTTATTCAGTTTTTTTTTATAAAACTTGGGTGCCTGTATTTGAACAGAATTGCACCCTATGGTTTTGACAATGAGACTGGGAGGAATTGGGGATTTTCCATAGATCCTTAAATATCCCACCTTATATTAGGGAAACTTTCATTTACCTTAAATGTTGGAAACTTACAGGCCATCTTTTGATCTCAAAACAAAGGAAAGTGTTATATAATTGGGTTATGCAGACTCAATTTACAGAATTAGAAACGTTTTCTCGATGTCTCCTTCCATACAGAGAGGCAGTATTAAGTCTGTTAAACACTCTTAGGATTCCAGATAAATTTAAAGACTTTCATTGGCTGAGCTGTCATGATAGGATTAACATTAAAGCTAATCAGAAACATAAACAACTGACTGAAAGTTTATGTACTAGACCTGGATGTATTCAACAACTAGAAACAACAGAACATCTTTTTTTGACCTACGTCTATATTACATCTTTTTGGCCTCTATTGGCAACTGTCTGGAATGCTCCATGGTTTCAGTTTATTAATATGGATACTATGATGTGGGGTAAATATATAGGGGTGGACCATTGGCATACTGAAACTTTACATAGAATATTGTTGGTTGTTAAATGGTATATTTGGAACAGTAGATGTTTATTTTCATTAGAGCAGAAATTTTTATCTCATGAAGAGCTTCTTGGTAAAATTACAAGGGATTTAGAAATTCAGTATAATGAGGATTCTAGGCACTTACATTCCAGATCTTTGTGTGCAGTTTGGAGAAACATGCCATGGATAACATATTCTGATGTACCTGTTACTTAAAAGTGGTGGGTGTTAGGTATCATGATTTATATTCCAATTATAGTAGGGTTTGGGGAAAAAAAGCTTCCTGCATACTATATTATGTATTTGAGTTATGCTTATTTCTCTTTTTTTTTGTGTGTATAAGTACTTAATTTTTGTATTTTTTCTGACTGTAATGCTGTTCTTTTTGTATTCCTCTTGAGTTTTGTATTGTGTTTTGTATGATTTTGTTTCTTGAATAAACTCCCCTACTCTTTTCGATAAGTGCCATGCGATGTTTAACATCCACCTGAACTACCACCAATCCAGGCAGATGGGACCTCAGTTTAACATCTTATCCAAAAGACGGCACCTCAGAAGTGCAGCACCCCTCTCATGCTGCACTACAGTGTCAGTATTGGGATATTAACCCAAGTGCCAGATGTGGGAACTGAACCTAAACTTTACCTTTAGCTAGTAAAATTGCTATTTGCATTTGGTACTACATCATACAGTTTATTTGTGCTATCTAAGATTGAAAACAATGAGGAATCTGTTATATGCAAACACACCCATGTATAAGATTACTTGACACAGTTACCTCTCTGCACTTCATTAAATGCCTATACTTGCGAATCCAAGATGGCGATACTGTGAGGTTAGCAGCACCCCTCTGCTAACTCTCTCTGGGTGTGCAGCTGCATGCTGCACTACACACTGACTTTCTGATTTTGAGTGATTCTTCCTACCTTAAAGTGCTTGCTTCTTGAAGTTTGATCTGCAAAGTCTTGACAGAAGCTGGAGGAAGGAAGGAAAGGATGATTAAAGATGACACTGAAGAAGCCTGGAGGCAAGCAGGCCGAGAATGCTGCCACCAATAAAACTATTGCAAAAACTCTTAAGCAATCAGAAATTCAGACCTAGCTGTGGGCAAACATAAAAACAAAACAAACTAATTCTGCAGATGGAGCCCAAGCTTCAACCTTAAAAGTTATTATGCATTTAATAAATGAAGAATGGAAAATGAATTATCCCTTTTCAGCTTCTGTGTTCCCTCCTCAGGCCTCAACGTCCATGGCAAAAAAATGTTTTCCAGATTTTGGGGACAACAATATGGCATTGGGTTCTAGTGGAGAGTCTCCACAGCAAACTTTGGAATGGTGTTTCCGTCAGACCAGACTAGAAGTGGTGATGAGACCATTGGAGACTTCCCCATCTGTGGCTCAGCACACCAGACATCAGACGGTGGGGAGCCAGACAATGGAACAGAGAAAACCTGAAAGTATTACAACTCAATAGGCCAGGGCTCAAGTAACCATGGTATGTCCAATAGTAAACAAGAGTCCTTTTTATAAACTTAAACCTGTCAGATTTATTACTTATTTTAAATTTATGTACAAGACTAGTGTCTGAGAGAATATTATTAAAAAATTCATGATGATACCTTGTTTGAAGAGGACACAGAAGAAAGAGAGTGATGAACTACACATAGACTCTGTTACATCCATTTCTGAGGCACACAACTCTGGGATTAGTGCTCCAACTTCTATGCCCCAGGACATGAGCTCTGCCGATGTTGTCCCAATACCAATACATTATAACACTTCCTCAAGTATGAGTGTGTCAGAGGGGGAGCAAGCAAAAAAAAAAAGTTGACATATAGGAATTCTCTTCCTGAAACTGATGATTCTGAAGAATCAGAGCTTTCAAATGTGGATTGGTAAGGTGGCCCCCTACTGTCAAAACTGATTGTGGATCAGCTTGCTAAGCTAGTGGAGGAAATGGATAAAAAGAGTATGATAGTGGAACATACAATTGATGCTTTTCAAACATTTATAAATCAATTATTAAAAGGAAACTGACTGCTGGGAACTGATTTACAAGATGCCCAGAAAAGAATTTCAGACCAAGAGGAGGATTTATTTGCCAATGAAGAGGTGAATGGCTGATTTGGAACTAGTAAACAAGGATTTCAGGATATAATTAACTGACTATGAAGCTAGGGAAAGGAGGAAGAATGTCTGAATCCTGGGCATCCCTGAGACCTAGGATAAGAACCAAAACAAAGCAGGGGGCTAAAGCAAAAAAGTAGCCAAATGCAAGGTGTACTCTCTCAGAGCAGATGGCAGCACAGCTTCACCATCACTGAAGAGCTTTAAAATAAATTGCTATGATGCAAGCAGGATAAAAGTATATAGAAAGTTTATTCAAGTTAGATACCAGCACTCTGGAGTGAGTGCCCCTCACCAAACAAACAGCCAAACTTTTTTACACTAACACAGCACTTTCTTAAGGCTGAGGTGGGATTAGGTATTACACATTTCTAAAGGATGAATTTGAAGATACAGTACATATAACCATTAAAAACAAGTATTCACATATACCAGTGCATACTAAAGTGCTAAGCAATCCTACTAACCACCATAATGTAAATCATTAATACACAGACATGTATAATAACATCTAAAAGGACCCCAGTGAGACATATAAAATGACTAATGTTATACAAGTAAATGTGAACCACATGCCTACAATCTATGTACTTATCTAATATGGCCACGTGATAAAGATAATCATAATAAATATAATGAACAAATGAATGTCCTGAAAAAAAAGATACACATGCCAGAATTCTGCCACATGAATATAAACACATAAATACATTTATAACTAAGTGATAACATTCAGTTTTGTGAAGTATATGAAGCAATAACTGACTTCTGTGGATGATTAAATGTCAATGGCGAAGCCAAGGCATTTAATCTCCAAAGAAGTCGATTACTGTGAGTATACTTCACAAAACTGAATGTTATTACTATTATACCACTAGAATTTCTGGTAAAAATGTATTTTTTAGTAGAAATTGAATTTAACTCACAGGGCACATAAAATGTGCTCCTTGCGTGTGTGAGCTGTAGTGCTGCGGGAGCAAATAAGAAGCTTGTTTAGAGTAAGTGATGATTTTTGAGTCATATGGCTGAAAGTACTAATATCAAAGACTTACTGGCAGATAGATCATTTGAAAGTTGGTCCAGTTCAAAAGCAAGCACTAGAACCCTTTTTATTTTCTGCTGCAAAATAGAATACGTGATTTTGGATTTGTGCATTATTGAAGCTGGTAATGCACATGTTGAGAATCACAGCTTCGGTTTGAAAACAGAAAATAAAAAGGGTTCTATCACTCGCTTTTGAATGGGATGAACTGTGAAATAATCTATCTGCCAGTAAGCCTTTGATATTAGTACTTTGAGATATGCAAGCCAAAAATCATCACTTAGTTATAAACAAGTTTCTTACTCTGTCCCGCAGCACTACAGCTCACAGACACGGAGGTGATTTTATGTGCACTATGAGTTAAATTTTATGTTTGCTGAAATTGTTTCAGTGTTGAATAGAAATGAGAGGCAGGCTGTACATATTATACAAGTTGAATTAGAGTCTTGTTAGCATGTGAAAATTGATTAGATAGGGTGACAGTGTCTGTGGATGAGATTCACTGTGTGTGAGACTGTGACCTGACAGGAATGAAAGGGAATGTATATAAATGACTGTGGGCATGGTTATAGAAGAATAAACTATTCTGGGAAGATGAATAGACTAATATAGGTGTCATTATAGGTGAATAAACTACTGTGGGCATGTAGGTGGTAGTTTGTGAGAGAATAACTTGCAGTTTTCCTGTGTTCTGATTGGCTGAGAGTAGATACCTGTGGTATAATGAAAGTTATATATTAGTACATCTATGTGAAAAAATTATACAGTCATAAAGAACTGTCAAAAATATAAGTTAAACGCTCATAATAAATTCTAAAGTCTTATAAATAGGGTGATATTAAGACCAGGGGAATCATGATTTAGTTAAATATTGCCAGAATGTTTCTATCTGGTATAACTTTCTGTCTAAATCTCCCCCCTGACATTTTCAAATACTCCTTTTAACATCTGAAATTCAAACACGTGTTTTTCCTCAACTTTTGGCATGCTGTGCCAGTGCACTAATGTCATCCTGATTACCAGTATTCCTATTCTATATTTCTATACTTCTGCACTCGTATATTCACTGTCATTGTCAGTGGCTCAGCAGATAACGCACTTACCTCAGAGGCTGGGAGATCAGAAGGCTGGGGGCTGTATCCCCACAACAGGCACTTAGGTTAATATCCCATTGCTGACACTGTAGCACAGCATGAGGGGGGTGCTGCACTCCTGAGGTGCTGTTTTTTTGATGAGACGTTAAACCGAGGTCCCATCTTCCTGTTCAGGTGGATGTTAAAGGTCCCATGGCACTTCTCGAAAGAGTAGGGGAATTTTTATTAGAAGATTTGGACTGCATTTCAAACTAACAACAAAAAAACATGATCATAAGTACTAGAGGTCAAAACAATATACCGTAGTTATAATTTAACAGAAAGAGAAAAATAAAATATCACAATAATAAAGAAAATATTACAGTGGAAACTAACATTATGTACAATGAGCACAATGGATCCATTGGTGAGACACCTTTTTATTGGAAAAATGAGACATAAACTTGATCAAATGCTGCAGTGCTTTTCTAACATTCAAAACTACTTCTACCTGAGAAACCCACTTTTGCTGCAATATCCAAACACATCGTGCTTGCCAGATATAATACCTAATAATGGCAAGGATAACAAATAGTTTCAAAATGATATTTCCCATTTAGTCTAGAGATAGTTCCATACAGCACATCTGAATAGGAGAGTTGAGAGAACAATGGCTCCTGCCATTCTATTGCTAAAATAGACCAAAACTGCTTAACATAGACACATTCAATAAATAAATGTTGATGGGTTTCTAATATCAAAGAACATGAATCTCATGGACAATATCAGTCAGAAATCTGTTTATGTTTATCATTCTCATGTACAATAATTCTACCATAGTTACCTAACCATAAGCAGTCCCACACATATGGTGGAATTCTAATGTTTATAAGTTGATGGAATGCTGTCTGAAACTGTGCTGCAGGGAATAAAGGAAAATTAACCTGGGATTGCCTTTCATGAAGCATTATTAACTAATATACTGCCTTCCTATTAACAGCAAGTAATCTATTAGGGCCAAGGCCCCAATGTAGTGCCAATTTCAACCACTCCAGGCCATGGGGGGGGGGGTGGAGTTCTTTCCTAGCAGCCTAGATTTACCATTTTAACAAAAAGGGAGGTTTGAGGACGGCCATGTGGTTAACAGGGGTTTCTGTAACTTGAATCCAGGGTGAAGGGATAAACCAAGGTTATAACAAAGAAAAACACTAGGGGAAAAAGCTACTGGGTTAGTCATCCCACCGCTCCTTCATTAATGGGTCAGTAGGTAAATTCTCTTTTAATGGGATTCAGGCGAGACCCCCAGAAGGCTTGGAAAAAAATACACTAAATAAATGGGTAATGAGGCCTTGAGGGAGGAAAAATGTAGCAGATATACAAAAATATGAGAACCAGTGGGGTTTTAATTAAACCGACCCTCTTAAGTGTCCCAATTTGCTTATACTTCCAGTTTCAAATTAATCTGTCAGCACAAGTTAACCCTTTCTCTCAATTCAAAAAATGGACATTAGGGGGACCAAAAGTAATTTCTAAAATTGAAATCAGTTCATGGGAGATACTAATCCTTCCTATATTTCCAGAGGCAGGAATAGGTGTGGATTCAAATGGAATCCCACAGCTCTTACTGAAATTAATACTGGACCCAGAAAAAAGGGAATAGGTCTTCAAAACCTTCAATAATGCCTCTTCCTTAGTGTCTATGCCTAAAGATAGAACCAATTCACCAGCATAAGCTAACATTTTTATAGGGGCAATCTCTGCAGAAACTGTGATTCCTTTAACTGCCTGTGTCTGAAGAATCGATCTAATTAGGATATCAATTCCAAACGCGTATAAAAGGAGGCTTGGGGGCAGCTTTGACGTACCCATCTTTTGAGGAAGATGCGGTTCCCATACCAACCATTTACATTAGGGATTTAAAAGGCATGTTTGTACAACAACCGGATCCATGCCACAAAGGAGGAATACCAAATGCTTCTAATACAGTAAATAGGAAATCATGAGCTAGCCTATCAAAGGCCTTGTCCTGGTCTACCCTCACTATCCACCCTTGAACACTACCCAACTCTCCTTGAAAAAACAGCTCTGTAAGTGTGATGAGGTTATCATACTGCTGCCTTCCTGATACAGCACAAGTTTGCTCTGGACTAATTAAATAAGACGAAACTTTCACTAACCTAGTCCAAAAAAGTTTTGCAAGTAATTTAAGATCTGTATTTAACATACTAAGTGGTCTCCAGTTATTAATGTCAGAGAGGGAACCTTTCTTATGTGTCAATACCAAAATGGTCTCCTGCATGGAGAAGGCAAATCTGGAATGGGATAACATAAAGTTAGAAAGCACATCTACTGCAGGAGATAACTCTTCTTTAAACTGTTTATATAACCCTGCCCCTAGGCTATGTGAACCAAGGACAGAGTCACTTTTTAACTGTTCTATGGCTCAGAGGACTTCCTCCTTTGTAATGGCTTGGGATAGGGCTAGTAAATCTTCTTGAGTCACATGGGGCAAATGTAGAGAATTTAAATGGTCAGTTGCAGAAGGACTATCTGGCAGTTTCCAAATAGATTCTGGACATGAGATTCCACAACCTATAGAATACTGTGGGGTGTGGAAGCAAATTGGCCTGTAGGAGAAATCAACTCTGTTATGATTCTAGAATCAATTCTATTCTTGTAATCTTGGTAGAGATCAATGCCCCCATTTGTAAGTTGAGTCCCAAACTGGGCTTCCTGTTCCAAAGACTGGGCCCTATTATATTGTAGCTCCATCATCTGCTTTTTAATTACATTAATCTGTGTACTATAATCCATAGAGGTGGTTTCTGTTAGGGAAATTAAATGCTGCAATTGTGGCCTCAAATGTAAATAGTCTAAGTACAGTTTTTTCATATTAAAAAGAGATTTTCTCTGGAAAAGGCTTTTCCAGGAGGATGTTGTATCTTCCCAGCAGTCTGCTAAGTCATCGTAGAGTTCTACAATAGATAGTCTGGCAGACCACTCCCATTGCCATAGTTTCTGGATTTGGGGATCTGATAGGAGAGCCTCATTTAGCCTCCATTTATTCTTTCTACATTGTGGAGTATCTTGCCAAGATATCTTGGTTTTAAAAGCAATATGGTCCAAAGAAATCACATGCCTGAATATGAATTTTTAGCACATGTAATACCTTAGATAAAAAAAAATACAATGAATTATTGTTTTGCTTGTGCCTTGGAAGTAGGTGGGGTGGAGACACCAAAAAGCATTTTTGAAATCAGCAGTAGAAAGAATGTGCCAAAGAGCAACTGTGTCACTGAACAGTTTAGGGTTTGAAGACCCCTGTCTGACTGATATAAACTGCAATTGAAATCCCTCAACCATAAGACCAGTCTGCAGGTATGAAGAAAGGGCTGAATATCTCTAAATAAGGCTGCTCTGAGTGCCTTGGTTTGAAGGGAATAAATTGCAATTAATCTAAAGCATTCAGAGAGGAGGGAGATGTCCAATAATAAGGCTCTCCCAGGACTGATATTTACTGATCTAGTGACCTGAATTAAGGGGTTAGACAAAAGGATTCCCACTCCATCGCAGGTATCCAGACCAGCAGACCAAAAGGAAGGCCTTAGTGGCTGCACTCGGAAGGCTGCTGTAATTCGCTAGAAGTTTTTTATTCAAATGTTTATTTATTCATAAAAACATAGCACATACATTAATAAAACATCATTTAAAGGCATAAAATGTTAACACAAATTCAGTCTATATAAAGTTGACTAAAAGAAAACAATTAAAAGCTAGGGCAAAAGATGAAAATAAACTTTAGGACCATTCAATAGTCTGCATACTGATGTAAAGATTATCTTAGCTGTTAGATAATACATATAAGAACAATGTGGACCATCTGCCAATCAGAGTAAAACAAGATCAAACATCTAAATCTAGTTCCAATTCCAGGAAGGGAGACCACATTGCAAAAAACTTAGGCATTTGTTTGTGTAATAAGGCACATATTCTTTCATTCTGTGCTAGGAGACACCTATTGTTATACCATTCAGATAAAGACATGGTTTTGGAACTCTTCAAATTTGCCAGTATTAATCTCTTGAGGGCCAGAGAAGCTAAACAAATTCAATTAATCTGATATTTTGCAAGTGACTTAAACTGAGATGAAAATCCTAATATAAAAGTCTGAGGGGAAAACAAGATCATACTTCCAATAACAGTTTCGCACACTTTATGTACAGAGTCCCACTATTTGAGCACTAGAGGACAGTCCCATGTCATATGTAGTAGACCAGCATGAGATTCATTACACCTCCAGCATATACCATCAGGACAGAAACCCATCTTTTCCAGTTTATAGGGGGAATAGCAATATCTATGAAGAATCTTAAATTGTATAATCCTAACCTGCACCTCTTTACAGGCATGATAAGCATTACTCTAAGCAGATTTCCAATATACTGTGGAGATACTCATTCCTATATCCGACTCCCATTTAGTTTTCAAGATTTCACCACCTAAGTGAAGGTCAGAGTTGTTACATATAAACCTGTGCAGCTTGGAAACTCTCCCTTTAGAGCCAACCATGCTATAAATAGAACTCCACTCCCGACCCCCATCTAGAAATTGCAGACTCGGTCCCAAAATTGACTTTTCCAAGGCTTCCCTAACTTGAAGATAAATAACAAAATGAAATTTTGGAAGATTAAATTCTGAACTAAGCTCCCTATAGGTCTTTAAAATACATGTTCTCAGGTCAATCTGCTCTTCCTCATTAGTGATGCCAGAAGCATGCCATTCAGCATTAGTTAGTAGATGGCCTCCCAACTGTAAATTAGGATTGGACCAAAGGCTTTCCAAAAAGGAAGGTGTATTATCCAGGCTGAGTTTTGATTTTAGCAACCTTATCGATCTGATAGAATGAAGAATACATGGACTTACATTCCCCCTCCCTAACCTAGCCCTAAATAAAAGATCAGGGGATTTTCCTGGCTTACATAACTATCTCTCTCCATCAAACCATAGTGGAAAATCACTTGGTGAAGGAAAAAGATAATAAATGGACAGTTTAAAAAGGAAAGCTAGTTGGTACATTTCCCACCATGGTAATGTAAAGCCCCCCGAGACTAATGAGCCCTATGCTTGGATAAGGACATTCTAGGAGGTTTAGAACCCCATTAAAAAGTTCTAACTACATTGTTAATTTTTTTTAAGTTTTTAGCACCCGTATGCAATGAGATATTTTGAAATAAGTAAAATATTTTGGGTGCTACCATCATTTTAATTGAATTAATTCTTCCCCATAATGACATCGATAGTTTATCCCATTTTGCCAGATCTGTCCCCACTTCTGCTGTAAGGGGGTCCATGTTAATATTAATTATAGTATGAAGGAGTTTCAGTATTCTCAGCCCCAAGTATATAATGCAATTCTTGTTCCAGCATTCCTTTTCTAACAGACTGATGTCTACATCTCCCCGCTCCATCAAATGTCTGTAATGCCTGAGTTTTTTTCTAGTTAACTGAGATGCCTGACATAACAGCAAATTTACTCAATACATCTTTAAACATCTTGAGGGAACTATTAAAGTGATTCAATGAGAAAAGTAAGTCATCAGAATGAGCAAAAGTTTTGTTAACTATGAATCCTATTGCATAACCCCTAATCTCGGCAAGTGACTGAATTTTCCTGATAAGTGGTTCTAAAGCCAGAAAGAACAAGTATGGGGAAAGTGGGCAACCTTACCAAGTCCCTCTGTATAACTTGAATGAGCAAGAAATCTTACCAATGGTGAAAATTGCAGCCAAAGGTGCACCATGTAATGTTTTAATCCAATGAATAAATCCCATACCTACATTATAACCCTTCAGAATTTTAAAGTGGTAATCTGACTCTAGAGAGTCAAGGGCATTAAAAAGATCAATAGATAACACAGCTAAAGTTTTTTTCCTGGATCCGGCTGAATGTATTACATTTAGTAAATGCCTAACATTCTCCATGCCAGATCTACCTGGAATAAACCCCGCTTGTACTTGACCAACCAGTTTGACTATCACATTATGAATTCTAAGGGATAAAGCCTTTGCCAAGAACTTGCAATCACCATTAAGTAAAGATATTGGTCTGCAGCTCTCACAAGACAGGGTCTTTACTTTTTTTAACAATTAAGGAAATATAGGCCCTGTTGAGTTAGGTACTTTTGTTTCCTGGAAAGCCTCTGCTTATACCTTACTTAAATCTTTAGGAATCAATGGACCCATTGCCTTGTATAGTTCAGCAGGTATACCATCAGGACCTAGTGCTTTATTGCTGGGTGAGTCTTTAATTACCTGAGCCAACTCATCTACTTTTAAGGCCTTATCTAGAGTGACATTATCTTCATCACTAAGATGAGGGAGATCAGATGAGGCTAAACATTCTGTTAATATGTTATCCTCTTTTGACGTAAAGCTGGAATAAAGCTTTTCATAAAAATCTTTAAACACATCATTAATATATTTATTTGTCACCTTAATAATCCCCTGCTTATCTCTCACCCCTGCAATCAGCTTCTGAGTAAGTCACTTCTTAAGCTTGAATGGCAGTAACTTCCAGCCTTCTCCCCTGATTCCCAAAATTTATGCTTGGTAACTGCCAAGGTAAATTCTGCCTAAGTAGAAAGTAACCTATTAATTTCAAATCTGAGAGTTGTACTCTCATGTATTCTATCCTGATACCTATTAATTCCTTGTTTAAAATAATTTTCTATCTCTGCTAGTTTTTTTCCTTAGCAGCAAGCTCCTTAAATGCAGCTTTCTTTTTAAAAGATGCAAAGGAGATTATTCTCCCTTTAAGATAAGCTTTAAAGGCATCCCACAGAGTAGCATATGATGTCTGCCTATTACCATTCACTTCAAAATATTCAGAGACAACTTCGGTTAAATATTTCTTAAAGGATTCATCCTGAAGAAGTGAAGTATTAAACTTCCAGCATTTATCATTACTATAAGCTCTATCAGTATTCAGGTGGCTGTCACCATACCATGGTCTGAGATCACACTACTTTTAATGTCTGATATAGACAGGGCAGAGCTCAAATCCTTAGATATCAATATGTAATCTTGTCTACTATATGAAAGG